>CM052539.1:40250491-40291299 GCA_028533065.1 Trachops cirrhosus
ATGGAATAACAACATCTACCTCGTAGGGTTATCGGGAGGGTTAAGTTAATGCATGCAATTAGCATGACCAGTATGATTATTATCCATGAGGAACAGGAATCAAGCAATCTACCCAGTGTAGATTATGCAAACAAATTCATGATTCTAGGGGTATGACTCAGGTGAGTTCATTCTGTCCCTCTGATCATACTCTTTGCATCGATGATGCCTAATTCTACATTTCCAAGATCTCTCTTGAAATTTAAATTAAAATATGCAAATCCTGCTAAACAAATCCACTTGGACCTCATAAGCATTTTATATTTAGTGTGTCAAAAAGTTTCCCACAGACCTTCCTATTATATTGATAGTTTACTTTTAAAATATTTCTTTATAAACATTGTGCTGTATTTTTAAGTTTTAAACAGTTATACAAATCAATTCTAATCTAGGCCCCAGGGGGAGGGGTTTAGTTAGTATTTAAAGTATCAAATCAGAAATCGAGCTTCAAGGATGGTTACTAAACATTTGAATTATCCTTATCAAAATCTAAGTCCTTAGAGTAAGTAATTAACCTAAGGGATGTTAGAATTTTTAAAATTTAATTATTAAAGAAATGACTGTTTGAGAGGGTGACTGGCTAGGAATGTTCCACATCCCCACCCACTTTGCACAAACCTGAAATAAGAATCCAGCCATTGGCTGACGCTCACGTGCCAAGGGCTCTGCATCCCCCCCTCCACACAGGGCCTTCTAACCTAACCAGACTGGACGGCCAGCTGCCCCTTTGCTCAGAAGGTACCTAAGTCACTTCCCCTGAGCCTTTTCTGCAAGGTGCTGGTCAGGAGCCTGGTGCAGAGTGTAGCACTATTTTTGTGCCTTCTTGCTATTGTTTTTTGACATTACACAGAATCTGGCCTAAGACTTGCTTTTAGGGTAACAAGCTATCTGGTAGCAAGGTTGTGGGAAGAAAAAAAAAACACAGACCACACCTACCTCTGTTCCATCAGATTAGCATACTCACCCAATAATCCGACTGTCTTCCCATCTGCCAAAGCGACCTTATAGCACTTTGCACCCATTTCCTGCCTGATGGCTGGCCCTATAATTCAGCCAGATGCTCCAGTGATGAGTTACCCTAGATTATTTGCTCTCCCTGACCTCGCTCATCCAATCAGCTTGAATACTTAGTCTCCCCAGGGCATTTCTTCCACTATATTCTTGTCAACTGTACCCTCGTTAACTGTAAAAAAAAACCCTCCCTCTTCTTATTCCTGGAACTCTAAAAATGCTTTCCCTAACTTTCCCTCCCCCTCATCTCACCAACTTGCTAATGCCCTGCCTATTGCTGTCACACTAATATATTCACAAGTCTAACTTTACTCCTTACTCCACTGCCTAAAAGCTTTCAAAGGCCCACATTATCAACACGGCAAAGTGCAAATAGCTCTTTCATCTCCCACCTTGGATAGTATCTGTCCTGATCAGATCTTGCCTTCTAGACTTAGAGACCCTCACAGTAATTTGCTGTTGTTCATCTTACATCATCCACGCCGAGAAGGTAGCAGGCACTCATCGCACATTTGCTGGAAGAAGAGAATTACAGTAGTTGCATGAGTGACTACTTAGGAATTCAATTCAATAGCTACCGCTTTTTAAGTAATTACTCTATGCCAGACACTATTTATAAGGACTTCACATTAATTAATTCATTTCATTCTCATAAAACACTAAAGGTAGAATTATGATCATTCTATTTTTATAGATGTGAAAACTGCAACAAAGAAAGGTCAAATAACTAGTCCGAAATCACACATCTCGGAATGAACAGAATCAGAACTCAAACCGTGACAGTCAGGCCCCAGAGGCGATCTTCCTAACCAGCGCCTCCTGCAGTCTCTGGCAGTCTTTGGGGTGAATGGAATTTGTGGCGAACAGAGGTTTGAACCGCACACTTTACAAGTCGGAACCTCATTGTCCTCTGTAAAATGAAGGTCGTTGTGGTCGTTGTGCTTGGCTCATAGAGTTGTAGTGAGGACAGAAAGAGATGATTCTCCGTCTTCCGCTCTGTGCTTTGCACACATCATGTCATCTCCTTCTCCTCTCCCATGTACCCTTGCTTACTCCGAGCCTCAGATATGCCTCAGCTGCGCTTAAATGGCTTAAGGCATTTGCATAAACTGATTCCTCTGTTTGGAATTCTCTTCTCCCAGATGCCTACAAGGCCACTCTCTCATCACTTTCAAGCCTTCGCTCCAGTGCCGCCTTCTCAGGGGGAGCAAACTTGAATACCCTATTTAAATTGTCCTCACTTCCTACACACCTGACACGTCTTGCCCTGCTCTCCTTTGTCCGTCTTTCCACATCAGCTATCGTCTTCTAGTACGCTGTATCATTTACCGACTCACTATGGTTCATTGATTGTCAGTCTCTCCGCGCTGGACTGCACATTCCACTAGGGCAAAGATTTTTTTTCTGGTTTGTTCAGAGATTTAGCCCAACTGGCTAGAATGGTGACAAGCTTGGAAGCGTCCAATAAATATTTGTTGAATAAATGAGAACTCTTTCTCTTTCCCTCTCTTTATCTCTTGTCGCCCCTTTTCATCCTCCAATCTAAGTTTATGCTTCACTTTCTCATGGGAGCCTCTGGCACACCCTCTCCACCCACAGCCCCAAACTAGTCCCCTGGTACATTTTCTCCCTGGTGCTAAGCACATTTCACCAAAGTTTAAGCTTGCAAATGTTTGGTTAGTGTGTGTTTCTTCAGCAGATGACGATGTCCATGAAGATGGGAATTGCTTTGTTAACTATTTTACCCCTAGGCCAAGTACAGTGTCTAGAACAAGATACACCTCAGATACTATATGCCAGACACTATTTATAAGTACTTCACATTAATTAATTATGTGAATGATGATAACGAGTCACTGGATGATAAAGGAATCAACACCCTCTTTTTTCACAGCCTGCAGTAGATGGGTAAGGCCTACGGGACCTCCTCATATGAATATCTTACCATCATGTTCCACTTTAATGTACTTAGCGAGTTTGCCTAATGTGACAGTTAACTTTATATGCCAACATGAATGGGTCACCAGGTGCCCAGATGTTTGACCAAACATTATGCTGGGTGTTTTCGTTTGGTCATCTTTGGATGACATTAACATTTAAGTTGATAAACTGAGGAAAGCAGATAACGTGAGTGGGCCTCACGCAGTCAGTTGAAGGTCTGAACAGAACAAAAAGACTGCCCTGCCATGAGTAAGGGGAATCTCTCCTGCCTGACTGCAAGTGGGGACCTTGGTTTACTTCCTGCCATTGGACTTGCACTGAAACATCAGTGCCTCCTGCTTCTCAGGCTTCTGGTCTCAGACTGCCGCTGCTCTATCGGCTTTGCGGGGTCTCCAGCCTTGCTGCCTGCGGGTCTTGGGACTGGTCAGCCTCCATCTAGCATGAGCCAGTTCCTTCTAATAAATCATCTATCTGTTTCTCTGCAGAGTCCTGGCTAACACGACCACTTCATTTGGCTCAATCCTTGCCACAGCCTTGGAGCATAAGTAGGGCCGTTGGTTTCATGTGGAGTCATGTATCTTCAGTGTAGCCAAGTGAGAACAGGAACCCAAGTCTTCTAACTTTACAAAGTCCCATTTTAGTGCCTTTTTGCTTTCTAGATAACACACTGGCTGGTAGCAAGTTTCTTGGATGTGCTTCTGCCTAGGGAGTCCCCTGGGATCAGACTCTAAGGAGCTCCCAAACAAGCCCCTCCTTATCCGCCTCAGTTATGCTTCCACTGATCTCTTTGCCCCCAAACTGCAACTAGACTCAACCGACTACTGCCTAGTTATTCTTCCCAGGTCTAGTAATTATAGGTGTGTGTGTGTGTGTGTGTGTGTGTGTGTATGCTTTTCGTGAGCCATAAAATGCAAAATATATTTCAAGAGTCATTGCAGGAATAAGTGATAAATACAGTTAATATATCTGTGACTACATAATTCAAATTTAATATTAAAAATGTGAAATGCATAGCTGATTTTAAAAGCAAATCTGTTGAACTCTTAGTTACCTGGGAGACCAAGAAAAGCCTCACATGCTCTATAAAACCTTATATGGTGGATAGTTTTATGTGTCAACCTGACTGGGCTATGCGATGCCCAGATAACTAATAAAACACTATTTCTGGGTGTGTCTGAGAGTGTGTTTCTGGAAAAGATCAGAATTTGAACTGATAGGCTGAGTAAAGATCACCTTCAACAACATAGGTGGGCATTATCCAATTCTTGGGGAACAGAATAGAACAAAAGGCAGAAGAAGGGTGAATTTGTTCTGTTTGAACTGGGACATTCCATGTTCTCCTGCCCTCAGATATTGGCACTCCTGGTTCTCAGGCCTTTGGACTCAAGGCTTACACCACAAGCTTTTCTCTTTCTTCAATTTGCAGACAGCAAGTCATGAGACTTCTTTATCTAGGCATTCGTGGTGTAAGCTATCTATCTATCTGTCTATCTATCTATCCATCCTATTGGTTCTGTTTCTCAGGAGAACCCTAACTAATAACACT
Organism: Trachops cirrhosus; assembly: GCA_028533065.1. NCBI lineage: Eukaryota > Metazoa > Chordata > Mammalia > Chiroptera > Phyllostomidae > Trachops > Trachops cirrhosus. The sequence goes on from CM052539.1 coordinate 40,255,029, forward strand.
TTATCAACAGGCTCCACAGAAGAAGCCATTTCTTTTGCCTCAGTGGAAAAATGTAATTCTCTTATATGAATTATCATACACTATTGCAATCATTTCTTTACATGGCTTTCTCACCTCTAGACTGAGGGGCTTGTTTTTTTTTTTTGAAGGTAGGGACACCATCACCCCTGCATGTCAAGCCCTGAACACAGTTCATACCATATTCCAGCTGTTCTTCAAAGTCTCATGCGACTCTGCCAAACATCCCATCCTCCATCACTACAACCAAAACACATGTTTTTCCTTGACAAGGACATTCAGAGAAAATAGCAGAAGATTTTCAAAAGCCCAAACATTTTCTCTATCAATCTGACATCACTTTAACCAAAAATAACTGACATTTTTCACTTTTCTAGTTGCCTTGACGACTCCTGGGGTGTAGGGGCAGAGCTTCTTAGACTTTGCCTTAGAGAGCCTACAGGAGGAATTGCTTAGCAAGGCACAACCACCCCAGCTGACGCTGGAAAGTCCAACTAATGTCGTTCAGGAAGAGAAGTTTTCTGATGAATTTCAGCCGCCCAGTTCATGCACGGAGAAATAAAGAACGGCAGCCAGTGCAATTAGCAAGCAGATCTCTCGTCAACAGGATTTACACCTGGACATAAACATGTTCACTGAGGTTGGGATGAACATTTGCTAAGGCAAACGCTTTTTGAAAAATTGTAAAGCTAATGATCTTGCACTGACAGCATAACCTTGAGCTTATTGCCAAAAAGACTGCCAAGTGTAAACACTTAATGGAAGAAAACAAGCAACGGTAATGGTCCTTCTCGTGACCCCCAGATCAGTGACTCTCCGAGTGCTTTTAAGGTCAGTGCAAACACTTGCCTATTTGCTGGTAATTTTTATGATGTTTTATGAATTTTATGATCTGATTTGATACAACTAAGAAGCACTTCATCGGTCAGTGCAAGATGCAATAATTGCTTCCCTTCCTACAGTTTCTTATCCCTGGAAGTGGAAATAATCAGCTCTGAGCTGCAGTTGAAGCCAGTTACTATTCTGAAATATTTCTGAAGGCCATAAGTAAAATCATTAAGGCTCATTCTGATTAGGGGCATTTGTGGGATTTGTCACACATAAGGGTGAGGAACGGGGGCCATGTAAAGGTAGACGAACACACAATACACTTCCTATCGTTTGAGCTTTCAGTAACTAAACCTCTCTATTAACTAGCAGAATGGCACAGTGACAGAAAAACAGGATATGTCATGAAAAGACTGGGGGATGAAACTTGTTCTTCAACCCCTCAAAGAAGAGAAATAACTACTCCGAATTCCCAGTTGCTTTATTTAAAATAAAAATAAGGTTAGTAATTTGGGGATTATATGATTCTTGCAAGGATAAAAGGAAGTAATGTATGTGAAACTGAGTAGTATAGTCTCAAACAAAGAGGTCAATAAACGCTGTTGGGTAAATATAAAATAATAGGAAGTATTTATCCATTCTTTAAATTAAATAACATCCATATTATAAGATTTTTCTTTCTTTCTTCTTGTCTCCTCAACATCCAGTTTTTTCCCCATATTGGATAAACTCCTCCTTTGCATATAGTGATGAAGTACCCACTTTGATTATTAGAGAAGCCAAAACTGGGAGATACACCCTCTACTTGCTTCCAGAAAACAAATAAAAGGCACATAATGATATTATGTATTTCAATATTTATCATTTGGTGTCTACATGTTCCCATCATAATGCCATAAGTTTCATAACAGAAAGCATTTATATACTGTATTAGTATATTCCCAGCATTTAGAACTCTGCTTGCCACATAAAAAATACAAGCACATGTTAAATGAATTTGATGCTTCTGTACAGAATATTGGAGCATGAGCAAATAATGCAACAATTAAGGGGGAGTTAAATTCCACTCTATCTGGTGGACAACAGCAATCCAGGTGTTCAGAGGAGGTACTCAACAGAGACGATTTTGGCAGAGCCACTGAAAACCAGCCGATGAGGCATTGTTGTCAGAGGCTGCTGCCTTTCAGTCTCCAGAGCCCTTTGGATCCTGCTGTTTTCCAAGACGACTTTTGCAGATGCCTCCAAAGCTTGTGAGTTACTCAATCCCCTTCCTATAAATCCATTTATTTCTTAAAACATGTCTGGTTTCCGTTAGTTGCAGCTGTGTGGCTGATACTGAATTTATGCTTCTGTGGTGCCTGCAGAACAACAGCAGCTAAGACCAGAGTGAGTGGGAACGTTTTGACTGATACGATCCCATTTTCATGGTGCCCCACATGGTTTGAGCTAACCACCCACATGCCTTCATCATTAACTAAGCAACGGGGGTGACAATTAGCTGCATTAGACCCATGCTCAGCCAGCTCTAAAAACCATGAATTCAACAATCACATAAACATCTCCACCGGATACCTGTGAACAATGCCTGGAATCAGAGATAATTCTTGACTTTCAAATGGTGACATTGCAGTAAGCAAAGATTCTTTTTAGACCATAAAAAGTGCTAAGAAAAAAATGTAGACATCTCTTCTTTTTAACATATCATTTTAAAGGCAAGAAACAAAGGGAGAACTATGTACAATTTCTAACAAATGACTTATACCAAAATAAATATAATTTATGCAAAAAATTATAAAAATTATAAAATTATAAAAATAATTTTGCATGAATATAAAATAAATAAAGGACACTTATTACTCAATAATAAGACAACGACTTGAATAAATATTTTACACAAGAAGATATAGGAATGACAATAAGTACATGAAAACATTCTCAACATCACTAGTCATCAGAGAAATAAAACTAAACTCATACATTGCTGGTGGGAGTATAAATTACACAAACCATTTTCAAACCCATGTTATCAATTTCTATAAAGATAAATATATAGATAAAGCCTATCTCCTCTCCTCTTAGGTACTTACACAAAGTAAATGAAAGTGTATATATAGATAGACGGCCAGTGCAGCTGTTTCCAGAATAGTCCGAACTGGAGACAACCAAATGCCCCGTCCACAGGTGAATGGATGAACAAATTGCAGTGTATTTACCTGATGGAATGCTACTTGGCAATAAAAAGGAGCAACTACTGATACACAAAACAACATGGATGAATCTTAAACATAATGCCGAGTGAAATAAATGGAATTCAAAAGAGCTTATATGAGATGATTTAATCTAGCCCTAAAACTGGCAAAATAAACTCCGGTGATGAACACCAGATTAGCCATTGCCTGATGCAAGAGTGTGAGGGACCAGGAGGCCCGACTGCAAACCACAAGGCAGGAACCTTTGTGGTGAGGACAACCGTCTCTGATTGGCTAGATGTTGGATAGGGTGTACAAGAACGGTGAACTTGCAGTGTGAATAAGGTGTTATATGTAAATTATACCTCAGTAAAGTGGATGGAAAAGATGATTGATAATTTGAATCCACAAAGCATGAGGTAGGGTGTGGTAGATGCTTCTGCAGGAATGACAGAAAGTTTAATGGAAATGGAGGGATGAGGGATTATTTTCTCTGAGAGAAGGTAGACAAGGCCTCATGAAAGAGCATGTTTGAGTGAGGGTTTGGGTCTGATGGCATTTCAACAGAAGGAGACATTGGAAGGAGCACAGACAAAATGTGTCTAGGAAATGGCCATGAATCAGGCACGGCTGTGGTGTGTGGTGCATTCATTCATTCATTCATTCATTCAGCAAATATTTTACTGATGGCTTGCTAGAACCAGGCACTCCCTTAGTAGACAAAATTAAGTCCCTGCTTTCTAATCCCTGGATCTTACATTCTAATATGGAAAAACACATACAAATCAAATAAATTTATAATATACGAGCTGTGCATTATAAAGCTGAGTGAAGCAGAGAAGGAGTTCAGGGATAGGGTTCCTCTGTTAGATAAGGTGATCGGCAAAGTTGTCTCTGAGAGGGTGGCATTGGAGCAGAATCATGAATCTGAGCCCTGCAGGTATCTGGAGGAAGCACGTTTCAGAAAAGGAACAGTTCATGTGAAGGCCTTGAAGAGGGAGCATCGCTGGTGCACTCAGGGAACAGCACAGAGCAAGGAAGGATGTAGCAGCTCCAGGAGAAAGGCAGAGCTCACGGGGGCGGTGCTTCTCACTAGTGTGCAGTCTGAACCACCCAGGAGTTACATGAAACTTCAAATTTTGATTTAGTAGGTCTGGCCTGAGATTTTGCATTTCTAATGAGCAAATACACTGATCACACTTTCCTTGAAAAAACTGTGATGATTTGGCTTTTGGGACACCATTCTCTTGATTCTCATACCTGACTGGCCACTTATGCTCAGTCTCCTTTACTGGTTCCGCCTCACCTCTGGACTTCTCGGTTTCAGGGTACACCCAGGCTGGGAACCAGGACATCATCTCTTCTTTGCGCTCACTTGGTAATCTCGATTCATCTTATGGCATGAAGCATCACCTATACCCCCAATCCTGCTGAGCTTAAATCTCAGCCCTGGGTCTTTTCCCTCAACTAAGACTCAAGTAATATTTCATTTGCTGGGACCAAATCTTTGGAGTCATCCTTGACCTCTCTCTTACTCTTCCAAGGCAAATTTAATTTGTCAGCAAAAATCCTTTCAGCCTTATTTGAAAAAATATATTTAAAAACTCAACCATTTCCTGTTATCTTCTCCATAGCTATTCTAGTTCAATTCACCATGAACCCTTGAATGTGGTCCAGTATCCTCCTGTTTTCCTGACTGCCTTCATCCCTTAGACACAGACAGCAGATGATGCTACTCCTGCAAGTACTCTCCAAGGCCCTACACTCTTTCTACCTGAAAAGTGGTCTGTGGGCCAAGTTTGCATCTGTGTAAAGCTTTTAGCCTTAAATTCTCTCTTACCTAATATTGATACTGCCAGTGTAATTTTCTTTGTATCCTTTTATTTCTGATATTTTTCACTTTGTGTTAAGGGTATTTCCTATAAGTAGTATACAGCTAGGTGTATTTTTTAACCCAGGCAGCCACTTCTGCTTTTAAACTGAATGTATCAGTCTCATCCCATCCAGTGTTATCGGTAACAGTGCGGTCTCCTTCCCAGAACAGCCGTCTTGAGTGGACAGCACTGTGCATTAGTTTTTTAAGGCTGCAAAAACATTGCCACAAATGTAGTGCTTTAAACCAACACATAATTATTGTCTTACAGTTCTTTTTGTTTGAAGTCTTATATGGATTTCAATGGTTTAAAATCAGGGTGTCAGTAGGGCTATGTTCCTTTGTGGGGGCTCTAGGGAAGAGCTGTTTCTCGCCTCTTTCAGTTTCTAGAGGACTACCCCATTCCTTGGCTTGTGGTTCTTTACTCCATCAAAACCGGCAGCTCCGCCTATTTCTGACCATTCTTCTGCAGTCAAACTTCCCACTGACCATATGCAGAAAAATTTCTATGGAAAGGATGCATATGCTCAGACTGAGCCCACCCAGAAAATCTTGAATAAATTTTCCATGTCAGGGTTCATAACTTATTCACATTTGCAAAATTCCTTTTGCTCTGGAACAGCGTGGTCACGGGGTTGGGATGTGGGCACTTTGGGAGGCCGTTACTCTCCCCATCACACACAGGGTTGTCCAGACTTCAGTGCATCCCTTCATATAAATTATCATTATTTAGCATCCTTTCACATGTTTCCAATGGCTCTGTTTTACCTGTGTAGATTTAACAATGCAAGGTGCACAACTATTGGCTCATAACCAATGCCTCTCCTCCTACCGTCTCCTTTCTTAAAGTTTCTGACTCACTCCGTATGTCTATTTCTGAGTGTTTTCCTCAGACTAGGTAGCTCAATAGCATGGTGTATTCTTTGTATTTGCGTATCCTCAAATAGATTTCCTCCTAACCAGTGGAGAACACCATGCTCAGATATGGGATTCCTGGACTGGAGTCCATTCTCATCAGTCTGAAGGCTTTTTTCTTCTGTGTCTAGCTTTCATTGCTGCTGTTGTGAAGTCTGATACAAAACTGCTTTCCCTCATTGTTATTAGAAACTTGTAAGTTTTCCTCTTATTTTTAGAGTTCAGTAATTTGACCAAGACATGCCTAGTTATATGTAATTTTAAATTTTTTTAGTTGTTCTATTATGGATCCCAGAAAACCCTTTTAATCTACAGATTCAAGTTGTTCTTTGACTCAGGCAAAGTTTCTCCTTCATCTTTTTCTCTCCTCCTTTGCCCTCTCCCTCCTCCTCCTTTTTCTTTTAAATTATAGCTTCTCTATCCACATATATTTTTATCTTATTCTGTAATTCTCATTATGTCTAAGTTATTTCTATTTGATTTGTCTTCCAACTCTTTTTGTCTCTATTTTTATGACTTTGTGGGTTTCCCACCCCCTGCATTTTGAAATATATCTTCTACTTAATATTTCAAGTTTCAACTTTGGGTATCCACAGTGACACATCTTTAACTCACTTATTAAGTATTTTAAGTTGACAATCAGTCTTCTGAGAGGTTATTACTGAATACCCTTAAGGACACTGAGTCTTCCTTAGAGGAGTGGTTCTATTTTGCTGCCCACACATGGGTATGTTTACCTCGGGGGCTAAGAAGGAGCTGCGGGTCTCCTTGAGCAACAGCCTTCCCTTGTGTGCTGAGGGGAGTATCGCAACTGCTGTGCTGTGGGCTGACTGGGAGAGTTGTGAACCCCCTTTGGGTTCCAGAAAAAATGCCCTGCTCTGATGCCTCTCAAGCTGTGAGCCTCCTAGGCTCCAACTTCAGGGGCAGAGAGGGCTCAGCCCACCCTGAAACTCCCCTGGATGTCCTTACAAGAATAATCAGCAGAAGGGAATCACTCTTGTTTTATATTATTTTTTTTTTTCTGAGAGTTTGAAATTCTCTATGAGCCAAGGTCCATCTAGGATCCAAGAGCCTCATTTTCTCTCTCCATGATGGGAATAAGAGTCATGAAAGAAGGAAAATTGTGTATGTAAAATACAAAAATACATTTAAATGTCATGTGAAAAAACATATGTAGCTGATCAATGAATGTATTTCCATATTTTTTCTTCTTCACAGATTAAAATTTAAGAAACATTTACTGATCTTCTTAGTTTGAGTCGGGCAAACTTATGCATTGTCATATTATATATTGATTCATTTATTTCTGCAAAAAAGACCCATGAGTAGGTGCTAATCTTCAGAGATAAGAAAAACTGTTGCTCAGAGAGATTAATAAGCTTATTCAAAGTTACTGAAGGTTGTAGAACCAGAGTTTAAACTCAGATCCTTTATTTCCACGTTCAACGTGCTTTCCACTATTCCACACAATTGCCCTTACAGTGGAATATCATGCCCTCAGGCTTTACTAGATGTTCATTCAAGATCTGTCCACTGTAACAGAATTCTCATCTCTTTTGCAAATCATAGCATCTCTTATTTAATGACTCATGCAGTCAGCTCATGCTTGAACTTAGTTTATAGAAAAAGTCTCTAGATGATGAATTTAATTGTTTTGTTTTGCCAGAAACTCAATGCTTCATGTCTTACCTATTCTCTCTTTTCTCTACTGCCAGGAAACTTAACTGAGCCAAATTTAATACCTAATTATGATGATTGAATCACCTGGACTACATAATAACACTGGATCCCTTAACTTCCTGAATTCAAGAAATTTTATCCTCTTCATAACACTTTTCTTGAAAGAATCATTAAGTACTTTTGAATAAATAAAGTAAATCTGAAATACATAAAATTATTTTCAACAATCTGTAATTTTAATTAATATTTTAAGAGGGTTTGGGTCCAAAATGTTAAACAGCTGGATTAGCCAAATAACTTATTGGACAATTTGGGGCATAGATGAGAGGAGTAAGACAAAGGGATAGCTAAACTGTTCTCCTTAAGAAATTAAGAAAAAATTGGAAGGGTTAGAAGAAAGCAATTTGGGGAAGAGAGATGGAAGAGAAGACTGAATAAGAGAGAAAGGTGTATAACAAACACTGGGAGTATAGACCTCAGATAGAAGAAATGACCACTGAAGAACCATCAGGACATCTGATGTACATGTCCAGTCCAATAACCCTTGAGGTAGAGCTTAGAGACTGACATGGGTTGACCTCCTTTAATTCTCCCTCTACTCCTGTTCCTTGACATATATCCCTTAGCCTTTTAGTACTGAAGGAACATCAACACAGCTCTAGCACAGCTACTGTCCACAGCATTCACTTGGAACATGGTAACTTATGCCTCCTGGCCACTGCTTCCTTTGTCACCTTCTCTTCTCTCCCTGAAAATTCAGGCTGTTCTAATTTCCTGCCTATCTTGAGGCTTCCCCAGAGCAAGCAGCATATTAACATATGCCCCCCACTTGAAATGATGACTTGTCCAACTCTCCTAAGAACTCTCTTACAGTGTCCTGGTAGGCTCCATGGTAGCCACAGGACTCACAATTCTGCAGTTCTGGTAATTTCCAGGACAGAGATGAGCTGTCTTTCCATGTGGACACAGCTCCAACCTTAGCTGAAATCTCTTCTACGGCCCTTCTTTGACTTGGAGTTGAGGGTTGGGATGGTCACAAGAAAGGGAGAAGAAAATCAATGATTCTCCCCAGAGGTCTATATCACTCTTCAATTTGTGATTCAGATAGGCTGGAATGTTTGATAAGGATTCATGATCACAGACTAGTTCTTCTCCCCTTAAATATATTCAGTATGTCATGGACATGACAATGTCCATGGTTGCTGGGGGAAGAAGGGTGGAGAGGGAGGATGGTAAAGGATGGATACAAGGTGATGGATGCAAAGTTGACTGGGGGTGGTGAACACACAATACAGTGTATAGATGGTGTGTTGTAGAATGGAGTGTTCAGGAACACTCCTGAAACCTGTTAAATTTTGATAACTAGTGTTATCCCAATAAATTCAATAGGAAAAAAAGTATATTCAGCATGGATATCTCAGTACCTCTCATTAGACTTTGGGGGAAATTACCATCCATTGTCTTCAAAAGGCCTTGTTGTAGGGTTGTAGGACTAGTTCCCTGGGAATAGACTCTGAGGCTTTCGGATTGCATACAGGAGGTATACTGGGGTGTGTACTCCAGATCTATATCTGTGAGGGGTGAGTGAAGCAGAACATAGCAGAAGGAGAAGGTATATTACAATGAAGTGGCAACAAAATTTTCACCCATTCCTACAGGAAATTCTGGAGGGCTCTTCAGAGTTGCCCCAGATTGGAACAAGGACTAGACCCTGCAGGAAAGGGACTTAAGCTGGCGGGGGCGGGGAGTGGAGGGAGAAGTGATAGAAGAATGGGTTACAAATCAATTCAATAAAGAGCACCATTTTTTCTTCATTTATCCTTCAATGGCTTTTTTCTATGGCAATTTGCCATGCCATTCCACCCAATTTTTAGAGCATAAAATAAGGCATATCATCCTAGGTGAACATTACACTGATTTCCTTAAATCTCAGTGCCACAAACTGAACAGTGCTCAAAGGGGACACCAAAGTCAGAGGAGACAATTAGTCAATGACTATGTCTTCCATATTATAGGAACATTCAATTAGCAGTCACTGCCAAAGAGTACGTTCTCCTTGACCCATCGCACAGTCTTTGAATTTATTACCTCTTCTTTCTCTAATTAGACCTTTGGAGACCTAAACAATCAATTGGAACTTGAAGTGGAAACTAACTCTCCGAGGGCAGTATTGCATTTTCTGTCAAGATTCGCTCATTATTCCTAATTTTAAAATCTACACTCCATTTGCAATGTCTGCATCGGCACAGGCTGTGCGGCAGAAGTGAACATCACTGAGATGAGTCTTTCCCCCACAGCAAAGCTAATACAGATTCACTTTAAGAAGCAGTCTTACACAAATGATTCCTGGTAGTGGTTTTTATATTTAAATTTCAAAAATGCTTTTAACTCCGGGACTTAACTATGTGCCCCTGGGCAAATCGCTTTCCCCCGTGTCAGGTCCTCTGTCTTAAATGGCACTGGGGGAAAGGGAGAGGCAGGAAAATGAATGCCTATTCTGTGTGAGAACTAGGTTTGTTGTGAGGATGAAATGTATTCAAACATAAAATCGTTCAAATGTCTTATGAAGAATGATCTTGTCAAAGAGAGCAAAATTCAATATAGGAATTCTTAAAAGAACATGCATTGAAATTACTTGCAGTACTTATTTAAAATAAGATTACTAGCTACTATTGTAAGAGATTCTGATTTAGTAGTTCTGGGATGGAGCCCAGAAATCAGCATTTATAAGAAGTGCACAGACAATTGAAGTGTACATGGTACAGACCTATGTGTGCAGAAATAGAGCAGCATAGTTGTAGATGAAAACCGTGTTCACTTCCCACTCTGCTGGTCACTAGCATATGGCCATAGACAATGGTGCTCAGGGACTCTGAGCCTGAGTTTAATCACATGTACATCTGGGATTAAAAGGATCTTGCTTTAAAGGACTGCTTTAAGCCGTGAAAAAAAAAAAGTCTTTGTAAAATGCAAACCATTCTGTAAATGATTGTTAGTAGAATTTTATGACCTTATTCCTACAGAAAGGGAATTTAGTGGGAATGGATAGAGCTGTGGCTAACATGGTATAGCTCTGGAAAGTTTAGGTAGGAAAAAGGCAGAAAACATGGATGACATTCTTCTTAGAAAGATTAGAGTGAGCAGTGAAACAAAGAACTAAAGTCTGAATTTTCTCAAATCCGCTTGCTGCCAGCACTTCTATTTTAATGACATCCAGATCATGACTACTCTTACTATTTCTGTGTAGCAGACATGCTTTTTAATAAAGATGTGTCCTACTATTATAAGCAGTAAAAAAAAAAAAAAAAAGAGTGTTTGCTCCAAGGCAATTTTCTACTAGGATGACCTACCTTGATCTTTAAAAGTAGCAATAACCAACAAATATTTAAAACATTTATATGGATCCATAAATGACCTCAGTAATTTAGAGAAAGAAGAACAAAGTAGGAAGGATCACAGTACCTGATATCAAACTATATTATAAGGCCACTATAATCAAAATAGTCTGGTACTGGCATAAGAATAGACAGATAGGTCAATGGAAGAGAACAGAGAACCCAGAAATAAGCCCATGTTAATATGGACAGTTAATATGTGACAAAAGGGGCAGAAGGATAAAATGGAGTAAAAATAGCCTTTTCAATAAATGGTATGGGGAGATGTGAACAAGTACATGCAAAAAAATGAAACTAGACCACGAACTTGCACCATACACCAAAATAAATTCAAGATGGACAAAAGACATAAATATAAAGTGTGACACCATAAAAGTGCTAGAGGAAAACATACACAGGAAAATTTCAGATATCCTGTGCAGCAATATTATCACCAATATATCCCCTAGGGCAAGGGATATAAAGGAAAGAATAAACAAACGGGACTACAACAAATTAAAAAGCTTCTACATGACTAAAGAAAACATCAACAAAATGGAAAGGGAACCACTAATCAACATCAACAGCAAGAAAATGAGCAAAATAGAACCAGAGACTTAGAAATAAAGAACAAACTGACAGTGACCAGAGGGGAGGGGGAGGGGGATAACAGGGGAAAGAAGGAGAAGGGGCAAGCAAAGGAACACCAATAGAGGATCCTGAGCATGGACAATGGGGGAGATTGACTATGGGAATGGAGGGGGACAAGGTAGGGGTGAGCAATGGGGGAAAAGGTGGGACAACAATAACTGAATGACAGTAAATAAAAAATAAACAAAAAGTATTAGTAACCATGATCCCACCAGAATATATGTATGAATTATGTGCAAGTGCACAAAAATGGCTTCCATCCTTGATTAAATCAATTCCTCATTATTTCATCCTCTAACAATCAGCAAAATTAAGTAGATTACAATTCATTGCTACCTTTGACAGGTATTTAAAATAAAAAAAAAACAGAATCACACTAGCCTTGCACCTTTGGCCATGTGGAAAGTGTTGAAATTCTCTGTGCTCTATCACCACCACCTAGCTTTGCAGCTGATTAGCAGCTTTCTTTGTTACTTCAGCAGCCTTAACATTTATTGAGCACAGTTCAAGGATAGAAAGCTCTATGGAATTAAACTTGGCAGGAAAGTGTGGTTATAGATACGCTCACACATAAATTCGGTAAGGCCTTAAAGAGCCACTAGATCTAACCTTGGGAACTGCCAACTGCTGGCAAAACTGCCAACTGCTGCTTGTAAACTGTGGAGCTTGAAATAGGAAAAACATGTATTTCCCTCTCAGGAGGAGGCAAAGCTTGACTGAAACTCTTCCTGGGCTTATCCATCTCACTGCTGTTAAAAATGAGCTATTGATATTCCTCATACCATACAATCTGTTGAGAAAAAACTAGCAGAGGCACATACCAGGTAAGAAGCTGGCCAAGGTTATTATGCTATAAAAATGAGATGCTGGAAAAGTTATGATAATATGTAGAAATAATTAGCAAACATCACTCAAGCACAAAGTTATTTACCATTATATGAAGCATTTAAAATGTGTCCCAAATCTCCTCTCAGGTTTTTTTGTCATTAAGTGCCATGCTAGACTAGCATATTGTTAATAGTGCCTCCTTCATTGCAAATAAATGACATTTTTTCTTTTTAAAAAATATATTTTATTGATTATGCTATTACAGTTGTCCTATTTTTTCTCCCCCTTATTCCCCTCCACCCTGCATGCCCCACCCCCACCGACCAGCATTTCCCCCACATACAGCACCACAATGCAGCAACATGGGTTGCTCTGCCCTGGTGAATACCTAAGGCTCTGCCCCTTACCATGTAACAGATGCAGAAAAACACAAAAAAATATGACCCGAATGAAAGCATAAGTCAAAGCTCCAAAAATAGAACTAGTGACAAGGAGATAACCAACCTATCAGATGCAGAGTTTGAAACACTGGTAATCAGGATGCTCACAGAAATGGTTGAGGGTGGTTGCAAAATAGAGGAAGAAGTAAAGGCTATGCAAAGTGAAATAAAGGAAAATGTACAGGGAACCAACAGTGACAGGAAGGAAAGTGGGACTCAAATCAATGACTTGGACCAGCAAGAAGAAATAAACATTCAACCAGAAAAGAATGAAGAAACAAGAATTCAAAAAAAATGAGGAGAGGCTTAGGAACCACTGGGACAACTTTAACTCTTCCAACACCTGAATCATATGGGTGCTAGAAGGAGAAGAGGAAAAGCAAGAAAGTGAAAGCTTATTTGAAAAAACAATGGAGAACTTCCCTAATCTGGCAAAGGAAAATAGACTTCCAGGAAGTCTAGGAAGTTCGAAGAGTCCCAAATAAATGACATTTTTAAAAACATATTCTTCCAGAAAATCACTGAAGACAGTTGGATTATTTCAGGAGCACTGAAATATTACTCAAAAGAAAACAGTACCATGGTGCCAAAAACAATGAAGTGTATATGAAGCAACTTTTGGGTCTAAAAATGTCACATCAACAATTTAATATTATCTTTGTATCCAAGTCAAAAAACTCTCGATATATCAAAAATTCAAAGGTACTGTAGAAAGCTGTTCCACTGAGATTCGTGGGGACATTGGGGGCTAAAGGCAGCTCTCGTTATAACCTATGACTAGTTCAGTCCGCAGGCCACCAACGGGTGGGTTTCCCACTTGTAGCTCCTGTCGTAGCGCTGTGCGGACACAGCAGCTCCACTGGCAACTCAGAACAGTGAACTCCGCAATGGAGATACCACTGGGGAGGCGTCCTGCCTCTGTGGCAGAAACCGTCATGTCAATGGAGAGCAAAATATGGCAGCTGAGAAATACTCCCCAAAGACCCTTGGGATGACAACATGGATTTAATGAAGGTGACCTGTTGAGAATGGAGTATTGATGATTCTCTTCTTAGAATTGTAAATTTAGTTCCAGGCTGGTGTATGAAGCATGGCATTCCTAGAGCAGAACTTTAGTCCTCAATGGGACTTGGATCCTTAGTCTTAGCAGTCAATGGCTGCTTAATGTATCAGTTCTGATACTCTATCTCACATGATGACAATTTTAATAATCTTCATATGGTGCGTCATAGGGTATAAACCAAATCCTCCCAGAAACTCAACAATAGGAGTAAAGCTGGGGTTCTAGGAAGAGAGCTCAGTGAACTCAGAGGAAGAGTTGTACACTTCCATTTTAATCCCTGGTTTTTCTTAATCAGGCTGAGAAATTGAGTTCTTAAAGGCAAATTTGCTCCTGTGCTCAGTATATACAGATATTTTAACTTTAATTCCCCGCCCCCCGCCGCAATGGTCCAGTGTACCTCTAGGACTCCAAGAAAAGAGAGAGAAGAATCCAATGAGATACAAGCAGCACCATTGCTTGCCCCACTCCACTAAATTCTGGCCCCTGAACAACGTGACATGGGTCGTTTTGAAGAACCAACAGAAGAAAACTGCCACTATAACAGAGTGAAATGCTCGGCATCTCTGACTCCGTCTTGTTCAAGCCTGCTTCGTTCCCATGGCCTTCCTAATAGCTTCTGCTTAGTCTTGCATACAGACAAAATAATCATCATAGGAATTCTGCTTGTGGCTTGGGTTTTACAAAAACAGCTCTTGATCAGAGAGAGCCTCTCTGGAGGAGATAAGGAAAGTATGTACAAAAATATTGTTTATCAAAGATTTGCAGGAACTTCTTTACTGGACTCACATCAACTAGAACCAACAGGTTAAAAACAAAAATGTTCATAATTTTCCTTGGATTTTTGCTGGTATGCAGAGGTCTGTAGTTGTCAATTGCCTCTTACCCGTCCTGTTTTCCCCGTCCTGTGAAATAAAAGATGCCTGAATTCTGTACTTTGTTGAGATGATTCTTCGGATGTTAGTCCATGATCTTCTTGGCTTATTTGCTTTCCAAATAAAGTTGTTTTCCTTTCTCCAACACTTTGTCACTCAACTTACTGGCTGTTCTGTGGCGAAAAGTTATGTGCTTGGACTTGTTAATACAACCAAGTCCAGAGGACTTCTGTCAAAAGGAGCCTCTGGCCCTGCTGGGTGGCTCAGTTAGCCAGAGCATTGTTCTGTACACCAGAAAGATTGTGGGTTCAACTCCCAGTCAGGGGATGTACTTAGGTCGTGGGTGCAATCTCCAGTCGGGTGTGTATGGGGGGCAAGCGATCAATGTTTCTCACGTTGATGTCTCTCTCTCATGCCTTTCCTCTCTCTCTAAAAACCAAACCAAACCAAACAAACAAAATAAATAAAAAACAATAAACATATCCTCAGGTGAGGATTAAAAAAAGAGAGAGAAAAGGAGCCTCTGTCCAGGCTGTCTATCCTGATTTTGTAGAATGCTATAATTGCAAAATACTAAAATAACTTGCCCTGTATATTCATACCTTACAAAAAACATTCTACAAAATATATATTTTTAATAATCACATTTAAAAAATAAACTTAAAGTATATGTTTTTATTAATTGAAAAAGGGGAGTGAAAAATTTTTACATGGTTTCTGGTCTAAGAAGGAGGAATTTAGCACCTAAATCCATAATTTTCTCCATATTCTATTAAAATCTAGAATTCTAGAGATGAGAAAATTAAAGATAAAAGAGACTTAACATCTAATAAGTGATAAACCTATACCTTTATTTCCAGAATTATTTTACTCATCTTGGGGGTCCATTTCAGAACTCCAAGCTGACTCCCAATTACACGGTTCTCACCCAGACTCTCTTCTTCGAACACCTATGACTACTGAGCACTGAGCTGCTCTCCTCTATGATTGCCATTAAAATGTTCATATGTTGAACTAGATATCAGAGTAGCAACTGATCTTTCAGTTCTGATAGTCTATAAACGTGTTCTTGCTTCTACAGCAAGGATATTTCTCGTTAGTCTAACCTATGCCTAGTAGTGCTGACATTCTAATACATCTGAAACAATTTGTTTTGATGCTCACTCAAGTCTGTTTTCTCAGGGTCTGAGAAGCCTCCTGGAAAAGTGTTTATCTAGAGTGGGGGTGTCCAACCTTTTGGCGTCTCTGAGCCACACTGGAAGAAGAAGAGTTGTCTTGGGCCACACATTAAATACATTGTGATACATAATCACACAAAATCTCATAGTATTTTACATAAATTTATGATCTTGTGTTGGGCTGCATTCACAGCCATCCTGGGCTTCATGGGACCCACAGGCTATGGGGTGGACACCCCTGAGTCTAAAGGGAAGAAATAAGCAGGCTGGTCACACTTATAACAAAGACTTTGCTATTGAAAAAGAATAAGAATTTTGAGTACAACATAGTGGCTGTCCCTCAAATTCATCTCCAGCCTGGATACATGCCCCCAAAGAGAGAAAATGATAACTAAAAACTGAAAGAGCAGTTTCACATAAAAGTTCTGAACAGGCAGTGCTACTTGAGGACGCCTCTGACATGTGATAACACAAAGGGAAGAGAAGATTCCCCGCGCTGCCCATTTACCTACCACAGGGCTCGAGTGCATTGGCAGTGATGCCTGGGGGAGCAGAGGCAGTGCTTCCTGGAAGATTATGGTGCCCACAGGGATCTCTGGAACCTATGAGAGTAATAGCAGAGTCCCGAGGGAGTGTAATTACTCATGAAAACACATAAGGTAGCCCTTTAGATTCCTACAAGTACTTGGTGGTGAACTTGAATCTCTAGGTGGGTGCAAGAGCAAATAAAACTTATGTATAACAATTATGTTTGTCTTATTATTATAAATAATAAATCATGTCTGTAAATAATGTCACCTTTAGCCAAAACCTGGAGATGCCTTGGACATGCAGATTAAATTTTACCCCGCTTTAACTTCCCTCAGCTGAGGATTAGGAAGGGGGTTAGCAGGACATATAAGAAGGCACCATATTCCCACACCACATATCCTGAAGTTACCTAATAACAATGTAATTGTAATTGAAGTGATTGTAACACATACAACTGCATACACCCACTAATTGTCAGTGCCATTCCAGGGTTCCATGACCCATTTCTGTATCAGCTCTTCGATGTGACTGTATCTGACTCTTCAGAAGCATTTCCATGGAATGTTATTGTCAGGTTTTTGATTTTTGTTTTCAATGGATGAGATGTTTTGTGCTAGGTTAATGTGAAACATCGTCCTGCTTGAATTCCTGTGTCTATCAAGTTAGGAAATTTTAACATTTTCAGAAGGTTAGAGGAGGAGGTATAGACATCATGTGCTTGTTAAAGAAAATGGTTTTAGATATTTTAAAAATAAAAATGCTTAGTTATGAGCATTTACACAAGTACAAATATAAAATTGTAACTGGCAAGGTGACCCTGGTTCAACATAGAAACATTACCCAAAATCACAGGTCGAAGGGCCTAGATTGTGTGGCCCTTTTGTCTAGTTTCATGCAAAAACAATTAGGTAAGACTCTGGTCTTAGAAGGGAC
This sequence comes from Trachops cirrhosus, assembly GCA_028533065.1. NCBI lineage: Eukaryota > Metazoa > Chordata > Mammalia > Chiroptera > Phyllostomidae > Trachops > Trachops cirrhosus. The sequence goes on from CM052539.1 coordinate 40,272,402, forward strand.
ATAAAAAGTAGTTTTGATCTGGGGCTAAAAATGAACGTTGTAGGCAAAATCGGAGCATGAAAAGACCTTTGAAAGTATCCTAAATTTTTCAGATTAGGTTTCAGAGGATCCTGTGTTTGGACAATGGCTGGTGGCGGGATGGGGGGTGGCTGTCTAAGTTTATCTACCATGGAGAAATGCTAGTGTCGTCTTGGCTGATGGAGATGGAAAAAAGAACAATGAATGCAGTGAATGCAGAGGGAAAGAGAATATTTGCAGGCATTCCAGATTCTGCCATACACCCGTGTGGTATAATCATGGTATACGTAATAGATATCTTACTCTAATTTTATGGCACATAATATTGGTTGATATTGGCGAGTGTGTTGTAATAATAGCAATTCCATTACTTAGTAAGTGTTTGTCTTGAGTCTGATACTTTGTTTTTCTCTGAGACTTAATTTCCTATCAGTAAAATGGAAAATAAATTGTTTTTCTAAATATCTTAGAATTGTGAGAAATAAAGTACTACATGCATATAAGATACCTTTTATTAAAATTATTTGATTAGTGTGTACCACAAATAAACAAACACCAAAGCCAAGGACCTTCTAGTAAAGTAGCATAAGGAAGGAAAAGATGGAGGGAGGGAGAGAGGAGGGAAGGAGGGAGGGAGTGAAGGAAAGAGAGAGAGAAAAGAAAGAACCAATCAGCTAGTCAAGTTGATGACATTTTTTCTTTAAAGAACTAGATTTAAGCTGAATTTAGTAAAACTAGTTCTTGTAAATAGACACAATGCTATCCATTGATGAGCTTATATTTGAAAGACTAAATGAAATATAACAAAATTCTACTAATTTACTTGCGGTAAGATCAGAATTTTTAAAACAAGCCAAGGAAAAGTTGGTTTATACTCTTGTGTTACTCTCTGTGAATATACTATGCTAAGAAAATTAAAAATAAACATCAATAAGGTTACAGATGGGAAAGAAGTTTAAACGTCTTGAGAATAAACTTTTCAAGATGCCCTTAGACCCACTAGAAATATCATTTACATATAAATAATTGATACCTCATTATGAAACATTTTGATCTGTTCAAAAGCAGGTCCCAAAGGGCTGTTGGTAAGCAATGCTTTGTTTGAGTAGTTCCAATTATCGTATTAATAAAAATTTAATTTGACAACCAAGCTCATTTTCATTTAACTAATCAATTAATTAACCAGCTAACATTATAGAAAATCAACAGTAAAAACAGTGCACTTTCACAATTAGGACTGCCACTATCAGATTAGCTTCCTCAGGAAATGTGAATTGTGGAGTTAATGAAGCTGAGTTTACTTTCATATTGTGGCATTTTAATTCTCAAATCTTTCACATGCATAACCCTCCAACTTCCTATTCTCTAAGTCCATCAAATCGCGATATTGATGTGTTTGTCTTTAGTGTCCACATTCAAGCACATGGTGGGTTTATTTGACCAGCTTATTCAGATAGGCAAACCCAAAAAATAAATGAATAAAACAAAACAAAAAATGGAATTATTTTCTGGAGGGTAGGCCCCTTGTAACACAGGCTTTCCCTTCTAGGTGAGTGTTCTAGGAACCCCTCTGAATCAGTGTGTCCGCTGGTGTTGTGAGAGGCTGCTTTCGGATTCAGTGAATTTTTTTGAAGACTCTTTCAACTCATTTGCCCATTTCATGATGGGTGATTTGTGAGCGCACCTACCCACACAGTGTTGGATGTTTAGCAGTTTTTGATCCAAAAAACTGCATGACACCGGAGCCTCACCCTGCCTACTCACTCAATCTTGCCCCTAGCAACTATTTTCTCTCCTTTCCCCAGTAGAAAGAGGTCCTCAAAAGGAAACGTTTTATATTTGTTCCTGTAAACCCTTCCCTTCTCCCCTGAAATTCCCTCCCGTCTCCCCTCTGGTCACTGACATCCCGTCCTCTATTTCAGTGTCCTTTGTTATATTTTACTTGTTTCTTTGTTTTGTTGTTTAGGTTCCTGTTAAGGGCGAGATCATATGGTATTTGTCTTTTATTGCCTGGCTTATTTCGCTTAGCATAATGCTTTCCAGCTCCATCCATGCAAATATAGAGGACACATGGACAAAACTACGGGACTTGGAAATGGAAGGGAGGTGGGGAGGGATGGGTGGGTGGGCTGGAATGGGATTAAAAGATAGAAACTGTACTGAATAATCTAAAATAAAAAAAATTTTAAAAAAAAAGAAACGTTTTGCTGACATGGAAGAGGTAAAAAAAAAATGGCAGAAGCACTAAATAAGGCACCAAAATTGATGAGTTCAAAAACTGTTTTGAGCAGCGGGAAAAATGTCTCCATGGGTGTATTGCATCAAACAGAGAGTACTTAGAAGGTGACTGAAGCTTAAACAGGTAAGAATAGATGCACATTTTTTTATAAATCAATTCTGGGTTTTTGGGGGATTCTCCCCACCCATACATATTTGAACTTAACCAAAATGTGTCATTTTGGCTGAATGATTTACAATAAAGAGAGAGAGAAGAGAAACATCATGAGTTCCTAGTCATAGTCCCAGTTTTTAGACACAAGAACTAATCTGAGGAGCATGATTAATTTGCACAGCATTTGGTAATCTAACTTTTCAATTTTCTTCCATTCTTGGAAAATGGGCTTGTGCTAACAGTTGCTTTCTTTAGGAGTGTTAAGAATTCCTGGAAAGGGTCTAGGGAGTTATTAAGGTTAGTACATTTCAAAAATCTTATTTCTCTCTTGGCTTTTAATTAGAGCTTCTGGTCTACTAAAATGTCAGGAACAGGGCAGTGTCTTGTCTGTGGCCTCATTGCAGACAGCTGCTAATTCATCTGAGCAGAAGTCTCACTGTGATACTTTGTTTTGGTCATAGTGAAGAGAAAGGTTAAGTAAGATAAATGGACTCTCACCCAAGTAGTAGATACTCAACACAAAGGGAAAAGAGTGAGGTAGAAGCTGGGGTTCAGGGTGACCCTGCATATCAGATTCCTCATTCAGTCTCATTGCCATGACCCTCCAACTTTGGTGTCCACTCTGGATGGAGCAAGAGCAGAGAGGACTTTTTGGACAGTTTTGACAATCCAACATGGAGTCACTGTCAGCCATGACATTTATGTCCAGTGCTATGTCATTACTGAGGGGCTGGGGTGCAATGGAATGCCCTTAGGAAGGGTCTGGAATGCCCAAACCCGCAAATCTGGACACTTGGATAAGGACTCCATCCCAACACCATACAGGTGGGACCTCTACCCCTCGTGGGCTATAAAACTCAGAGCTCTGACCACCCAGCACTCGAGCCTGGCTGTACCCTGGGTCACACTTGGAGCCCTGCCAGACTTCCACTCCATTGGCTGCCTGCTGTCGCTGCAGCCACTTGGCTGGAAACCGTGGCCCACTTCTGCACCTACCTAAGCCGCCAGTGACCGGGACTGAGCACCAAGCGCTCCCTGTGCTCGCTTTGATCACCGAAGCTCCGTGTGTAACCTGTGTGTGATTCCATTGACTTATTGGGAGGTCTCCCCCAATAAACCTGACACTGTGGGAAGACACAAACGTGTGTGAGTGACTCCTTTCTGGGGTGCTTTCTTGCTCACCACCCACTCCAAATGTGTTTGGACAGTAGAACAAAGAAAACACGGACTCGAGTGAGTGTTGGAAAGTTTTTAGAGTAATAGTACATTAAGCAGTTGTTGGGAGTGTACATATGATGAGAAGACAGGAACCATGGGTTTCTTCTTTTTTCAATTTTTTCTTACCACTCCCAGCACCCATGACGATACCTGGCACATCTGTGGGTTCTGATAAACATTTAATGAAGTAATGAAAAAATAATCTTAAAGTCAGCACAGAAAGAAGCTTTGCTTTGGGGGTCTGATTGGCTAGGTGTCCAGGTTCTGATTCTCTCTTTTTGCCGGTTCACAAATCCTCTTGTTGCAGTCAGTGGACTCCTTGTGGAAACTATTTAAATTACCAGGATGTTAATTCTTACATTTTATTGTAACCAAGATGGAAACTGGGAATTAAGACTGACTTGCATGAAAACTTACATGTATTCTGTCTGAAATTTAGTCTGAAATTGAGGAGGCACTGGCTATATTCTCAAGGTTTAGAATCTGATATTTTGTTGACATTTCCTGGTAGTTTTGAAAATGTTACCCAGTGCTCCGGCCACAGTCCGGATGTCTGCTATGGCTAATTTAAAACCTACCAAGCCAACGGCGTTCTGTTGGAGTCAGACAAAAGTGTGATGTCAGTTCCACATTGTGGTTTTCAAGACTTAGGCATCCAGTAATGATGAACTAGGTAATTTGCACCAGCCTGCAGACTGCCCCTGAGGAAAACTGGAAAAAAAGCACAAGATAGAAACTATATGCTCAGGTAGTTTGAAGAAAGCTCAGAGAGCTAACAGACAATGAGGGATATCAGGTCAAGATTGGAAAGAGAAAGACTCCCCTGCCCCCACCACTGGCTGGTTTGTCCTGGGGACATGTCCTGATCCTAGTGAGGCAGGCGAAGACTAGATCGAAATTTCACAACCTTGAGGGGGCAGGTGATCAAAGATGGTGTGTAGTAAGCCATCTACATCTTGGATTGGGACCTCAATAGGCTATACCTCAGGATAAAGGGTGGCCCACTCTCTTAACTACAGCATGGTTTCAAAGCATCTGTATTACCCAGAAAACCTCATTCTAAAATTAGATTACAATGATCCCTGAATGTTGATGCCCCAGGGACCTGTAAAAGCGAATAAAAGTTCTTCTGGAGCAGTGTAATACTGTGGTTTGCAAATTATTTTAAAAATATTTTTTCACACCGATGTCACACACAGAATCAATGATACAACAGAATGCTTGAGGAGATAAGGCATAACTGAGACCAGCAGAAAAGGATAGATGACATCTAGAAGCTGCAGGTATCAGCTGGGAATCATCAGATACCTGGAATTTCAAAATCCCTAAAAGTGTTTAAAATTAATTCAATTTTAACAGAGTTATTAAGTACTAATCTAGATACCACTAGGACATAGCTCCAGCCTTCAGAAAACTTACAGTTTAGTCATGAAAAATACTGTATGCGTGTTTCTTCTTTTATTTAGTAAGTAGTTTTATGGATAACATAAATATACAGACTAGGCCCTAAGAATAAAATAGCACATATACACACAAAAGAAATAAAGGCGGTTTCTTTCCCCATTAAGCTTCCATGCAAGTGTGAAAATGAGGCATTCATCAAAAAATGTCCAGTGCAAAACCAGCCTGTACTTCTCTGAAAGGGAGACAAATACTGCTATAAGGGTGAATATTAGAAACAGGAAGACTCACATGAGAAAATGATGATTAGGTTGTGGAAGATGTCCAGGATTTTACTGGTGTTTTTCTAAAATGACAACTTAAATAAATGTCTCCTTGACTTAAGAGCTTTACCACAGTTTCCAACCTTTTTAATCTCATGGTACACATAGACTAATTACCTAAATTCTGCTGCATACTGAAAAATAGATATTTTTGCCAACCTGGCAAAAAATAGGTATAATTTTGATTTGATATGACTATTGTTGTATTGGTGATTGTCATTTTTATATTTGATCACCAAAGGGAAAAGAGGTCAGTGCCCTCTTTTAAACAGTCAGGTATTGCATGTTATAAAAATGCATGTGACACACCGGTGTGCCTGCTGCAGCACGCTAGTTGAAAATAAGCTGCACTATAAGGTAAGTTCTGTGTGGCAGTCGTATTAAATGAGCTGAAGTTAGGTGGTACAACAAAATTGCAGCTCAGATGTAGAAATTAATCCAGTCCAAACTGATTCAAAACTTCAGTTTAGCGTCCAATTCAAAACTAGGAGGCCCTGCAGCAGGGAAGGGGTCAAGTGAGCCCTGTCTGTTCTTGTATTTTTCTCTGGTTTGTCCTCTCACTGTTGCGTCCAGCTCTAGGACCTGAGCTATCGAATAGGAACTAAGAAAGAAGGAAGAGCCATTTAATCCCATAGGGCCATATGTAATTCTTTCTTAACCATCAGTGCCCTGCCAGGGGTAGCATCCGAATGCTAGTTCTCTTGTGGAGCATGTCTGGGGGTGCTTTGGAGGGACCTCCACTCTGTACAATTCATGCAGTGGGTAAAACATTCTCTATTGAGCCTGTTTTGGATCCTTTCATGCCTCCCATATCCCTGCCCAGCAGCTCTTGCCTCCCAGTAACTCAACTCCCTGTGTCTTATTCCTAATGCCCTCTCACTCTGGGATGTAGGTCTGCCTTGGGTGCTCACCTAAGAGGCATACTCAGTCACAGCAATGCTGAGAGAGTAGCCTGCCCTGCCACTCCTCTTGCTCCCAGCTCTGCTGCCGGCATGTGATGCTCTATCCAGCTTCTCACCTTATGATTCTCTGATCCATGTATGTTTCCCTAGGATTGTCACTACTGGGAAGGGTTTAAGCGTCTCATAGTTGAACAAGTATTAACTTAGGGGTGAAATGCTCACGTCCTCTACCTGTAGGCATCCCCAACCTGTCTGAATGTCTCATTCATTATCTATCTATCTATCTATCTATCTATGTATCATCTATCACCTATCTAATTCTGAGTGCTTCCTCTCTTGGTTTGTGGAGTACTTTTCCTCTAAGCATATGATTCACTGCTTCTAGCAATCTCCTCTTCAGCAAACTGAATTCTTACATAAGCCTGAAGGAGGGGTAGGAAAGAGAGGAGAAAGACTGCTTCAGACTCATCTTAATAAGATTGAATAAGGTGTTTGTTGCTCCTCTTAACAGCAGTTGCCCTTGATTTGGGGGTTGTAGACAAATTCGGAGAGAATAAGAATAGTATTCAATATCTAGTCACATCTGATTTCCTTCCTAATTATGACTCTGAAGTCATTCATGAAATGACTCCTGATTATCTCTCCCATCTTCCCCTGTACTCCTATAACCGTGCATTCTTGACCACTTGCAACATCCCAGACATGACGTGTTCTTTCACACCTCCCCCAAACTGTTGCCTCTGCTGCTTGAAATCTCTGTTGTTTACCACTTAGCCGAGTTGCACTTTAATAGATTCTTTCCAGACAAAAGCAAGCATCTCTTCTGTGAAAACATTCTCTTTTGTTATCGCATTGCTTTTTTTATACATATCTATCATGACAAGTATTGAATTGAAGAGTAATTATTGAATTCAATCAAAATTTATTGAGTATCTACCAAGAGATGAGAATCTGTGCCCTTTTGGAGCTTAGAATCCCATTCCTACTAGTGTAGGACCTCCAGGAGGGTGGAAAGTATATCTTACTTACCTCATGTTCCCAGACACAAAGTAAGCACACGTATAATATGGAATGGTAATTAAATGAGTTAGTAGAATGGGTGTTGTAAAAGGAAGAATACAGATACAAAGGCATCACCATGGGAACACAGAAGTGAGAGAGACTCCCACTAATAGCATGAGGAAACCATTTGGGAGGAAGTAATACTCATTCTAACCTTTAAAGGAAGGGCTCTGGGTTAAATTGTGTCCCCCTAAAAATTCCTGTGTTAAAGTCCCAATTCCTAGTACCTCAGAATGTGACCTTATTTGGATACAAGGTCAATGAAGAGATAATTAATTAAGAGGAGGTCATACAAGAATATGGGCTGCTAATTGATATGAGCGATGTCCTTATAAAAAGAGGAAATCTGGACACAGGCATGCATACAGGGAGAACAGTATGTGAAGATGCAGGTCGAGATCAGAGCAATGCGGTAGAGGCCAAGGAATCGCAAAGGCTGCCGACAAACCACCAAAAAGGAGCCAAGAGAGAGAAGCCTGGAAAAGATTCTTTCTTACAGACCTCTGAAGAGACCAACCCTGCAGACACACCTGATATCAGACAGGAAGTATCCAGAACCGTGAGACAACAATTTTCTGCCATTTAAGCCATGCAATTTGTGGCACTTTGTTACAGCAGCCCTAGCAAACTAATAGAGAAGAGAAAGACTTAATCAGGTAAATACCGAGGTGCATGGATACACCCTGAACACAACCTAGGGCGGGAAGAATGTCCCGTGTGTGTGCTGGGAATAGTTGCCGTACCCCAGGAGTGGAACAGATCGGTGCTGCATGGGTCAGGGACCAATCTATGGCAGAAGTTAAGATTATATCAGAAGTTTGGAGCCTGACTGTTGGAAAACCTTGAATGCCATGCTAAAAAGCTTACGGGTTTTTTTTGTTTGTTTGTTTTAGGTAATAGGGTCATTTCACATATTATCAAATTGGAGAGAATTTTATGAGTCATGATTCAATCATTTATTTTATCAACAAGTACTCAATTATCACTTTGTTGTATAGGGGGAAAGTCAGGGTAATAAGTGGGAAAAGATAGATAAATATATGTCAAATAATATCATAATGTTATATTATGTATATTGTATTATACTAGTCAAATAACAATATAAAAGTGTGTCAATTGATATGTTATCAATTGAGAAAAGTAAACCAGAATGAGGAGATAAAGAGTTCCCTGGAGAGGAAGAGGAAGAAGGCGGTTGCATTATCTGAAGAGGGTGGTCAGATGACTCTGATAAATGGCGTTTGAGAACATCAGGTATAGGGCGGGGAGGCGGGGGGGGGGGGGGCTCTGCCCGCACAGCACTCCTGGCTGCAGATGAGAATAAATCTATGAATACGTGATCTTCTTGGGTAGGAAAGGTAGCCTGTCTCTCAGAGGAGATGGGCCTTGAGCCTCTTTCTCAGTGGGGTTTTACTGGGTTTATTTTGCATAGGAATACAGGGCATATCTGTAAAGCTCATCAGTCATTGTCAGGCAGTAATGATCAAACAATAGATAGCATTTAAAGAACTATGAGGGCTTATTCTGAGTCAGAGTCAGATAGATAGTGTGACATCAAAGGACCATACAACTTTGGGAAACAAACTCATTTTATGCTTGGACACTTAACATTAAAATTGAGGGCATTCTTAGCAAAGCAAGTTTCACAGGATTTTATGTATTCTTTCTTAGGCCGGATCACCCCCCTCCCCCTGCTGGGAACTGCCCTTTCTGGCACAGGCCTGAATCAAGTGGGGGATGTGGGTAGCCAAGAGATTAGGGGGCCTTTTACGGATAGAATGAAGACTCAGGCTGTGACAAAGCCGAAGGGTGAGGGTCCATTACCCCTTTTCTATAATCCCCTAAGTCCTTCCCTGATGGCTCCTTTGTGACCATGACTGTCTTAGGTTGTCCTTCCCTTGAGGAATCTTACACGTTATTGGCTAACCAGTCATCTGGCTGGGGGCCAAGCAGGATGAAGTAAAATGGGGGCAGAGGCTGTGCCCCTGCCAGAAGGATAAGCTTTGTCTCCTTAGTGGCTTATTGTCCCGAAGTCTTTTTACATAGCCTTAGCCATGGGGGGTTACAGCTTCTGAAACCAAGGCAGTGTGGCTCCCAACAAGCAGGAAGTGGGAGCAGTTCAGGCAGCATTTGGAATATGAGCACTCCTCGCTCCAGGAGTCAGGGTGGGAGAGGATGGTATTTGCCTGATGGTGTTTGAGAGAACAACAAGGAAGCCATTGTAGCTGGCATGCAGTGAGCATGAGGAGAGTGTTAGGGGATGGAAGTCAGAAAGTTTGGAAGGAAGTAAGAGATAACTGTATACAACGAGGAGAAATAATTAGAGCTTGCTAATGCTTGGAACTTTTCTCTTGGGACTGCACATGAATGAGTGTGACCATCTCACATTGATTACTGTGAATTCAGTCAAGACCCAGGTGTCTACTTTCTGCCCAGGGACCGGCCAAGGGGATGTATGCAGCCCCATCACTTGCTACTGTTGGGTCATTAGCAAAGCAAAGGAAATGGGGAGGGGGTTGAGGATATAGCCAGCTATTCCAATGAACAAAAGCAATTCCAACATTGTCAGGTGCATGGTTAGTGCTTCTAAATGAAAGTGCTATGTTTTTTAGCTAGGAAGAATGATGAATTATTTAAAAAGCACTCAGCTTGATTCTTTTTGCCCTGCATCACATATTTTCTCATAACATTTAATGCATAGGAGCTCGGAAACTTAGCCAAACATTATGTATAGAAAATGTTCTCAACATCTTAAGAGTCAAGTCAGCAATAGAGGTGATTGAATATTTACATAATTAGAAGGCATGGTCAGAATTTAAATAAATCATTATAGGCACTGTCTCTACAGAAAGCCCTAAAGCTCCCACCTAGCTCCAAATTAATGCAAAAGGAAGAGGGGCACCAAATTACACACCAAACTCTAGCTGTAATAATTACTCAGACCTCCGTCAATAACCAGGCCAATTTTAAATTAGAGAAAAACCATACTTTGCGGGTATCCATGCCTATCATTTGATTAACATTTACAAACAAAAATGAGTTCTCACAGCTGTCTGGTGAGGCACGAAATACTTTATTTTTCTCCATTTTTAGGCAAAGAAATTTGCAAGAGTCACTTTAAACATCTTTTTTTTTTTAATGACTGCACAAAAATCTTGGATAAAGCAGAAAATTGAACTTGGTCATGTGCTCTGGTTGAGAGGACAATACTCATTTCCAACTTCCCACAGGTTTAAATTCCAGCCATTGTGGGAAAACTGACAAGGCTTATCTAAATTGCCATTTTTCAAAAGCTTGCTGCAAATGTGGAAGGGGAAATTGTCCCCATCCCAACTCTCATCCTTATATAAATAGAACATACTCTCATTAGGATTTCATTTTAGATTCAATGAAAAGGGCTCGAGTTTCACTTCTGAGGTTTCTATGTAACCAGGTACAAAGAATACCCATGGGGAATTAGGAAACAATTTTGAAAAAAAATGAAACCTAATACTGCTTCAGTCTAGGTGTCATTAAAATCAGCTTCTCTTTTTCTTTTTGTGTATTTTCTTGAACAGAGAGCAAATGATTTCAAACTTTTCATGACCATCACACTGTTCTCTGTAGAAGTCTTGATTCGGTTTGAATTAGAAAGATGGTGTAACTGGAAAGAATCTTGTCTAGTTTAACCCCTTCACTTTATGAGCCATTGCCCAGGTGGCTAAATAACTTGCCTCAGGTAACACAGTAAAAAGCACTGCCCTGAAATGCAATACAATTTTGAGATCCTGATTTGAAGTCCTCTGTTAGAACTGAAATATATAAACTCTTAGGGATTGAACTAAATTTCCAACCCCCAGATTCCCACCCGGCCAGTCCTGTCTTGCTTATAGCATCAAGGTCTCCATGAAATAGGATAATAATGCCTCCAAGAGATTGATCATGTATGAAATATGTTTAACATGTAAGTATTTAATTATTATTAGTTACTATTATTAAGAAATAGTTTTCAGCTACTCACATATGTTGGTCAGCTCTTATATGCTTATGATAGAAATATCAGCCAAAGCTCAGTGCTTGAAACAGAACAATTGCTTAACTATAAAGCCACACAGAGATAACTATGCAGCCCTCATCATCTTTACTGACATTTAAACAAACAAGAGCATGTGCCATCCCGGACATCCTTTGCTTGCCTAATTTAAGGATATGTGAGATGCTGGCTCAGACCATGTTGTCAAGAGCTTCCTGGGGAATGAGGCAACTTAACGTGGCTGACCACATGCGTGCCCTGTGGGAACACTAGATGAAACTCCTCACAAGCTCTCAGGGAAGCTTTGGCCTGAGCCTGAGCTGGAGGCAAGGTGCAATGGTGTTTTTGTGAACACTGCTGGTACTATCCCCTATTCCTCAGTTCCTGCCCACTTGCGTCAGGTGTGGGATCCCTGCCGGAGGAAGGAGGAAGAAGGAAGGGAAGGGAGAGCATTTCTTGTTCTGAACATTCTTCCTTTCCACTCTCTAGATTCTGGGCGGTTGTCCCCTTTACCTTCATAGCATGCATCAGAAAGGTTAAGGAATCATGGATTTAAAGCCTCTTCCTGTGCACAACTACGAGTTTCATAGGAAGAGAAAGCAGGTTGGTCTGGTTTATTTCTTTTCCTTGGTGTCTAGCATGGTGCCTGATGTACAGCAGAACCCCTGGAAATTCTGTGGGATAAATGAAAGCATGCCTGCATTCTTTCTGCTGACAGCGAATGCTGGTGCCTCACACTCTCTCTTTGCTGCCAAGGAATGGAGGTGGCTGGAGGAGGGAAGTGAACTAATATTAATCATGTCCCCCTTGTTATATGCATTTTCCCATGTTACTTAGGGAAAGCACTAACTCACCGAGACAGGCGGGAAAATGTGGGCCGGCTGCTCATCTAACAGCCACATGCCTTCCGCTGCAAGTGCATTCAATTTGTTTCCTGCTTACTTTCCCTACTGTTCATCTGGGAGTGCTCACATTCAGAGTCATTTTAGTTAAGCACTAATTAACCAATTAGCAACTGTCAACTTTCTTTTTTTTCTCCAAAGCTCTCTAGGATTCATGGCTTTTTTTCTGTGAAGTTTCTGTCTAGGCATAGGCTCACGTCTGTAGAAACCCTATCTTTGTAAACAAAGTGAAAGTAGGAAATTTGGCTTTTCCCCTCTACTCCTGAAAATGAAAAACCCTGACCATGTCCCCAAGCCCTTGCCTGTCCCTCTCATAGGTGATAATATTTGTTCCCCTCAAAACTCTCCCTTCCTCACCAAGAGGAGAAAATAAAAGTCTGGATAGACTGTTTAAGGAAATAGAGATAGCTGGAGAGGAAGAGACACAATGTCTGTTTCCACTCTAGGACATATATTGGTGATAATAATAAAACTTAGTTCATAGGAAAAGGAGCAGCAGCCATTTCTGGGGAGCACCGAGCTGAGCACACTTCGGTCACGTCAGATAGACCCGGCTTCTGGTGATGCTGCCACTAATTAGCTGCACAACACTCAAGACGTTCCTTAATCTCATTATATCTGTTGCCTCATTTGTAAAGTAAGAATAAAATAATGGCAATTAAATTACATAATGCATATGAGTTGCTTTTCACACAGCCTGGTGCACAGCTCACTGCCAAATAAAAAGTAGCTCTTATAAATTTTCACTCCACAAACATTTATTTAGCAGTGCTATAACAGCAGGCATAATTTTTAATGCTGGGGATACAAACACTTTTTTCCTCTAGATTTTAAGGCCATTTGGGCACAGAAGTATTTTGAGAAGGAGGTACTCTAGTCATTGAGAGTGTGTCCCCTATGTGTATGTCCCATAAAAGGGCCTTGCCCCCACCTTGCATCAGGACTCACAGACCAATCAGAATGACATTGTATAACCAGTTAATCTACAGGTGCAGAAAGTCTAAGGGATGTGTCAGGACAGTGTGAAATTAGGCCAGAATAATTGTCTAAATGAACTGGGAAATTGTTGGCTATTCACAAGTCTTTGACTATGTAATACCTGGTTCTTTGGCTCTCTAATATGTGAACACCCTTCTGATTATGAGGGCTCCCCACTGTGTACAAGTGCAGGCTCTCCCGCTGGAGAAATGGAGGGGTCAGTTTCTCTCTCTCTCTGTCTCCAGCAACAAGTGTGGAACATGGACTGTCAGATCAGATGCTTTCACCTGGAGTCTTGGGATACTTGGACCATAGACAGGGATGTTGGCTGTCACATTTCCAGAGGAAGCGTGTGAGTCCAGGGAGGGCTGTCTGGAGCGTCAGCAGGGCGGCGACTGCACATAAGTTCTGACTGGGCTGACCATGGCAGGACCAGGCTGTGCTTCTTGCTACCAAGGCTTCTTGATTCTGGTTGGTTCTCCATTCTCTCCAAGGAATTTGTGAGCTCCCTAAATCCTTCCAATCACTTTTTGACTTAAGTTAGCTAAAGTTGATTTCTGTTGCTTCTAACCAAAGATCCTAACTGAAGTACTATTGTTCTTTCCTTTGGGCACATGAGATTGAGATGGCTTACGGTGCCTTTGCTCTAACGCAAAGCTGAGGAGCGTGGCCTTTCTTTTGCCCCAGGAGTGTCTATGTGAGGTGAACACTTGACTGGCTGCTGAACATGCTTCTGATGAATGCAGGAAGAAAGGGGGACAAAGGAAGGAAGAAAAGTAGATTAGGGACAGTGTCAGTAGATGTTTCTTAAGTTCTACCGTGGTTTCCTTTAGGGCTTTGCTCTAGAGCAGTAAGTTTATTTTCATGTCAGTTCTGATAACTTTGAAGCTTAAACATGAGTCTGCTTAAAAACACACGCACATGCCGGGAAAGGCCTCGAGGAAGTGTTCTATTGAGTTCTTAATACCTTTCAATTTCAAAGCATAAATAGTTACAGAGGAAAATGTAATTATGTCAATTCACGTCCAGCCATAGCCATTAGTAGGCTTGCAGATACATTAATTGCTACAGTCCTAATCTTTACTCTGGAGGAATTCCTGAATTTTCCTTAAGTATTCTTGAGAGAGAAAGTATCTCCCAAAGCACAGGAGTTACCCCGTCTAGTTTTAAAGGGGGATCATGCTCTGGGGGAAACAGAGCTCTGTGCCAGGGACTTCCCACCCAGGAAGACACGGCCTCTCTAGGCCCAGACAGCCCCAACTTCTGTCCCATAAAGGGTTTGCTCATCTTCTCTCTAGGTCTCCTGTAGCATTAGTTTTGTTAGTAATCATGTAATACTTTAGCAGTTTCTTTATTGAAGAGGACCTCTTCTGAGCTCCTCTTTCCTAGGGCTCAGAAGAGGAGCAAGAAAACAGAGAGAAGAAGGAAAATGGGGAAGGAGGAAAGGAGCTTTGGCATGCCACTCCATGACACAGCCTAGCCATGGCACAGCGTGGAGAGACAGAAAGTGTTGGAAGAACAGAACTAAGTCCAGACAGAAAAGGTGAGAACGCCATCCTCACTTCCGGTTCTCACCTTCTTCCCATCCTCCCTGGGCCACATTGCTCAGGTGGAAACCTGGTGGGACTGAAAATAGACCACTTCAACCCTCCCCTGCCCGACGGAGGACCCCAGCCAGCCCCAGGGCTCCTCTGATTCCAGCCTGACCACCTGAAGTGCAATGGGAGGAGGGACAGGCAGACCGGGTGTCTACACCTAGGCTCTCCACTGGAAAGCTGAATGAATTCAAGGGACTTATTTAGGCTCCCAAACTCTAGTTTCCTCATCTGTCAGAAGAGGATAATTACACTGCTCTGAAATGTTGTGAAGATCAATGACATTTTATTTACTCTGTCTGATGTTGCGAAATGAACAGCCGATAACTGGTAACCAGCGTGATTGTGATATTGTGATTGTTCCTGTTGTAGTAGTTAACATTGTCACCGGTCTGAGGAACCATAGGATGCCTTGGGATGGCAACTCTTTAGGACTGTGTCATAGAGGTAAGCCCAGGTCACGTGGAGAGATTACGAAAAGGACTTCCTAATACTCTATTTTAGTACAGTCGAACTTTGGTTCTCCAACAATTCGGGTCTTGAATAATTCAGTTCTTGACCAAGTTGCTCATGGAAAAAAGTCTCAGCTGTCTAACAAAACTCTGGGTCTCGATTCTGTACCTGACAGCCCTTTCAGGCTGATACCTGTGTGATCTGTCACGCGTCTCTCAGGGAACAAACAAAGGAGATTCAGTTTTCGAATTAATCACTTCTCCAACAGTTTTCTGGAACGAATTAAGTTCGAGAACTGAGGTTCCACTGTATTTAAAGGAGCAGAAACTTTTCTGGAGAGATAAGCAGACTTTCACCCAGTGAGCGCATCTTGAAAGAATAATATGAACCGGTGCTTCAGCTCAGCTCCAACACAGGTGTGTGCCACTGTGCGGAGTCACACAGGTTATATCTCCTAATGCAGGCCCAGGGAACGTGAATACATTCTCTGAGAATGTTTTGGAAGAGGATTAAATGAGATAATGTATGAGAGACACTTGAGGGATTCTGGAAACATGGCTACTTGAAATGCAGCCTCCTTCCTCTCCTGAGCCCCTCCAAACAGCTTAGCTCTCCAGACACAAGCAGCTGCTGGATCCTGCTGGCAGGAGGGTATAAGGAAAGCCCTGAGTTCTGCTGGGGTCCCCAAGAACACACTGCAAAGGGCTTCCCCTCCTGGGGTCTAGGCAAGCACTTGGTTAATGGCATTGAGCTTAAGTGCTTGGGACACCAGCCGGTGAGTATAGGTAAGATCTGCTACGGGTCACCTGCAGAAGGTCAGGCAAGACATTGCTGGGAAGTACAATGGAACCTACATAAAACAAGAAGAGAAACATGGAATGAATTCCAAACTATGTAAAACAGCAATATGTTTAAAGAATGGGGAAAAGCGAATTGTGAGATCAAATAACCAGTATAGTTAAAAGAAAGAAATAAAACCAGGTATCTAGTTACAATACTACATATAAGTGAAAGTTTTAGAGATAGTAGTTATCAGATTGTGTTAAAAACAAAACAAAAAGGGCTTTTTATGCAGTTTATAAGTAACCTATACAAAATAAAGTAATGATGAATACATTTTATAAAATAAGAGACAAGTGAATTAAAAAATACCAGTCAAATGCAAACAGAAAGAAAGCAAAAACAACAATATTAAAATCACTCAAAAATGAAATTTAAGAGTAAAGGCGCCAAACTGGTTAAAGAAGAACCTCATATTATGAAGTTTTGGTAGGAAAGGAGTTAAAAGAATAGGATGAATCCAAAATCTGAATAGATGATAGATAAGAATTTTCAAAAATTGGTGAAAGACATTAAGTGACTTATTTAAGGATTGCTACGAGCCCCAGTCAGAATAAATAGTAAATCACATACAGTTACAGCATCTAAAACTGCTCCCACACAGACAAGAGCAAGCACTTACACAGCCCGAGCCCTGGTCTGCCACTTCTAATACAATAGGGAATGAGGAAGGCCAGAAGACAACAGGATGACATTGTTTTAGGAAGGAGAATAACACAAAGAAATGGGAGGGAAGGGCAACAGTTTAAAATATTTCAGGTTGTAACCTTCCTAGGGAAGTGGGGGGAAAGAATCATTTTTGTTTTACGGGAATACGTCAAGTTTTCTCCCTAGGTATAAAGGGAAAAGGCAAGTATATGCTGCTTTCTAGAAACATGCATTAAACATGAGATTGAAAATAGAAGGCAAGAAAAAGCTCTGTAGTACAAAACTCAAACCACAGTGACAGAATGAGCATCAGAGACGGTAAGATGGTGAGAAAAGGAGAATTATTAGAGATGAAGAAAGACATTCCATAAGGAGAAAATATTAACCTACCAGGGATATATAATGATTCTAAGTGTATATGAATCCAGCGATGTGGTGAGAACAGACCACTGCCCCTCCCGGTAGAGAACTTGGCTGGACCCACCGATTAGAAAATACCCGTGGAATCCGGTCAAGTGTGGGGTGTAGAGTCATATTGCTAAAGACTCTGGTCCTCTTTGCCCCTAACATAGGTTATCTTGACATCAAGCAGTGACTAAGGATTTTTATTGTGTTGACTATATTTTTAAGACTATTCCTCACTAGGTAGAAACCTGAGGTGGAGGTGAAGAATCCCTGGGTGCTGACTTACACCAAGGAGCAAGACTGTACACTGCAACCTGACCCTCTGACTTCTGGCAAAGGAGGTGACCCATGGTCTAGACGACGCACAAAAAACCCTCCTTGCCTTTGGGCAACTTACACCCTGGGGGAGACCAACCTGCAAAAGTAACTAAAATATAAGGGATAGTATGATAAATGTGATCAAAATGGTAAAAGCAAAAATACACACATATAGGATACTGAGTATCACAAAGGGGTGCAAATAAAGGTAAAAATGAAATATGAGGTAAAAGGTAAAAAAATGAAATATGAGGTAAAAGGTAAAAATGAACTCAAAGGCACCCATGCAAATGCAGGGTGAAAGAAACCGGGGTTTCACTTCCCCTGCATTGCCAGAACAGTCCCAGGTTACGTGCAATAATGTCCTCTCTCCTTGGGTCCTATTAGCGCATCACACAGACTTGATCATTGCATTTAAGCATAGTTTGATATCTTTTTTTCAAATTGTGATTTAACAAAAGAAGTATGTCAAAGATCAGGTTGTAAAAAACATGTAAGCCCCTGTGAGACCCTCACTTGACACGGCTTTCCATAGAAACCGTCTTGCTTGATGGCAGAGTCTGATTTCCACATCCTCTACTGAGCCTTCAGTACGGGTGCCTCTCTGTGGAGGGGATGCAAACAGAGCTCCCATCGCCTTCAAAGAGCTGCTCAGCTGAGTCTATTGAGCAGAAGGAAAAGAATGCAGCTGAGACAACCTGCAGCTTCCCAAATAGCATCTTAGAAGCCCCTCCATGTGAAAATTACAGGGCAGAAATCTAAAAGAAAACAGGGAGAACAGAAACGGCTGGCAGAGTAATTATTCCATTTAATCACCACAATGCCTGGTGTAAAGTAGGCCCAGCGGCCTCTGGTATTCCCCTTTTCCCAGCTCCCTGAATATAAACCAAGCTCACAGGTCTTAGCTTAAGACATAGCCTGACATTCCCTGCAGAAATGGCAGGTCAATTGGAATTCTTTCTTAGCTAAAAGTATGTCCAGAAGAAGATTGGGGCACAAAATTTATTTCCTTTTTAGTGTAACTCTTTAATTCTGCATATTACTCCTTATCTGCTTGCCCAGGTAGAACAGAGATTTGGAATAAGAATCAGGAAAAGACTGCCAGTGTTCATTCTACATCTGTGTGTCTGAAGAGAGAAGGTGGGACAAAATAATTAGCTTAGTTACCCAGACAGGTGATTTTTAAAACCATGAATTCTGACTCTGTGTGTGTGTGTATGCGTGCCGGGCACTGATAAGTGCTGGGGCTATAACCACAAACAAATCAAAGTCCCTGACCTCAGATTACTCAACTTCCAGTTGAAACCAGACAATAATTAAAATTACAATGTATTTCTGTGTTGGGGGTGACCCATGCTATAAAGAAAGCATAAAGCAGGGGAGTCGAGATCAGGAATGTTAGAGAGTGATGGAATTACAGGTCTCCATAGG
>CM052539.1:40291799-40315619 GCA_028533065.1 Trachops cirrhosus
ACTCCACTGTGCCTGAGAAATGTGACATTTGAGGTCCACTTTTCTCTTTTCTTTTGTTTTGACTTGATGAACATGCACTGATAGTAGAAAAATAAAATCAAATAAAATGACATGCATAGCAGTCAAAATGCTGTCGAGTTATGACTCCATCACTGTAATGAGTCCGCAGGGGCAGCCGTGAGAGCACCCCACAGGGTCTCCGATCCACTATTCAACTCCACCATTGTAATGTCAACACAGACACGGACAGTATAATCAGTGGATGTGGATGTGTTCCAACTTTATTTTTGGCATTGCAATTTACATTTTATATAATTTTAAATGTACTGGCATATTATTATTCTTATTTTAAAAATAGTTTTAAAAATGGAAAGCCATTTTAATTCGTGGGTTGTGCAAAACAATAAGGAGTGAGTCAGGTTTTGTCCGTGGGCTGTAGTTTGCTTTCTCACGGGGTCTCAGAGGCCTCTACTGTGGGAGGGTGTGTGGGCTGTGCCCAGAATTAGACTGGTATTCATTTCTTCCCACACTGCACCAGCTAGGACTTGATCACCTCACCACACCTACCAGTGGGCTGGGACATGTGGTTCTTCTCTGTGTCTAAGGAGAGGGAACATGTGTATTGGTGAATGTTAGCATTCCTGCCATAGCCTGCTCTTTCTGGGAAGCAAATGTTCATTTTCTCCCTTTTTTTCATATGCAGACTTTACTGACTTCCAAAGTGCATTTTGAAGTCCGGGGTCTAAGGTAATGCATGTCCTCTACAACATATCAGATATAATTGCTCATAGTCCTGTCACTTATGAACTTAGAATATGCCCCTGATACCCACCATAACAATAGATCGCTTGAAAAGGGCAAAAACAGGGAGACACAGTGGATAGTGGTCAGGGGTAACCAGCTGGACAAACACTGAGAAGGCTCCCTACCCAGAAAGCAGGAGAAGCTTAATGATTTTTTTCTGAGTCAGCTCTCTGTGAGGAAGTCAAGCACATCACTCTCTGTTGCCCTCCGACTCTACTCTTTGGGAGGTTCCTCCATAGCTCTCATTCTCCTTGGCACATCTGAAGTGTGTTATGCCTTCCTTGGGGCAGGGAGCTCTAACAGCCCACTGTCTTTCCAAAGATTATTTCAATGCTCTTTAATTACACCCACTTAGACCACCCTCATGGTTTTATGTGCCATACAGTTTCCTCATGAACAAAGCTTCAGATTTATTTGCTTGTAATAAGTACCGTGGGCTTATAACAACACCCAAAGGTGCTTTCCAGACATTGCCTTCAAATCAGCTTGATTTTATTATCTAATTCCCTCCATTTTGTTCTTAACTTAATGGTGGCTAATCACTTGGTTCAACAGAAGTTTTTTTTTTTTTTTTTTTGGTTACTCAAAGGCTATCTCAATCATATCACTTACTGGCTGGGATCTAGAAACCACAGACATTTCCAACTCTTTCATGTCCCACATATTTACACTCTTTCTATTCCCTCTCACTTCTGCTCACAAAGTGACCAACTCTTTCCTGGGCTCATTTCCTTCTTATAAAACCCTGCCAGTAGCAGACAACCTCGTCAGGCTGGATTACTAACATGGTGTTTTCCCCCTTTCCCTAGGGCTACAATTCAGCAAGCACGTGGTTGGCCTACCGAATTATTGCTGGCAACAGATTTTTGCAAATGTCTTTTCCATAGCATAACACTTTCCTGGTTCTCAGTCTGCTTTCTACCTTCCTCCTCATAAGCCATATCCTTCAATTTCCACTGGAAAAATGAGGTATTAGGCTAAGTGCTATAGCAAACTCCATTAATGTTTCAGAACTGTAATGCAATTAAATGTTCTTTCTCACTCATGCCACAGCCCAACTTGGTGTTCATTGGGCAGCTCTCTTTGTGGTCAGATTCTAGTCCTTGGGAGGAGATTTGAACTAACAATTTAAGGTTCCAAGCCTAAAGATCCTGAGGAGATACCAGAAAGAATGACTCAGAAATTTAGGTGAAAGACAGGCATTTGAATTCACTTAGGAAAAAGTCAACCAAAAATTAAATCCAGATGAGGAACCAGAGTCACTAGATGTCATGTCCCACAGAATTGGGATGAAACTCTCAAAATGTCTCCTCAGATTCCCCCATGGCTGTGAATGATTGAAAAAGTCCAATCAGCAGGAGACATACATGGCCTCAGCCCCAGGATCTAGAAGGTAACAGAAAGGAAACCAGGCAGATGTTATGCTTTCTCTCCAGAGAGCACCCCAGTGTGCCTGTGAGTTAACCAGACCTGAGGAGAGCTCCTACTTTAAGGTGGAATTTGTCACTCTTCCCTTGTATTGCCATCATTTTCATTGTAAGCTTGGGAGTTGGTTTAAAGCTTAGGAATAATTTTTCAATTTCTTTGTTTTGTTTTAGAAATTGCAAACTTATTTATATCAGGATTAGCTGTGTGTTGGGTTCTGTGGTGAACTTTCTTTGGTTTTACTTTCTTTATTAAAGCCTCAGTATTTATACAGTCTCAGTGACTACAAATATGCAAATACATGCAATCTCTTTGACAACCATATACCTCACATATTAGAACCATCATATGACCCAGCAATCAAACTTCTGAATATGTATACAAAGCAAATGAAAATAGGATCTCAAAAAGATATCTGCACCCCTGTGCTCATTGTAGCACTATTCACAATAGCCAGAATATGGAAACAACGTATGTGCCCATCAATGAATGGATAGATAGAGAAAATGTGAGATATGTCTGTCTGGAAAAAGTCCAGCTATTGTTAATATAACAAGAATGGTTTGCACAACATCGATGTAACCTGGCAGCCAAGGAGAGTGGACTGGAATGTACATGCATAAGCAATGACAGCTTCACTGTACTAGTCAGTGGGGGCAGGAGATGCTGTTGAGTGAGCATGTGTACTGTGTGGCTGTCACATTCAAAATGACTGAGTGAGCAGAGAAAGAATCTGCATCAAATTTAGGGTTAAGTTTGAACATTCCTCTGTGGAAACTATACACATGATTCAGAAGGCCAAGGCTGAGGCAGCTGGTGATTGGCAACTGCATCATGACAATGCACCTGCTCAGGCATCACATGTTGTGTAGAGTTTTTTGGTGAAACATCAAGTTACCCAGGTGACTCAGCCCCTCTACAGCCCAGATTTGGCGCCCTGTGACTTCTGGATTTTCCCAAAACTAAAATCACTGTTGAAAGAGAAGAGATTTCAGACCCTCTATGAGATTCAGGAAAATACAACAGGGCAGCTGATGGTGATTGGGAAAACTGTGTGAGGTTCCAAGGTATCTACTTTGAAGGGGACTGAAGTATCATTGTCCTATGTATGATGCTTCTTGTACCTTGAATCTTCTTCAATAAATGTCCCTATTTTTCATATTATATGGCTGGATACCATCTGAACAGACTATATATAGATATAGATATAGATATAGATATAGATATATAGATATATATAGATATATATAGATATATATACACATATGTGAATATATATGTGTATATATATATCAAAAATGGAAGTTATTTATAAAAAATTGTGTATTTATTCTTACATGTTTAAACTTCAGTCACCTTGAAAGTCACCTTCCCAGTGCTCTCAATTTGATGTAATACACCTATCAAGATGTTTTTTCACTCCTCAAAACAGTTTTTGAATTCATGATTTTGATGCCTTTTAGTGCTTCTGCCTTTTTTTGTTTCACCTCTCCCACACTGGCAAAACATTTCCCTTTGAGGAATTTTTTTTATCTGGGGAGACAAAAGAATGTCACTCAGGATGAGATTGCATGAATAGGGAGGGTAGGACATGATGTCATTCCATTTTGGGTCACAAACTGCTTGACAGCGTGGTGTCGGCAGATACACTTGTAAATCACCTATCATGAAATGGGCAAACACATTGGAAGAGTCTTCCAAAAAAATTCATTGAATTCAAACACAGCTCTCACAACATCAGCTGGCACACTGAGACAGATAGGTTCCTAGAACACTCACCTAAGGGGAGAATCCTGAACTACAAGTGGCCTGCCCTCCAGAAGATAATTCTGGGTTTTTTTTGGTTCCCCCCTCATGTGTGTGTGTGTGTGTGTATGAGACAGAAGGAAATCCTGCAGTTTGCAACATGGATGGCCCTTGAGGGCATTGTTCTCCATGAAGGAAGCCAGACAGAGAATTGTATCACTCATGCAGAATCTAAAATAAAAAGTCAAACTCAGAGTGGAAGAGTAGCTCCCGGGGACTGGGGTGGGGAAATAGGGAGAGATTGGTAAACGGGTACAAACCTTCGGCTCTAAGATGAATAAGGTCTGAGCATCTAACATGGTGACTATAGTTGATAATGAAGACAAGCAGAGTTTGCCACCCCAAAATATGCCATTAGAGGTGCTGATTTTAAGCTTGCTATAAAGGAACAAATGACTCAGGAAAAAGGGCCCCATAAACTTTTGACCTTCCCCCTAACTGCCTAAAAGGACTTTCAATAGAGGGCCTGCTCCAGGAAAGGCAATATCATCATCGATCACTATAGGTTAATATAAATTGGTGTGTGATAGAGAGGGGCCTAGCAAGCAAGGTCCATTTGCTCAAAATCCATTCCGTGACCCATTGTCAGAGAGTCCAGCAGCCATTTAGTTACCAATCATTTGCTTTTCCATCTCCATGTGAATCGCTTTCCTGCCTTTTGAAATTCCAAACCACATCCACCCACTTGTCCTTAGTTCTAGAAGGGCACAGAAGCCTCAACTTCCCACTGCGTCCTTGGGTTCATTTTTTATGGCAGTCCCAAATGTGCATTTGTATAATAAGCTTGGACATTTTCTCTTTTTAAACTGTTTCTCTTAATTTGATTGTTAACCCAACTAGAAGAACTTAGAAGGTTGGAGGGAAATAATTTTTTAAGCCCTCACAATAACACTATGTGGTATAACTGAAATTTGCTAAGACAGTATAACTTAAATGTTCTCTCTCCCTTTCTCTCTCCATATAAAAATATGTATATGTATATATGTATATATACAGTGATGAATGTGTTAATTAACCAGATGGCAGAAATCCTTTCACGACATATATCAAATCATCACAATGTGCACTTTATATATATATTACATTTTTATTTGTCAATTATACCTTGATTAAATCCAGAACATGAGAATACTAATAGAGATCGTATCCTACACTAGCCACTGCACTGTGTGGAAGTTAAAAGATGAATAAGGTGTGAATCCTGCTTTCAGGTATATTCAGTAGGATGAACCAATTCATGGAAGTTGGAGTAAGAACAAGGATTTGATATCTGATCTAATTTTTTGCAGACAAATGTGGTTTGTTAAGAAGAAGAAAGAATAAGGGAAAACCACTTGATGTTATGGAAAGAAAGCACATAAAAGGAAGAAGAAGAAGAATGAAGAGAATCCAGCAAAGAGGCTTCCGCACTCAGCCCCACCCCCACGCCTTTTGCTCTTGCGTCGGAACAAGCAGCTTTCAGAAAGATTCTCTATGGCTTGGAGCAGATCTGCTTAAGTAGCTGTCTTCCCCTCATCAGAATAATGATAAAGGGATGGTTATCAAGCAGGAAGGGTAACAGGAAAGAGAGTAATTTTTAAGAATGTCATTAAAAAATACATAAAGTAACACATTAACAAAACAGTTCATGTTTGATAAAAGCCAAAGTAGAAGCAGTTTTCCATAAAGAAAAAAAAGCAGATAAAACTCTGGGATGGCTAATGTATGTCACATACAGAATAACAAAAATAACCTTCAGAAAACATATGCCATATGTCTTCAATGCAATAACTGTCTTTATGGTTAATCCTCACTTAGTGAAGTGTTGAACTTGTGTCCTGCTCTATGGAGAGTGAGAATGTAACCAAAGTGATAGAGCTCTGTTTCTACTGACTTTGCTTGGTGGTTAAAATGATTCAAATTACTAAAATATATTCAAGCTGTTTTATTCATAGCAAAGCCCAGTTATCTTCCTTTGGAATATCATTTGGAGATGATGAAATGATGCATGAAGATCTGTACTGAGGAATGTATTTACTGTAGACGAAAAGCACAGATTACTAGAAAAATTCAATTTGAAGTGGAAAATACATGCCACTGGGTTCCGTGTGGAATAGTAATATACCACTGATTTTACACGGAATTGAATATGCCCTTAGAAAGATGATTTCATAAACACACTTGGAAGGATAGAATTTGAATATAAAAGTTCCCCTATTTAGCATTTAAAATTTTTTTATGTATTTCAAATATATCAGAAGATACCACTTGGTGAATTGGGGGAATTATTTTTCTCCTCTGTAAGACTGACAAGTTCAGTAAAGGAGTTCCAACGCACAGTCTCAGTTCCGAAACCAAGTGTGTCTTTGGTGGAAATGATTTCTGCAGGAATACGGAGTTTGGTTCCAGGCCTGACACCGTCAGAGGCACCTGAACAACTGCGGACCATCTAGAAGGGAGCATCTGAGCTCTTTTACGAGGACAGACTAAGGGACTCAGAGAAATTTCACACTGGAAGAAAAAGATGCTGGTGGGACATCTGAAGGAAAGTCTGAGAGTATGGCCCCATGAGTAAACATAGAATGAATGTGACATAAATTAAGTTGAAATTTAAGGTAAACAGATTTCACCTGATGTCAGAAGAACTTAAGTAGAAGAGTCCAACCCGGAGGGTTCCAAAGCAGGCGTGGCTGGTTTCTGGAGGCGGTAGGCTTCTCAGTTTTGGCGTGTGCCCGAAGAGCTATTTGCAGATATATTAATCTGACTGTTTAAGAAGTAGTTATAAAAATAACCACTTATAATACGTATGAAAATTCTTTATAATAAAAACGAGAAGAAATAAACTGTAAGAAAAAGATAGTGAGGGAAACATTGGTAAAGTATGTCAAAGGATTTCTAACAATTACACACAAATATTTTTATATAAGAAGGACATAAAAACACAGAGAAAATGAACAAAGAACAAAAGTAGAAAATGACAATACCTATATAAGTTCAACCTCAGTTATTTCAAGAAATTAGAGTTAATGTTAATACACCATTTTATACCTATAAAGAAAACACAATTGAAGAATAAAGTTAAATTTATAATGTGGTGGCAAGATTGATCTTAAAATAATCCCATACATTGCCAATGGCATTGTTCATTGGTAAAGTCTTTAGAAAAGCAAGAAAACAGCTAAACCACTGTAGTAGACTGTTCTGCGTGGCGTGGGCCCAGCTCCCACTGGGAGATTCACAGGACCCATGCCCACGGAAAGGTTCTCCCATGGGAAATCAGGCCTGCAATGTGTCTAGGTCACTATGAGTCTTGCTTTTTGCTAAAACTCCCTCACCCTGAATTGAGGACATGTACTGCAAAGCAACTTCCTAAAATCCATGCTAAACCTTCCAAGGAGGAGTGTAACCAGTTCAACCACTTTTGCCTTTTCATTTGCAAATATCCCTCTTCTGTGATGTGATTAGCAGCATTGGCTCCTTTGTTTTCTGTAAAAGGTAACCACCTAAAGCGAATCTGTGCATAGTAAATGAGGACCATCTTATAATGGGGGAGAAACCCAATAAGGGCCTGTCATGGCGGGGACCACGGCTTTTGCTCCCCTTGAGAGAAAAGCCATGCTGTCCCTTTTCCTCCACCGGACTTGGTAGTCCGTGTGAGTGTTTCATTTCATCCATAATGACGCGGACACTGTGAGTTGGTATCTGCATCAAACCACAGAATTAGAACTGTGTGTAACTTGCTTCATCAAATCTATGCTTGATGATACAGTCTCAGGAAATAACTTAGATGGTATGAATTGTAGCAGCATCTATAACAGTGAAAAAGTTAGAAGGAAATAAATTATACTTATAACATCAATAAAATATTTACTAGTCATTAACATTTTATGAATACCTGTAAGATAAACTGTTTGTAATAAAATGCTATGCAAAAGTAGAAATAAAAACTAAATTGTGACTGCAACAATATAAAATATGTAAACATGAATGAAGAGCAAAGGAAAATAAAAATAGTAGCAAAAGTAATGCGGTTATAATGTTTTTTTCTGTACTATTTCCCTATTTTAAAAGTAGTACTGTAGTTATTTAAATAAATAATTAGGAGGGGAAACCTTTTTTGTGTAAGGCATTACCATGTATAAGTGATTAATAAAGCCTTGCTTCCACAAGTCGTGTGACTTCCATACATGCATGTGAAAAACTAACTGCTTTAGTATGGGAGTGGAGATAGAAATAGAAACACAACTAATCAGCTTGTGAATTCACGTACTGGAATGCCAGAATGGAGAGCATCATTCTGCTATACCTGAAATATACAGAATAAAACGATAAACAAGTACTACCAACACAATTATGCACCCTGTGTACCCGGCATCCATCTTCCACATCCCAGAGACAGCCACTGTCCTAATCTGGTGTTTGTCATTCTCATGCATTTAAAAATACTTATATTTGCATAAATACTAGGGACAGGCATAAATGGGCTTACAGTTGTCTGTATGGAAAAATACATACTACAAGAATAAATAATATAAGAATAAACTCTGTTTCATTTACTGACACCTGTAAACCTACTCCCCCTGTATATTCCTACAGGAAATTTGATTTTGCACATTTAACTATTTTATGTAAATACTGCAGTATGCATGCATTTTATACATTTTCATTTTTTTTCTAAACATTGTTTCTGGTCTCTGGGCTGTGATTTCTTAGATTGTTTCTGAGATTTATCCATGTTGCAGTTTGGAGTTTTTATTCATTTTCATGTTCCAGAGTATTCCAAAATATAAATATACCACATTTTGTTTCTCAGTGGTCCTATTGATTGACAGTTGAATGCTTTCTAAACTTTTGTTATTGCAGATAATGCTGTTGTGAATATCGTTTCCCTGTCTTCTTGTGCATGTGTATGAGAATTTCTATAGATCAATGCTCTCCAACAGAATTTGTACCATGAAAAAAAATCATTGTACTATCAAATACAGTAGCTTCTAGCCACAGAGTGTCCACAGGGCCCTTGAATGATCTTCATGCAACTGAGAAACTGAAGTTTAAGGTAATTTTAATTATTTTAAGTTTAAATAGCCACGAGTGACAGCAGTTACTGTTTTGGACGGTGCAGCTCTGCATCACGGAGGGTGCACATGCGGGATCCTGAGGGGTGCCCCTCCTCAGCTTCAGGTATTGCACACCTGACCTCCAAGGCGGCTTGGAACCGAGTGTGATGGGCGATCCCACTACTGGCATGCACGTTCCTGTGGTTTCACATCCTCCCCAACAACTGGTATTCTACTTTTAATTTGGTCATTTTTTCAACATTATCATTGTAGTTTTAATACAAACTTACTTGAGGGGGCCCAAGAAAATTTTCATGTTCATTGGTTGCTTTGGGTTTTCTTTCTTGTGAAATACCTATGCATATCTTCAGCATTTTTCTATTGGATGCTTGGTTCTTCTCTCCTTTTTGGGAGTTTTAAAATATATATTTTAAAGTATATATAGATATATATATTCTAGTGACTAATCCTTTGTGATTATATATAATGCCATATATAACCTCTTCTAGTCTGTGACCTATCTATTCATATATTTCATATAGTAGAATTTAATTATAATTTCATGATATATGCCTTCTGATTCTATTTTAAACTATCCTGAGGTCAAAAAGCATTCTCCTAAAATTTCTTCATAACTTTATGTTGTTTTCATAATTAGGTCTTTAATCTATGTGGAATTGACCTGCATGAAATAACTATGCATTTTAAAGTTCTTGTTCTTCCATAACCAGTTTCCACAGGCCCACTTCCTCACTGTGCCCACTGAAACCCGTCATGTATCCACATGTGCACGGGCTGGTTTCTGAGGTCTTAACCCTATAATGTATATCAGTCTGTCATTCATCTTGCCTATTCCTACAGAAATGACTCAGTTCCTACAGCTTTATACCATCTTGGTATACAGTAGAACAAACCTCCCCTGCCCCCAAATATAACTCTTCAAAATATTCTTGGTCTTTGTTTTTCTATGATAGTTTAAGATCACTTTAAAAGAAATGTATTCTTATTAGCACTACTGGAGAGAATTGACATTTTTATGAGAGTCTTCCTACATTTTTTTCACTTAGTTAGGTCCTCTTTAATATTAAATCTCTTTGGCCCTCAGCTCTCACCCTCATTGTTACCATCCTAGTCCAAATCCAGGTTATCTGGTGTGGAATTCTGCGGTATAAATGTGCTTCCTGTTTCCATGTTCACCACACTGCCACCCCTCCGCCAACTCACCTGTCTATTCCCCACACTGGCGAGAGTGATCCTTTTAACTGTCACTCGGATTATGTCACAGCTATGCTCAAATCTCTCTAAGGACCCCCATCTCACTAACAATAAAAACAAAGATCTCTAACTGTGGCCTAGGAGTGAGTACCTACACGATTTGGTCACCAGCCACTCCTCTGACCACATCTTCTGTAAGTCTCAGCCATGTCAGACCTGTTCACACACTGTTTTCTTCTGCATGTAATTCTCTTCTCCCTCCAAGTGTACAGAGGGCTCAGGCATTCACTTCATTCAAGTATGTGCTCCAATGTCATTTTACCTTAGGACTTCCTGCCCATCTGTTCTAAACCATCACCCCTGTCCTTGTCACTGCCATAACCAGCTTAATTTTTATTTATAGCATTTACCCCCACCTGACATCACATCTACATAATTGTTAACTTTCTCCCCACCCCCTGCCCCAATCAGAATATGAATGAACTCCATGAGAAGGCAATACATGAATGCTCATGCTTTGTACAAATTGTGTTCACTGGGCTACCCGGTTGCTCCTATCCTGCGGTGCTCGGGCTATTGCAGGGAAATGGGTTCACTGTGTAGCCTCTTCACACAGTGTCCAGAACAGTGCGTGGTGTATGGTAGGTCTTCAAGAAATATTTGTTCAATGTGGTTTTATGTTTTCTCCATAAGGCCATGCATCTTGTTTGATACACTCATTCCTGGATTTTATTTTGTATGTGTTTTTGTATGTATTTTAGAAATATGTATTTTCTATTTTTCCCCATTTGTAGTTATCTTTTTAATAAAAGAGAAAATAATACTCAAAACTAAACTTGATATCATCTCTACTTCTACCATATAGTCACACATTTATTCCAGAGTGTTATTTTAAAATACCTAACACTAGAGATAATGGAAAAGCACATTTTGAATATAATATTTTAGGGGTGACAGTGACATATTATGCCATTTGTCATTCACAATAAAAAAGAATTTCAGAATCTGTCATGCAGACCATCTCTGTGAACAATGATTTGATCCCGGAACAAAGACAAAAGGATTGGAAGAGCTGTCCCGGCCTCCTGGCCAATACAGGGCACACAGGAAACTGCAGCTCAGATTACCCCATTGAAATCCCCCAAATGCTCCTATTCTTTGTCAATTTAGTTTGCCACGGACCCGGAGCCACTAGTGCTCAAGTTGTTCCTGCCTTTTTCTACCTGCAGGTCTATTAAGTAAGGGCAATTACTCTGCAAAAAGGTGACACTTCCTTTATGAAAGATATTGAATTCTAGGTCAGAAAACAGTGCATTGTAATGAAAGGTCAGCAAGGACACAGTGAGCCAGCTTTCCTGTAACGACGACCCGCGGCAGAGGGGGAGCATCGGGACACCACAGAGAATAAAGTGCGTACGGAGTGGAAGCATTTACTTATTGCCTTTGGGGATCCTTTTGGCATGAATTTCTCTGAGCTCAATATTTTATTGTACCACTAACATTCTATATTTAAAAAAACAAAAAGTCTTGCTCTGAAAAAAAAGTTGGTCTCATCAATGCTAGAGCAACTGGACTGGGTCCATGAAGGTGTTTTGTGGGAACTGGTGACCTGGTGACCTTCAGGGGAACTCCTAACTGGGCAGCTGTGTCAAATTTAATAGATAAGGTAATGCTTAGTGAATTGAGGCTTATTTTTTACTCAGCATTGTTCACCTGAATGACCTCTGCTACTCCAACACTCAGAGTACTGATTGCTGCTATGGAGCTTCGATATACCATTGTTTTTCTAAAGGAATTACAGGGTGTCTCAACTTTGGTTGTAGGTAACCAAGTTATTGGCAGGGTGAAAGGTGTTCCATGATATTGCAGTGTAATCAAACAATCCCATGGTTCTCTTTACCAGTGGAAAAGGTCAAGGGGGAAAGCAATATGGCAGTCTTTTGAAAGAGAGGTGAACGATGTGGACGACCATACATGAATTACCGAAGAATCATACTTAAATATCAGTGTGTCTTTTTTTTTTAGATGCGGAAATAAAGGAAATGTTATAAAGACTTTCTACTAAGAGCTGCTCTTAAAAGAGCCAAGTATCCCCAAATTAAATTCATGCTTCTTAGTTCTTATTTTCTCATAAAATTGGCATAATTCAACCATAGCATTCTCCCAATTATCTCCAGAATAAAAACAGGGTATTAACCACCTCTTTTTCAAGGAACAAAGTTCTTAAGAAACAATTGATTACTGTTTGCTGGGGTAAACAGTAATTCTCCTGGGAACCTATTATTTATGGGATGAACCTTGAAGAAAAAAATTCAGTCTGAACACATTTATTGCTTTAATGGTCCTTGGAAGAACATAATCTTATATTCTTCCTTCTCTTACCTTCTCAGTGTTATGAGAGTTTATTTGCCTTCAACACTTGATAGAAACCAGAATCTGCAAACCACGAAAGTACTCGGAGCCATACAAGATTTCTAATGGATGCATAACATGCAATTTCAGCCTTACTTCTTCTTTCCAAAGGTGTAAAACAGCTAAGTGATGAATATATACAAAGTATATGGATGTAGGGCATGAGTATATGGACACACACACACACACACTATTTCTTACTCTCCTCAGGGAAGCACAAGATATATTTTTCCAGGAAGATGTAATATGAAATTCCAAACCTATGTTTCATAAAAACCTATGGAATTTCAAAGAAAAAAATTATGTGGAAAAAACTTCAAATTAATACACTGTTGGAGGGAATTGCAATTTACCATAATGAATAATTGCTGATAAAAATAAACCTTATACTCTGCTGAAATTTTAAATATAAAAAGGCTGCAGAAAATATCATTTATGATGTTTAAGGAATATAGAGATACTCCAGTTCACACATTCAATGAATGTTATATATGCCACAGTATTAAGACATTTACACATGATCCTTCAGCTCCACTTGTGTTAGGTTGTTTCCATAGTAATGTGACGGGGGAGTTAAAGCCACATTACCATTTCTATTGCATGTGCTGCTCCTATCCTATCCATTTTCATTTCTTTAAAGAAAAAAGTCTCTAGAAACTAAAATTTAATTTGATAATGTTTTTATTTCCTTTCACTCTAGAGCACTACATATAAATAGGGTATATTGGATTAACCACCTCTACTGGGTATCCTCCCGAGATTCTTGTGCATCAGAAATTTGACATGTAACACCATAGAGCCTCCTAACATTGGGATTCTTTAAAATTTAAATCAAAATGTGAAGGACCAATCCTGGAAGACATCCCCAACCCTCACACCCTCCCCTCCTGTCTCTCAGAGTCCCAGCAGGAAGCAGATGACACATTCAAGCTGGCTAACTAAAGAGTTTAACAGCAGGGCCACTCATAAAGATGTGACAGAAAATAAGGAAACCAACAAGAAAGAGAGCAGTTTCCTCCTGAGGGCAAAAGGGTCACATTTGTTCCTATCCCTAAGCCAGAAGAAGCAAATACAGAACCCAGAGAGGGTAGCTGAAGAAGGGCCAGCTGTCAGGAGATGTAGCCTTCAGTAGGGTGACACAGCTAGTCACGACAGTGACCTGGCGGGAAGACAGCAGGTGGAATAAATACCCCAACTCTATCTCCTTCTGATAGGCAGCCAGTGGTCCCCGTAGTCAAACCAACCCAAAATCCAGAGGATAAAAGAACCCATTACTAGGGTCTGTGTAGATCAGCCCCCAGGATAGGGAGTGAGGGAGAAATGTGATGGGAGAGGCAGAATAAAAGTATTCACCGCACCCACACTTAGGTGTATAATTTAGTGAAAACCACCTTTCATTTTGAAAATAGCATGGTGGGAGTTTCATCAGCAGAACTAGTTGTATGTTAAAGCATCTGTGAAAAAAGGAGCACATTAGACAAGACATTTGGACATGTTATAAGGTAAGAGAAATATTTATTTACTTTCGCACAAGAACGAGCTTATTATACTAAACAGATTCAACCAAATAACATCAAGTGCAGTAAAACAATGGAATAGGGATGACTTTTCCTGTTAGAAAATATGAAGTAACCATGCCTGTGCATTATTTTGATCATGACAATAACTTGTGTCAAATTTCTTTTCAGAGTGTATACTGTACATAACATGTTATAGCTTCTTTGCTTCTGAAAATATAACTCATTCACTGCCTTACATTTTATCTTTTGCAGTGAGGAACCTAACTGATTCGTGAAGCTTCGGATCTAGAGGAAAATTTTCTGCACCAGTGAAGCTCGAAGGCTTTCAAAGCTCTGACGGGTTCAGGCTTCATATCCACGGGTCACGACGTCATGCTGTGGACTCGCCCGCATTCTTCCACACGGGGACGTCAGACACAGCGGAGGCAGAGATCTGGTCTAGTTTTGCCCCAGGAATTTTCCTCTTGGATTTTTCTCTAGCTCCACACATTTCACAACTGAAAGTTCACTCAGCTATTAACAAAGCTGCACGTAGCTGCCCACAAATCATCCACTTTAAGTTTTAACTTTTTAATTTTTTGGTCTTTTTAATGAAAGAACATTCTTTAAACAGAAATCTCCTGTGAGAACGTTAACTTCACAGTTCCTGAAGGCACTGTGGATCCACTGAGCAACAGATGTGGCCATTCTAAAAAAAAGGGGATGGAGAAAAGCACAGTATGAATTTTTTAAGCCATTAGTAAATATTCACACTTACCGATCGGTGTACATAGACATAACTCTATGGTTTATTTATTATTTTTGCATGATTGGAATCTCAACGGCCCAAACACTTTTCGTGTTTGAACTAACTGTGTTCAGTTATTTGTGGCAAATTACAGGCTAGCTTTCTTTACCCCACAGCGCCCTCTCCGACCACATTGGTCATTTTGCTCATTTATTCACAAAGTAGGGAAGGGGTATGTAGATGCACTAAACAATACAGGGCACATGGTCGCTACCGTCACAGGGCTGGGCTTACAGGGTGTGGAGTGGAGGGAAAACTAGTAAGTACCAAACAAACATACAATAAAAATTTATGAAAAGTGCTGGAAAAGACTGGCGACTTAGACTGAGTAGTGAGAGGAGACGTCACTGTAAAAGTGATATTTAAACCAAGACTTCAAGACATGCATGTGGAAAAGCACACGGACTAGAAAGAGTAAAGGTGGGAAAGTGAAAAGAGTTCTGTGTAGTTAAGAAACTGAAAAAGCTCTGGATGAGTATTTTAATTGGTGACGAAAACAGTGTAGAAATGAAGGAGGAAAAACAGGCAAGTAAGGGCCAAATATGCATAATTAGTTTTCAGAACAAAAATACAAAAATAATTTGAGGAGAGACCTCCACACTGTAATTATCTTCTGGGGGCAGGCCCCTTGTAGTACAGGCTTCCCGCAGTAGGTGAGTGTTCTAGGAGCCCATCTGTATCAGTGTGCCAGCTGGTGTTGTGAGAGCTGTGTTTGAATTCAGTGAGTTTTTTTGAAGACTCCTTCAATGTGTTTGCCCATTTCATGATGGGTGATTTGTGAGCGCACCTGCCCACACCATGCTGCGTGTTCAGCAGTTTTTGACCAGAATAGCATGACCCAAACGCCCTGTCCTTCCCTATTTACCTGATCTCACCCAGAGCGACATTTTTTTTTTGGTTTCCTGGGATAAGAAAAGTCCTCAAAGGGAAACATTTTGCCGATGTGGAAGAGGTGAAACACAAAACAACAGAAACACTAAAAGGTATCAAAATCCACAAATTCAAAAACTATTTTGAGCAGTGGAAAAATCATCTCAATAGGTGCACTGCATCAAATGGAGAGGACTTTGAAGGTGACTGAAGTTTAAACATGTAAGAATACACAATTAGAAAAAATAAATTCCTTTTTTTGGGTCCACTGTCATACAGTGTATTACCAAACAGAGAAAGTTTCTTATCTACTTATCTTCAGTTTTTTTACTTAATGTTTTTTCAATTACAGTTTACAAACAAATACTGTACTAGTTTCAGGTGCACAAGCCAGTGCTCAGACATTATGTGGCTTACGAGGTGATCACCTTGCTGATTCTCACACCCACGTGGCACCATGCATAGTTACTACAGTATTACTGACTGTGACTGCTATGCTGCGCCACACCCCCCTGTGGCTGTTTTGTAATTGCCAATCTGTACTTCTTAATTCCTTCACTTCTTTCACCCAGCCCCTCACTCCCCTCCCATGTGGCAACCATCAGTCTGTTCTGTGTATCTCTGAGTCTGTTTCTATTTTGTTTGTGTACTTTGTTCTTTGGATTCCACATATAAATAAAATCATATGGTAATTGTCTTTCTCTGTCTGATATATTTCATTTAGCATAATACCTTCTGGGTCCATCTATGTGGCCACAGATGGAAACATTTCATTCTTTTTTATAACCATCGACAAGTGGATAAAATGGTGGTACATATACACAATGGAATCACATCTTATTCTTTCAATTCCTTGCACAGGTAATGATGGTTGGTACCGTCACTTCCACTGTAAGATGCTAACATCCCCCTACGTGTTGCTGGCCACTTTGCCAGGCACTTGAACACACTGTCAACCTCACAGTATTCCCAGTGGGTTCACTATTCAGAGTCAAACTTTTTACACTCAGAAACAGAAGTTTAGAAAACTACACAGCTAGTGAATTGTACACCTGAAATTAAGATTTGGGTTAGTCTGACTCTAAAAGTCATCCTCTATTTGATATTTTATTGCAATAATTGACTTTAGATCATTGAAAATGTATTATACTTTAATATGGTAAAATCCGAAGTGTCTCTTCCTATAAAACTTAAAAAAGAAAAGATTTTGATACTTTAGTCTTTGCCGAAGCACACCAAATGAAAGATCCAGTCTATATCCAAGATTGTCCATTTAGCCTCATCAGCTTCCTTTATAAGTTTTTTATTGTATTTTTTCCATTACCATTTAGTCCCCTTCTACACCCCCCCACAATCATCACACCATTATCCATGTCCATGAGTCCTTTTTCCTTTCTGCTCAATCATTCCATCCCCTACCCGCCCCCACCCCTTAGCTGTCATCCTGCTCTCCAACTATGAGAATGCTATTAAGCAGAGCTCATACTCTGACAGCAAGAGACAGTCTCAATCATCTCTTGGGTCTCAGGTGGCATTATAAAGCTTTGTCATCATGCTCAGAGGCAGAGACATTTTGATCATAACTGGTTACATGCTCTTTCCTGACCCACTGACCCAGTGAAAGTAGGGTGTACCAATGCCTGAGAGTATCAGTTCCTCAAACTGTATGGCTGTAGAGCATAAGGGGAATTTCCAGAGCCTTTTGCCACTGGGCATGTAAAACGAACACTGGAACCCGCTGTGAGAGACACCATTAGTGCGGCTGTTGTGAGCATGTTTTCAGAAAGGGGCTGTCCACGTGTTATTCTCTATTTTACAGGAAAGTCTGTCTCATTCTATGGTAACATGTTCTGCTGTAAGAAGATAGATACTCTACAAACTGTATCGTGCACACATAAAAGATATTAAAGATTCTAATAAAATATCCCTTGAGGTTCTGGTTTCAGTAATGGCATAGCTGCTACAGAAGACTAATCATCTTACAGGTAACTATAAAGTCTAGACAAAATATAAAAAGAACTATTTGAAGCAATGGAGAGTGACCAAAAGCAGGCAGATGCAGAGGGGTTCCAATCACTGAAAGAAGGGAAAAGTAGTGTGTGAGATTTATTCCTACTTGGCGTTTCCCCTCAGGGCACCCCCCAGACTGTGTGGTTTAGCATACCTGTAATTCCAGCAGAGAGCCACCATCTGACAGGCTTCTGCCATAGAGAACAATTTTTAGGGCTGTTTGAGTAGCTGGAAACTCAAGAGGAAATATTTAGAGACGAGAACGTGAGTCCGCATAAAAACTTCCCTCAAACCTTTGGCTGATTTGAATTGCAGAGAAGACTAAATAAACAGTCAGCTTGAAGGCTGAAAGATCTGAGCAGAAATTTCAGGGGCTACGCACTGAGTGCAGCAGTGTTTAAAAATCTGTGCCCTGCCAAGTTAGAAGGATGGATGAACAAGTTAGGCTTTCCAATGAAAACTCAAAAGGGCCATGATTAGGAGCAAAACAATGTCTCAAGATTAAGAGATTCAATGTAGAACAAGGGTAAATCTGGATTAGACCCACCTAAGCTGTGTAAAGCCAAGCCTCCTTAAATGCAAGGTGACTGGCTAGTAGCTTGCAACCTGCTGTAACAAAAATAGTTTTCAGAGGAAGGTAATAGAACATAGGCTCTATGCCATAAATCATCCATGATCTCCAATAAACCAGAACAATGATTAGACATGTAAAAAAAGAAAGGAAAAGGTGACTCCTAATCAGGAGAAAAAGCAGCAAATAGAAATGACTCAAAGGTAATCCAGATGGTGTAATTAGCAGATGAAGACTGGAAAGTACCGATTATAAATATGTTTAAAGATACAAATAAAGATGGTTTTAATGAAAATAATATGCTAAATCTCAGCAAAGAAATGAAACTATGGACAGAGTTAAATGGAAATTTTGAAACTTTAAAAGGAAATGTCTAAAATAAGAAACTCACTGGATTGGTTTAACAGTTAGAAGTGAGAAAAGGAACAGTCATCAAATTTGAAGACAAAACAATAGAAGTTATCCAATCCTTAGGACAAAGAGAAAATACTGAAATAAAAATAGTGTCAGTAATCATCAGGATACTACATACTGTATAAAATATATGTAGTTGGAGTCCCAGGAGAATAAAAAGGAGGAAATGTGGCAGATGAAAGTTTTGAAGAAACAATGGTCAGGTTTTTCTCAAATTTGGAGAAAGAACATCAATTTAGATACTGAAAAAGTCCAGAAAACACCAAAGAGAATAAAGACTAAACAAAAAAAAAATTCGCACCTAAATGAATCATAGTCAGACTTTTAAAATCCAGAGATAGAGGCAATGGTGAAATTGTGAAGTTGTGAACAGAGTTAGAGGCAAAAGAAGGAAGTATTGCATACTGGGAAAAAAATGCAAATGACAGCTGAAGGCTCATCAGGAAATATGGAGACTAGGAAACAATAGAGTATCACCTTTAAAGTTCTGGAAACAAACCATCAATCATGAAGTCTAAATTTAGTAAAAATATCTTCAGAAATAAAACCATTTCTAGATAAGTGTAAGTTGAGAGAATTTGTTACCAGTATCTGCAAGACGGAAAATGCTAAAGAAAGCTATTCAAGCTAAAGGGAAATGATATCAGATGGAGACTCATACCTGTGAGAAGAAATTAAAAGCATCAGAAATGTGAATATATGTAAAATATAGCAAAACTTCCCCCTTAATTTCACTAACTTATATTTGACTGTTCAAAGCAAAAATACTAACATGGAATTTTAGAGTTTACAGTGTACATAATTATAAGCCTGCAGGGACAGAATTATAATAATCTAAAGTTCTTACATTTTAGATGAAGTAGTAAAATATTAAATATTATTATATTGTAATAAATTAATATATTGTAAATCCCAGGCTAACAGCTAGAATAATAATATATTTAAAGTTTATTTTTATATTTTTAAATATTTTATTTATTTATTTTTAGAGAGGGGAAGGGAGGGAGAAAGAGACGGAGAGAAACATCAATGTGTGGTTGCCTCTCATGCGACCCCTACTGGGGACCTGTCCTGCAACCCAGGCATATGTCCTGACTGAGAATCGAACTGAAGACTCTTTGGTTCACAGGTTAGCACTCAATCCACTGAGCCACATCAGCCAGGGCTAATATAGTTAAAGTTTAGAAAGCCAAAAGAACAATTAAAATTGAGTAATATAAAAAGGTAAATAAACAAAAAGACGGGAGGAATGGATGAATAGAAGTATAAAACATAGATGGGACAAATAGAAAACAAATGGGAAATGGTAGCCCTCAACCCACCAATGTCAAAAGTAACATTAAATGCAAATACATCATCCCTGACTGGTGTGGCTCAGTGCGCTGGGCATCTACTCATAAGCCAAAATGTTGCTGGTTCGATTCCTGTTCAGGGCACATGCCTGGGTTGTGGGCCAGGTCCCTGGTTGGGGTGCAAGAGGCAACTGATGGATGCTTCTCTCACATGTCAATGTTTCTGTCCCTCTTTTTCTCCCTCCCTTCCCTTCTCTCTAAAAATAAATAAATAAAATCTTAAAAAATGTAAACAGACTAGACACTTAAATTAGAGGAATGAGATTGTTACACTGGATAAAAAAGTAAGAATTAATTCTATTATACATCATTTATGAAAATGCACTTAAAATAAAACCATAGTTAGGCTGAAAGTGGGTGGATCAAAACAATATATTGTATGTCTAAATGAATGCCAGACAAAATTGAGTTCAAGTCTAAAAGCTTTGCTAGAGCAAGGGACATTACACAATGATAAAATAGTCAATTCACCAGAAGACATAAAAGACTACATACTGTGTGGATCCATTTACATGTAATTTGAAACTAGGCACAATAAATCTATTAGAATGAAATCAAACTGAGGTTTCCTATGAGGAGCAGGAACTGCCTGGAAGGGAACACAAAAGTACTTTGACAGAGTGTTGGAAATATTCTATATTTTGATTTATTAAACTCATCAAATTATATACATAATAATTGTGCATTTTGCTATAATAAATATTTCCTTGATAAAAAGTAAAATAAAATGATCTACTAAAACTTAGTCTGACTAAAAATAGTAACCACCTACTGTCATAACTAGTTATGAAGACTACTTATTTTTACACAGCAACATAGTACGCTTCCTTAACACATTGTTATTTCTGGCTATTTATTATTAAAGAGGTCATTGTCACTCTTGTCATGCTAAACTCTAGTGATCAAGATTAGAAGATAGTCTCCTTTTATTTTAAGTAACATATATTATATATACAAGTATAATCTGTAATACATTTAAATATTTTAGTCAATATTTTATTATTTACTAATTTAAAATTTAGTATATGATCAATATAATTCATCTGTTACACATTATATAGATTATAGATATAATCTATTATATAGATATAGATTATACCTATAAATATGTATTTCTTTATTATTTATGTAATTATTAATTTAAAAGTTATTGCATCAATATATTAATTCATCTGTTATACTTATATAGATTATAGATATATAAATATAAATTATATAAATTATAGATATAATCTATATAGATCATAGATATAATGCATATACATATATACATTAGTTATACAAAATATGCATATATAAATAGCCTATACCTAAGTAATTGATATTTTACAATCTCACTATAAATATTTTAGTATAGCTTCTTAGAATTTATTTTTTTATTCTTTTATTTTCAATTTTCTTGCAAAGTACATATGTAACACTCATATTTCACCTTAATTTTTACTATAAGCATAGTTGGTACTCCAATGGCTGAATAATATAACCATATAATTATATAGAATATGTAATTATAATCAAATATGATATATTGCACCATACAGAGTTATTATAATTTATTTAACCATTTTTCTATTGGATATTTTGGTTTCTTCCTTGATTCTACATGGCAAATAATGTTGAGGTGAATATTGTCATGCATACAGCTTGTTGCATATTATAGATTATTTCTTTAGCTTGGATTCTCAAAACTAGGATTAACAGGTCAAAGGATGTTTGTGTGGGAACAGAGAGTTGGCAAGGAGGTATATGTGTGGGCTGTTGACATGTTTTTATCTTTTTAGATTTTATCCATTTTACTTTTAGAAAGAGGGGAAGGGAGGGGGAGAGAAACACCAATGTGTGGTTGTCTCTCACGTGCCCCCTACTGGGGACTTGGCCTGCAACCCAAGCATGTGCCCTGATTGGGAATCAAACCGGTGACCCTTTGGTTCTCAGGCTGGTGCTCAATCTACTGAGCTGTAGGGAACAGCTTCTCGAGACATGGAAATGTAGCACAGCACCCACATGGAAAATCAGTGGGAGGCATGGCGGCACACAAAACCATATCCGTGAAGTTTTCCCATGGGAAATCAGGACTACATTATACCTAGGCTGCTTTGTGACTTGCTCTTGCTAAAACTCTCTCACCCTGAGTTCAGGCAGCAAGCCCTTGCTGCATATCTTTAAGGTAACTTCCTGACATCTGTGCTAATTCTCCCAAGGATTGAAGTGTAATCAGACCTGTTATTCTTATCATTCCCTTGCATTTGCAACATTTTTTCCACACCCTCGACAATAATCTATAATGGCTGAACGCTAAAAACTGGTTTGATGGACTGAATTTACAAGTTTGGGTCCTAGCAGCCCTTCGGTGCCCACTTGCCTTAATCCTTATTTGTGCTTTATGATATATGTGGAGGTTATTTTCTTAAGATTGCATCTGGGAACAGCAAATAGTAGGTTTCACAGGCTTAACAGCTACAATTGATTTCAAAAACAAAAAAGGGGGAGATGTTGGACTTCCAGCTAAGATGGAGGTGTAGGTAGACACACTGTGCCTCCTCACACAACCAAAATAAGGACAACAAAAATTTAGAAACAAAAAAACAACCAGTACTGACAGAAAGTTGAACTGTATGGAAGTCCAACAACCAAGGTGTTAAAATAGACACATTCATCCAGACCAGTAGGAGGGGTGGAGTTGGGCGGCCAGTTGGAGAGAGGTTGTAGCAAAAAAAGCAGTGGCTGGTGGACCCTGGGCACACAGGCAGCACCTAGCAGACCATGGGCGCAGGGTGGCAGTGGGTGAACCAGGCGGTCCCACACT
Organism: Trachops cirrhosus; assembly: GCA_028533065.1. Taxonomy (NCBI): domain Eukaryota; kingdom Metazoa; phylum Chordata; class Mammalia; order Chiroptera; family Phyllostomidae; genus Trachops; species Trachops cirrhosus. Next base: position 40,314,828 of record CM052539.1, read on the forward strand.
TGAGTACAGACAAACCAGGCGAAACTGGGGATCAAGACAGACCGTACAACCCAGGGCTCCAGCGCCAGGGAAATAAAGCCTCAAAACACCAATTGAAAACACCTGTGGGGGTTGAGGTGCTGGGAGAAACTCCCAGTCTCACAGAAGAGTTGTTGGAGAGACCCACAGGGTTCTAGAATGTACACAAACCCATCCACCTGGGAATCAGCACCAGAAGGGCCCAGTTTGCTTGGGGGAAGTGACTTGAAGGGATTGAAATCCAGCAGAGAGCTGAGCAAGTGCCATTGTTCCCTCCTGTATCTCTCCCCCACAAACAGCATCACAACGCAGTAACCTGGGTCACCCCGCCCTGTTGAATACCTAAGGCTCCGTCCCTCATACGTAACAGGCATGTCAAGACAAAAAAAAAAAAAAATGGCCCAAACAGAAAAACAGATCAAAGCTCCAGAAAAAAAATAACTAAGCGATGAAGAGATAGCCGACCTAGCAGATACACAGTTCAAAGCACTGGTGATCAGGATGCTCACAGAATTGGTTGACTTTGGTAGCAAATTAGATGAAAAAATGAAGGCTACACTAAGTGAAATGAAGGAAAATGCACAGGGAACCAATAGTGATGGGAAGGAAACTGGAACTCAGATCAATGGAGTGGACCAGAAGGAAGAAAGAAACAACCAAACAGAAAAGAATGAAGAAATAAGAATTCAAAAAAAATGAGGAGAGGCTTAGGAACCTCCAGGACATCTTCTAACGTTCCAACATCTGAATTATAGGGGTACCAGAAGGAGAAGA
>CM052539.1:40315719-40363087 GCA_028533065.1 Trachops cirrhosus
AAGTGGAAAACTTATTTGAACAAATAATAAAGGAGAACTTTCCCAATCTGGCAAAGGAAATAGACTTCCAGGAAGTCCAGGAAGCTCAGAGAGTCCCAAAGAAGTCAGACCCAAGGAGGAACACACCAAGGCACATCATAATTACATTAGCCAAGATTAAAATGAAGGACAGAATCCTAGAAGCAGCAAGAGAAAAGGGGACAGTTACCTACAAAGGAGTTTCCATCAGACTGTCAGCTGATTTCTCAAAAGAGACCTTGCAGGCAAGAAGCGGCTGGAAAGAAGTATTCCAAGTCATGAAAGGCAAGGACCTACATCCAAGATTGCTCTATCCAACAAAGCTTTCATTTAGAATAGAAGGGCAGATAAAGTGCTTCTCAGATAAAGTCAAGTTAAAGGAGTTCATCATCACTAAGTCCTTATTACATGAAATGTTAAAAGGACTTATCTAAGAAAAAGAAGATAAGAAACATGTACAGTAAAATGACAGCAAACTCACAATTATTAACAACCACACCTAAAACAAAAACAAAAACAAACAAAGTAATCAACTAGAACAGGAACAGAACCACAGAAATGGAGATCACGTGGAGGGTTAGCAACAGGGGAGTGGGAGGAGGAGAGAGGGGGAAAAGGTAAAAAGAGTAAGTAGCAAAGATTGTAGGTAGAAAATAGACAGGGGGAGGGTAAGAATAGTATGGGAAATGTAGAAGCTAAAGAACTTATACATATGACACATGGACATGAACTAAAGGGGGGAATATGGGTGGGAGAGGGTATGCAGGGTGGAGGGGAGTGAAGGGGGAAAATGAGACAACTGTAATAGCATAATCAATAAAACATATTAAAAATTTTTTTAAAAGGGGGGTAGATATTGGGAACCGCCCTGTCTGGTTTCAGAGGCTATAACCCGCCCCCCCATGGTTAAGGCTGAGTGAGTGACCTTTGGACCATAAGCCACTAAGGAGGCAAAGCTTATCTCCCTGGCAGGAGCGCCACCTCTCCTCCTTTTATTTCATCCTGCCTGGCCCCCAATGCTTGATTGGTTAGCCAATGACAGGTAAGATTGCTCAAGGGGGAATGACCTAAGACAGGCATGATCACAGGGAGCCCCCAGGGAAGGACTTGGGGGGCTACAGGAAAAGGGGGTGATGGACCCTCGCCCCTCGACTTTGACAAAGCCTGAGTTCTCATTCTGTCTGTGAGAAGTCTCCTAATCTCTTGGCTGCCTTACTTCCCCTGCCTGACTTAAGCCTGAAACAATGACAGAGGGCAGTACAACCCTGTGCTGGAAAGGGTGGGTTCCCCGGGTGATCAGGCCTAAGAAAGAATATATAAAATCCTGTGAAACCTGCTTTGCTAAGAATGCTCTCAATTAAATAAGGGTCTGAGCAGGAAATGAGTTTGTTTCCCAAAGTTTTGTAGCCCTTTAGCTAACAGACCCTGACTCAGAATAAGCCTTGGCAGTTCTCTGTATGCTATCTATTGCTTGATCCTTACTGCCTGACAACGATTAATGAGCTTTACCTGTATTCCTGTGCAAACTGAAAGCCAATAAAAGCTTGTCAAAGCAAGGGTCGGGGTGCTTTTCCCGTGAGAGAGTAGCTGTGCTGGCCCTTTTCCTCCACAGGACTCGGTAGTACGTGTGAATGTCTTGTCTCATCCTTAATGCGGTGGACACTGCAGGCTGGTGTCTGCATCACTGAGCCACACCACCCAGGTGACATGTATTTTTCAATGCCCCTAACAGTGCACATGAATTACAATTCCAGTACATTTCTGTCAGCATTGGAAATTACTGTGAAATATTTTCTTTTTACTGTAGTATAGGAAAATAATGATTCATTATTTTAATTTATATTTATTTCAACTATGTAAAGGTTGAAAATTTTCCTCTTTTTTAATAACTGTATTTTTAATGAATTGTTTATTCATCTATTGCTGATTTATTTATGGGGAAATAAGTGTTTTTCTTATTAATTTTTATGTATTGCAATATTTAACCTAATAAAGAAATCATATCTCCTGAAAATATTATTCCAATCTCTAGTTTTGCCTATCTGTTTTGTAATTTTATCTTTAGAAGCCCTAACTTTTCTTTGAGGTATATATTATCACTTCTATATAAAAGGACTCTCCCTTCTAGAATTTTGGTATTTAATCACATTTCTGTTTTGATTTATTTTAACATTTAATGATTTTTTCTCATGGAAAATTACTTCCTTTAAATTGTTTTCCAGTTATTCAAATATCTGTAGACTACTCCTTTTTTTTTTCCTACTGATTTGCAAAGTTCTCTTAATCACCTGTAGGAGTCTTCAGTATAATGCTGTTCATTTATGGGATATTTGTTTTCATAGATAGCACTAGTTACCTGTTGTAATGTTAGTACAGAGGTCCACTTTCAAAGCTTTAAGTTTGCTGTTTCAGACAGATGAATGCAATATTTAGGAAGTTAGGAGCCTCATCCTTACAAAGCACTAATTTTTTCTACATCTCAATTATTTTGGTATTACACTGAGATTTTTCCCAGGAGTTAAAGGTACCCCCTCCCTGGATTTGTAATTTCCAAAGTGTTCTGCTTAGTGTTTATTTATCAAAGGATATGACCCTCTAATCCCTCCTTTCTCCTTATTTCTCAACTAGATACATGGTCTTACATTTGGAACTTAAAGCATAATGACCTGAAAGTACTCTGACCCATCAGTGGTGATGTCAATTAGATCTGGGAAAGGCAACCTTAGTAATTCATTTTTGACTCAAGAATTTAACTTCTGAGTGGAAGAAATATTTTTTTAACCTAAGCAAATTAAATTTGAAGACATCTTTAAAAAGGGAAGGCAAACTCTTACTCTATTCCGTCCGCTAACTCCTGATTCCTCAGATCTTCAGTTCAATGTCACTCACTACCTCAGGAAGTAACTGGTCCACGTGTTGACGGTCCCCTAGCTCAGCAACCCCTTCCTTGAGAGCATCCACCACAGTCTGTCACGTCTTTATCTGTTTCGTGACTTAATGTCTATTTATTCCACTTCCAACAATAACAGTCAATATTTATTGAGTGTTAACTCTGATTCCAGACACTGCATTCTTCACCTCTAGACCTGCCCTGTCCAATAGGACACTGCATGATCATAGAAAGATCATCTCTGTGTGCTGATAGTCATGAGCCACAGGTGACTCTTTAGCAGTTGAAATGCAGTGACTCTTTAGCTAGATGACTGAGAAATTGAATTTTAATTTTATTTAATTTTAATTAAGTTAAATAGCCACATGTGGCTACTGACTATTATATTGGACAGCACAAGTAGGCAATAATTTCCAGGAATGATCGTACCTGTTTTTGCTTATCATTATACCCCTGCTACTAGCCCAGTATCCCACACAATTGGTAATTATTGACTAAAATTATCACCTAGAGGGGAGTAGGACAGAAAGATAAGTAAAAACGGTGCTCTGAAAACATCAAATTATGAAGAATGCTCACCTCCAGTGCAATATCTGGAGACTGTTTTGAATAAATTTTATTTTTCAAGTAACACAAAATAAACACAATAAAAATAAATATTTGGGATGCATTTCGTAAAGCTGAGCATATTCTTACAACTCATGTTTAATAAGAAGGGAAAAGGAAAACAGCATAAAATTTGGGTTGGCCAAAAAGTTCACTTAATTTTTTCCATATGATGGCGCTAGTAGTGCTTTGTTGTCTTTATTTAATTAACTTTATTTTTTAAAATTATATTCTATTGATTATGCTATTACAACTCTCCTGATTTTTGCCCCTTTGTCCCTCTTTACCTAGCACTCCCCACTCCTCAGGCAATCCCCCCACCATTGTTCATGGCCATGGGTCATGTGTGTAAGTTCTTTGGCTACTCCACTTCCTATACTGTACTTTACATCCCCATGGCTATTCTGTGACTACCTATCAGTACTTCTTAACCCCCTCACCTCTTCACCCATCCTCCCACATCCCACTCCCACCTGGCAACCACCAAAACACTCTCCATAGCCATGATTCTGTTTCTGTTTTTTTGTGTGTGTGCTTAGTTTGTTTTTTAGATTCAATTTTAGAAATATGCATTTATTGCCATTTTCTTTTTCATAGTTTTGATCTTCTTTTTATTAAGTAAGTCCCTTCAACATTTCATAAAATAATGGTTTGGTAATGATTAACTCCTTTATCTTTTCTTGTGCAGGAAACTCTTCATCTGCCCTTTGATTCTAAATGATAGCTTTGTTGGGTAGAGCAATCTGGGCTGTAGGTTCCTGCTTTTCATGACTTTGAATATTTCTTGCCAATCCCTTCTAGCCTGGAAAGTTTCTTTTGAGAAACCACCTAATAGTCTTATGGGTACTTCCCTATAGATAACTTTTTTTCCTTGCTGATTTTAAGATTCTCTCTTTACCTTCAATCTTTGGCATTTGAATTGTGGTGTGTCTTGGTGTGGGCCTCTTTGCATCCATCTTGTTTGGGGCTCTGTGCTTCCTGGACTTGCATGTCTATTTCCTTAACCAAATAAGGGAAGTTTTCTTTCATTATTTTTTCAAATAGATTTCTAGTTTCTTTCTCTTTCACTTCTCTTTCTGATACCCCTCTGAGCAGAATGTTGGAACAGTTGAAGTTATCCCAGAGGTTGCTTATACTATCCTCATTATTTTGGATTCTTTTTTCATCTTGCTGTTCTGATTGGTTGCTTTTTGCTTCCATAGGTTACAAATCATTGATGTGATTTTCAGCTTCATCCACTTTACTGTTGTTTCCCAATAAATTGTTCTTTATTTCAACTAGTATATCCTTCAATTCTCATTGGATCTTTTTTATGCTGTTGAGGTCCTAAGTTTCTTGAGCATCCTTGTAACCAGTGTTTTGAACTCTATATCTGATAGATTGCTTATCTCCATTTTTTAAAGTTTTTCTGGAGTTTTGATCTGTCTTTTCATTTGGGCCATGTTTCTTTGTCTCCTCATTTTGGCCGCCTTCCTGTATTTGTTTCTATGTATTAGGTAGAGCTGCCATGACTCTGTGTCTTGGTTGTGTGGCCTAATATAGTAGGTGCCCTGTAGGGTCCAGTGGCACAGACACCCCTATCACCCAAGCTGGGTCCTTAAGGTGGGATGAGCATGCCCTCCACTGGTAGTTGAGCCTTGATTGCTGTTGGTCAGTCAATGGGAGGGGTTTACCCAGGCCAGTCAGCTGTAAGGATTGGTTGTGACCACTGACCACCATCCTCTTCCCTCCATGGAGGATCAGCTGTTCAGGGACAGGGTGGTGGTGCTCTGACATGGTGGTGGTATAGCTACCCACTGGGTGCACAGGCTCTGGGGTTTCTTGGGCAGTGCAGACCAAGGTTAGCCCCTACCTGTGTTTTCCCCTGGGCCACCCTGCCTGAGCTATAAGGCAATCTGAAATGGCTGCTACATGTGCTGGGCTTGGAGAATCCCAAGCAAACAGAAGCTATGAATCTAGGCTGGCTGTTGGGGCTCACTGAGGCCAGCTGTTGTTTGTTTGATAGGATTTAGAAAGTTGTGAAGTATGAGCCAAGGGCAGCCATTCGTATGGAAAAGTAGCTTGGGTGGGCCGTAAGTTGGGTGAAGAGGAGTCTCTGAGGATCTCCAAGATGGCTAAAACAGTGTTAGCCAGGCTGATGGAGTCTCAGATATGGCACCAGCTTGCTGGCTCTGTGCAGGGAGGGTTCAGGAAAGGGACTATGGCCCCTATTTGCTTTGATGCCAGACGCTTTAGTTTCCCTCTGTATACCACTGGTGCCTTTTAAGCTGCTACCCTGGTGCTGGAGCTGGGAAAGAGTGAGTCTAAGTCGGTGAGTCTGTGTGTGGCTTCTTCAAGAGGAACTGCTCAGGGCTCCAGAATTTTCTTCCACCGACTCAATCCCTGCTGGTTTTTACATCCAGGAGTTGTGGGGTCTTACCTTTCTTACACTGGAACCCTGGGCTGGGGGTCCTGGTGAGGGGGTAGGAATCCTTGCTCCTGAGATATCCCTCCTGGATTTTTATCCACCACACGTGGGTGAGGGACCACCCTGTCCTGTGTCTGTACCCCTCCTAACCAGTCTGGATGGACGTGGTTTCTTTAATCCTATTGTAGTTGGACTTCATTCAACTCATTTCTGATGTTTCTGAGTGATGGTTGTTCCGTATTTCAGTTGTAATTTTGATGTGGTTTTGGGAGGAGGAGAGCCATACCTGCCTATGCCATCACTGTGACCAGAAGTCTGCTTAGTTGTCATTCAAAAACAATTTCGTTATATTGTATTGTGACAGCTGTCATATCAACATGTATTAAAAAAACTTATCAAAATTGGTGAATTTTTGTGCAGCCATTTTATTATTGAAGATAGAAGAAAACATATGACATTTTTAGCACATTATGCTTTATTATTTCAAGAAAGGTAAAAATGCAACTGAAATGCAAAAACAGATTTGTGCAGTGTATGATGAAGGTGGTGTAGACTAATTGAATGTGTTGAAAGTGGTTTGCAAAGTTTCTTGGTACTATTGATATTTTGGGCAAATAATTCTTTGCTGTGGAGATGTCTTATGCATTGGAAGAAGTTTAGCAGCACCCCTGTCCTCTACCTACTAACAGTCAATAGTGGGAGATAGCTGATATACTCAAAATATCCAAATCAATAAAGTTATTTGTGAAAATGAAAAATACCTTTTATTTTATGGATAAAACTAAATGGACTTTTTGGCCAACCCAATAGTAACTTCTGAGAATCAGTACTTATCTGACAAAAAATTAATTTAATGCCAAAATACACTTTCTGGGATACATTCCTAACATGAGCCAAACAATCCTAGTAGTTGTTTAATGACAAGCTTCTTCACTCTCTTTACCCCAGAAAACACTGCCTGTTACTGAAAGCATTTTTGTTATTGGAAGTATCTGTTTGAGCTATATTTGGTGTGTTTTTAAATTCTATCACCTGGTATATATTTTTGTTGTCACTACTCAGGACAACAATCTAACAGATTAAGAGTATAAGGGGGCTCAATTCTATTTGGTAATTAAATGTCAGAAAGTATTTCCCTGTTGGTCATTAATCCTGAAGTTTCTAGATATGAACTGTTAAATGTACTCATTAAATATGTATTAAAACAATACTGCATATATATATTATGGTAAAATTTTTAGTAGTAGTAACTTTCAAAACTGTCAACGTATTTTCAGAAAACAGCATTAAATGTTCACTCAAAAAACTTTGCTTGATAGGTAAATTGCATGATTAAAAGAGCTAGAAATTTTGGGTTGAAATAGATAATAGTATCTATTTAAGACTTAAACCACTTTATATTGTCCTGTTACATCAAGCCACTCTAGTAAGAATTTGTACTAAGTGAATCTGAATTAAATTTCTCTATGGAAAATTATTTTTAAGTGAAAATGCTCACTTAAAAAAACAGAGCGCTTGTATATATCTGGCTGTGCTATGCTAGGAAAAATCTGACATCTTTGCTTTCTTGTTGTTAAGTTTTCCATATTTTTTACTTAGTTTTAATGTTCCTTCCAAAATTATGACTATGAAGAACAATGGCCTCTAAATCAAAAGTTTGTAAAAACAAAAATCAAAAAAGAATACTTTCAACTCTGTCACTACTTATGAAAACTATGTCTATGTTATCTGTATTTTTGTTCTTATTGAAGAGGCACAATGCTCTCTAATAAGAGGAAAAATCTCTATAATGATTTTTGTCCAACTGAAGGACTAAAATATGGTAAATAACAGATCTTAAAATTTTCAGCTCAGTGTAACTGATCACAACAAACCAAGAAACATGCCCATTTTGCCTTATTGATTTCCACTTTGGAAAATGTAATATATCTACTTTGTCAATACATCTTACAAACCTCATAAAAGGACCAGATAAAAATCAATAAAATAATATTGTGTTCTATTATGAAGGAAGAAACTAAGTTTACTGTTGTACATTTTTTCTTTTCATTTTTTTTTTAATGCGTGCACAGTTAGGTACTATAGGGCAATTTAAGTGGGTTGTATCTCTTCTGGTGATGGAAATAACTGATCATTCCGCTTTCTGACCATGAGCCTCCTTCTTGCAGCATGTGCACTGAAGAATGCACCTGACATTCAGCCTAGGCATTAACAACGCCAATTACCACTTCTCCCACCTCTCTTTGAACAATAAATAGGCAATAAAATGCTTCCCATTGGCTAGGTTATACACATCAATATCTCTGAGTCATGGGAGCAGCTGGCCAAGTGCGCCCTACCTGAATTTAATTGCCTTTACCTTGCACTGGCACAGAGTACACTCGGTGCCGTGTTTGATCCAAGAGGAGCCAGTGAAGCGAACCACGTTCATCTCATCCAGGCAAGTTTTGGTGATGTCATTGCGAATGGTGTCGGCCTGGCAAGGGTCGGTGACACAGCGAGGGCAGCACTCACTCTCCGGGAGCACACTGAATTCACATTCCACCTCTGGGCAAGGCAGGGGCCAACAGTCAACTTCCCCTTGCTGTAAGAAAAGCAGATTTGCAAGGGCAGAGGGAGGGGAAGGGAGGACAGGGAAGGAGGTAGGCGGGAGAGAGTGTGGTACACGCTGCTCTGACAGACATTTATACTCAGACTTTCAAAGCCGCGCATCTTGCTGTCGAAGTGATGAGATCTATGCTGCAGCTGAAGTTTAAACTGGCCTTCAATGATTAAACAAAAACAACAATAAAACAAAAGCAAAAACCATTCTCTTAAACAACCAAGTTTGCATGCCCCTATCTTTCCTATGAAAAAGGGGAATTATTTATAATGGAAGAGGTTTTTAATTAACTTTTTGTCTATGCAATCTTTTTTTAAATTTTTTAAAATATTTCCCCTAACATCTCATTTATTCCCTTCTGCATAAAAGAAACTTTTGTCCATTTATGAGAAAATAAACTGAAATATGAAAGGAATTTGATAGCTTTTCTTCTGTTCATTTATATGTTTCTCAGTATAGGAACTTAGGGGAAAAATAAAATTAGGAACTGATTTCAGTCTTTTTCATCCACATGGGAAAATCGTATGAATTGGATCTTTCTAAAACATAGTTCCTACCTGTTTCCTATTTTCTCCGTAATTCTGAATCTCAGGGTTTTGGAGATGAAGGCCGCCTTCAGGCCCAGAAACTGACCTTGCTCTTTCAATTGATTTTTGGGTTGAAAGTATAAAAAGGAAGCAACAAAAAAGCACTGCCTTAAAAATATCCTCACAAACAGAAAGAAAACCAGCCATAACTTTAAAAGTAGTGTCTGTGAAACTTTCTTCTATACAGACGCATAGACCAAGTTTTCCTTTTCCATTTGTACCACTAGAAAGAAAGAAGACACTTGGTCAAATGGAAAAAAGACCATGTTTTCTTAATCAAGTCTATACTTTCTTTTTTTATCTATTATTTCCAGGAGAAGTCTCATAAATATATGCAGACATTCAATTCTACATTCTAATAAGTACTTATTACATATCCATATTATGTATAAAACCGCGTGCCCACCAGAACAGCATTGACAGTAACAGTCTTTAGAGGGAAAGAAAAGTGTTTCGATTTTGTTTTTTAATTCTGAGTGTGACTGACAGAAGTAGATTAACAAAAGTTCTACTTGGAAAAAATGATTGCTTTCATGAATGCCATTGTTGTATTCATAACAAATATTTGATGAGTGCTTACTGTTGGGTTGGCCAAAAAGTCTGTATGGTTTTTTCCATAAAATAAAAGACACATTTTTTCATTTTCACCAATAATTCTATTGATTTGGATATTTTGAGTATGTCAGCTATCTCCCATGTGGTACAAAATTGATTGTTCTCAATTAGTGTCACGATTTGATCACTGTCAATTTCAACTGGTCTACCTGAGTGCGGAGCATTGTCCAGCAAGAAATCTCCAGCACGAAACTTTGCAAACCTCTTTTGACACATTCAATCAGTCACAGCACCTTCTCCATACACTGCACAAATCTTTTTTTCTGGTGTGTCAGTTGTGTTTTTTACCTTTCTTGAAATAATAAATTATAATGTGCTGAAAATGTTGCATATTTTTTCTGTCTTCACTATTAAAATGGCAGCAAAAAAATTTACCAATTTTGAAGTTTTTTTTAAATGCATGCTGATATGACAGCTGTCACAACACAGTCTAACAAATTTGTTTCAAATGAAGTTAAAGACAACTAACTGCTACTACAGCCATCTTACAGAAAAAAGCAAATGAACTTTTTGGCCAACCCAATATATGCCATTAGGTATCTGCTCTAGATGCTGGAGTCTAAGTAAGCTTTGCTGGAAGAGACTGAGTAGGCTGGGAGGGTCTCTAATTTTGAGCTCTGGACATATTCCTGGAAAGACATACAACACAGTGTACCATGTCTACCCCAGAATATCCTTCCCAGGTCTAGACCTCACAGTGCCATCTTGTCATCCTAACCATGCTCACTTTTTTGTAACTGCTGACACTACGGCTGGGTAATACGTACTTGTGGAGGGCAGAGAGCCAGGTGGCTTTCCTATCTAGAGTCTCGTCTAAACTCTTCCTGAACTTCACGTAGCTGAACTCACCAGGCAGCGGCACTGTTGGCAATTCTGGACCCAGGTGTCACCGCTGTTGTACAAGGTTTCCCCATTTTGATGGAGGCACTGACTGCTAAGCCTTGGGTCACATTCGGGACAGCAAAAAAGATCAACCGTGGGATTCTCACAGTCACAGACCATCCGACGACACATTACAAATCCATTCTGTATGAGAAGGAAGAACAGCAGTTACCAAAAGCCTCCATTTCTCACTATACTAACATATGTGTGTTTGTACATGTGTGTACATCTATATTTACATATAATATGTATATAAAATTTTAGATGTTGATTTGAAAGTTGAGATAATTTGCACTGTTTATCCAATATAATTGACTTGCTTTAAAGTTTCATTTTGTAGCTAACATACAGAAATTACCCAAGCTGGAGAACTTCTGATTTCCTTTCCACAAACTACTTGACTAAAAAGAAATTTTCCAGAAATGGCCTGAATAAAATTACAAGCACTACATGGTCCTTATATGTGTATAAATGTGTGTGTGTTTGTGTGTGTGTGTGTGTATATATATATATAAAAAAATGTATGTGCACTTGTTTACTAAGACAATAATTTCAACGCTAACTAAATTTTGTTTTGTGTGAGGGCATGTATATTTGATAGCTAGTCAACAAGTCTTACATGTTATTAAGTTTATGGAATGTTCTAAACCTTATGTCTTTGTATAAATTTTTATCAATTTCTTTCATAGTAGTTGAGCCTTTGGTGCATAGCATTACTCTTTAACTAAAATTTAAGTCACTATTATCAGCAGGGTACATGAACATCTCTCTAAAATTCAAATATAGCCCAATAGGTATTTTTCACTCCTAGGCCATAGCATGTCCATTCTGGCTTCATTTATGCATTCAACTGAAATGTGATATTGTGACTAAGAAAACAATAGCATAGTTAGCAACACAATTTCATCAAATGTGACAAATAAACATATTGTGGTATTTACAGACAATGAAATACTATTCAAGAACAAGAAGAAATGGGTTCCTGATATACGTGTATGTCATGAATATAAATGAATGTCAAAAACATAATACTGACAGAAAGAAACCAGACACAAGGAGCATGTGCTGTATGATCCCATGTATACAAGGCTCTAGAAAATACAAATCTAATCTTTAGTGACTGGAGATGGTGCTCACTTCGGGCTGGGCTATGGGATTAACCAAGAAAGGACATAAGCAACAGTTTGGGTAGGTGAAAATGTTCTATTAATACTCAATGTGGTTAAATGGACATATGGATTTTTCTAAGTTCATTAAGCTGGTCCCTTGAAATATATGCAAATTACACCTCAATAAAAATGATTAAAATTTTTTACTTATACCAACCTGACATGAGCACACAGAACAACGGTCATTTTCCAATACCCAAATCTGACCATTGTGCTTAATTTTTCCATCATGGATGCAGTCTCCGGTACAATTCTTTCCATGAGGACATCGGCAATCATAACCGCCATCCAAGTTAAAACAAATGGTATCATTGGTACAGCTGTGCCTGCCAGTCCCACACTCATCAATATCTACAGTTAAAAAAAAAGAAAGAGTAGCCAATATGCTTGGTTTCAAACAACTGCGTCAGGTAAATTGTCTCCTGATGTCACACATAAATTAATTTTCATCTTACTGGCATGCATTTTTTATCAAATGCTGACTAAAGCAATGTTAATCATCTAGGGATTTCCCAGGAAAAAATATTATCATGTTTGATTTCAGACAGCAAATAGCCTTGCTTATATTTTTGACTTTTATGTCTCTGTAAATACCATTAGGCTTTATGAAACATATTTTTTTGAAAGTTAAGAATGGGAGTCAATTTATCAAACAAAACCAGTTTGGCAGTGGAAATTCTAAAAGGTCCTATGATTTTTTATTGAGGAAATTATTGTCGATGTTAAAACAGTACAAGCAGAAAACCCTTTCTTAGTGGGAGATAAAATGTCATGGGAACCCTGAGGCATTTTATTCAATTTCGAGCCCAATTCTCACAGCCATGTCAGCCACATGTAAGCTCTTCTCAGCGTTCTGCTTAGCTGTTCTTCCCTGACAGCCCAGGAGTGTCCACACCATCCTTATTCCCTGCTCTTCCCCCACAGAAGGGTAAGGTACGACCAGCAATCGCCATTCCCTCACAAAGAATCCACCACTTCTTAACTTTTCCACTTCAGACGATAATTTCTTCTCCTGCCTGACTCAGTTGGCAACTGCCTGTGCTTCACCCACCCTCAGCCAGTCCACGGCAATCACAGCCTAAAGCATTTCCATACAGATGAAGAGCAAATACCCTGACCCACAGATCAGGCCCATAGGAGGAAACATGGTTCATTTTATTTATCCCCATCATTTAAAGGTCACAAGCCAAAATACATTTCAGGGATATTGTATGAGCGGCAGTAAGCAGTTTTCCCCCCCATTTCATCTGTTTCCTCTGAGCAGAGGCCAAGAAAGAAAGAATTAAATTATAACAGGAAAAATGGGTTAGAGAAAAAAGAGAATGTATGGCTTTTAAGTAGGAGAAATGTACATTGAGTCTACTCCACAATTTTAAAAATGGAGGTTTAGTAAATATTTTTCTTAAGTGGTTTGATTTAAACAATATTGGAGACACGGACTAGTCAACATTATAGTTTAGCTATATTTAAAATCTTAAATACTTAAATTCTGTCATATATGAATTCCTGAAAATAAGCCACATGACGTATTTCTATTTACTTTGATTTTTTATTAGTTCCCATATCAACAAAACCAGCAAATTGAGTCAATGGCTGAAAAGATTTTTATTAAAACTATGATGAACTATGTTAATAGCATGACTTGACGAGGATAATATTGCTTATAATTATAGACTGTGATTAAAAGGAGAATTGTCAGCCAATATCAGAATACTTTAAAATATTTTTAAAGTACACCAGTTAATACATGTATTTTTTCAGGTCAAATACAATTTTCTCTTGGTAATGGAAATGAAAATTTTAAAGTAGCCCTATATTTGGTATATTCAGAATAATAAGGTATATTTGATAAGTTGATCTTCATCTCCCATTAAATACTTTGATAATTAGGAATTATAGTAAGCAGAAAAATGTTAACCATAGTTATTTGGTCTCTTTGACCACAAACTCTACAAAAACCTCTTATTACATAGTCCTTTGAATATATTCTTATGACACTATTTCATCAGTGGCAATCAATAGCTGGATTTTTACAATGTTTTCATTTTATCTGACATTTAAAATGAAAGCTCTGATATCAGGCAATGTTTTTTTTTCCCTTAAAGGCAGAGAGAGGCCTTGGATTTGCAGCAGAAGACAAAGAAGAGATGTCCAGGGACATCCATGCTCTTAAATAAAGAACAATTATAATAAAAAAAGAGAGGAAAACATTGCTCACAACAGTGGTTGACATGCACTTGTCATGCGTGGAGAAATGAGCAGGCAGAAATATCACAGTGGATTAATCAGCCTTCTGTTGTCCAGTTGGATTCGAATTAATTCAAACTCATCTTTTCTGCTTCTCTACACTGGGTTTCCCACTGCAGAGAATATTCTCGATTGAATGGTAGTACAGGCTTTTTGGAATTCAATTTTACATATAGTTTTATTATAGTGTCTGGTTCCTAAATTAAATATGCATAAAAGGTTTATATTCTGCTTTGAAAAACCTACTATGGTATATAACATTTCTAACTTTAAAACTATTGATAGCTCCTTTAGTGAGTGACTGAAAAAATAATTCTGCTATGTCCAATGGCAAGTCTCAGTTGTCATCTAACTTGGCCTAGCAGCAGCACTTGACACAGTTTATTCCCTCTCCCTGATAAATTTTCTTTACTAGCCTTTTACCACAATGCTTCTTTGGTAGCTCCTTTAGGCCCTGTCTTCTGCCCACACACATACTCCCCAGGGGTGGCCACTACACTCTGAATAAGCTCTAGCCATGCGAAGAAGTGGTCTAGCCAAGACAAGTGTACGTGTGAAGCCACAGTATTGAGAGCCACTAAGATGTGGTTCCACTGATCATCCAGGGAGAGCAGATAAAAATGCAGCTAAAGAGGTACTCAGGGCCCAGGTAAAGGCCATGTTAACAAATTTGAACTTTATCATAAAATAATATAATCTCATTTTACAGAATTGCAAAAAAGAGTCACAATCAGATATCCTTTTTAGAAAGCTTCCCTTGGTTTCATATTGGGAAAGGAATTTGAATGGATTAGAATTTGCAGCCAGCAGATCAATCAGCAGGCTCTCTCAGTAGTCCACGCAAGAGAGCATCACATCATAAAAGCAAATACTTATATGGTAGTTGGTATCACCAGATTCTAAGTACATTCACATAATGGCTCATTTAATCTGCACCACAACTGTGTTGGGTACAATTATTATCCCCTTTGTACAGATCAAGACCTTGAGGCACAGAAATGTTGTGTAACTTCCCCGTGGTCACCAGTCAGTAAGATGCAGGGAGCCCACGTGAGAACCCACGCCATCCGACTCCAGGTCTGCACTCCTAAACCCAGTGCTGAACTGAATAGTGGCACTGGGGACACATAGAAAGAAACAACAAAGACAGAATCATCCAAGAAAAAAATGATGATGTTAAAGCAACTTAGTGATTTGTTGGCTGCAAAGATTAGGGATAGGGAGGGATCATGAATGATGTTCAGATTTCTGGACCAGAAAATGTGGTTGATAATATTTACAGAGAGAAAAGCAAGATTTTGCTGAGGAGTGGAAGTGGTGACAGGGATGAGGAAAGACATGAATTTGTTTAGAACACTGAATTACACTTTCCTCTGAGCTTCCAAGCGGAGCTGTCCAGTAAGTAATTGGATATATGGGGCTAGAGTTCAGAAAAAGGACTGGGCTGAAATATAAATTCAGTGAAAATATACTTTCACCATCCCCTTTCTCAAAAATTGTCCTTCAGACTCCAGTTTAAACTTCTCTGTGAGCCATTTAAAGCTGTCCTTCCCCTGCACTCTTTCCCTACCTCGACTGGCCAGTAACCGCAGCAGACTTGGAGACCTACAGCAAATGCAGATACTCCAGGCTTTCTTGATCCCAAACAGGAAACGATTTCTCTCTGTTTCCTCACAGTCCTGAATTTATATTTTTTCTCCAGTATTTATGATTTTTAACCTTGTTGCTTTCTCTTTTATTAACAAATCCACCCCATTCTATCTAGTCTAACAGGTTTTGTTTGGTACATATTTTATCTCTTCTACAAGCTGGGACCATGGACCACCCTCCTTCATATTTGGGCTCAGCGGATGCCTGGCAAAGCACCTCCAGGTACCAATGCATATATCCGGTGACTACGTGTTGATATGAATTGGATTGATTCATTTCACTGTGGCCTTATTTTAGATTTAGGTTAATGATTTATAGTATTTAGTTTGAATAAAATGCTAAAAAGATCCTATCCTATAAACATTTTTTTCATCTTACAAGTTCAAAAACCTCACCAAGCTTAAAGATAATCCTGAAATTAAAGCAATGGAGTGCAATGTGGACATGAAAACAAAATAGTATGTGAGAAAAAAAGCGGGCTTTATGCTCAGAGAGAGACCAATTTAGGGACACAGTAGCAATGGTGACATGGGCAAGGAAAGTGTTACTCTGGCACGTTACCGGGATTTCATGTCTACAGCTCGGAGATAAAGGGCTCAGCAAAACAGCACACGCTTCGTACGAATGCAGCTTATAAGCATGTGTGCTGTAGGCCACACAACTGAAGCCTAAACAATAGCACACAGTTATGTGTTGATGTCTTCAAGCGTGAATCTTATCCTTTACAGTGACTGGAGGTGCCCCGCTGTGCCTTTGTCCGCCTCCAAGTGCTTTTCTTGTTGTTGTTGCTGCTGCTGTTGTTCAGCAGCAGACACATGGCACCTGCTCAGAAGTGATCATACTCTTCAACCTGCGTCCTTCTACAAACTAATGTCACCTACAATTCTACAAATCACTGAAATTGCAGCAAATGGATAGATGTTTAGAAGAAGCATTTTAGTCTTTTTTTATATATAACAGGTGGGTTCTTTTAAAAGAATCCTTCAGAGCACATTGTCTTCTGAAAGAGTAGTGTATTTTTTTGCGATAATCATTAAATTCTAATGGAAGATAACAGAAGAATCATCATTCCCAAATTGTGGTTTTTTGAAAATAACCATTTCCGCTGTTCCTATGTTTATGGCATTTCCTCGAAAAGCCCTTTTTCTGTAAGCATCTCATAGAATGTTTCACTTCCCTATCTTCAACTTTATTATGTGTTACTTTAATGGCTAGTTTAATTTTCATTGTTATTTTCTGAAAACTCACGAATGTACTAATTATGTTTTGTTCTGATCATTACTATTTATACATATATTTACTTCTAAAATAGTAACTATAAATCATACTATATGCCTACTTTAAAAACAAAACAAAACAAAATCTAACCCAAGGATACTTTTATGGACTTTTATATAGAGAGAGAAGGGATAGAGAGAGAAACATTGATATGAGAGAGAATAATTGATCAGTTGCCTCCCATACATGCCCCGACCAGGGATTGAACACACAACCTAGGTATGTGTCTTGACTGGTGATATTTTTGGTGTACAGGACAATGCTCAATCAACTGAGTCACCCAGCTGGGGCCTACATATCTATTTTTAACATAGGTTACATTCCTAACACACTTCCAATTAAAATATTATCTATCATGCATCTCAATCTTTTTATTAGAAAAATACATATATCATCTATTATGTGAGAACTATTGTAGACACTGATGACTGACAAGCAAACAAAGTCTATGACTCTTGAAGCTTATGCTCTATGGCAGATAGTGAGCAAGGAAACAAATTAATATATACAAACATTTCAAGAGAATTAACAGCTTGTATGAAGAAAAGTGATGCAGGGTTACTGAATAATGTCAGGGGCAAGATGCTATTTTAAATTGGGAGTCCTTGAGAAGCATTTTAGAGGGAATATAAATAAAATTTAAAATGAAGCATGCTAAAATCTGGGGAAAGAACTTGCCACACACACACAAAAAAATACAACACATGAGAAGGGAATCAGTTTGGTTTATCTAAGAAGTGTCAAGAAAGCCAAGTACTATATCATGTAGGCCTTTGTAAATCATTGCTAGGGTTTTACTCTCCTCTGGTGAGTGAAGGGAGAAGTGGTAGGGTTTATGAGAAAGCCAGGAGAGAGTGGTGTCCTCAAAGCCAAGTGAAGGAAATTATTTCAAAAGGAAGTGATGATCATCTGGGCCAAACGGCTGAGACATCAAGCAAAAGACTAACTGACCAATGGGTTTGGCAAGATGGAAACTGTTAGTAATCTTGAAAGGAGGGCATTCCCTGGAGAAGTGGGGCTCAAGCTTCACGGGAAGCAAGAAAGCAGAGATAAAAAGGCTAGACAATTCTTTCAAAGAGTTTTGCTCTAGAGGGGAGTAGAAAAATGGGGGAATATTTGGGGAATCTGATAGTATCAGGGAAAGTTACTTTTTGTTTTATATTTTAAAGATGGGGTGCTGCTCCAGGCTCTTTTTCTACTAATGTGAATGATACCATAGGAAGAGTATAATGTGAAAGAGAAAGGGGATAGGCCAGCGAGAAAGACCTCATGGAGGCAAGAGGGGGTGAGATGCAAGGTACAATGGAGGGTTTAATTTTTGATAGGACAAATGCAACTTCATTCTGTGAAAGCAGCAGAAACAGACATAAATAAGAGTTAGCCAGTGTAGCTCCTGGTGCAGAAGTGAGGTGCTTCTGCTTTCTCAGTTAAATACGAAGGATGGCATCAAACAGAAAATGAAGAGAAAGGAAGTGATATCTAAGGTTAGAGGAAATGGGAGAAGGTATGAAATAGTTGGATCAGGCAGTTGCAGGGGAAAGTTACTAAGGAGATAAAGTAGGAATGTTGTACAATGCCGATGGCCCTTGTAGCAGGTAGCCTATAAGATGACCCCCAATGATCCTCAGCATTGAATTTTTAGGCTCTTATATAATTCTCTTATCTAGAATGTGGGGTAGACTTATTGAGTCACTTCTAATGAACAGAATATGGTCCAAGTGGTGAAATGTCCCATCTGAGATTAAGTTATAAAAAAGCTGTGCCTTCCATCTTAAGCACCTGCCTTCTCTTGAACCGCTTACTCTGGCAAGCCAGCTCCTCTGTCTTGAGGCAGCCCTGTGGAGTGGTTCAGGTGCTAAGGAAACAAGGCATGCCAATAGCTATAAGACTGACCTTGGAAGTAGAGTCCCATTCCCTCCAACCCCACCCCAGACAAGCCTTCAAGATGGTCAACAACTTAACTGCAACCTCATGAGAAACTTTGAACCAGAAGCTTACACCTAAGCTGCTGTGAGATAATTTTTGCTGTTTTCAGCTGCTAAATTTGGAAGTAACTTTTTATGCTTTTGTAATACAGCCCTCCTGAGATGTGTTATCATAAATTTAAAACACAGTAAGCACAATTACAAATGTAAAGTATAATAGCAGAGGTATGTGTTTATTCTATTCATGTTCTGATGCATAGAAAATGGTGTGCAAAGATACCACGCAAAATGAAACAAAGGTTATCCCCAGAGAAGAAGTGGAAAGGACAGGGGAGAAGAGGATGAAATAAAGATGCATTTTCAGTACACACACACCCACACACACACATGCATATTTCTGTATGATTTGAGTTATTTATAATCACATTATTTATATTCATCCTTTATATGTGAACTTAAAAGACAAGAAGACCTCTTTCTCATAATATACTATAGAATATAGGCTAAATAGTTTATCAGGGAAGAAGAAAATCACACTGTTTGATCTGCTTCTTGAACTGCAATTTGGTTCTTGGCTTTCTCTACAGGGTTGGAAATATTCACTGGAACACTAACAAGTGCAGGGTAAGGCCCTCAGACTACAGGTAAGGGTTATTTGCAAATGCCAGGTTTTAGCCCCTGCTAAAGCAATAGTATTCCCATTCCTACAAAGAAATTCAGATGGCCCTCTGCTCAAGGTCCAGAGCTCTGCAGCTGCTGTCAAGGCATGCTGGGAGCCTTGGCATCTATCACCCAAGTCTGCTTCGTGTTTCTCCCAGAGAAAACCTTTTGAGGCACAAGGATAAAAGGCATCTTATCATTTAAGTGTCAAGTGCTGTTAAGTTAGAGTCTTCAAGGCTTTCATTGACTTTGTCATTTTAGCCACATTTTTCTCCCAGGCCATTACTCCATGAAGGTGTAAACACGAATGGAGAAACTAATAACTTTTTGAGTTTGTCCTCCATTCCTGTGCCTAACTGGAAGGATGATGGCAAATCCTTTCAGGGAGGGGTGGTTTCCCTGACCATTATTCACTAGGCTCTGCCTGCTCTCTAAAAATCATGCCCCTTAACAGAAGGTGTAGAGAAGCAGAGTTGTTTGCCAATTCACTGAAAATAATTCAAAATTAATGATAAATAATTGAATATAATCTGGGTGAACTTTCCACTCCTATGAGATTGAAATCTTTCAAGCAGGGACCATGTCTTCTTTATTCAACATGGAACGTTCACTGAACATCTCTTCCTTTGCCAGGCCAAGTGATAGGTTAGGAGTACCCAGTGTCATGTATCGTGTATCTTACACTTGGCCTTATCATCATCATATTTCCTCTACCCTCTTTTTCTCTCTACCCTGCTTTCCTCATTTATTTTTCTAGCTCTTTTGGGGTCATATTTTTACATGTTTCCATTCAGAAATTTATCTGCCACTATGGGTTTATTCATTCTAAAACACCCTTCAATGGTTCCAAGTATCCACAAAGAACTGGGTTAGTGTCATAAATTTAATTATCTAAAAATCAAATGATCATAATTAGCAAGCACAACTAAGATTTTAATATGTTTTCAATCACTGCTGTATAAATACGCAGCAAAAATTGCCAACTAAAAGATTAGGTCAATGGCTATTATTTATATCTTACTGTACATTCCTCAAGTCCAAGAGGAGTTCTTAAACTCTAGGTCTTCTCCTGCACTGACCTTCGCACGAGTCTCCGCTGGGTGAAAACACTCCATTGTCGTGGTAGCCGTCTCTGCACTCGCAGTGGTACCATCCAGGCAGGTTAATGCAGTTGGCGCGGCTGTCGCACTGAACGAAGCCATCGGAGCACTCGTCGATGTCTGGCAAAGAAAACAAAAATGAGATGCTATACAATTACTGCTCTTATCTCAAAGATGTGAAAACCATTCTAATATTTGAGTGCCAGCAAATCCTAAGAACTGAGAAAACATAAGACCAAGGAAGTCTACTTGGTTATTGGAAGCTATACAGAAAGAATGTAGTGGTATTGTTAACAGCAGAAACATCTAGACAGCTTCTCTGTTGCAAAAGAAACCATCTGTGATAGCCATTAGTGCTGCTCACCAAGTATTTCCAGCTCTTCTAGACACAAGCTAGGATTGCCACGGGGCTTCCTAGAGCTAATTAGGGAGAGACGTGTCACTGCTAGGAAGAGCCTTGGAGATTCAGTGTGGGATGTGCATGTATTCTTTCCCTACCACAGTACCAGTGACTTTCAGAGGCTCTGAAGGTCAGTGCAGGTTCCTGAGTAAGGATAGTGTGGAGCACATTCCTCCTCTACTTGGAATGGACATACTATATGAGCAAGAAACCAACCTTTGGCTTTAAGCCACTGAGCTTTTAGGGTCTTGTATTACTATCAGCAAACCCCATTACAGCCTAATCATTCATCATCAATGTGTGCCAACTGCATTCATGCATTAATATGCTCTATATTTCTGAAAATATATGCCATCTGTGTCACTTTTTAATAGGTTTCACATATATTATCACATTCAACTGTTAAAAATATCTTGCCATATAGGTAGCATATCAGACAAATGAAGAAAATGAGGTAAAACAATTATATGGGATTTAGGAAGGTCTCCTATATGTTCATGGCTGCCTGCAAGTAGATACAGGCTAAAATTGGCAAAATTCTCTAAACAAAGAGAGCTACGTATCTTGAACCTCATATATTTCCTCCAGTGACTTACTACTATTCTCGAATAAGATGAGCCCTTTATTTTCCTTGTTCTATTTGCTGCATAATTGGAACATCCAACCCCATCCAAGCATTTCCCTTTGCTCGTAGAGAGAAAAGTAATTCCCAGAGCTGCCTTACGGAGTGCCCCCTTCCTCTCAAACACCTCTGGGCTTTGGGGTTGACGCAGGCCCTCCTAAGTGATCTGATGGCACTGCACCATTGCAGCTGCCAAAAATAGTCACGTGCACCCCATTGCCATCTTGACAGCTCTGTGCGTTCCAAACCTGCACCTTATTTCCTGCTGCAGGGACCAGGCGCAATGATGTCCCCTCGTGTTGAAGTGAAATCTGGTTGCTTTTTACAGCCCTTCCCCCAAGACAGTCCTCTCCAGCCTAGCAGAATCTGCCTCCTTCCTAGTCCAGTCTCATCTAACTCCAAAGTCTTGGAAGTATATATGCCTTTCATTTAAGAAAAAATTCCTCTTTTTCTATGTTCAACTTTGAAAGACAAATTTTTTGGAATAAATAAAGTGCATTTTTTTTAAAAAAAGAAGAAATAGAGCATTCTTCATTTACTTTTGATAAGACCAGAGTTCCCTCATTAAAACAAACTGTTCTTTTAGATTAGGTAATAGGCCAAAAATAAATAAATATTTTATATTATCGCAAAATTTTCACATTATTTTAGAACTACGAGTGTTTTTGCCTCTGTGGTTCCTCTTCTGAAGAGTCAGTTCCTACTGTCAGGAGTTACCACTGTCACAATAATTGTTCGTGGCCAAGTCAGCTAACCATTGACTTCCTGATACAAGCGGATTGCTTCCATTTGCTAAGGCTTCATAGGTTTTATGAAACAGCCTATTTATATTTCAAAGGCCTCTCTAACTGATGAACCCCAATTGTAAATGGGACTAAAATGCTATGCTCATTCAGCTTTGTAGAGTCTTTTCTTCTAACCCAAATGATGCAGAAAATTGATTAGAGCATTTTTAAGTGTATGGACAAAAGAAATAGGTTGGGATTTAAACTTTACAAGTCAGTTTATTGGAAGAAGGCCACGAGTGTTATGCTTAGCATATCTCATTTTAGAAGATTTCGGTCATTAATGTTGGTGATTTGGAAGTAACCATGAATGGAACAGAGCCTTCTCCACTGAAGCAACTCTTGCATCTATATTAAGCCTTTAATTTAGTTCTCTTTTCTTGCTTGAACACAGTTGCAGGGTTACCTCAGATCCTATGACACAGATGACACATATAATATATTTTGCTGTGTATAATGCACATCCACATTTTGTGTGCATGATACACAGGATTATTATACCCATATTATACCCATGGTATGTAATGATCATACCCATGTATAATGTACATCCCTGTTTTTCCCTCAAAAATTTGGACAAAAAGTGCACATTATACATAGCAAAATACAGTATATATTTCAATTTTCACTTCTTATTTTCTCTCATCACTCTTAATGCCTACTCCTGTACTGGCTCAACCCCACTCCTTTTAATGAACAATACAGCAATTTTCCTTGACCTATCAATATATTGATTAAGATTAATAGAATTGCCGTGTATTATATTACTCAGTTTCTGAAGACTGAGGATACAACATGTATTGGCCATAAGGTATTTTCATATACAGTTTGAGTATTATTTGAATATGCAATTGTTACTTAGCAATATTTTAGAAGATGAATACACAAATATATGCATCACTTGTTAGTTTACCATTCACTATTTACTGCCTGCCTGTTATGCAGTACTAAGTGCTGGGGAAACAAGGATACACCAACAAGAAGTGATTTTTGCCCTGACTGGGTTTACTATCTATCTAAATAGTGTTTAAAAAAGTTTAATTTACGGAAATCTAAATGTACAACCATATTGAATAGTTTTTTCCAAGATACTATGTATTTATCACCTCTGGTATGGTATTAGGTGATGATATGAATATCCTTTATTTTAATGGCTACATATTTATGTCTCTGAATTATTTCCACTTACAGCAAGTGATACTAATAGCACAGTAGCAAAATTTACATTTGTAGAGGGAGACAGTTTACTGAAACAATGTTAAATAAACACTGGCATTTGAACATGACAAAAATTACGAAGGGGGTACAAATGAATGTAGTTTTGAAAACACCAAGATATGAAACATTTATTCACATTTCAGATAGATTTTCTGAGTAATTCCTTAGGTAGTGAAATCACTTAATTCATTTAAAATGACTCAGTTTACAAAATAACCCCCTAAAACAGAATTTATTTATAAAAAATTGTGTATTTATTCTCACATGTTTAAACGTCAGTTCACCTCCATTGGATGTAATACACCTATCGAGACGTTTTTCCACTGCTCAAAACAGTTTCCGAACTTGTTGATTTTGATGCCTTTTAGTTCTTCTGCTGTTTTTTTCTTTTACCTCTTCTACATTGGCAAAATGTTTCACTTTGAGGACTTTTTATTTTTTACCAGGGAAACAAAAAATGTCACTCAGGGCAAGATGAGGTGAATAGGGAGGGTGGGGCACAAGGGTCATGCCATTTTTGGTCAAAACTGCTGAATGTTTGGTGCTGGGTGGGCAGGTGTGCTTGTAAATCACCACCATGAAATGGGCAAACATGTTGAAAGAGCCTTCAAAAAAAATTCACGAAGCTGAACACAGCCTTTCACAACAACACCAGCTGGTACACTGATACAGACGGGTTCCTAGAACACTCCCCAGTGGGGAAAGCCTGTATTGTATTACAAGGGGCCCACCTTCTGGAAGATAATTCCATTTTTTTCCTAAACAGCCCCCCATACAAGTGTTAAAGTTCAAATTATATAGTACTCGTTACCATATAGGATAGTGAAGTAAAACTAGTCAGATAAAATATTTTGCTTCATTTTACATTTTCATGTTTCTGATCATTTTGATTTGTTTATGCAAACTTTTCTACTTTGTTGAAAGTCAATAGGAAATGAAAGTGTGCTTAAATTGCCAAAGTATGCACTTCTCACCAGAAGGTAAGCTTGTTTGGCTCCTGGCTCTTTTTAAAGTCAGAGATAAAGCAAACAGCCTCATCTGTAAGTTATTTGATGGACTTAGTTGCTCAGTAAATACTCAGCAAGAGAAGCACTGAAATCTGATCCACAATTTAAGAGTTAAGTATATTTACCCATACACAACTGTGGATATTACTGAGTTATAACACACAGATGCACACATACTACGCACTACATATTGTGTAATAACAGAAAACAGAAAACAAATTTGAAAAATATTATTTCTTGGGTAGTTTCTTTAGGTCAGTTAAAACCAAATTTTTACTTGAGTTAGATATGCAGAGAACACTAGACCTAGAGGAGAAAAATGTTATTACAATACTTTATTCCACATATGAACTACCAGGTTTGAACATATTTCTTTTAAAACTGAATAAAAGTACTCAAAAAGACAGTACAGCAATGTAGAAGCTCATATGATTTAGTCTTGATTTTAAGGACCTAACTTTTTTTAATCTGTAGGCACATTATATAAACAACCAAAAATAAATTTTATGAAAAACTATAATTTCATTATACTGTACTATATCTTAGAGAGGAAGTACTTTCTAGTTCCTGAGGGACAATTAGAACTTTTTCAGTAGCTACATTTAGACCAGCCAGCCCGTGGCGATATTAAGATGCTGTCCCACAGCACAGAGAATCTAAAGGCCCAAAGACACTCAGCCATCCGACGACAGCCATCCATAGCCATCATACTCCAGGGATCAAAACAGTTAGCTAACAAAATGGGAAGGCACTGTTGAGGACAGATTTTCTAGGAGGCACATATGTTTTGAGACAATCATTAAAAACAAACCAACAAGCAGAAAAACAGGAAAGGAAAATGCGTGAATACTAAGAAGCTCACACAAGCTACCGTTTGGAGTCTAATTTTGTTTGTCTTCCTCTGGTAGGGAGACAGTCTGGGGGCCTTCTGCAAGAGCATGCAGACCGCTGGCTGCAGATTGAGCTAGCAGAAATGGCTTTCTCCATCGAATTTAAAGGGTCACTTTAGAAAATGATGAATTACTTCCTTGTAAAACTGAATGTAGTTACAAAATGAGAGACGTGAGTGTAATCTCTTTCTCATGCATAGTAACAGTTATTTCTATCATAATAAAACAACTAAGAAGAATAAGAGTGCAAATGTATACAATTATTCATACTTAAAATAGACCCTAATCATTAGTTTAAACTGCTCTCCTTTAAAGCTAAAAGAAAACTGATTAGTTGCTATTCTATACAAAAAAAATCCAATTTTTTAAAAGGGAGCACATTATTTTTAATGGCAAAGTCAAATAATGAGTGCTGTCTTTCCTACTGTTTATCATTAATAAAACCCTGGCACTATTTCTCATAAAAATAGTACTTGGACTATTTATACCATTATCCTATGCACTGGTAGCTACATTATATTGATAAACAGCAGGCAATAAAACACAGTCAAAACAATTAATCAACTCTTGATTACCCACAGGTGGATTATTTGTTGTCAGGATTATCTGCAGCATTTTTTTAAATCCCAAGGTCATCTCCCTCCCTCTTTTGTTGCGCTTGGGTCTGGTGGGGGCACACATCTGCTTTCAGCATTTAATAGATGTGCGTGCTCAAGCAATGCAAACTCATTTGAGTGTTACATTATTTTTAATAACTCTGCCAGATCTAGACATAAAATGTCCAAAATTTTACAAGACTGATTTTCTCAAATGAATATTTTGAGAATAAAATATGACAACATATGTAAATAAATATTTAAAACCACAATATCCTCCTCACAAGTTGGGTGATGACATTGCAGATTTAGTGAATATTTTTATTACTTTATAATTAATAATTGGGAAGTGAATGTTCTTAAAAAAGCACAATTTCATCATTATATCACTTAGTCCTCACAACAACCATATTCTCATCCCTGTATTTTGAGCAAATACATTGCCCAAGGTCACACAATAGACCAGAACTCTTTTGATTCTGAGTCTAGTGCTCTTTCTCCCACACTGGGCTGCCTCTCAGACCAAGCCCTGGCCAATCAGAACCAGCTCATGCTTTGAGATATCTCGGTGTATATCTTGATGTGTATGAATTCCAGCTCTTTGGCTTGTTAGCTGTGTAACTTTGAATATTTTACTAAACCTCTCTGAGTTTTCTGTTTTTGAACTAGAAATAATTCTCTCTCTCAATAATTTGCTATTAACTACTTTTCTTAACCATCCTGGCTCATAACAGGAAGATAGTATGCGTAAATTCCATCTCCACCTCTAAAATAACCCCCCAGAGTTTGTAAAGTATATTTACTTGTCGTTTGATTATGTGAAAAGGAGCAGAGGGAAATACAGTTTTATAGGTGGCATTTAGGCCAGAGAATGTCACTGCTTCTGTGGACAACTGGGAGCCACTGAAAAGTGAGCAGTGGAGTGAGGAGGTCTAAGGTGCGCTTTGGGAGAGACAGGCAGGGCCCACATGTTGACCGGACAGGGCTGAGCAAGACCAGAGGCAGTCTCATGTCCTTATGAGGCTGTTTTTCATTGTCTAAGAAAGAGGTAATAAAATATTTTAATTAGGGGTGAAAAGCAGTGGAAATAGGGACAAAGAAGCATGCTTTTTTCACCCCAAATGCTTATTATTTAGTCAGTACACAAGGCTCTTTCGTGTCCCCTGTGTTGATGTCGGACCAGTCAAGTTCATGTGCCACATGTCTGGGTACATACTGCACAGAGAAAAAAGATCAAGACAACCCAATGTTGTCTGTGTGTGTGTGTGTGTGGTTCCTGGAGGATTATCATTTTATCATTTCTTTATTTTCTTGAGCCTTTGCATATGGTGTCCCTACTGCCTGGAATGTTCTCGCTTTCTCATCTCCTCACCTAGTTAGTTATCTACTTCTCATTTGTCTGTGTCTCATACTAAAATTAATATTCCTGGGGAGGCCTTTTTTGCCTCGAAAGGCTATGTCAGATCTCCTGTCACTCATTGTTTTTTGTGCTTTACCCCATGTACTTTTCCACATGGCGTCATTACAATTACACTGACTTAATTACAATAACATCATTTCTGGAGAAAGTCTTCCCTGTTGTTCTTCTCTTTTAAAAGCACCTCAATTTTTTGGGCTTTTTGTTCATAAGTATATGAATCTCTCACTGGTAAAACAAAATAAAATAAAAAATGGCGAAAGAGAAAGTCTGCATTGATTCTATAGATTGATTTTGGGAATACTGACATCTTAACATCATTGAATCTTTTAATCCATACACATGAAATATTTCCCCTTTCTCTAACAATTTTATAGTTTTTAGAGTTTTTGTAGGTTTTAGAAAGGATATCTTATGCATATTTTGCTTGGATTTATTCCTAAAATTTTTTACCTTTTTAAAAAAAGAAAGAAAGAACTTTACTTTTCTAACTTTACTGAGGGATTATTGACAAGCTTGTAAGATAGTTAAAGTGTATAATGTGATGATTTGGTTTGATATGTGTACATGTTGTGAAAGGATCCCCCATCGAGTTAACTAACACCTTTATCACCTCATATATTTATCCTTTTTGGGGGGAGTGGTATGAGAACAGTTAAGTTCTACTCCCTCAGCAAACTTCAATTATACAGCACAGTGCTATCAACTATAGCTGCCATGGCACACATTAGGTACTCAGACCGAAATCCAACATTAGCAACAATCTCGTGGGTTTTGATATGTAACCAGTACCATAATTAATATATAAAACATTTCCTTCACCCCCAAAAGCTCCTTCACATTACAACAGTTTGAAGTATTAATTTGTATATTAAGTAATATTTATCATTTTGAGTAAGCTCCATATGTTCAGCGTCTATTCCTGTAATTTTTTACTGCATCTTGAGAACACCTAGCAAAGAACTTAATACATTGCTAGAGATTCATAAATGTCTGCTGAATGAATGAATGACCTTTTGTAATATCGGGTGACTAAGTGGCATGCTCACCAGGCTGCCTTTGTGCCCGGTTAGGTCCGAGGGGGAATGCAGGCAGGGTGTCAGCTTGAAAGCATTCACTGGGATGCAAGAAGATGGTAAGATGACACTTATCAACCAACTTCAAATATTTACATCAAAACATTGACTACAATGTCAAATGAACAAGAATGTGCTCACTACAAATAAATACATATATACATATATTTAAAACAAAAAGAGCAGATCAAGACTTCTGATTAAAAACATTTTAAAAATCTCCTTTTCCTCTTAATCTTTTAAGCATTATATTAAAAGAACAAAGGATAAACAAAGACAAAAGGAAAAACATCACCAGTAGAAAAAAAATTCAATACATTTTTGTCTTTTCTTAGAAAACAGAACACAGGTGCAGTGGGAGAGCAGAGCAGAGGCAGGCAGAGCCCTGGCGCTGTGTGCAACAGCACGGAGCCACGGCCGATGAGGCAGCGGTCTGCCCTGGCGGATACGGAACGGACCGCAAATACCACGGAAAGCTGCTGAGACGTGGAGCTGCAAGTAGCCGGGTTAATTAAAAGTCTACTGATGAATAATCAACCCATCCACCTCCTCCCACCTTGAGCAAATTGCTGAAAGAAAGCAATTACCCTGAAGCCAGAATGAATGATCTTCTGTATAAAAAAAATAAATAAATAAAACACCTGAAGGAAACGAAGGCACCTAGTGCAGGGTTTGTCATCCTTTGGAACAAAGTCCCCTGTGTTCCAGTGTTTAGAGATCCCAAAGTGTAAATAACTGGCTCCCTTTTAGTTTACCTATTATAAGTCTGCCAGCCAACGAAAGTCAGCTTCCTAGGAAAGCTCAAAATAAGTTCTTCTGTTTACTCACTCCTAAAACATTCATGTGAAACCATAAAACAACAAGTGCTTTGGAAAAGTTTATAACAGTAGAAGTGAATAACCAAGATACACCATCAGAAAAACCAACCCCGAAGGAAATAGAAATAGAACAGAACTTAAAATATTTCTTCAAATAGATTTGAGGGACTATTTCATCCATAAAATGGACAGTGCTAGAAAAGGGGTATTCAGAGAATAAGAAGCCAGTTCTTGGGAATTAAAAACATGATAGCTGAAAATTTTAAATGCAATATAAAGCTGGGAAGATCGAGTAGAAATAGTATCTTTGAAACTATAACATAGGCAAACTACATGAAAAATACAAAACAATAAAAGCTTCTGGTTAAAGAGATATTTCTTACCAAGAAAAGAGAAAAGTGAACAGAAGGAAAATATCTTTAAAAATAATAATATTTGAAGAACTTTTCATAGAACTGTAGTTTTCAGATTAAAAGGCCCCACCTAAGTCTCCAGATAATAACTGATGACATGCTGGTCAGTGCTCACCCACGGCTCACCACGTGGCAGCCACTCTCCTTGCAGTCACCTACATCTACTCATTTAGTGCTGACAGCGGTCTCATGAGGTAGGAAATATTCTCGCCCCCCCCCACTTTAAAGAGGAAAAAATATAGACACTGAGAGTTTCAGTAATTCTTCTTAAGGGTGTAGAGGGGCAAAACTGGGTTTTGAATTCAGACACTCTCAGGGGTGCCCAACCCGCGGCCCAAGGGCCATATGCATCCCAGGAGGGCTGTGAATGTGGCCCAACAGAAAATCCTAAATTTACTTAAAACATCATGAGATATTTTTGTGATTATGTGTAACAATGTATTTAATGTGTGGCCCAAGACAACTCTTCTTCCAGTGTGACTCAGAGATGCCAAACGGTGGGACACCCCTAATACAGAGGTCAAACCCTTACCTCACACGCAATACTGTCTCTCAAATGAATGAAACAAAAACCCACATCTAAATAGACACTGTGACATTTCGCAGTAAGTATACAAATACAAATCTGAATATCTTCCAGACAGGAAATAACAGCTCACATGTAAAGGAATGAGAATTAGTCTGGTAGCATTTTCCTCACTCGTGGCGTTGTAGGCTATACAACAGTGAAGCAATGATTTTGACCCTAAGACTCTATACCCAGCATAACTTTCAAATATTTATGAGAGCAGAATAAAGATATTTTAAGATGTAACTCCTTAGAAAGTTTATGTCCCATGCACTATTTTAAAAAAAGATTTTGCTGATGATATAGTCCAGTAAATAAAGGACTGAAATAAGACAGAGAAAGATATCAGTAATTCACCACTCTTTGAAATACTTTCCTCACTTTGCAAGGAAACACCACTTTCTCAGGTCTCCTCTTCCCTCAATGGCCTCTACAGCTTGGTCTTCTTTACAGATCTTATCTATTCAATCTCCAAAATGTAAGTTCCCCAGAAATCTTATTCTCAGATCTTTTCTATCAACTAACTTCTTCACACTTTTATCCAGTACTAGGGATTTAAATACCCAAACCATCAATGTCTAGTGGGTTCAATAGTGTTCCCACAAAATTCATGTCCACTTGGAACTCAGAATGTGACTATATTTGGAAATAGGGTTTTTGCAGATATAATAAGTATGGACCTTAATATGAAATCATCTTGGATTTAGGGTTGGCCCTGAATCCAATGACTGGTGTTCTTAAAAGAAGCAGAGTGAACCACAAAGCCAATGTGAAGATGGAGGCAGAGATTGGAATTCCATGGTCACAAGCTAAAGAATGTCTGGGGCTACCAGAAACCGGGCAAGGCAAGGAAGGATTCTTCCCAGAGCCTTCAGGGGGCGTGTGGCCCTAATGATACCTTGATTTTGGACTTACACCCTCCAGAACTATGAGATAATGAATTCCTGCTATTTTATATCACCAAGTTTGTGGTACCTTTTTTTACAGCAGCCCTAGAAAAACAATATGTTAACTTATTTACATTTTCAGCCCAGACCTCTCTCCTCTCCTCTAGACTTGTATATTCAATTTCTTACTCAATACTTCCACTTATGTACCAAACTGCTCCTTCTGAAACTTCTCCATCTCAGAATATGGCAATACCATCCAGTTCTTAGGCAAAACCTTAGCTTTCTTCCTAATTTCTCTCTTTCATACACTACCAGCAGATCCTATTGGTGATGTCTTCGAAGTATACCCAGAATCTAAGCATCACTTCCACGGCCTTCGTATCACCACTGCCATGCTCATCCCACCTGAGTTAACATAACAGCCTAATGAGTATCCCCGGTTCCACTGTTTCCCTCCCATGGTCCATTCAGATGGCATAGCAGCCGGATGATCCTTTTAAAATATATGTCATGTTCCTTGACGTGCCCCTTCCCCTTCTTTCCCTGTTATGCCCCTCCTCCCTCCCCTCTGATCACTCTCAGATTGTCCTTTATTTCCATGGCTCTGTTTCTGTTTTGTTCATTTGTTTGTCTTGTTGATTAGATTCCATGTGTAGGTGAGATCATGTGGTATTTAAATAGAGGACTCATGGGCATGGACAATGGGGTGGGGATTGACTGTGGGAGTGGGGAGGGGCAGGGCAGGGGAGAGCAACAGGGAAAACGGTGGGACAACTGTAACTGAATAACAATAATGATAAAAATAAATAAAATAAAATAAAACATGTGTCAGATTGTGTCACACCTCTCCCATTCAGAAAG
This sequence comes from Trachops cirrhosus, assembly GCA_028533065.1. Lineage (NCBI taxonomy): Eukaryota > Metazoa > Chordata > Mammalia > Chiroptera > Phyllostomidae > Trachops > Trachops cirrhosus. Next base: position 40,347,917 of record CM052539.1, read on the forward strand.
GATGTTAGGAGGGAAATAGTTGGGGAAAGCTATAGGGGATATTCACTCTTATAAACCATTTTCTATTTCTAGGTCTGGTGACTACATTTCCCACAGCCCTTTCCCTGAATGATTCTGTGTTGATGTTTAACAATTAGAGGAACTCATGAAAATCACTAGAGGGAAGCTAAGAAGAAGCCATTGTTCCCTGAAGTCATGGCAATTGGTGTCCGGTTCATTCCTATGAGCTCTGGTTCTTCACCAGCTCTAATGGGGCCATCTGAACTGATCAGTGAATGTTTTTCAGGTCCTCTAGCTGTGCCCTTATAGGCCTTCACTCCTCCAACCCTCCCACACATGTAAACCCTAATTTTTAGATAAAGCCCCTTATTCTCATAGTACTTGTAGTGCTCTGTTTTCTGGATTGAATGTGGACTACTACGGAAGTCTATAGACTAGAAGAATATAATGAAGAGTTAATTTTTTATAATTAACTTATGATGAAGTATAAAGGAAAAATGATTATCAATTAGAAATTCAGGAAAAATTAAAATGTTTTAAAGATAATGAATACTATATACAGGGTGGGGAAAAAGCAGGTTTATGGTTGTGAGTATTCCAAACAGAGCTTATTCTTGTATTATTATTTATTAGTTATTGCATTATTTTTCACACAAAAAGCCATAAACCTACTTTTGTTCTACCTGTATACTATTGTGTCTCTATCAAACAACATTTTACATGGTCACAATGACATAAACAATATGGATTTTAAAATTTTAGGTCCAATTGACAGAGGGCATGGGATAGTTCATTATGGATACTGAAAATATATATATATATATCTCTCAACCCTGCAATACAAAAAGACAGAAGGAGTTGGGAGAGGGAAGTTGGAACAAAGCAGAAGACAGGTTGGGAGATGGAGCTGAAGGGCAGAACTGATTTCCTTATTTTAGATAGTGAAGGATAAAAAAAACTGTCTGGTAGGTAAAACAAGAAATGAAGGTAAAAAATATATATTGCTGAAGGCTGAAAAGGTAACACATTAGAATGAATGAAAGGGTAGTGAGGTAAGGGAGCTAAGCTGTCATCTATCACAGCCAAAAGTCTTTCTATAATGCCTAAAATTGACCAATTAAATAAAGCTTTGTATAGTCATATTAGAAGAACTGAAAGTTGTCCCTCCTAGCACCTTGTCTCAACTGCAATTTCATGAGAGAACTAAGTCCTGATGTCCTCAGCCATCCCGGGTAAGGCATGAATTAACTTGCCTGTGAAGCTGGTATCGTACTAGTCATGCACCATCTCTGGGAGACATGAGAAACTATTCTTTCAGGTCATTTTCTGGTTGCTGGAACTCCCTTTATTAAGGCTGCTAGAAAGTGAGCAGGAAGTGAGTCAGGGGACTATTGCTTTTCATTCCAGGTTCTATGTTGTTTGATATATTTTAACCACGTGCCCATGTTCTTTTCATACACATAAAGACATTTTTAAAGAACATTCAGAAGCTTCACTTTAGAAATGCTGAGTATAATATGACAGGAATTATGCCAGTAGTGATGTCTAGATGGAAAGAAAAATGAGATAGAAACTCTGGAAAAAGATATGAAGACTGGAGACATGCGGATAACATAATCAGAATTGATACTACAAGACGCTACTAAAATTGGAACAGGTTGGATGAAACAACTGAAGTTAAAATTATAGAGAGACAAGAAGGAACCAAGGACAGTCCTTGAGGAAAAGACTGGGGGAGAGAAAAGGAAGAGGAACTCTAGGAGGAATTGTTAGCAGACAGGTGGGATGATCACAAATTTAACCACCAAAACCAAGGGACGAGGGAACACCAAGGAAGAAGAAAAGGCTGCCATCGATGCTGGGGAGCACTTCCAATCCCCTCTGATGTGTGAGCAACAAGTTGAAACCAGCATTTAATAAAACGGAATTCTGAAAACTTCTTAAAACTTAAAAATCTTTGCAGCTTCTTCCTTTTTACAAGGTAGCTAATGTGCAGGATATGAGACTTAGAATACGTTTACTTATTTATTTAACAAGCATATATTAAATGTCTATCATAAAAAAACCTGGTAGACATTATGGAGACCTACTCAAAAGCTCACAGTCTAACAAAAAAGACATAGCATTAGCATAAATAACTCAGACACAAGGTATATATTGTGTGGCCCATCAGAATATTATAGAAATATGTGAATTCAGAATAAAAATATTATCTCATCATGAACCTCTGATCAATAAAAACTAGGCCACCAGAGTAAAAGCATGACTAAGCAGAAACTTCCAGACTTATTCCTGCAAATACTAGCCAATTACTTAAAACATTTACTCATTTATTACATTGTAATCAAGTACCTACTTTAAAAATAGGCATGCTTTTTTCATATATTGGATATTATAATTAGGCTCCCAAGATAACGTGAATGTGAAGCGTCTGCTAGCTCTACACTAATAAGTAGACTGCTCTTAATCAGAATAAAAATAGGAAAATCTTAATGCCTGTGCTTCCCTGACCTACTTTCCAATAGCAAGGATTAGCTTGTCTACTTGATCTACCTCAAGATCATTTTCAGGAGGAAAAGAAAGTTGATTTTCTCAAACTATCCAGTAGGAATAAGAGGCCTAGAGTGTCTCTGTGTAATAATTTACTGCAAGTTTTCTAATTACTAATATAACACTACAAAAGGCTTTATGAATTTTGATGAGCTCACTAACTGGTTGTTCAGGAAAATGAGCTTTAAACGGCATTGCGGGACTGGTAAGACGACAGTCAAAATAGCTTTTCTGTATTTATTTTCAAGTTAACTGACAAACTTACATCACAAGAAATATTGCTCTGAAAGGGAAATGAGCTCACAGATGCCAATAAACACGTCAGTGGAATGCCACAGCTTCCACATATCTGAGTAAGAAGCCGTCTGCTGGAGCTTCGAGTGGGCCCTCACCTCGAAGCGTGCTGACGAACGGCCTCTATCGGCTCTGAGCAAGTGTCGGAGCTCAGACGGTCTGCTGTCAAACCCTCTACTGTAACTGCCTCCATCCCTGCAGAAACACCCATTAGCCTGATGCAGGTTTTTCAGCCAGTAACAAAACATCACATTTCTCCCATATAGATAATTGAAGGGAATAAAATACCAAAAAGAAAAAAAAAATCAAGCAAACCATAACTTCTTCCAAATACAATTAAATTAAACAGAATATGGGCTTCTTAAAGACAGGTTTGCTCTTTTTTAGAGCTCTAAAAACCTCTTAACCACACAGACGGATGGTCACTGCTTGGTCCTGTCAATATAAGGCCATCGATGCTTCATGATGTAATCACACTTCTTCCAGACTAGCTATATTTTTATTTCCTTTAACAGTATTTCTTCATGAGAAATAAGTTCAGTTGCACAGTCCGATTGCATCACTAAGGAAACACCAAGTGCTGGACCAAAGGTTTTCTAATCCTAAGTGTCCAATCTCATGGGCTCTGCCTAATTGTGTACATGGGCAATATATTTATTAAATGAAAAAAAATCCTTTAGCCCACATTTTTATGATCATCTGAGATAATGAAGGGAGTAGGAAGGGGGAAGGTGACTGACAGTTGTTTGGCTACTAAGAGCCAGATATTGTATCTATCTTTTGTATCTAGTTTCTATGGCATCATTATTTACCCTACCTCCTTCTCTTTCATCTTTAAATTTAAATAGTGATGGAAGAAATGATAGGAAGGGACCCAAAGGAAAAATAATATCTATATGAATGGAGCTACCACAAACTACTTGTTTTTTGTGGTAACAAGTATTCCTCAGGACCTCATCTTGCTTCTGCTCAGAGGCAGGATCCAAGGTTATAAGGGGGTTTGGTAAGAAGTTTGTCCTAGTAATCCCAGTGCCTTAGTCGATAATGGAAGCGATCGGAAGTCTAATTTTATCTGTACTATCTCATTGTTCAGCTGCTTGAACAAAGGAAATTATCTAATTCATAGTGATGAGGAAGTGATTAAATTAAGGCATACACATAAAATGGAATGCTATACAGCTTGTTAAAATGATGTCTCTGAAAATTAATGACATGGAAGAACAGTCATGGTAAATGTCAGATGAAAGAAAGCAGAATTAAAATTATGAATAAAATATTATTCTAGTAGATAAACATGTATTTCATGTTGAATAAGATAGCTGTTAGCTCCAAGGTATAATACTAGAGATTATTTTTATTTTGAATATTTCTTCATTTTATAAATCTTGTTAAATACATGATGCTTTTATAATTTAAAGACTTATGCTAAGGGTATGGAGTTTAGAAATAAAACCAGAATGTGTTGGAAGAGTAGCTCATATGCACCCCTCACATAGTGAATGTCTCAAGAAGCTGGCCAAGGCCCTCTGGTCTCATCTCCCGCGGTGTCCCTTCCACAGGTCCTGTGCTCCGGGACTTGCATGGCCCTCTCCTTCCCTACATGTGAACTGGACTCTCCTGCCTCTATGACTGTGCCTTTGAGGCTCCTTCTTTCTTGAGCACACATTCCTTCCTCTTGGCTCATCAAAACCATATTCGCAATTCTCTTCCTAGGTCTCATTTATCCAGGATGCCATTCCAATTCTCTGGGTTCTAGTTCTCCTGCTGAATTTGATGTTGAACTTATCATAGTCAGGTGAGTGCCTGTTAGTCTCCCCCCATGTTTATTGAGATATAATTGAGGTGTAATGTTTTATAAGTATAAGGTATATACTGTTGTGATTTGATAACTTATACATTGTAATATGATTACCACCATAGCATCAGCTAACATCTCCATCACATCACATAATTACTATTTCTCTTCTGTGATAAGAACATTTAAGATTTACTCTTTTAGCAACTTTCCAGTATATAATACAGTATATTATTAATAAGTCATAGTGCTGTGCATTAGATCTCCAGAATTTATTCATCTTCTAACTAGAAGTTTGTACTTTTTGACCAAAACCTCTCCATTTCCATCACCTCCCAGCTCCTAGTAACCATCATTCTACTATTTCTATGAGTATGGCTATTTTTAGATTCTACATATTAAATGATATTATACAGCATTTGTCCTTTTTATCTGACTTATTTAACTTATCATAATATCCTCAAGAACCATCTGTGTTGTCTCAAATTTCCTTCTTTCTTGTAGCTGATTAATATTTCATTGTATGTACATACAGCCATACTTCAGATATATTGTGAGTTTGGTCCCAGATTACTGCAATAAAGAAAGTATTGTAATAAAGTGAGTCACACAAAATTTTTGGTTTTCCAGTGTATATAAAAGTTGCTTACATTATACTGTAGTCTATTAAATGTGCAATGGCATTATGGCTAAAAAACAAAATACATACTTTATTTAAAAATACTTTATCACTAAAAATACTAATCATCATCTGTGGCTTTAGCAAGTCATAATCTTTTTGTTGGTGGATGGTCTTGCCTCAGTGTTGGTGGCTGCTGACTGATCAGAGTGGTGGTTGCTAGTGGTTTGGGTGCCTGTGGCAATTTCTTGCAATAAGACAACAATGATGCCCTGGCTGGTGTGGCTCAGGGGATTGAGTACTGGCCTGCCAAACCAAAAGGTCACTGGTTTGATTCCTAGTCAGGGCACATACCTGGGTTTGGAGCCAGGTCCCCAGTTGGGGGCGTGTGAGTGGCAACCAGTCAATGTATCTCTCACACATCAATGTTCTGCTCCCTCTTCCTCCTTCCCTTCCTCTCTCTCTAAAACTAAATAAAGTCCTTTAAAAAATGAAGAAAATAAGACAACAGTAAAATTTGCATCAATTAACTCTTCCTTTCATGAACAATTTCTCTATAACATGTGATGCTGTTTAATACCATTTGACCCACAGCAAAACTTCTTTCAAAATTGGAATCAATCTTCTGAAACCCTGCCATTGTTTTATATATTAAGTTTGTGTAATATTTTAAATTCTTTGTTGTCATTTTAATAGTTTTCACATCAATGTCACCAGAAATAGTTTCCATCTCAAGAAACCACTCTCTTTGCTCATCCATAAGAAACAACTCTTCATCTGTTAAAGTTTTATCATGAGACTGCCGCAATTCAGTCACCTTCTCAGGCTCCACTGCTAGTTCTCTTGCTATTTCCACCCATGTGCAGTTACTTTCTCCACTGAAGTCTTGAGCCCCTCAAAGTCATTTATGAGAGTTGGAATTCACTTCTTCCAATCTCCTGTTAATGTTGATATATTGATCTCTTCTTGTGAATCACAAATGTTCTAAATGGTGAATACTCTCCAGAAGGTTTTCAACTTACTTTGCTCAGATACATGAGAGGAATCACTCTCTCTGGAAGCTATAGCTTTATGAAATGTGTTTCTGAAATAATAAGACATCAAAGTCAAAATTACTCCTTGATCCTTGGGCCGCAGAAGGGATGTTGTGTTAATACGCTTAAAAACAACATGAGCCCCATTGTACATCACCATCAGAGCTCTTGAGTGACCAGGCGCATTGTCATTGAGCAGAAATATTTTGAAAGAAATCTTTTTCTCTGAGCAGTAGTTCTCAATAGTGGACTTGAAATACTCAGTAAATCATGTTTTAAACAAACATGCTGTCATTCAGGCTTTGTTTTTTTCCATTTATAGAACACAGGCAGAGTGGATTTAGCCTAATTCTTAAGGGCCCTAAGATCTTCAGAATGATAAATGATCACTGGCTTCAACTACAAATTACCAGGTGCATTAGCCCCTAATAGGAGAGTCAACCTGTCCCGTGAAGCTTTGAAGCCACGTATTGACTTTGATTCTTAAGCTATTAAAGTGTTAGATGCCATCTTCGTCCAATAGAAAGCTATTTCATCAACATTGAAAAATCTGTTATTTAGTGTAGCCACCTTCATTAATTATCTTAACTGGAGCTTCTGGATAGTTTGCTGTATTATCTACATTAGCACTTGCTGCTTCACCTTGCACTTTTACGTTATGGTTATTGCTTCTTACTGTAAATGTTACACACCAACTTCTGCGAGCTTCAAACCTTTCTTCTGCAGCTTCCACACCTCTCAGCCTTCATAGAACTGCAGACAGTAAGAGTCTTGCTCTGGATTAGCTTTGGCTTAAGGGAATGTTGTGGCTGGTTTGATCTTCTATCCAGACCACTAAGACTTTCTCCATCAATAAGGTTGTTTTGCTTTCTTGTTATTCATGTATTCACTGGAGTAGCACTCTTAATTTCCTTCAAGAACTTTTCTTCTGCATTCACAACTTGGCTGCTAAATGTTGGTGCAAGAGGCCTAGCTTTTGGCCTGTCATAGCTTTTGATATACCTTCTGCACCAAGCTTAATCATTTCTAGCTTTTGATTTAAAATGAGAGACATGAACAATTAGAGGTCATTTCAGGGTCATTAATGAACCTATTTTCAATACTGTTGTGTCTCAGGGAATAGGGAATCCCAAGGAGAGGGAGAGAGATGAGGGAATGGCTGGTCAGCATAGAGCAATCAGAACACACACACCGTTTATCAATTCTGTTTGCCCCTGTCTTACGTGGGCATGGCTTATGGCACCCCAGAACAACCACAACAGCAACATTGAAGATTACTGATCACAGACCACTATAACAAATGTAATAACAATGTTGAAGTATTGTTTGAAGTAAAGTTTGAAGTATTGTGAGAATTACCAAAATATGACACAGAGACATGAAGTGAGAAAATGCTCAGTGCAGGGTTACCACAAATCTTCAATTTATAAAAGACACAGTGTCTGCCAAGTGCAATCAGAGGAGGTTTGCCTACACTACATCTTCTTTACCCATTCACCCATTGATGGACAGACACCTAGGCAGTTTCCAAATGACAGCCCTCAGAGAGCCTGAACCTTCGAGTCCCTCTGTTCCTAGGATACAGTTTGGCGTACAGCAGCCCTCAGTAAACATCTGCTGAACTCTGGTGAATTCATCCTTAAAAATAGGACTGCATCTTGAGCGGGAAGCATTTGGATTCACATATGAGTGCTTCAAAGAAATTATTATTGAAAGAATAATAAAATGAACTTACTTAAGCAATTGTATTTCTTCAAAGAAAAATATTCTGTAGTGGATTTCAGAACATAAGTTTTGGTCTTTAAAACTTTGGCCCACAGTGATTAGCATAGAATAAGAAGGACCTTAGTACTTTAAAATGAGAAAACATTAGGAAAGAGGACCTAAAAATTAAGCTATCCTAACTTTTTGTGGTTTAAAGAAAATTAATATATACTGATAGCTGCCATTTCATTTTCAACTAACCAATACCTTCTTTCAGAGTTACAGCAACAATTACTACTTAGAAATTATATTTAGGACTTGAAAGTTAAATCACAAATTTGTCCCACATTTTAAGTGGAACTATTTTAAATACAATAATTAAAAATAGATATAATACAAAACTATAAAATTAAACACTTCTAATTTTCTATAGCAGAAGTTTAAAAAAATAGGAAAACCTTCTGTTAAATAACCTTTAATTATGCCTTAGCAGCATATCCTCCCTAAACCATGGAGATAGCTTCTCTAATTCCTCCCACTTTAATATCTCCTGTGCCTAGAGAACAAGAGAAATTCACTTAAACAGAAATGTGAAATCTATCAGACAGGCAGAGAATGGATGAATTCTACTTGATTAGCTATAAATTGTTCTATACACATGTTTAATCTCATTGTTTTGAAGAAAATAGGGTCATACTATTTACAAATAAGATAAATGTCTGGAAAGAATAAAAGTAGTCATAGTATGTTCATTGTGGCAGAGACTGCTAAAAAAATAGTTCACAGAAATCTTGCTTTTTCTACCTCCTCTGCACACAACTAGACTACCTGAGTTTCAGCCAGCGGAAGGTGAGCAGCCAAGGCTTCTGGAAGCAAGAAGGCCGTCCCTGCTGCACTCCACCCTCCCACCACGCGCACCTTCCTTCCCCCTTCTTCTGACTAGATAAAGTTAACAAAGTCTCAGAAAATGGTAAAAGGGAGTTGGAGGGGGAGAGAAGGAGTTCTATGTCCTAAACTTCCTGCCAAACAGAAGCACCCAAGGTGGACAGTTACAGGAGAAATAAAATTGTGATGAAATCATGATGCATTTTGGCTCTGGCCCTATATTTTATTGTTGCTAATACTCCCCTAACTAATTCAATACTACACCCTACATAAACTAGCTGAAGTTTCTATCTTTCAAACACACACACACAGGGAATCGGTCATTTGTTGTGTGGTATCTTCTCTGATTTCCCCCCCTTGAACATGGATGTTATTTTTTCTAGAAGCAGATGTAATATGCATAAGCCACATATATCCACATTTACATTAATTAACTTATTCATTCATACAACAAATTTGACAGATTACTGGCTATTTAGTAGACCTTGAAGATACATGAGTGAAGAGAGCGTGGGACCTGACTCTTAAGAAGCTCGTAATGTATCAGCAGCAAGAAAGATGGATCTGTATAGCAGCAGTACAACCTGATGCATTAAGACATATTCTTCCTGTTCACCCCCCTTTCCCTCTTTTCCATAAATAGCATTCTTCTCTTCTAAGGTCTTCTCTCCCTCCTCCAGGGCCCACCTGTGGCTCACACAGAGAAAACAGAGCCACCCATTTTTGTAAACAGCAGCAAAGACTGGAAAATTCAGAGTCCTAGATAGGTTAGTTAAGGGTCTTTGGAAAAATAGGTGCTTTATGAGGAGATGTTGCTAACCTATAATCATCTCCTAGAAGGGTTTCTAAAAAGCCTCTACATATTTTCTTCAGAATAATTATATTTTAAACTGATGGGCCCAAATTTTCTCTTTACTTAGACTGTCTGGAATGTCACAGAAAACTGCAATTATAGGGTCTCTTGCAATGAAGCTAATTGTTGTAAATTTTACATGTTTATTGCATTTTACTGTCTTCTTAAAAGACTTCTACCAATAGTTATTACTATCAGCTTGCTTCATATGATACAGAATTTTCCACAAAGAAGGCATATACAGAATGATTTTTGGTACATGATGTTAAGACTGTATAAAAACCTGAAAAAAAGAACAAAACTGAACTAGTTACTTGTGCTCATATTTTAAGGAAACCATCCCCAAATCCCTGCATTAATAATGGTGATATTTTTTTCAATGTCTTAATGTTATTGCTGTGACTTTCAAATTTTGTTTTGAAACAGGCCAAGGATCCCAAATGTGCCATAAAATATGACCTATAATTTGGGATTCTCACTGCTGAGGTTTTATTGGTCAGCTTCTATTGTCTACTTTATTTATCTTCATACTTCAAATGGGCTATGGAAGGATAGTTAAAGGTGAACATTTTCTATAAACGAGTCTTTTCACCTCTGTCTCCCTGGTTGTTTCATGGCTGAATACCACCTTTGACCCCAAATAAGCAAATATGTAAGAGAATAATGGCTAGTTCCAGACTGTTTGGCTTCCTATCCACAGGCAGGTAACCCTATTAAATATAGTTTAGAATTTTCTACCTCAGCAAATATATAAAATGTTCTTTCCTCTCCTCAAAAATAATTTTTTGTTAAAAAATGAAGCACCATTACCAAAACTAAGTGTAACTCAATGGATTACACAAATCCAAATATATAGTGATTTACACACTATAAATGCTTAAAATCATTAGTCTATTTTAGAAAGTAAATCATAAAATAAAACTGTGCAGGACAATGAATTGGACATTGTGAGCGTAGAAGGGTTTAAATGTCTAAACTAATGAGAAAGCTGATTTTTGTGCACACTATTTTACACACACACACACACACACACACACACAGAGCCATTTTCTTCTGGAACCTAATGCCTGAGATTCCGTGATAATTTACATATGCTAATCCACCTAAATATGACTTAATTACTTGCAAAATATGTCATGACTTAGACCCGAATACGAAAGAGCTTCCACCATAGAGGACGGGCTTCAGATGGCAGATAGCACACACTCTGTATGGAAATCTGCCTTATGAAGGTGGTGGCCAAAGGTGTGTTACTATATTATCATACATAGGTAGTTTTTAGGATACACTCCAAACTTGAAGTACAAAATAATGTAACATTCTGATGATGGAAGTTTTAGAAGAATCGCACATTTGAAAACTCGGCATGAATGCCATCTTGTTCACAGTTGGCAGACCCACAGACTGAGCCAGAGTGGGTAAAGGTGTCTGTCTGCACCTGCCTCTCTGACCAGCCTGGATGCTCTGTCAACAATAATAAAGATCCAAGTGGAAATGTATCAAATACAAAACAGAGAAACAATACAGTACAATACAATCATACTGTATGATTCCATTTACATAAAATTCCAAGAAATGTAAGTAACTTAGTGACAGAAGACACATCAGTAGCTCCCTGGGGGTGGGGGATTTGAAAGCAGCACTAGGAAAATTCAGGGTTGATAAATACATTCCCTATTTTGAGTGTGGTGATGGTTTCACACAGGTATAGTATATATAAAAACCTATCAAACTTTACACTTTAAATATGTACAGCTTTATGTCAATTTGAACTCAGTAAAGCTATTAAAATATGTAATAAAAAGTAATATGTGCTCTCAGCTTGGTGCACATATACAATAAAACGGTGAGAAGCTGTTTTTTAATCATTTATTGGTGCACAACTGCCAACAACTAAACACGCAGTCCAGTACTCCAGTTAACAGAGTGTCCTGTGAAAGGAACCAGAAGTACCTACAGAAATTAGAAAGTCAGTTACAGAAACTGGGGGCACAAAGAAGGGCCGTGGAATAAAAGGAGACCACGTGACTCAAGTATAGGAGCCATTAGAACAGGGAAGCACTCAACAGGAACATGACACTCAACTCACATGAAAAAAACAGAACTTTTGCAGACACAAGTTCAGAAACAGGTTGGGAAGCCCCGTTTTCCAAATGGGGAAGCATGTGATGAGGAGGGAGCACTATAGCTCTGAACACTAACTGACCCCAGCAGGTCAGCCTCCCTGGCAGTTCTTCCCAGACACTAGCGCTCAAAGTGAGGGACTGCACGGGGGCTGGGGGAGCCGAGTCAGACTGGCTGGGGTCAGAGGAAGGGTTGGTGGGCAGCAGGCGACCTGCTTCTTTGGAAATCAATGGACCAGTTGTGAGAATTAGCATCTTGAAAAGGCTAAGTCAGGCCCAGCTTAAAATGAAGTTTTTCCCCTCTGAATACTTACAGCACTTACTAGTTTATCATATGTCTCCCAACATAACAGACTTGTTCTGTAGCTTTTCTGGTGAGTGTCTGACTACCACCAACCCTCTATGTGAGCTCATGTTCCTAAAGTGGAGAGCATTTGTTACCAGTCTTTGATCCCTCCTATTACTGACAATGAAAATTAAGTGCAGGAATAAAATTAATGTTAGTAGGCTTTCCTAAAGCTCATTAGCCCCGTTTCCCAGCTGAAACTGTCCTCTACTTCAAAGACTTGACTACAAGCACAGAAGCCATCCAGTTCACTGGCGTGAAGAGTGAACATTAGAATCCCAGATTGAATCACAATAACATGTCAACCCCTGGTGATAAATCTCAGGCTCTCTTTATTAAAAGTTGCAGAGGCCAGTGTGACAGGAGAGCACAAAATCTGAACTCAATCCCCCAATTCAGACCTCCTTTGGCCTGCCTGCTGTGTGATTCAACTTGACTGAGTTTCTGAGCAGTCCATCTAAGAGGCAAATCCAACAGCAAATCTGCCTGGGGTGGATAACACAACACTTATTGTTCATTGCCCACTGTCCTACTTCAGCAGAGGACTGACTGGAGAGGGGGTGTCCAGGTGCCAGGCACTGGAAATCTGATGACGTTAAGCTGTTAAGGCCCATGGGCTTCAGTTACATGCGTATTCATGGTGCCTGCTGCCTCCAGGTCCACTCTTTCAAGCCCAGCAGTAAGACAGCACCAAGCTGCACTACTGGTATGTTGCCAAAATAAGCTCTTGAGTTTCTTTTGTCTCCCTAATACACAGGGTGGGAAGGAGCCCAGTCTAAGGTGATGATTCTAATCCTGTATAGCTGGCATGATACAAGAAAGAATAAAAGTCTTAGCAGTTTTGTTCAGGATTTTTCCGTGCAATTCAATCTGATGAATATTATTAGAGTCTAGCAAGTTTCCAGTACCTTTTCGGTGCTGTAAATTCAGCACCAAAGGATCTAGTTCCCGTTCTAGGAAAGCAGGTGCTTCCCTAGAGGGGCCAGTCTGAAAGCCTCACCGGGACAGAAGGCTGGTGGAGCTTGCCCGCAAGGGTGGTGGGAGTGTGTGAGACCGAGGCCCATGAGAAGCATGCAGGGGTGAAACAAACACTAAACCTGGCAGGAAGTATTACCAGGTCATCAACCCAAAAGGCTAGGAGTAGGAAGAGAAGACAGATACAAGATAATTGAAACTGAGGAAGAAGTGATAATCAAGGAATTCTTTTTTTCATCATCACCCAAGGCTATGTTTATTGATTTGAGAGAGAGAGAGAGCACACAAGAGAGAGAGTGTGTGTGAGAGAGAGAGACTTGATGTGGGAAAGAAACATTGATTGGTTGCTTTCTGTATGCACCCCCACTGGGTATTTATCTCACAACTTTTTGGTGCACTGGACGACACTCCAACTAACTGAGCATCTGGCCAGGGCAAGAAATTCTTTCATGTAAAGAAACAGACACTGGTACTTTCATGGGTCTCTTTCAGGGGTGTCAGGAGATTTCTTAAAGGCACTAACCGACGTGAGATCCTACTCTTCAGAAACTACGTTAGGAGGTACAAACATGTTAACAATCACAATAAATCAATTTGCAAATGTTACAACAGAGGTATACACTCTGCCAGAAAGGCTAGGCAAAGCAAGTGACTTCTAAAAGATTTAGACAAGCTGCTGAAGAAATTCCAAACAGAGGGAACAGCCTATGTTTGGAATGATGTGGGGAAAATGACAAGGACTGGAGAAGCGAGTGACTGTGTGTGGCAGGTACATAATTATATCAGGGGGAATGACAAGAGACAAACTAGAAGATACTGGTTGGGGCCAGATGGACTTATTTGCTGGAGCTGCAATTCTGGATCTTATTCTGCATGTATGTGGAGACAAACAGGCTTTGGAGTATAGGGTGTTCACTCACCATTTGTCCCTTGAAACCTTCTCAGGATGCTGTGGGCTGCACACTGAGGGCTCCTACAGAGCCTTGCTCATTCTCCTACAAGCATCCTAGCCCCAGCTTTGAACCTGGGCTTCCACTCTCTGCTTTGGGGGGGTTTATGTCTTTGCCATAGCCTCATTTCAATTACAGATTGTTTACCAAACTCTGATCTGGAACTCCCCTAAAAGACCACTGGTCCCACTAATTGCCAAAAGAGTATGACAAAACAAGCACAAAAAGCAGCAATATTCTTTGCCTGGTCCAAGTGTCTGGAATACTGTCAATCAAGGGTAGAGACAGAGCAGTAACATGCCCAAATCTGTTTAGAGGTAGATCAGAAGAGAATAATAGGAAGGAAGCTAAATTGTAGGAAGGCAGGCCCACAGGGACAACAAATAGAGATAATGCTACCACAGAGGTAGTGGCAGAGAGGACTGATACGGAATGCTGAAGAGGAATACTCTTCAAGAATTGGCAACTAATTGTACATTGAGAGTAAGGGGGAGAGAATAATGGAAGGTCACTTTGCTATTGAGCTTTAGGTGCTTATGAGACATGTAGGCAAAGATGTCTAGTTGGCCATTGAAAACACAGATCTAGAGTTCAAGAGAGGAAGGAAACAAAGTGTAGATATGGTACGGTTTGATACACGTTGTTGTACAGGGAGCCATGGAAATGGACCAGAGAATGGAGCTGCTGAAGGAGAGTATTCAAGATAGACTAAAACTAAGGAAGAATCAAGGTAGAATGAGGCTGAGGAAGAATCAGATGAAGAATAGTACCCCAGCAGTGAGAGGAGGAGAAAATTTCAAGAAACAGAGAACTGTCAACAGTGTCAAATTGGTTAAAATCTATTGAAAATGGAAGAAAGGCCACTGAATACAGCAATTCAGATGAGAGCAAAGGGGATAAAAAATGAAGTTAAAAGGTGAATAAAAGTCAATAAAATAAAGAAAGTGAGTAGAGATTTCATTTCCAAAGAAGTATGACCAGGAAGGAAAGGCGAGAGGTGTGTTGGTATTTTAAAAGAAAAGAAAAGGCAAGAATTCAAGAAA
>CM052539.1:40363587-40500229 GCA_028533065.1 Trachops cirrhosus
AATATATTTCCATGATTTAATGAAATACTTTGTGATAGCACAGATGAAACACTTCTGCTTTCCCATTCATCCAGCTGTATCAGTTCGGTAATGAAAGGAGATGATCGCTGACTTATTAATTCAAACTAAACATTGACCCTAATGTTGTTAGTGTGTTCAAGTCAGAGGGAAAATGCTACTAACACATTTGAGTGAAGTAGACCTGCAGAAGAAAGTGTTGGAAAAGCAAAATATATATGTTTTGTAAGGGGGCAGAAAAACAAGCTATATTCAGGAAATTCTTTAGTGGGGAAGAAGACAGCAGAAATATTGAATATGGCTTACAATTGCCATCATGAAAGGAAGATATAAATGATACAAATGTTTTAACAATCTTCAGGGTTATTCCAGTCCCTGGTACCTACACAGTGTTCCTAAGAAGGCGTAGCATTTGATTTGGAATCACGCCTGTGAAAACATTGTGGGGCTGGGCACCTACAGTCCCCAAGCAAGGGCCTCTCTCCGAGGGCATAAGACAAAACCTGAGTCCCACAGGGCTCACAGCCTAACAAAGCAAACACTTAGACACACACGCAAATAAAATACTTACGTGAAATTCACGTATTTCATACATAAGCATATACAATATATGTATAAAATTATCCATGAGACTGCCAGAACACACAGCTTGGTAGTAACTGATCCATTATTTTAGAGACAAATGGTACATGTAAGCGATGTTGTTTCCCCCCACTAAAACTGAGATGTTTTCAGCATATGCTCTTGTGTTTTTTCATCAGATGCTACACAAAGACAGTGAAAATATCACTCCCGTGCACTGGCCACGGCATGAGGGCATTATTGGCATTATCTGCCACCAACCCACACCCATTCTGAAGCTCCATTTGAGAGCTGAATTCTACAAATGGCTTTGCATCCCTTAAAGCAGTGGTTCTTAAAGTGTGGGCCACCTGAATCGGAATCCTTTGAGGATGCCTGATAAAAATACAGATTTCTTATCTCTGCCCTCGGTTTCTGTCTATGAACTCAGAATCCCAGTTAATGGAGTCTGATAATTTGCATTTTTCAAGTGTCCCCGGGTGATCTGAGTATCTTGAAGTGAAAAACTGACTGTCCAAGGAGCCACGAATGGTCCGCCTCCGGCACTCAGGTCTCTGAAAAGTACTCTCTCCTTTTCCATTTTAGCCTTCAAGAAATTTAGTACCAAAATTGATGTTGTACTCTACCATATTTTACCAAATCCAACTAATTCACTAATTGTAAGTTGTGCATTGTTTTATGTACACAAAGAAAAATGCTGCCAGTTAAACAAGGATATGTCATCAATTGTAAGCGACATTCTGATTTTGGAAATGTTAAAATGTGAAATAAGTGAATCTTAGAACTGATGGAAGAATATTGTCACTAAAATTTAAGTTTTGTGTGAGAAGGTTGTTGAAATTAAAAGTTTTGAGGGGTGAATGGATGCTTCCTAGGATGCTGTGTGTTGAGGGGTGGTACCTTCAGACAAAGATTTGAGCAAGTTCAAAACGCAGGGACATGAAACACAAGCCTGGTCTTGAGAGGGTTCTGAAATCAGACGGCTTGAGTTCCGGTATCTGCCTCGGTACTTCAACAGAATGACATTGAGAAACATAATTTTAAATCTCTAGATTTCTGTTTTCTTATTTGTAAAACAGAACTTTACACCTGCTTCTTAGGGTTGTAAGGTGCAAATATGAACTGAAAAAGGAGTGTTGAACACACCGTCGAATACACATAACATATTCTCAATTACTATTGTTGTTATTGTTAGTATTATTATTATTATTATTATTTTATCCCTACAGGGAACAGCCCTGGTGGGGGAGGGGAATGGGAAGTGAGAGAAGATGAAGCCCAGTGGTAAGCAGGGATAAGATTTTGATGGTTGCATATTCCTAAGAAGTTTAGGATCTATCTCCTAGGTGATAGGGACTCACCGGAAGTGGGATAGTGACTAATTTGCATTTTAGTTCATTTACTCTGGTATCACTTTGGAGAATGAATTGAAAAGAAAGAGCCACAGAGCCTGGGGGAGGCTCTGGCCAGGGTGCGGGAAAGATGATGAGAACAATGGCAGAGCTGACAGAGGCTGGGGAAGGCGTCCTAAAGGGTTCAAAGGCAGTTTGAAAGGTAAAGTTACATGACCTGGGGCTAATTTGACGTGGTGAGTGAGTGATTAGCAGAAGTCAAGGATAATTCCTGGGTTTTTTAGTGTACAGAATTATTTTTAGACAATAGATACATATTTTAGAATTCACAACAGCCTTTGTCCTTAAGAAAATTAGAAGTTGAAATGGAAAATCTTAGAAGTCAATATGTAATTAGCATTCATAGATAACTAAATAAAGAGAAGATAATGTCAGGGAAAGAAATGACATGGACACTAGGTTAATATTATCAGAAACAGGTAGGGTTAATTAGAAAAAAATAAGACATTGGTTACAGAGTTCATAGGCTTTTGTTGTTGTTGTTTTTGTTTTGGCATCCAGCCTAGCAGAGATTTCACGCGCGCACACACACACACACAGAGTTGTAAGACTAACCATGGGGTCTATAATACTAGGGAGGTTTCTCTATAGCTGGCATTAGTAGTCTTCATTCTAATCTTAGCATTGACCATGTAATATCTTGTGATCCAAGACAAATTAGCTAACATAGCTGATCCAGGTTCACCATCTGTAAAAACAGGGACAAGTGTACCTACTTTGTAACCTTTTTGTAAAAGTATTTTAAAAGTTAAGTGCTATATTCATTATACTACATATATCAGTGAGACATAAAAACTTTATATGTTTCATGAGTCAGGATAAAAAAGGTACTTAAATTATTTAATTTAAAAGTGCTTAAATTTTTAGATTAATTCAAGCCTCATTTATCAATGCTATTTCCTTTTTAAAAAATTTAATATTTTTTCACTTGGTTCTTAGATACATCAACCAATGAGATGTAATGCAAGTGCCAAATCACCTGTGAAAAAATATGAGCAAATATAAAACAGATGCAAATGCTTACCCTACTTTAGGGCAAGATTCTGATATTTTAATCAGGATCTAAAAATATTATTCTTGAAATAGGAGAGTTGAATGACCTCTGCAATTCAGAATTTTTCTAAATAACCCAAGGGTAATGGGAAAGTGAAGAAGAAAGGAAACAGTACTGAGAGAAAGATGAGTGTAAGGGAACAAGGGAATTATGACTGCAGCATGGACGTGAACACAGTCTAGAAATGTAAAGGAAAAAAGGCATGTAGGAATCCTCCCCATTGTATGACAGCATTCATATTTCATTTATCTTCAGTTTTCTTTTTTTTTTAATTTCCTATCCTTGACCAGAATGGAGAACCAGGTCTTTACTCTGTATTATTACCTCAGGTACAGAAATATCTTTCCTGGGTCTAAATGGACCTGCCTAAGCTACACAGAGTTGCCCATTTGCCCTGATCCAGACCCCGGTTGATAGTATATGAAGTGTCTAGTGCCTACTCCAGACTTCTTCTTAAGGGTAAACATGTGCCTTTTAAGGAAGAAAAGTTATTGAGTACCTGCCCTGTGCTCAGCTGTGTGCAGGGGTTGGGGATGTACTTGCACACGATGCAGCAAAGCTCCTCGTGGAGTCTCCTGGTGTAATGGGGAGAACAGTGGTCACATAGGCACTTACAATGTTAGGTAACACACGCTGTGGCACAGGAACTGAGGGTATGCAAAAAACACCTGAAATCGTACCCAGTTTGAAGGCTGGGGCTCCGGAAGACATTCCAAAGGAAGACATATCCAAGTGGAAACTCAAAAGCACACAGAAATGAGACAGGAGAAGACAGACGACAGAAGACAGAAACATATAAAGGCCGGGAGCTGGGAAAACTGGCTTCTGTGAGAAACATATGGCTGGCATGTGTATTTGTGCTCGTGAGCATGTGTGTTAGGGGTGGAATGAGGGAAACAGCAAGACACAAGGCTGGAGAAGGAAGCAGAGGTCAGATCGTGAAGGGGCTTAAAGGCCACACCAAAGAGCTTGGTCTTGACTGTGTCATTACTCAGAACCCACTGGCGAGTTTTAGGCCAGGGTCCAGTATCATCATCAGTCATGCTCTAGGAGGAATCTGACTGTGGTGGGGAAAAGGATTGGAGGGGCAGCAGAAGGCAGGAAAGCACAGACACCAGTTAGCTACCCTCATGATATTCCAGGGGAGGGTTTGACTCAAGGAAGTAGTCACAGGAATGGTGGAGGGGAAGGGAGCCAAGCAATATGTCATCTTGAAGTGACATCACATTAGGGCCCCCTCATTTGGCTAAAAGTGGACCAGATAGAGAATGGATTTGCACGTGGAGCATGAGAGAAAGGGACAAAGGCCATAGGGATGAGAAGTGTGCTAAAACACGCCAACAGTGTGCCCAACGTTACGCTCCATGTTTTATATCAGTTATCATTTAATTTTCATAATGATCTTATAAGGCACAGAGCACTTCCCTTTATAGATGAGGACTCCCCCACAGTCTGCAGCCATTTGATAAGGAAAGTTGTTGATGCATTTGTGTTTGGAAATTTTTAAATCTGAAAGGAGCATTTAGGTAAACACAAATAATACACATAAATAAATCTTCAATCACACTGATCAAAAAATAAGTAAAGATCTGAATACTCAATGGTTACAGAAGTAAAAAAGGGAAAATATACTGTGTGTGGTTGGCCTGGATGGCACAACTGGAGTCATTAAAAGGCTGATGGATGAAAGGAAGGCTAATGAGGAACTGGATTTGATATATGATCATAAAGGAAATGGCTTGGTGGCAGGAAATAGAACTCGGTATGTGTAAGGGGCAACACGTATGCTTGATAAAAGTGAAAAGCTCAAACCTAGCACGTTATTACACTTTCAAAGAGAGTACAGAATCACATAATGAAAAACCAACCTTAAATAATCGGCTTCCAAATTATGACTTACACTGGAACCGAACTATGTGTTGGTTTTAATGTAATTGTGTTATTCCCACATTGCGATGCTTTAGTTCTGCTCAGACTGAATTTTGATTTGAGACTTGGTACCATGGAAATGAAACACAGCGGTGAAGGCGTGGGGACATAAAAGCCTTTGCACTTGATTCATCCAGAGTAAGTCATCATATTCTTTATTTTCACAGTTCGTCATATCCTCACTGTAGTATTTAAAAGAGAATCATCTAGGCAGGACTGTAATACGAACTTATTATTAAAAGCTACAGTTTGAGGAATGTGTACATAATAATAATATTTCCCAGAAATTGATGAAATTGTTTCTGGCACGAATACTGAGAGAATTCACTTTTACGTTAGACTGCCACATGCTCACTTGTGATCTTGAACTCCGATGTGTGTGTGCACATAAAACACACTGTCAGACAGCTAGTCTGTTAATTGGAAAGCAATACCAGCCATGTGCCCACCATGATTAACTACTTTCTCTAGCTAGACTAATAATCACTAGCACATACAATAAAATAATCTTAATTTGAATTCATAAATGGCTCTGTTTTAGACCTCTCTATAATTTTTTAGTTATGTTAAGATTTCATTTTTATAAAGTATGAACACTGTATCCAAAGGCTTTTATGTCTTGGGACCCGGAAACAGTATGAAGCAACTGAAATACATATGAAGATATTAAAAGCATTCTGAATATTAACTACATTTTTATTTAAAAATTTTTATGAGAATTTACCCATTCTTTTTAAAGAAGACTTTGGTTATCACTGTACTAGGTAAAACTATCTGACTGAAAAACAATTTCTCTTTAAAAAGAACAAGAACTAAGAAATTAGTTACCATTTTCAGCCAGGGATTTAAAGACTGATTTTAAGGCACTTCAGCAGGTTGAGTTAGCATAGCGGATAACTTCTCTGTAAATTTCCTACTAGCATGTTTCATGATAGAACAAGGCTCATCCGAAAAGTTGGTGACATTTTTTAAAAATATGAGCAAACGTGTGATTGCATTTTTAAAAAGTACCCTGTATATTGAAAACCAATTTAGGTAACCAAATGAAAAGGAAGCATAATATGATTGAGAATATAACACAGAATTATAGTTTATTAATTCTTCAAGTATGTAATTTTCCAGGCTCCTGGTCCCTCATTGATTTCTGCACACCCTTACAGGTCCCACTGAATGTGAGCAAATGGAAATTTAATCGTGTGGCTATATCATACATGGAGATGGCGGTGCTCCACAATTACGTAGAAACATTGGGAAAGGGATTTTTCCAGTGACTGCTTCACCATGTAGCCCTGTTAACATTTCTTTGTTGTCAAAAATTAATCAATCACAGACCCACAGGCAACTGGGATGGTGACAGTCTCCTATTATGTATCCAATGCCATCAAAGGGATGATACTTGAACAATTGAAGCTGATAGTTTAGAATACTTAACTAGGCACGATGAATTGGATGTATGCTTCAATCTTTTTTTTTCCCTTCACTTGCATACAATATATTTTCTCATGGCTACCATTGTAGGGAGTATGTCAATGTCCACAAAATTTAAAAGAAAAAATTATGTACTAAATGATAGAACACAATTATAATTGTGAGTTCTGGCTAAAGAATTCTATTCTGATTTTCTATGTTTTGTAAAGGTTATCTCTTTAAAATTATAATTCTCCATTCATCTCACTGCCAACTTGTCCTTGGACCTTAATTTGCTCCATTTTCCCACATCTCAGACTTGAGCAAAATTGTTACCTGAACCCATGAATACGGTGTCAGTTAGAGAATGCTGGCGCACATTCTGAAGAACTGGATGGAAATGCATTCTGTCCAAGGCAAATTTAGCAAATGTGTGGTGCTGCTTGCTTGCCTTGCAAAGGCAGCTAATATTTCAACCTCTGTGGAAGCTGCACTGACAACCCCTATTGGGGTTCTTCCATAAAGAATCAAGGTCAAAATAACCCTATTGTGCTTTATTAATAGGTTTGAAGCACAGTGCATACTTTATATATTTAGAGAAAAAAAGCTAGGTAGAATCTTATAAAGAGGTGTCCTGAAAACAGCTGTGTGAACAAAAGCCATTTTAGCAGCAAGAGGAAAATCTACCATGGAGGTCAGCCTTTAAATAGCCCTTACAACCATTTCCTCTCTTTAGAAGATGGAATAGTAAATGGGGCAATCTTGAAGGAGTTTCAGCTATTCATTTTCCCCTCTTTATATCTTAATGCATAGTGGTGCCTTTTTGGCTTAGCCTAGTGTAAATGGGTTTGTCACCCAGAACACATAATTCAGCCACAAGCTGGCAATTAGCCTGTGCTGATTTACTGATATACAATCCAGATCTCAGATCAGCAGTGATTGAGCTGAAACAGTAAATGGTTAGAGTTCTTAAGAACCCAATTAAGGAATTACTATTTTTTTTCACAGTTTGTCCATCTCCTTCATTATAAAGTGATATTATATAAGAAAAGGGAATTTATCTTGTTCATCAGAGCATCTCCAGTCTTTACGAGTTCCTGCTACATGGTAAGCATTTGATAAATATTAGGTGAATGAATTAATTTCATGTGGACTGTTGATACTTCCATATTTAATAAATATTATTATTGAAGTACAAAAATGAGCTTTGAAGCATTTCAGCATAACATAGGCACTATGAGAAGTCCCTACTGTCAGCCTTACCCAGATCTCCTGGGCTCCATGCCCCATGACAAATAAACTGCACAAAAAGTTGATTCTAGAATGGCATTTATCTTGACTCATGTCTGAAATGGCTTCTAAGTCTTCAGCTTTATTTTAGTAGCAACTTATGGCTCGTGTTAACCACAAGAATGTCATAGTCAGGATGTATACATTATAGCCACATACATGAACAATAAACAAAAAAATAAGGAAGACAGAGAGAGACCATATCAAAAGTGACATGGACTTTTTATATTACTGGTAAAACAGCATACAGCTTGAAAAAAAACAAAAAACACCTCTGAATAGATCATGTAGGTCATTGCATATATTCTTCATCTCTTCAAAGAAATTCTACTATTCCAAGCCCATCACTACACATTTTATTTATATCTAATATTTTTAAGATCAGTAACTCAAATGTTTGTTACTTTTTGATAGTTTTGATTTCTTAATAAATATGTTAAACATAAAACTTAGCCAATTAGTAAACATACTGAAAATTTATTTTAGCAATTATAGACAGTTTTTTGGGGGTACAACTATGGAAAGTTTTAATATTTAGCCATTTTAAGATTTTTTTGACAACTGTGTTTCAGTGTCATTTGGTTTTGTGTCTGTTTATACCCAAGTAAATGAAAGAGCCAGACTCATACTATGGGTGAATGGAGACTGACAGTTTAGATGATAGAACAAACAACAACAGCACAGATTCTAATAACAATTACAACAAAAATCACCACCAAGAACTAAACCACCAAAGAGGCATGTTGGGAAGACTTATATACATAAAGAAATCTTAGTTCCTGCAGCCAACTAAAGCCCCATGACATGGCCAAATTCCTTATCCCCTCCCATTTCTAAGAAGCTATGCAGGAGAACAGATTCTGAGATTCTCAATCATACTCCCAGATCCAACAGGAAGAGAATGAAGTGGGCACTCTCTTCTGACTACAGAGTGGCGGAAATAGCAGCAGGAGAAAAACAGGCCATACTCTTGACGGTGCTGATTCTCAAAGAGGCAAGTGCCAGAGCAACACAAGGTACCAGGGACTGTGCAAAGCGTGAGTGAGAGTCTCCAGAGGAAATAGGGCTGCCCTCTGGCTTTGTGCACAGAACTCTGACAAATCAAACGTTTGATGAAATTCCAGGAGTGAGGTCAAAACTTAGCACAAGACACTTCCTCAACTGAGCTCTCCTCTCAGACCATCAGGCCCTCAAGTCAGAGACAGTTTTGGATAAAACACAAAATACCCAGCCTTCAAAACACACTGTGGAAAGCCACTTCAAATGGTTTTCAGACCAGGCAGGAAGAAGTCAAATAGGAAATCTGGACCAAACTGATCAAGTGTGAGTAAAATACAAGGAAAGGGAATGGAATCAATGTTCAAAAGCTATGAAAAACAATAAAAAACAGAAAGTATTCATCCTCGAAAAAAGTGTAAGCCATAAACAAAGAAATTTCCTCAAATCATTAAATAAAAGAATATTAAAAAATGAGACAGTAGAAAAACAAAAATAAATAGAAAAAGGAAATTGCAGGCACAAAGGAAATAAAAGTGAAGATCACAACATATCTATTGAAGCAAAAAATGAAATATATATGGTTAAAGTTTTCAACTTAAAAGAAAGTCTGGTAATAATCACAGAATATATACTTGGAAATAAAAAGAAGATTTAAGTCATTAAGATTTAGCTAACATACAGAGGAATGGCAAACATAATTCAGCATTTTTCATTATATTTCCACCATCTGAAAAATCTGTGCAAATTATGGTTATAAAAAAGATTTTAAATTTCATAAACTTTAAAATATAAAATAAAAAAATGAACAAAAGTCTGGAGGCAGGGGTGATATGTTCATTTTGACATCAATGACTTTATCAATTTTGCCTTAGATTGAAAACATGCCGTTTAAGATCTATAACAAACAATTTTTTATCCTTAGTGGAAATTTAAAAAATATCATATATCTTCTGGTAAATACCATTAAACACCTTGCATGGCACATTAAACAGTATGGCATGATAAAGCCAAAAAAGCCACTTAATCTTACTCTATGACAATATAACTTTTTATTAAAAATCATCACAAATTTGACCTGCATTTATAATGGGAATGAAGAAAAAATACCATTTGAATCAAGAGATGCTAGTGCTTTATAGATTTCACACTAATGTTCCTTCAGCCAAGAATATTTTTGCCCAAATATCTGCATGCCCAGCTCCTTTACCCCCTTCAGGCATTTATGGTGATTTCACTGACTTCCTGAGACACATAAAACTGCATCCAAATGCACCTACACCTGACATCCCCCCTTCTCTCTTCTACTTACTTTTTTTGTTAACAAAAAAATTACATATTATAGGATCCAAACTATACAATTTATACTATACTTATACTATATACTATAGTTATAGTATATAACTTATAAGTATACTTATAGTTATAGTATACTTATATATACTACACTTATAGTGTAGTTACTTATAACTACTATAAGTAACTACTTATAGTTACTACAGTATACTTATAGTTAAGTATATTTATAGTATAAACATAGTATAAATTGTAAGACACATCCATCTTATTTGCTATAGTTGTCTCATCTAACATACTATATATTTTAATTATACATCTTGCCCATGGTCTGCCTCTCTTCCCTGTAACATAAGCTCCACACGGGCAGGAATTTTCATCAGTTTTCTTCACTACTGTATCTTTAGTGTTGAGTACAGTGCCTTGCAATAGTTGTCACTAAAGCAAATATTTGTTTAATAAACAAATGACTCAATAAAATATATAAAAAGAAGCAAGCACAATTGGCTACCATCCAATTAGCTACTATTCTTAATCCCTTTTTAAATTACCTAAAATTTTGGAGCTTTAAATAAATAATAATTGAAATTGGAGGATTCACTTTCAGTTAGGTACCTACAGGCAGATAACTCTACAAATTCCTGGCATCCTGATTTGCTGTATCAACGCTTCAAAGCTCTGACATCTGCCTGTATCTGGCATGAGGGAGATAGGAGGTACAAGAGTAATTTAAAAGGAAATGTCATAGATCAAGTCTCAGTCTACAGTCTTGCCTTTTGGGCATCTCCTTGGTTCTAATATCTTGGCTAACATCTTAGAACTGCATTGTGCTTGCTTAATGCAGTGGGACTGGAAGGGAAGTGGATATGTGAACTTGCTTTGACAGAGCACCGCAATTCTCCAGGCGAGTTCTTGATAATGCATATAAAGCACTCAGCATAGTGTCTGCTTCACAGTCAGAGCACAATACATTTTAGCTTTCTGCAGCATCAGCATAGTTCCCATCATCTCTCTCCTTGAGTAGTCACCTAAATTTTTCCCACTCTCAATTTTATCCCCTTCCAATTTCTTCTTTCCACACGTGTGTCAACATGATTTCTGGCAACTCAAAATCTGACCCTGCTTAAAACATCAAATAGTTTCTCTCTGATGGCAGGATAAAGACCAACATATTCATGACCCACCTGCCTCTAAAGCCTCATCAGCTTCTCCCTGGCCTCTGGGCTCCAGGCACATTGCCCTCCTTTCCATTCCTCAAGTGTGCCTCATTGCCCCAACCATAGGCTCTGTGCGCTGAACACTCTCCCTCCCAACCCCCACTTCACTTCTCTTAACCTTTCTTTACATCTCAGGTCAACTGATCACCTAAGCGAAGCACTTCTGACACCACTGAGCAGGTCAAATCCTTCCCCCAACCTCCACACACAGTGCAGATGGAGGCTGTTGTAGCTGTGCGGTGAGGCAGCCCTGTCTCATCTCAGGACTCAGCAGGGTCACACCTGTAAAGTGTCAGAGGGGCTGTTTGGTTAGGTCCATGTGCTCCCTGAACTATGAGCTCCTTGGGGACAGGCGGTGAGTCCTTTTGATCATCTGACCAGCAAGCATGTATTGGATGATGGAGTGCATCGTCATTGTCACTATGCCTGTCACTGTCATCACCCTCACCATCAACTTCCCGGGTAGACATCTTTCTGTGGCTTACCCCTGGAGTCTGCTTTCCCTTAAAACTAGCTCCCACTGAACTAGTGCACCTTTGATCATGGCATCTATATACTAATAGCAATTCCACTCCCCTTGACCCCGAATATATAACCTGAACAAATCTCACATGCATTTTTGAATTTGGCCTAGATCTCACTAATTGGAGGGTAATTTCTACTCTTTTAATCTTTTGATTCCCCATGCATTATAGTAATTTGTGTATTTCCAATTTCTTCTACTGGATTTTAAATTCCTTAGAGATGAGACTGGGCTGCACTTATTTTGAATACCTGTAGTACCAAACACTATCCCCTAAATAGAGATGTTTGAAATATTGCTTTAGCTCGTATTTTCTTTCTGATTCTGCTACTTTATACTGTTCTTAGATCTTCTCCTCTATACTTCTATATTACCAGTATTTTTTGAGTACTACCTGCCTTCAAGGAGTTACACCTTTTCTTTTATTGATACTGTAAGCATGAGATCTTTAAAATAGTGTATATCTAATTTAAAATATTTAGAAAACAAAATATGTATATATTTAAATATATAGAAACAAAACAATCTTCATTCTATCACAGAGTATTTCAGGTGTAGGTAAAAGAAAACAATGTAAAATTTCAATTTTGAAAATAAATTTAAAGTAGAGAAATTGATCAACATATAAAAAGTCCTAAGTATATAAGAAAAGAGCTAAGAAAAGTAATAAAATGCCTTAAAAGCAATGAGAGTACCATAATAAAGTCATAAGGAAGCCACATTTTTTCTTCTAGACATTGATTTGATTCAAAATTTAGAGATGTGTGTCTATATTAATTAAGGTGTGTACCTTGCACACTTCCAAAATGTATTATAACTAATTTGAATTGAAGGCAGCAAAAAACTCCCAGGAGAGAGTCGTGGACAGCAAGCCAGGCAAAAGAGCCTCCTGGCAACAAAGTTGCAAAGGGAAACATGAACAGTTTTTAACACCCAGCAAAATGGTGCACACAAGTTTTCTGAAACAGGCTTTCCCCTGATTTGAACTCTAAGAGTAATTTATAGAGAATTCTAAGTGAAATGTTAAGATGATGGTCTAAGTTTTATTGCTGATTTGCAAAAAAAACAAACAAACAAACAAACAGAAAAGTCTCTACTTTCTCTGTCTCTCCCAAATTGAAACATAACTTAGTAAGGTCTTTTTCAGAGGCATTGTTTTGATTGCTGCTTGCTTTTTTATTACCTTAATACAAGGATTAAGCTCAGAGAACCCAGAGAAATGGATTTTAATATTTCATTTTAATTATCACTGTAAAAATATCAAAAATTCTAAGTCAGCTTTTGGCAAGCACTAGATCAAAATAATTTCTGATATTAATTTTAAAATTAGGCCTTGAAATGCTACTATTTTGTTTTGCAATCAAGGGGAGAACATACTGCTTTAGGTTCAAATATATGGGCAGCTAAATTGATAAGTTTTAGTAAAAAGTCAGAAGCTTGAATTAGCTCACAGAGTTTACTTAGTCTTGCAATTGTACCATGGGACTACTTACAGTTAAGATTAGATTTTCTTTTTCAAAAACTAATTTTGAATCTGTCTGCATGCGTTGACAAGCATTTCCCTGAAACCCCAGCTTGCTGTGCTGGAAAGCACAATAGGCACTGTTGTGTTTTGAAACAGGTATAACAGCACCCTGGCCTCCGACCTGTTCATCGAGAACCTTTAAACAGCTGTAGTAAACTGATATCAAACAGACTGTATTCTAATAGGTCCTACGGGATGCTGAGTGGAAAATTTCTATGTCCAGCTATCTAGATGCCTCACTACATAATGCAGAATTATTTAATACTGCTCCTTAAAGTGTGGGTTTAGTTTGAACACTTTAATACAGTTAAAGTGTTCTTTCTCACAGTTGTAGATAGGGAGTTAGTTTACTGTTTTTTGAGGCACATTTGGAATCAGAAGATAATGCATTTAACTGCTGCTTCTGCCACTTTCCGGTGTTTGAGTCCAGAGGAAAGAGATCTGCTCACACCTGTCGGCCTAAAGTACCTCGCCTCTGAAATGGGGAATATGCGCCACAAAGAGGGCTTTGCGAGAGGGTCCTACAGCATAAAGGGTTCCATAGCTCTCGGAAACTGTTAAGCCATATTCATATAAGACAGTATTCAGAGAGTATTTATAACATCATTTTTAGGAGGTTATTTTTGTGGGATTATTTAAGCTATCCATAGGTGTTTTTTTTGGAACAAAGAAATATGATTTGGGAATGGTTCTCGAGATAGTAGAGACTGTTTGTTTTTTAATGTTCTAAGACAGTACGGGGGGGACCCAAAAAAACCTGGAATTTATTTATAAAATATTGCGTATTTATTCTTACATATTTAAATTTCAGTCACCTTCCAAGTACTGTGCATTTGATGCAATACTTCTATTGAGATTTTTCCCCACTGCTCAAAACAATTTTTGAACTTGTCATTTTGATGCCTTTTTGTGCTTCCGCTGTTTTCTGTTTTACCTCTTCCACATCGGGAAAACATTTCCCTTTGAGGACTTGTTTTTAATCTGGGGGAACAAAAACGTAGTCACTCAGGGGACGAGCGGGTGAATAGAGAGGGTGGGGCATGGGGTCATGTGGTTGTTGGTAAAAAAACTGCTCAACACTCAGCCCAGTGTGGGCAGGTGTGCTTGTAAATCACCCTTTACGAAGTGGGCAAATGTGCTGAAAGAGTCGTCAAAAAATATTCACTGATTTGAAAGCAGCCTCTCGCAAGAATGCCAGCTGGTGCACTGATACAGATGGGTTCGTGGAACACTCACTTAGCAGGGAAAGCCAGAACTACAAAGGGCCTGCCCTCCAGAAGATAATTCTGGGTTGGTTTTTTGGGGGTCCCCTTTATATGTGTTTAGAGGGGACGCATCTCCATAAGTCAGTTTGAGTGGACTTTGTACCCACTTCAAATTAAAGTTAAATTTTCATTAGCAACTCCTATTTTGACATAACTTCTTAGGCTACATAATGTCATTCTTCTATTATGGGTTCGTTGGAATAGAGAACAGTAATGTGGACAATTCATACTGGTTTCAGGAAAAAAGAGGTGTCTGTTGAGATTGAATTGGGAGTCAGAGGCAGTCCACTCCTCTCACAGATGCGCACACGCGGACAGAAGACCACCACAGACAGGGCACAAAATACTGTCCAGGGGCGGAGGTAAAACAGATGCCACTGCACTGACCTCAGAGGCTCTCTCCCAGCTTTTCTCCTCACACAACGCGGACCTGCCCCTCAGAGGAGCAGCCTCTGGTGTATCTTCTGAAGTTCCACTGAAACTGGTCTGCCCCAGTAAAGCAAAGTGGGGTCAAATCCATGGACTGTCGGCCAGTACTCACAAACCATTCTGTGGTAGTATGATATGGATACTATATATAAATAAATCTATAAGCGATTTTAAGAAACCCTGATACCTAAGTGAAACCACCATGAATGTATTCCTCTGATGTATATTATTCTCCAGCGATCACATAAAAAAATCACTAATTCACTTTTAAGCCCAAAGCAATTTACTTCTTTTGCTAAATGATATTGTCCTAAATCACTTCCCATTTTTAAAATATAAATTCTTATCCACACATATTCATACTCTAACACAGGAAACAAAAATTAGATGGCCTGTGTATGTTGAACTGCTAGAAACTGGCTTTAAATGACAAAAATCACGGCAGGAAAGCCTCAGGGCGTTTTGCTGTTTGTAAGCTAAATATTTCATCTCTTGTCATAAAGGCCTATTTCTATGCCCTTAAAAGCAGAAGGAGCTTGAGTTTGAATTTTAAATGATCGCAATGTCTTTTAAGTCAGTCTAGGAAAGAAAATTATTACACAGTGGTCAATAGAGTAAAACATTTACATGTTAACCTCATTTTGAGACAGATTCTTTAAAGATGTAAATATTTGCATGAGACAATTTACATTTCATCTTCCAGAAGGTTCTGTCAATTATGTAATTGTTCCAGTTCTATTTTAGGTGATTTCCATATGTATATAATTATAGGTCTCGGTGAATAAATAAAATTTTCTAGTAGTTCTAGACTAAAACCTACTCTTAAAGCCATCAGTTTTTATTCATCAGTGTGCCACTAATGGACAAGTACCCTTGTGTACATAGGTTTTAATTACAGGAAAAGTAAATTAACAGAAATTTAATTTAAAAGCAAAAAGGCAGTTTCACTTTACCATCTACATTGTTCACTTGATAAACTGAAGGGAGGATAAGCTAATGAAGGGCTATACTGCATCATAACTAAGATGTTATCTGTTCATTAAAGATATTATTGTAAAACACTCTTCTTAATATCTAGAACGATTTCTTTTTAGTTGCTTAAACACTGATGATGAACTCACAGATTGAAAGATGTATTCTAGTAGAATGAGTCTTGGCTATAAAAAGACTTTTAATACTTAAAATTATATGTAAAATCATTAATTGGCTCATTTTAACTATTTGTCTTTTTCTAGATGGTTGAAAAATAACATACACATTTTGAAAAAATTCAAAGTTCTTTTGAAGTGAAAGTTAGGTTCTAAATGTCTTGGAGCTATATTCCTTCTGAGAGATTATAATAAGGTAATAAAAGTCAACTAAAAACATGATTGAAAATATTTAACTTAAACACACATATCTTAGAAATATACTAGAAGTTTTGAATTTGGGCAAAAAACGCAAGATCAAATCACATGTAAATATTGAAAAGAAAAAAGAATATCCAATTATGGGTGAAATTTTAAAAATTCAGTTAAACAAAAACAACAAAACCCTTCATTCAAGCTCATGCTAAATAAACAGAATGCTACAGCAGCCATTTTTGAGAAAGGGTGTAGAGTTTTCCCAAATCTTTTCAAGGCTAATTCTTCCTCTTCATTTAGGTATCCAAGAAGTTAAAAGATAAGGTAATCAATAGTAGGGGGTGGCTAAAGATTCTGAGAGGGGAATTTGAGAGAGATAATTGTTAGATGCCTGATGAGACAAAAATAGGCATGAAGTAGTTATTCTGAAAAATGGAAAAAGAACATTCTAAGGAATGAGAGCCTTGCATTCCCAGTTGTCATTTGTATTTATGAATTTGAAGAGCGGCCAGACAGTGCAGCTGTGTGTTTTACTTTAGCCGCGGTCAGCTGCTCCGGAGCAGAGTGCAGGAAGCCAAGGGCTGTATTTGACAAGAGCTGAGGTTTGCTGGATCATACAGCATAGGGGGAAAGGCTAAGAGAGTTAATGAAGAAGTGTTGATCTTGATGAACCACAGAATCCAGGTGAGTATTAGAAAAGTGTTTAGATGAAAGGATTAACGTTCTCAGTGAAGTCAGATAGCGAATGGAGTAGAGGTAGTAGAGTATGTGAGATGGAAGGATAGGAGGGGGTGGCCTAAGAATAAGCTGCTTGAAAGTGCAATTTGGGGGGTGAAGACAAGGTCAAAGTTATAACAGTGGGAGTGGGTGGCTGGGGAGGTAAGACTATTAAAGACCCGAAAAGCCAGAATATGGATGGCTCATCCACTGCAGGCTGTAAGAGCCAGGAAGGGCATGTTGGAAGAATGTGGTCTGCCAGACTCAGCAGTCTTCAATGAATGAATTGAACAAGGAGGGAGGCTGGGAGGTTGTCAAGTCTGATGACATAAAATTCAAAGCTTAAATGTCATTTCGTAAAAAGAGTTCCCTAACCACTGATGTTCACACTCTCCCCCATTAGTCCATTTACTTTCTTTATATACTTAACACTACATATCATTCGCTTCTATGTATGTTGTCTGAATCCCCCAACATGGTGTGAACCCCATGAGAGCAGGACCTTGCCGAGTCGCTACTGTCTCCTGGGGAGTGAGAATAGTAAAAATAGGAACGCCTTGGACATTGGTGAATGAGCAGACAAATGAACTTATTTATTGGCTTTTACCTTATTTCATTAACTGTGCTAATTGTTAATGAAAAGACAAAAATGTATAATGCTATTACCTTTCTTTATGAAGTTTTCACTCTATAGGGGAGTTTTCTTGAAAAGAAAATGCACTAGGAAATATAAGAAATAGACCCTAAGTGTGACAGAAAATGTTCTAAGTGTGTGAAGGTACAAAGTGAGGTAGTTCCCGTATCTTGGCTCAAATGTCACTTCTTTAAGGATACCTTCCCCACTCACC
Source organism: Trachops cirrhosus (assembly GCA_028533065.1). Lineage (NCBI taxonomy): Eukaryota > Metazoa > Chordata > Mammalia > Chiroptera > Phyllostomidae > Trachops > Trachops cirrhosus. Next base: position 40,381,439 of record CM052539.1, read on the forward strand.
CCTGCACTAGGGTAGGTATCCTGCTATATATTTTCATAGCACCTTCCATTCTTATCACAAACATAGTAAATGATTACATAATTGACTTTTAAAAAAATAACAGCCTTATTGAGATATTTTATACCATGGTATTCATCATTTTAAAGTATATAATTCATTGGGATTTAGTATACTTACAAAGTTGTGCAACCATCACCACTGTGTATTTCCAGAACCTTCTTTCATCACCCTCAGACTTTTTTTACATGTACGTTTCCCCTCCCAAAATGTAAGCTCTGTGAGAAGAGGAAACCTCTACCTTCTCTAACTCTGTAACCTCAGCTCATACTCAGAGTAAGTTTCCTGTAGGACAGATAGCTTAATGACTGAGCAAAGTGTGAGAAGTGTCCTATCAATGGCAGAGCAACAAACATTTCCTTACGGTTTGCTGACACAACAAGCATGCAGTCTGAGATCTCGTTATGCAATTGTCTTTCAGCCAACAAATCTGCTTTATAAACAGCTTTTTCATTTTCATATAAAAAGCAGATTCCTGTATTATATACCTGGTCTTTATTTATAGAGTTGTTTTGTTTGGAAAAGTTTAGGGGGAGAGATTATTTAATTCATGTTTTACTGATTCCATTTCTGGCCAATAAAACCCCTCATTCTTAGAATTCATTTACTCATGGTCCCTTTTCTAATGACCTCAGTGGGTGACTTGTTTTCTGGTTTATTTTCCTCTGCCTTCCTTAAAAGCCAAGTAGCTACAAACCCTGTGGACCATTGCTGCTCACTCCCAGGCAGTGAGGTGAGGGCAAATTACACAGTGGGTCCTATTAACAGGATGGCCAGAACCCAGGAACTCTGGTAAACTTCCTCCACAATGTAACCAGAGGGTATGCCTGCTGTGGGCATTAGTCCTCTCAATGTCATTGCTTGGGTAACAGAGTAATTTCTGTGACCATCAAATTCTACTTTCTAATGATCGTTATTATGTTCTTTGATACAGGTTGATGGGCTTTTTGTGGCTTTGCGTGTCCAAACATCTTGAAATCAAGCATGATTTTATAACCCTTTTTGGCAAAACATGCTTACAAAGTTGAAAATATTTGTGTCATTCTCATAGACAGGTGGTGAGAATATAACTTAGGTATGTCTTTTCTGGAGGGCTTGGCAGTGCCAAATTTTAAAATATTCATATAATTTGGCTTTACAATTTCACTTCCAGGAAACAGCCCTACAGAAATCCTTTCACATTTATATAAAAATGTATATATGACGATTTCACTGCAACCATTTGAAATACAGAAACATTGCAAATAACTTGAATGCCCATTACGAGAACAGTTAAATGAATTATGATACATTTACACATACACAGAAAATGCTATGCAATCCACCAGAATGAAATAGAACTAAATGTATTGACTGAAAGTCCTGCAACTAGTACGTAGAAATATCAAACCACAGGATGATGTGTGCAATATTATCCCATTTGCACAGCATATGAGCATGTATGTTCCTGTGTATGTAAGTATACTGAAAAGACCTGTAATTTTTACACACCAAACAGCTAATAGTGGTTTCCTCTAATGCAGGGTTTTTTAACCTTGACTCCAGTAATTCCTTGTCATGGGGCCCTGTCCTGTGCATTGCAGCATGACTAGCAGCATCACTAGCCTTTAGCTTTGAGATACTGGTAGCACTCCCATATCCCCAGTGATGACCACCGAAAATGTACCCAGATACTGCCCTATGTTCTGTGAAGGGCAAAATCACCTCTGATTAGAAATACTGCTCTAGTGAGTCGGGTACATGCAATGGACTTTGAATAGACACTACATAGATAGAAAGATAGAAAGATAGATATAGTTATCCTATATATGTATATATGTAAGATTTCTTAAAAGAGGTGGTTTTGTTGTTCATTTTGGAAATGAATTATCATTCTCATAGACAACACTCAGAGTAGTATTATCTATGTGTGCCTCAGAGGCACAAATTTCTCCCACATTTTGCTAAGATACTTAATTTCATACAATTTACCAAACAACTACTCTGACAGGAAACTCAACTTGTACTGCAACTGTTGTAAGGCAATTTCCTGTCCTATAAAATAGGGATAATAAAGTTATTTCACAGGGTATCTATATCAAGTACAATAATAAATGCATTGCAGTAGCTAATTTTTGCCATTTTGTTCCACAGTTCATTAGCACCTTAAATTATTTATATAAAAATTTATCTTAAATTATTGAGATATAAGGGTTATTGGGGGGGGGAGGAATAGCCTTCGTGAGTGCAACAATGTTGCCCAATTCCTTTCCCCACCACATTCCAGCACATAAAACAGTGCCCTGCATAAAGCAGGTGTTAGTGGAAATATGTGAAATGACGTAATGCATTACCACCTCACATGCGATGCAGGTTAACTAAGGCCCCTAAACTAAAGCACTAGTATTGAGTGATGTACTGACTTAAACATAAAGTTCCATACACAGCTACCCCAATCAGAATAAAATGAGACTAAAATAATTAGCTTGATGATTTACTGATGAACAACTGCTGCTTGAAAATTAGTTTAATAATCATTTAAATGTATTAAATGCATATTATGTTACAAAATTATCATATGTAGTGTTATTTATATATAGGGGTGGGCAAAAGTAGGTTTACAGTTGTGAGTAAGCAAGAGTTTATTCTTGTATTGTTAATTAATTATTGTATTTTTTTTGTATTACAACTATAAGCCTACTTTTGCCCACCCCTGTATGTACATTCATAGCTCAGTGGAGGGAGTGACCTAAGAAAGTGTCTCTCTCCTTTCCATGACTGGTCATGCTCGGTGGGCACGATTCCTAGAATCAGGGTCAAAAAGGACTTCTGAGGTCATATAATTTAACCCCATGTTTCAAGTAGGGGTCAGATTTTATTTTTAAATAATTCCAGTGGACAAAACATCTGTGTTTATTTAATAAGCCTAGATTTTTAAAAATCCATCAAGTAGTTGGAAGAAATTTCAGGGGGAAAAAGTCCTTCTTGAGTCTAGCCTCCCTTGGCTTTTACATGCCACACAATGAGTCCTCTAGGTGGTCACCAGTGTCTGGCTAAACTAGTACAACCCTATGCGTCTAAAATGATATATGGTTTTTATGATGCTATAAGAGTCCGTTTGGATTTTGAATCCATGTGTTTGACTGCTTGACCTGGACGGAGTGAAAAATACAATAGTTAGGCGCACCTGGTAGTGACTGATAAGCACTACGGCTGAGTTGGTCTCATAAAACCGTGTCCCTCCTCTCTGGGGCATCCTGAGGCATCAGGTCAAAGCTCTCAAGCCATGCTCCACTGCCGAGGCTATGGGAATCTGGTGAGGCGAGCATCTCTCTCCTGACCCTGCACTCCAGGGGCCTCTCAGACTGCCAAGGTGAGCTCCTGGCCCCCTCAGGGGACATCTTGGAGGGTACTCTGCCTCAGAGATCTTTCTTTTAGTACCATAAGACAACAGGGGTAGCAATGAAGGTAGTTAGTGTGTTAAGTCTATAATTTTGTATATGTGTGCTTCCTGGCATTAGGCAAAACTGAGAGAAAAAGAATCTGAGCATAAGTAAAAATCATCATCTGTAAGTTTTCTTTCTTTTGTTGTGTTGTATGAGTATAAATGACATTTTCCATTTTAACCATTTTTAAGTACACCATTCAGTCATATTAATTATGTCCACAATGTTATGCAACCATTACCACTATCAGTTTCCAGAATGATCCATCACCCCAAACAGAAACTCTGTATCCATAATGCAATAACTTTCCATTTCTTCCTCCCCTCACTCCCTGCTGGCATACATCTAAGCAACTTTCTTTCCTTATGCTTTTGTTCGGTTAATTTTAATAGTACTAATTAACACTTATTTAGCACATGGTTTGTGCCAGGCACTGTGCTAAGAGTTACTTCATGAATTAGCTCAAGAATATTCATGACCATTGTAAGGTTACCATTATTAACTCCTTCTCACAGGGACGGAAACAGAGATTACGGAAGATGTAGTCACTCAGCATCGTAGGGTCTGTGAGGGATGGAGCTGGGAGAGTGAACTCCAGCATCCTGACCCCAAAGCTCACACCAGGATGTTGGCCTGCCCACATTCTGCAGAGTCTTTCTGAGGCCTGCTCTTACACTGCAGTTTATGCTCCTTCCTCTCAGTCAGTTCAGTGAGAAAAAGAACTGCTAGATGCTAAAATACCCCTTCATGGCATTTAAATTCCAAGAGTTGGAGAAAAATGTTTGCTCTAAGAAGTCTTGTCAAGCTCAAAGAAGCACTATTTTTAAGTAATGCTCTCTAAAAGTATATCCTATAAGGTTTCTCTTAAGTGTTATTCTTGATTTTGCTCATTAACAACAAAAGCAAACCAAAATTTCTTCACCAGGATGCCTGAGCTCTCCTCCCAGAGAACTCAGACCCATGTACACAGACCAATTATTATGTTTGAAGCTGCCAACTTTTCACATACCGTACTTGTTTCCTATTTAACGGTTATCCCTGTAACTCAAATGACTGGTGTGCAATTTCAGTCTCACTTTATTCATATGCCCGGTCCATCTGAGAAGATTATCCCTGCCTCTCTGTCTTCAACACTCCCTTCACTGAGCCACATTCATGCCCATCCAACTCCTATCTCACAGTTTAAAACATACTTACCCCAGTTCAATCTGTAAGTACTGTTCATTCTTTTTTTGCACATATGTCTGCAGCCGAATTTCTCAGGTTAAGAGCTATTATTAGTAAGTCATTAATTAGGTTTATAGTTGTTTCCTCTATCAACAAAGAATATCTGCTCTCTCCTAACACACACCTCCTTATTGTAGTTGATATCACTTTTTAGGAAGGATGACACACTGCATTTTCCAGTCCCTGGAAATGACACACATTTACATTTTCCATAATGCAACCCAGTTCATAACTTCACGGATATAGGCCACATAGGTAATATCCTGCTTATGGTACTGAATGATTTCCCTTTTCAGCAGAATTTCTTTTAAGTAACCTATTTATGAATGTCACAATAGTTATCTCCTTTATCTGGATTTAACCCAAATCATTTTTTAGTAATAAAAGCCATTCTGGACTTGATTTCCATGAAGTACTAAGCAAAGTTCCATAAGAGTTTAAGATACTGTTCTTGTGCTTAAAGATTAATACCAATACAAGGTGATTGAAGGGAAGTGGAGTACAATGGACACAAACATGGCTGTTGAGAGGAATTACTTTGGTTGGACAAATCCATGAGGGTCTTACAGAAGAATGGTATCTGGATGGTAAACTGGAGAATTTGGGTGGGTTATTGAGGGCACGGGCGGATTTAGGTGTAACTATTTAAATGGAGAGCTTACCCTGTGCTTGCTATTTGACCTTCGATACACTATTTAATCTCATTAGCACTGGATTTTTAAAATGATCATGGAAGTCATTTACCCATTTAAGTATTATTTTATGATTAAAATGAGTTAAAGAATGTAAAGCAATTAGCACAATGTTTGGCTTATAGTAAGTTTTCAATCCTGACCAGCTGAAGTGTCAGAAAAGTTTAAAAGGCAACTCAAAATGATGGTTAAGATGAGGCATTTTTACATTAGTAGGAGAATGGCATGTGTCATAATAGAGGGAAAAATCTTGATTCAGGAAAATGTGTTGATGATCTCTTTGGGCATGAAAGGTGATACTCCCTAACTTCACTCTCCTCCCAGAACATTGGGAGGGGAGCACAGGGAGAGAGAGAGGGAGGGAGGGAGGGAGAGAAAGAGAGAGACAGAGAAATTTAAAGGTTTGAGATTGAGAGCTATAAGCATCTCAGGAAAAAGAATAGTCTAGAGAGAATAAAAGTATGCCAGGTCTTAGAAGGGGGAGATATTCTGCCTGGTAAGAATGAACTCTGTGCAGGGGTGGGATCTGAGGCACCATAAGCCTATATAATGCTGAGGTCCCTGCAGGCAAAAGATATTATCAAAATATATAACTACTGCAAATTTTATAGAAATACATGTCCAGGTGAGCCCATTGTTAGAGCCCCTCCCAAGGTTGTGAAAGAAGCATGGGCAGCAAGGTAGAGCAAAATCTTAAACTTTGTTAGAAAAATTTGCCTTTGATTCAGTGGCAAAAAATAACCAACACATTTTTCAAAATTGGCATCTCTATTTAACTTGAGTTTTTTTACCTTCACTTTATTCCACTTTAGTCCTATATTACCCTCAAAACGTTGGTTAAAATTCTGCTATACGCCGTCTGTACCAGTGCTGCTTTGAGGGCAAGGAAGGAAATGGAAGGCGATGGGGCTTTGTCAGGCCTAGATGATTGGTGTGGAGTAAGAAAAGCACAGGGAAGCCAGCTGCAGCGCAGTCCAAGCACCAAACGTCCAAGTATGGCAGCCCCTTGGGATGTGGAGTTAGGTTGTGGAAGGGGCCTGGACAGGATGACTGCTTTTGAAGACTTGAGGGTAGTAGCGCTTCACAGAGAAGGCAGCATTAGGAGAGAAAAGATGTTCAGGTGTGTAATTTAAATCTTCACCTTCAGGGGGTGAGAGGAAGGAAATGCAAGCAAAGGCAGCCCGAGAGGAGAAACGCAGCAGCAGTGGGAGCTCCCATGTGCAGTCACCGGTGCCGGGAATACAGCGCAGTGCTTCACAGCGGGGCTTAGGGTTCGCGCTGCCCTGCGTTTAACTCCTAGCTCTTCAACTTGATAGCTGTGTCACCGTGGGCAATGTACTTACTTCTCAATCTCTCTCTCCAAGAACATGTGTCAAAACACCTACTACATAAGGTTGTGGAAATACAATGCAGTCTGGAGAAAATGTCATGTCGAGGAAACCAAAGGGGGCTGCTGGAAATGAATTCGAACACTCTGCAGAAAGGTCACACAATGTGAACACGTTGGAAATAGTAATCGGGAAGTTAGATTTGTTTTCCAAGAGAGTTATTTCAGTGGAAGGGTGAGGTCCAAACTAAATGAGTACAAGTATAGAACAAATATCTCCCTTCTATTTGCCTTTCAAGGATGGAAATTTGAAAAGATCTGATCTCAGAGTATAGCATAAATATTTATTAATAATTCCAACAAAATTAACAATTGTCTCCACTCTGCTCCTATGTAAGCTAAAATTACTTGATGGATACCGGTTTTTAGACATTTACTAAATCTGCTTCTCACTCAGTTTAGGGTACAAAATTATCTGTGCAACAGAGTCAGTACCATTTGGTTTCTAATTCAGTTTTTGTGATTAATTTTTGTGATTTATGGAAAGAGTCCGCTTCCCATCTTTCACTGAGTAAAGGCTTTGCCATCCTGTAATATGTAACTCACTCTTGCCTGTGCAGGACTATTTAAGGCCTCTGTGTTTTAATTAATTTCTTTTTGTTATAAATGGTCAAAACCAAGAAGAAAATAATGAATAATACATTCTCATTTTTAGAGTCCATTAGATTAACTGAATTTCAAGCAAAAAGAAACACAAACAATTGCAGCCAACATATTTTAGTTTCCTGGAATAAAAAATGTTAAAGAAAATGATGGGAAGTACTAAAAATACATTTGGCTTTATATAAAAATGACAAAGGCGAGGTTAATTTTAAGACTGGAATTGGGTTTTTTAAAATCTGAAGAAAGAAACACACTTGAGTGAGTGGTTTATATTTAAAAGGCTGCTCAAGGCAAATGAAAACACACCTCAACTAAGAATGACAACAAAAAGCTCCATATTTTCAAAGATAAAATAGAGAATTCCTTTAACTTGTTTTGTTACTTTGTTTAAACAAGAAGCCCAAGTTCACTCTTATTCAGCCTTATAATTATCTTCAGACACGACTATTGAGAAAATCGGCAAAGAAAACCCTAACACTTGAGCGCATACTTTTCACACATATAATCAGCTGTTTGCTTGCCTCCTAGCTCCCACCAGTAGGAGTTTATTATGAAGCCTTTCCCTGAAAATTGCAAGTGCTGGGATTCCAGCTCCCGAATTTATTCTTCTCAGGAGCAATTTCTTCTGGGGTTACCACACCAGAAAAGATTAGTAGTGAGCAATCACTTAAAAGGCACTCCTATTATTTTTGTACCCCCTTGTTCTTTCCTTGTCACTTACTTTAAGTGCTCCCTATGCCCTAGACAGTCAGAGATATAAACTCCCAAGAGAGAAGAAAAAAAACCCCGCATTTTACTTTCTGCATCTTCAGTCGCATGCCACATTGTGCTGTGCATGCATAAGAGCTTAAGAGATGTTTAATTTAGATAATTTGGCACCTATATTTCACGAAGTTTGCTGCCATGTGAAAGGTATTTAGTCACCTTTATGGTGCAGTGGAGGCTAAATGTCAGAGCAGAAACAGTACAGATTATTTTAATTCATCAGACCCAGATGTGACTCCTCATTTCCCCACTTTACAGTCTGTACAGCCCAGAGCAAATTACTTAATCTTTTCAAACCTCAGTCTCTTCATCTGGTAATAATAACAACTATTTTATAGGGTTAGTATAGAGATTATGGGTAAGGTCATAATAACAGCCAACATTTACTGAACCAGTGCTGTAACTGTTTGTATGTATTAACTGAAGTAATCTCCTCAACAATGCAATAAAATAGGCATTATTATTATTATTACCATTCTATATTAAAACAAGGAAACCTAGACATAAAAACTGAGCAACTTGTCCCAGTCCACACAGGCAGTCAGTCAGTCAGGGACAGAGCCTGGGTCTGTACCCAGAGAGCCAGCTTCCAAGCCTACTCTTAACTCTTAACCATCATACTCCACTGCTTCTTCATTATTACAGAAGGGGCCCTTACACATGCAGTTTGAACTAGCTATTGTTATGAAAAAATGTAACAGGAAGAGTCCTAGATTATCCCAACAAACCAAGGCGATCTAGACACAGTGCAAAATCCAACGCGCCCTGAGCGCCTCTAACATTCGTTCACCTGGACCCCGCTTGGACACACAGGCTGGCCCATCCCGTTTCATTCGGTCCTTGTGCCCCAGTATTTCTTATTTGGAGCTCAAACTTGTCTCTCGGTAAATTTACTAGTTTTGCATACTAGAGCTACACATAATAATCTAATCCAAAATCTAAATACTAAGTTAGCTCTTCATATATTTAAGAATAATTTTCATACCACCTTTCAATTTTTTAAAGGTTCTTTGATTTCTGGGTCAAACATGTAGGTTTATTAAATTATTGTCTTATGCCCACTGGAGCTTTCATTTCCCAGATAAATTTTTCCTATCACACTCCGATTTGCAAATAAGCTCTTAAAAATCTGTAGGTCAATGTGGATACAATATTCCACCATGGAATAAATGATATGGAATTCAAGGAGACTGTTACTTACATAGTTTTGTATACTCTATTTCTATTAACACAGGTTATATTTGCATTTTATTTTAGAGCTAGCACATTATACTTTTGGCTCATACTAAACTTAGAATCTACAGTCAAGCAAAGCATGAAACTGTTAAAGTTGGTTTCCTCTCTCCTGTGCAATTGTTTTTTTCTAACCCAAATGCAGGAGTGTATTTATATTTTATTAATAGTCACTGACTGCATACCATATGCAAAGCATGATGCTAAGCCCTGTGAAAAACAGAAAATTGAAGGATTGACCTCTACTCTCAAGGAACCCGTACTCCAGTAGAAGGAAATGGAGAAAGGGGGGAGGGGAAAAGAAGGACAACTGAAGAAGAAAGTCAAAGAGTAGGGCAAGGGACACAGTGAATGTGGTCCTAAGATGTAAGAGATCAGAATTAAGAATCTAAAAATAAAACACCCTGGTAGAAGCAGTGTGGCCTTACTTGAGAGCTGAAAGCAGGGCAGCCACAGGAGGTGCTTCCCAGTGCCTGTTACGTGTCATAATGCTACTTTGAAACCAGTGTTCCTGCCATTGGAATGACTTTGAATCTTGGTTCTGACCTTTGCCATGTTAGCTGCCCTCCTCAGTTTATAACAGTTGCAAATTTGATTCATTTTTTTACTTGACTTTTACCCATATCTGATGTTTAACTTCTGGGCCATATTTTAGTTTAAAAATACCTGTAATATATTTTATCCTCTCAAAAAAAAAAAGGAAAGGAAAAAAACACCCAGTAAGTTCTTAAGGACGAGTCTCCTATCAGCTGAAATAAAGGCTGACTGACTGCTATGGGCTTGTTGTACGTAAGTCCCATGGCTGCTTCCGGAAGTCCTACATGAAGGAAGAAATAGGAACTAACCATAGACGAGACCCCTCTAGGAAGAAATACAAGTTGTCTTTGAAAGCACCTGAAATTTAGTGAAGAAAAAGAAGCGGCCTCAGCCCCAGCTGCATTCCCAGTAAACTCCATGAAGTTGTTCCTATTCCCATCATGCTTTTCCATGTCCCACAGACTTGCATTTTTGTCCTGCCACCATGAGCTTCCCCTCACAGTGTGCAGACGTGTGAGTGACCAGTGTGCATGACCAGTGTGCTCAGTGTGGTGACACTGAGCAACCAGATCAAACGTACGGCTAAAATGGGAGTGACTCTCTTTCCAATTCCAGCAACACTGAGAACTGCATAACCTGAAAATCTTCCTTCTGAAAACACATGACTTAAAAATATACAAGGCAAAATTTACAACTGAGTCAATTTTTTCCCACTACGCTGGCATCCTGGTATAGCTAACAACAGAGTTGGCACAAACTGGCCCAGAATGCCAACCAGCTACAGCTGCTGTTTTCCTGGCACTGGAACACTTGCCTAGGTACAAGGCAACCTAGGCAGCTGTCTACTGCTGGGGCCAATTTTTTAACAAAATGGAAATTCCTATGTGGCCCAAGAAGAACCTGAACAGCAGATTTGAATTTTATGACCCATGTGGTGACAGCAGAGAGGACTCAGTCCTATGTAAGGTCCGAGACTCTAGTAAAAAACAGGACTCTTGAAGGGCTATCCTTCAGTGTAAGTGCAGGACAGAAACCACACACATTCATAAAGATAAGAGATCTGCTAGCACAGGCGATCTGGAGAAGATATACTATTCATGCCTGTAGTTGGGTCAGGAGAAAAATTGTTTGCTTTTACAGAGTTCTGAGGTTCAAACTTATACCATGTATGTGGTACACCACTTTGCAAAGAAATTAACACAAATATCAATGGATAATACTTTGGTACTTACAGAAGCAAATGCCAAATTTCTCTGGAGGAAAAACACTCAGGATTCATAGGTCAATAAAGGTAAGGTCAGATATCAAAGTATAAAATGAATGGGAAAATACTGTAGCATGAGCAACTGTCAGCAAACAGAAGAAAAGGCAGATTTAGATGCCCTTGAACTTCAAACAACATGGCAATATGAATATGTTCAAAATTGTTAAAGATATAAAACAAGAAATTAAAAGCACAAGAAGAGAATAAGAACTAAGGGGAAACGTACCAAAAGATTTGAAAAGGAAAACTCCTACAAGATAGTTAATGAACTACAAAAATTCAATGGATGAGCTAAATGAAGAATTAGACAGAGCTGAGGTGATAACTAACAGCCTGGGGGATAAATATGGAAAAATCATGAAGGGCACAGCAATGAGGCAGAGAAATGGGAAATACTAAAAGAAGGTGGAAACATAAGATGATAAGGGCCCACATGCATCCCATAGGAAGTCCAAGGAAAGGATAAAGAGGAGGAGAGAACAGCAGTATTCAAGAAGACAAGGACGGATTGCTTTCCAAAACTGATGAAAGACATGTCTCCTCAGATTCAACAACATAAAGGAGCCCCAAGCAAAAGAAATAAAAATAAATTCATACCAGGACACAATTCATTGCAACCACAAGCCCCAAGGGAAAAGAGACCTTAAAAGGGATTACAGTGAAAAAGTACTTTCAAATGAATTATGATTGAACTGACAGCAGACCTCTGACAGAAACCTCAGAGGCCACAGAGCCCTAGAATACTTCCTTCCCAGGGCTCAGATAACACTGCCTAGAATTCCACACAAAACTACCCTCAGAGGGAAAGTGGCACAAAGCCCACTTCAGACCAAGAGTCGGAAGTGAGTTTGCCACTAACACACCCACATCAGTAAGAGAATACTGATGTAGGTCCTTCAGGCAGGAAGAAAAAAAGCACGGGAAAGAAATGGAATGCAAGAAACAAAGATAATTTGAGTATAAATAAAATATTGTGTCCTGGATATATTTTGAATTATAGAATACTAAGTCCCAGATAGCTGTTCATGTCTTTATGGCTTCTAATGGGTCTCCAGAACATTAAGTTTCTACCTCTTCCGTCATGCTTCTAATGAAGAGAAGTTCATCAGCTTATTTATGTACAAAAATATTTAGAATTTATGAATGAGAAAACTGCAGATCATTCCCCACCAAAGTGTGGGGGTACTCAAAGGAAGAGAAAGACCTTGTTGTCCCCAGGTATACATTTTATTGGCAACCACAGAGTTACAAATTAGAATTCCATGATTGAGTGTAGCAGGCTCCTCTGTTTCAATTTCCAATTTAATCACTCTGTCTAATGGGGACATATTGACAGTATTATTTTCAAGATATACTATTTAGGGGGGAAAAGCAATGATTGGAAAAGGAATACAAAGAAAATTTACTTGTCACTATATGCTTTTTGTCCTTTTAAGTTTTATACCATGTGCATGTACTGCTTATTCAAAATATCAATGCTGTATTAATTAATTTTAAAGTAATATTTAAAAATCTGAAAACTGACTTTGGTTTGTTCTAAATAAAAAAACCAAGGGGATACAAATTCAAAGAAGTCAATGGCATAGTACAATGTAAGTTATAGTCAAAAGTGCTTCATTGAAAAAAATTATCCATATATTTAAAGCAAAAGTCCATATTCCCAAATAATTCCACTTGACTTTTTTTCATGGAGCCCTTCCCTCTAACAGCTTGAGAGCATTTTTTTCTCTTACATTACTGCCATGATGTGTCCTCATTTCCAACCTCAATTAGACAGGCATTGCAATAAGAGTCTGAAAAATGTCCCCTCACAGTTGTTATCCATTATACATGACTGACACCAAGAATGAGGGAGTAAGACTTCTTTTCCAATTAACCTGAAGGACTTGGAAGAATGACTTTGAGATTTAAAACTAAGAACTTTTAACTACTTTCTGAATAATACAAAGACAGAATTCTAAAAAGCATTAATTTTTTAAGATTTGTATCAGAACTACAATAAAGCAATTTTAAAAAATGCAAAGACTGCATATTGGTAAATTAAACATTTTAAATGATTAAAGTATAGTAAAATTATACTTAATGCTGGTTTATAAATGAATAAAAAAAACTAGAATCATTTCTTATTCTAATCTTCACAATATCTCCGGGTACCTCAGTTAACTGAAGGATGTCTAAAAGCTTCGAACCGCTGTGTATATAAAATTGTGTTATATGTATAATACAATCACATCAGGTGTCATGATGCTGCATGCCTTGCTTACATTATTCTATTCAATCTCCAGAACTAATGCCCGAGGTAGATACTACTATCACCTCATTTTGTATTATACATGTGAAAATAAAGGCAGAGGAAATAAAGTAACATAGAAAAGGCCACAGAGCTGGTCAACAGTGGAGCTAGGATGCATGGCAATGTCCGTCTGACTTCGTGTTTCCATTTTTTCTACAATTACGTTAAGTGCTCCAAGGAGGACCAAGGTTTGGCAGAACCTTAAGCAAATAAAGGGTTATTTAAGAGGTTTAGGATTACCAACTTAAAGAGAAGATATCTTAAGTGCCCAAGTTAACTCATATGCACGGTATGGTCAAAAGACTTTGGTGAGAGTTTTTTTGTTCTTTAAAAATAAACTTGTAACAGGAAAATGTACTGTTGTGATCTAAAGCCCTAATTCATCTAAAGTTCATTAGTACACATTCATCAAATGTAAGTCAATCACTTTCGTCATTAGATGCCAACTTTGACAGTCAGATGGGTCTCAGCAAATATGACTGGAGATCCCGTCTTAGGGGGATCGACGATCCCTCCACGGATGTGTTTCCAGATTACAGAGGTCACCAAATGATCTCTGTGTCTTGCCTGGAAAAATCACTTTGGTAGACACCAAGGAGGATCAGAGGCTGAACTTCCTTCATACAAAATTTTATTTATTACAATGAAGTTTAACTAATGATTTTCTGTGTAAGAAGTTTAGCTAGAGCAAAATAGATTTAAAATAATACTATAAAAAGATCACCTTTATTGGTAAAGCAAAGATATTTAAAGATTTTTCTTCTTTTTTAACTATATTATCTCAAAATTTTTCCTCACTCTCCCTTTTTTGCCCACAAAAAGATATACCTTTTGGTAATGGAATTTTACTGAGTCAATTTGGTAAAAAAAAGAAATATATATATTAATTAGAAATATTTTGCGAATTTTCTCTTGCTTCTGAATATTTTCAGTCTTTCATGTAAACAATATAAAATAATGTAAGCTTCTGAAAAATATGTCTTTTTAAAAAAAGTTATGTAATTATGAAATTAAATCAATGTACAGGGTCCAGCATAAATAATGCCCCTGTTTTACTACAAAATCATAAGCATGTAATTCTGTAACATAACAATATCATACTCAAGTAAACCATATAAAATTTTAGGTGAAATATTCAAATTAAAACTATACATTATTACACCCATATTATTACCCTACCAACCACACTCAAGCAGGCCTTACTTCTGCTGAACCCTGTATTTCTTTAATGATGAAAAATGTGCTAATTTAACCATATCCAAAATTTTAATATAATTTGACATTAATAATAAATGCTAACTGTACATACTGCTAGCAAAATAACTTTGTTACTATAAATCAATTAAAGGATTTTTAGCCTATACTGTAACAATAATAACATAACTTTTAAAAACCAATCAACCTCAATCAACTTGAAGTTATCTTTGAAGTAAAGCAACACTCATATACACCACATGCTTCATTTTATCATTTTGAAACTAGAGATATTAGAAAGCTATGAAAACACTTAGAAATACACCTTAAATTTATATTAATTTAACTACTCACTAAGAATAATTAAAATCTCATTTCATGTTTTAATCTGTAGATAAGAAACTCATTATTTCACACACTGGAAAAAAAAGAAGCCATCCATCACAAAAGAGTCTGATCTCTTTTTCTTTGATATTGCAGCATGTATATTTTTTTAGCCTTCCCATTTGATACCAACTTTTTCCCAGTTATAAACATTCAACTTGATTCAAGTCAGCATTTACTTATAGGAAACTGTCAAATCTTTAAAGTTAGGGTTTAATTCATGACTGAAGTATTTGCTTTTAGTATTCTAAGATAGCTCTGCATATTAACTAGGTCATCAGATATGTTTGCTGAGGTTTAGCAAATGTGCAATAAATATAGTATGGCAGAGACAGAGCTGCTAAATCTCAGCACATGGATTTCTACTATATTATTCTGTTATCCAAGAAATAATCACCCTGCTAAATCCAAGTTAAACATCTGATGGAATATTAGGGTGTTTAACTAAAAATTTAGTTGTGCTGCTATACATGTGGTTGATTTTACACAGTGGCTAAAAAAGAAGTTTATGAAAAATTAATTTTAATTAGTAAAATGCATACACATAGTTCCTTTGCAAAGTTGGTAAATGTATTCAACCATTCCACCAATACACAAATGAGACAGAAATATGAGTCCTGTCCAGAAAAAGGCCAGCCATTATTAATCTAACGAGAATGGTTTGCGCAACATCATTGTAACCTGGCTGCCAAGGAGAGTGGACTGGAAGGCCCACACGTAAACAATGACGACTTCAATGTACTAGTCAGTGGGAGCAGTAGATGCCCTTGAGTGAGCATGTGTACCATGTGGCCATCGCATTCAAAACGACTGAGCAAGTACAGCAATGAATCTGTATCAAATTTTGTGTTAAGTTTGAACAGTCCTCCATGGAAACTATTTGGATGATTCGTAAAGCTACAGCTATGGGCAACTGGTGACTAGCAGCTTTATCATGGCAACATGTCGGCTCACGCATCATCTCTTGTGCAGAGGTTTTTGTGAAACATCAAGTCACCCAGGTGACTCAGTCTCCCTACAGACCAGATTCGGTCCCCTGTGACTTCTGGCTTTTCCCAAAACTAAAATCACCTTTGAAAGCGAAGAAATTTCATACCATTGATTAGATTTAAGAAAATATGACAGAGCAGCTGATAGTGATTGGGAGAATTGTGTGAGGTCCCAAGGTGCCTACTTTGAAGGAGACTGAGGTGTCACTGTCCTATGTACAATGTTTCTTGTATCTTGTATCTTCTCCAATAAATGTCTCTATTTTTTTTGTAGTACATGGCTAGATACTTTCTGGACAGGCCTAGTAGACTAAATAAATTAGGGGGAGCTAGTTCAGGGGAGACTTTCTCAACTAAAGTAACAAGAGTTGGTAAATGTTATGCATTAGGATTGTCTCTCAAAAACCAGTAGATCCTATCACTTCCTCCTGAATGAGTCCATTGTGAAGACCCAGATGGCCACTGGGGCCAGGAATTAACCTACTTTCTAAGTTCTGAGGCAGCATCCAACTTCAGCAGTCCAAATTTAGGCTATTTCTATACTTAGGAAATCTTGGCAAGCCTGTTATTTTCTCTACCTTGGGAGAGAAAAAACTGCCACAGTCTTCATTGTTAAAGACAATAGGATTAGTTGGCACTTGAAAGGGTAAGCATAACAAAAAGCACAGACCCCATGAGGGATGACAGTAGAATAAATTCCTTAGCATATAGCATGGCACAGGAAGAAGGGAAAGAAAAGAAGCAAGAAAAAATGGAGAAAAGAAGGAAAAAGAAAATGGTGGACTAGGAATCAGTACACCTGAGTTCTAAATTGCCCATCTGTTCCTACCATGAAACATGTACGTAAGTTCCTTCGCTTCTCTGTGCCTTCATTACCTCATCGGCCGGCCGTATGAGAGTACAGGAATGACCTGGAAGGCCTCTATAAACTAATGCCCAAAAATGTCCAGCTAATATGGAAGCAACCACATCTTCTTTTCCTTCTCTTCTAATTGATTACTTGCTTATGCCTAATTTTAAAATTTATTCACCAAATACGTGTGAAGTGCTTAATAAGGTACAGTCCTTATAATATGTCTAAAGATTCAAAAGTGAGTCAGATACAGTTTTTTATCCCCATGAAACTAAATGTCCGAGTGGGTAGGAATGAGTTTAGGAACCAGAGGGACATGAGGTTGAAAGCTGGGTAGATAAGCAGAGGCCAAATCTTCAAGAGTCGTATATGTGACGTTCAGAAATGTGACCTTTATCTTCAGGGTAATGGGGGATGCTGAAGTTTTATTCCCCTATGGGGTGATATGACAAGATTTGTGCTCTGCTATTTTGTGGAGACTGGACTGCAGAGAAATACACCTGAAAGTCCTGCATAGTACCAGCTAGAATGGAGAGAAATGGACCCTAGTAAACAGAAGCAAAAGGGCTTGACTGGACGTGAATGGCAACAAGAAGGGCATGAGTCCTTGACTACTGGCCAAGCAGACTTGGTAGATGAGGCTGCCACTCACTGAAATAAGGAACAGAAGTTAAAAACCAGGTTTTGGTAATAGAAGAGGAGGAGGAAGGGAGTCATGAGTCATAGAGGAGATGATGAGTTCAGTTTGGAGTGTTTGGATTTAAGGTGCCCAAAGAAACATACTGGGGAGGCATTGGATATTTGACTTTGAATCACCTTCACAGAATAAAACGAAGTCAATGCTCTTTATGCATCATGAAAGATTCTCTCCCTAGTAGTTCTTAACTCTTTGTTAATTATAGAACATCTGAAATCTTTAAATGCTGTGGGTTCACTCTAAAGAAAAATGTACACATACATGGATATTTGGGGAATTCATGGACCCCCAAAGTCTATGGACCAGGAATTCCAAGTTAAGGATCTCTTGCAAGAGGTAGAAAGAAGGCAATGATTGAGAAAGGAAGTAACTCGTTCTGAGTAGATGAGAGAAACACAGACAATAGTTTGGTTGTTTAGAGTTAGTAGTACCAGCAACGCCAGATAGCAGGTATGGCAAAGGTATGGCTTGATGCTCACCAAACCAGGTCATCTTCCTGGACCCTCAGTTCAACTACACTTCCTACATAATCCATGTGATTAGTTCTTACCAATGGAATGAGACAGGATGGACACTTCTGACTTAAGGCAGTAACGTGGGTGTCTATTCTCTCTGGCTTCTTCATAAAATGGTGACAGCCAGGTTCCTGGTTTGGGCAGTCCCAATTCCAATGCCCCTCAGCACTCACCACCTCCACATCTGACAAACTGAACTGAGATGCAACTGAGCAATAATATACTTTTTGTATTAACAACCGAAATTTGGGGATTAATTTAGAAGCTGATGTTAGTTGCCTTTATTAATAAAGTAAGTATCGGTAATAATATATATCATGCATAAGGTCCACAGGTCAATAAAATAACTTTACACTAGCTTTCTTAATTTTCTTTATAGCACCATTACCTGACAATATTTTATGTATTTTTTTTTTCCTTTTCACAGTCCCTAGACCATAAATTCCATGCAGACAGAGAATACATTTTGTTCACTGCTATATCTTGTTTCTAGATATATTACAGATCCTAAATACATACTTTTGAATGGATGAGTGAATGAATTATTTTACACGAGCCTCTTCTTATCTAAAGTTCTTTTTTAAAGGGCACAACTTCTATTTATAACTGCACCAACAAAAGTGATGGTGTTGGAAGCTGAGGGGTTAGGAGCTAACCTGGAGCAATAACTGGGACAGATGCTTTGAGGAAAGTAGTAGCGTTACATTTTCCCAGATAAAAGGCAGGAATGCTTGCTTCTCAAATAGTGAAATGTGATCTTGGGTCAAGAGATCCTGGAAAGCAGAAATAAACTATGACCCAATGTCTTAGAGCACCAACTTTACTCAATGTATGTAAGTTAAATATTTTCATATATTATAAAATAGAAATAAATGAATTTTTTTTCATTTCACTAGGATAAAACATAGTGTTTTAAACAAATTTTATTTACCCTTGCAGTGGGCCATTCTAGAACCTCCTTGGATGAAGCTAATTTTTCTCCTCTGTCATTTAGAAAGATTTTAGTAGAAACTCTATAAAGCACCAATATAGATAAAATGCCTGGGTTTAGGAGTAGAAAGATCTCTGTATTATGCTGCTAACTCTGTGATGTTAGAAAAATACTAATCACTGTGAACCCAATATTCTCATTTGTAAATGGAGATAATATCTACCCTGGAGGAGACTTGTGAAGAATAAGTTGATATATGGAGAGTACAAGACACTGAGAAGTTTACGTAACTTGTTCAAGGCCACATGACAAGTACGTAAATGGTAGAACTGGGTTTGGATCCCACATCTGTCCTTCTCAAAGTCCTAGGCTGTTATAGACAGCTACTTAGAGTAACTCTGGGGTCATCTTTTTATAGGCTGGAAGTTCAAGAGTACTTTTTTAAATAGAGAAAGATAAATACTCTCTTGGGTTATTTTTAACACTGGTATTAAATTTTACATTGCTTAAATTAATCTTATGTCATTCCAGATTTTAAGAATCTCATCACATAATTCTTTTTCTAGTAGAAGAATGATATGCAGAATTGGGCATGGCCATTAATCATCCCAAATTTTATGGGGTGACCTTTATTTCAAAATTGCACACCAATGAAATACTCTGAAAACGCCAGTATCTCAGAATTGACTCCGCACCCGAGGGAGTACAAAACACTGTGTTCAGAAAACATGGCCGCCTGATGCAAGGCCCACAGTGTACCTCAATGTGCGTGGGTGTGCTATTGGAGATCACAGAACCATTGTGTTGAAAGGACCTGGTTTTGATCTAGCAAATCCTATGATAGTTAATTACCAGAAACTTGTTTTTTTTGACAAGTTCATAAGCCCTATGGGTAAGGCACATGCACAATGAGCTTGGAAACTCCTGATTTAGGAAGTGATCCCTTTAAGAAAGAGTCCCACCAATCAAAGGCAGCCACTATGTGTTTCTATCAGAGACCTTAGTAACCAATTAGTCAGTGAAGTTTTAAAAACACCACGTAGAGGTACTTGTAGAAAGAAATGGTCTGGTGATGCAAACCCTTTTGTGAGCTATTCAGTGAAATTTTCACTTCTCAAATGGAGCAGAGCATTTTCTGTCTCACATTCTGACCAGTCAGTGTTTTTATTAAAGCAGATGACTTTGCAAGTGAGATCAAGGCAAGACGTGCGCTGCTTCTACCACACTGAGATTTATGGAAAGCACCACGAGGCGGCAACCACCAGGCACTGACAGCAGCAGCTCTCACAGAACGATCATAACCAGGCTTTCAGAGGCCACTGGCTAGTAGAACTCACTCAACCCAAAGCAACCACAACTACTACTGACATGGTTTTAATTAGGACCTAATATGCAAAACACTTTTTTTATTCTCAAGGTGCATTTTCAACTGAAGAAGCCTCTTTTGGGTCATAAGCTATATATAAACTATATGTATTTAAATTTTTTTATAGTTTCTAGTATTAGCATCCATCAGAAAGAGTAAGTAGAATGGACTTAAGTGAGGAATGATTAAGAAGTAGGAAACCTTAAGTACTTTGTAAATAAACAATAAATGAATATTGAAAGGGCCTGGTAAAAGTGAGAAATTCTCGCAGTGTGTCCTAGGAAGTGAGTTGGCCATAAGCTTGAAGTCTATGCTTTGATATAGTCAAATGGACTCCAGAAAACATGGGCTGTAAATGAATAAAATAAATTATGAAGCATAAAATCCTACACTCCCACATATCTTTCTGAAAACATTTAACATGCTTCTAGTTCTAATAGCTGAGAAACCTCCTTAGAGTGACTGGGGAAATACCCCGTGAATATGCATGGCTGACACCTTCCCCCTCCTAGCACTTCCTTATTAATAGCTCTGTGCTCTGAGATCCCACTTGAAACATTATTTTCCTCATGGATTACTTTATACATTAGTGTAAAAATTCATTTGCTAGAAGATGGAATGGTATTCTTACCTGTTTCGCAGCTGGGCCCAGTGAAGCCCTGGGGGCAGGCGCACACATTTGCAGCGATACAAGCTCCTCCATTCCTACAGCCGTCTTTGCAAAAGGCTAGAATAATTCAGATACACGATTTTAGCACTTTAGAAGTAAGTAGTTCAAGATGCTCTAAGTCTAGCTTTTCTTTATTCCCTTGGAGATATGGACATCAAATTATAAATGCTATTCTAATTTCATATTCATACAATATTTTCCATACAGGTAAGAAAGTTCAACACCACTTGTAACACAGTGTTCTTCCCAATGTTAAATTTTTTTACCTGTAAAATAAAATACTAAACTTCCTATTTTAAAAAAGCAGTAACTTTGCACTACAGGAGGTATGTTACAATTAGGATTTCATAACATTGTAACAATCCAGCTTGAACTCGAACAAAAAAATGGCAGCGATCCTCGTTAGTTTTCTTAAGGAACAAAATCACTATCCAGAGAATAGAATAAGGAAATAGAAAATGACTAAATCCTATGAGGCTCTGATCATTCTATACACTGGCCAAAGTGACAAAGTGTTACAGAAATGCCCCATCTTTCAAAAAGTTAAATCAGTCCTGGTACTGAATTAGCCAATAGTAGAAGAATTTGCTATAGTGGTCTTCAGAGTCTTGCATTCCCCTGTGAAGGATAGGTCAGGATCCAGGATCAAGGGCAAAGAACCTGCATAGCCTGCGGTCTTAGAGTGAGTTTGCAAGTGAGCAGGAAAAAGAGTCAAGGTCTGAGCCATTGGAAAGGTGATCTTTTGAGATGTGCTGTCTTCAAAGAAGATGAGAAAAACAAGACATATGAGGCTGAGCATCCTTATAAGCTTCTGTTTCCACTTCAGCTTATTCTTTGGCTCTGTAAGGGTCAGGGGCTGTTCCCTCAGCCTGGCAAGGTCTGGCATGGATGAATTAGACCAGCTTGTTACAGTCAGTAGAGCAAGGCATTCTCCACAATACTCTAGATTAAAGCTGTCTGCAGACTTTGGCCAGCCAGAGCAATCCTCTGGCCCATTCCTGCCTGCATCCACGCTCCCAGGTCACTGCATTGACAACCAGCCCTTGTTATTTCCTCCTCCCCACCACACAGTATAGTAGCAAGTGGATTTTAGTGAACTCCAGGATAATGGACAGCGTCTATTTGAAAAATGGGTCATTTTGAAGCTTAAAATGCCTAAATTAGACAAATCAAAAATAAATCTATATGACATAATAATGAATATGGACTTTGTCTTATGGGAGTTGGTGGAGTTTCTGAAATAGAACCTCTATTTCCCTAGTGAAGAGGGAGGTAAGCTCATCTGACAAAGGAAATGAGGGCATTTTTAGAGTGAATTAATGGATAGTAGTAGACTATAGTTGGACTATCCACTGGTGGAAATGAAAATCTGACCTCAACAGGACATTGAAAAGAATTATTTCTTGGTATTGACAAAGAAGCTAAAATGAGAAACTATAAAATGTAGAGAACCAATATTCCTAGTTAATTAGTATCAACAGCTCAAGAGAGAGGACTGAGAAGAAAAACTGTGAGACTGACTTGAAATCCAGATATTTCACAATGGAATGTGTTGCTTCCAAAAGACAAAAAAGCTGTCAATTTTGAAATTCAAAAAGAAGTATCCGAACCTAGGAGAAAACTGGTAAATAGGATGGAAAGGAAGGGTCAGAAAAACTGAAGCTCAAGAGTTGTAGAAGGAACAGAGTAGGCAAACTGGAAGCAGGGGGACCTGGGTTCAGACAGTAAAATGTTGGTTTAAGATACCAAAGGCCAGGGAGTTCTGTAAAACAATGCCCAGGATGTGATCTGCTAGAGAGGAACAGAGACGGAAACCACTGTGGTTGAGGTCAAGGAACATACAGTCAAAGTGGTTGAACAGTTTGGCCACTTAAATACTGATGTAGCCAGGAGGAAGGCCATGAGCCACGCTGCAAAGCTCTCCGTGACTGGGGATAGTGCACAGAAGGTAGATGACAGTGCTGAGAAGGGGTGGAGGGATGTAAAGGTGAGTGACATTATTCTAATGGAAGAGGTGTTGGCACTGAAACCTGTTACCTTTGCACGTGGTTCCATTCCCCGTATAGCCTGGTTTGCAAACACAGTTGTGTCCTCCAACAGTATTGAAGCATAGAGCGTTTTCATCACAGTTGTGCTGATTTGTGATGCACTCATCGTGTTCTGAAATGAGGAACACAATTTTGTTACTCAGAGATAAATTTTTAAACTGTACCTGTGTCTTGGTTACTACAGTATCTTTTTCAAACACAGATATACATAGGTTACATACTAAGGAATAACATATTTTAAAGTATTGTACACTCCTCTTGAAGTACATGCATAGTTTACAGACACCCAAAGCTTGAATGCAAAAGGATTTGAACAAAAGGCCCACCAATAATAGGAAGGAATAGAAAGAGGGAATAAGCAAGGGTGGGGATCAATTCTCAGAATACATCTCACAGCCAGCTGTGTATGGGCTCTGTGGTTAACATTCAGGGGGTTATTCTCATTAAATACATCTGCCACCTATGTCTTTCCTGGAGCATGAGAAGGATAACAGAAAAGAATGTGAAACTGTATTGCTCTGTGAATTCTGACCTCCAGGATAATGGAGCTGAAGCTTTGGGAGTTAGGCACAGTTAATAACCACATCCACACTTGCAGGCATAAAGATGCATATGCAAACTGCTAGGGAAATATTTGTCCTCCTGAGTAAGTTCCCTCCCTCTGCAGAGATACCATCATACTTCTGCTAAAGCTAACTTGTCTTTATAACATAAGCAAATATACACTTTATCCAATCAATGTGATACTCCATTTAACTGTGTATAACTCAGCATTTTTGTAAGCATGGAAGCAGTTGTTCCTCCCAGGACCTCTGTAAGGCAGGCAAACCAATATCACTGTCAGCACTTGAAAGGTAAGTCAGTGGTGGTTCAGAGTGTTTAAGTAGTTCACACTCTGCCTGAGCTCACAAGAATACTGTAACTTCAGAATTCCAGCTCAGTGTTCAGCAAAAATGTAAAGGAAAAGAGTAAGTACTGTGTATATGAGAAAGAAAACAGATCTAATATCAAAATCAAGATGAGTACAAATAAAATATAAGTGAGAAAATATATACAAATTAGTTCAGTCATCAAAAATCTCTATATATTACTTGGTCTCTCATAAATATTATTTAAAAAATAAATATATATATTTTAATGTACTTACATTAATCAAGCCATTAATTTACTATAATTTAAGCCATCAAACAAAAATAATTACTTTTCATTTTAGAACCTTGTAGTCCAGACAGTGTATATATTATTCCAGACAATATATTATAATAGTAATATACCTGGAACTTTGAAAAAGATTTCTTTGGGCATATACAGTTGAAATTACATGTTTTTCAGCTGACAAAATATTGATAACAATTCTATTTATATAAGCACAAAGCTATGACAGTTTTAACTATAGCCCAGTAATAATCTTAAAGATTATTCCCAATAATTTTTCAGAGGAAAGAGATTTCCTCTGGTTTTATAAGGTTTTGTAACTACATGAAGAGATCATTTATTCTCCAAATTCCTGGCTGTATTTTTACCAAATCATATACAACTTCACATCCATTATGTAGTATTAGAACTCTCCATAGTTTTTATAAATTCATATATAGTGATGATAGTTTAGAAAACAGCTGGGTTAGACATGGGTTTCCTAACTGGGGCTACCTTGGACCACCATAAAACTTCAGAGGGACCAGCATGGGCAGCCCACCTACCTGAGGTTCAGCTGCCTGAAGCAAAAGAAATCCACATCTGCCACCGGATTTGTTCCCAGTGCAACTCCAAGTGCAGCAGTTAATCTATAAATCTCTACACGGACAGCCATAAACCCTTTTAAGACAGCTGCTGATTGATTGGATGCTGTTTTCATCCCTGTCTTGGTTGTTTTCTTAATTAGATGGTGCTCACTGGGTGGAGGTAGGGCCTAACAAGATTTGTCTAGTGATGAGTATGATCATGTTCAATAAACATTAAATAATTGCACAACCTGGGGTTTGGGGTTTTTTTTGTTGTTGTCACTCTCATAGTCACTGAAACGAATGAGTCTGATCCTAAGCAATTCAAGGGTAAAGGCAGTTTTCAAGTTTTTTAACTGCCTCTGTACCTTTACACATATTGTTCCCTGTGCCTGAAGAGCCTGCCCCGTGATTCTCCTGGGAGACTCTTACCACTTTGAAAGATGTCACTAAAATGTCACATTTTATATGACTTACTCTCCATCTCCTGCAGAGTTAGTGGCTGCTGTCTACCAGACAGGCTGGTACCTATACAGGCTGTTATTACATTTTATCATAATTGTCTACTTCTCACTGGCCCTCCAGCCTCAAGCAAGCCTTTTATGGGACTGTGGATTTTTAGATAAGAATTTTGTACTTTTCCTTGTGCTAATTTCAGCACTCAAAGAATGTTTCTTGAATAAATGACTGAAAGAATGAATAACCACATGAAGAAAGCTAGAACCTATTTCCTCTGCCATTATCATTCATGTCAATCTTAATTTGTTCGATTGTGGACTAGATGCTAAGTGGAAAGCTATTAGAAACCTACATTGTTTTTCACTGATTATAATATGGTGTTTTTTTAAAAATTTGGGATATTTCAGGTATTAGTTCAGATAGAAGGACATATTTAGAAAACAGAAAATATTAATTACTTTACAATATCACTTTAAAATTTTTGCACACTACTTAAATTTGATTGCACTTATAATTATAAAGTAAACTGTAACCTCAGAAAAATCCTTTAAAAATGCTATAATTTCACAGAAGAATTTACTTTAATTTCATAACCCTTCACAACACAGAATGTGAATGAAGCAAGGAGCAAATATTTCATAAGGGCACCTCAATAAATGGTTCATTATTGCTACTCCATGTCCAGTTCCAGTCAAATGTCAATTTCTTGCCCTTTCCCTGCCTCACATGTCCCTGAGGACTCCACCGTCAACCCATCAGCCAGCTTCTCCATTTTTAATACTTCTTCTAATACTTTCAACATCTAAGGAGGAAAATTAAATATAATAAAGAAAGGAGGGAAGTATACACTATAATGTAAATCAATACTGTGTTCCAATGTTTGAGAAGAGCACGTCAGGATGCAATAACAAATGAATTACGTGTTTTATTTCACATATATTGAAAAGCAGACATTTCATATCTGAGATTTCTGAACCAGCTCATAAGAATCAATGCTATTTTCACATCCTCGTAAAATTTCATTATGTATGTGATACGACAGTCCAAGTAGCAGCTGGGACTGAAACCGAGTGCTTTTCTAATTCATCTTCATGAAAAATATCCACACATTATTATTTTAATCAAAATGTAATCATATCCATATCTACAAATTTCAAATTAAAATAAAATGGAAAAAGAAATAAACATAGAGACGGAAAACACTATCAGTCAGCAGTGCTAAACAAAAGTAATAAGAGTGTCAATCACTACAGTACACTACATAGAATCAGGGATCTTATAGAGATAGCAGGCCCAGATGTTTCCTGTGTGCCATAATTTGTTGGCTCTGTAGCTTTATATATTATGTAAAACTGATTTCATACCAGTGAGGAGTCAACAAAATTCCCCTACAGAAAAAAAGTAATGTGCACACCTGGATTCATCAAATGCAGATGTTATACATTACAATAATACTTAATCACTTAGTTTCAGTGACTAACTCCTGACCTAGGTAGGTTAATGTATCTAAAACCATTTTAACTCAGTTTTGGAACATTATATTTTTTCTAGAAATTTGTCCATTCTGCCCTGGTTATCAAATTTCTTGGCATATAGTTGTTCATAGTAATTTCTTATAATCCTTTGTATTTCTGTGGTATCAGTTGTAATTTTTCCTCTTTTATTTCTGATTTTATTGATTTGGGTCCTCTCCCTTTTTTCCTTGATGAGTCCGGTTAAAGGTTTGTCGATTTTGTTTATCTTTTCAAAGAACCAGCTCCGGGATTTATTGATCCTTTGAATTGTTCTTTTAGTCTCTATGTCATTTAATTCTGCTCTGATCTTGGTTATTTACTTCCTTCTACTCTCCTGGGCTTTGTTTGTTGTTGTTCCTTCAGTTCTTGTAGATGTAAAGTTAGGTTGTTTATTTGAAATGTTTCTACCTTTTTTAGGTAGGCCTGTATCGCTATTAACTTCTCTCTCAGGACTGCCTTTGCTGTGTCCCACAGGTTTTGGACTATTGTGTGTTCATTTTCATTTGTTTCCAGAAACTTTTTGATTTCTTCCTTGAGTTCATTATTAACCCATTCATTGTTTAATAACATCCTATTCAATCTCCATGAATTTGAATGTTTTTGAGTTTTTTCTTCAAGGCTGGTTTCTAGTTTCAAGCCCTTGTGGACTGAGAAAATGCTTGATATGATTTCAATTTTCTTGAATTTGTTGAAACTTATTTTGTGTCCTATCAGCAGTCTATCTTTAAAAATGTTCCATGTAGATTTGAAAAGAATCTGTATTTTACTTGTTTCTTTGTTTTGTTGTTTAGGTTCCTGTTAAAGGCGAGATCATATGGTATTTTGCTTCTTTAGGATGCAAGGTTCTATATATATATATCAGTTAAGTCCATTTGATCTAATGCGTTGTTCAATGCCACTATATCCTTGTTGATATTTTGTTAGGAAGATCTCTCCACTGTTGACAGTGGGGTGTTAAAATCCCCTACTAAAATTGTGTTGCTGTCTATATCTTTCTTGAAGGCCTCCAAGATTTTCCTTATACATTTGGGTGCTCCTGTGTTGGGTACATAGATATTTATAATGTTTATGTCTTCTTGATGGATTTTTCCCTTGAGTATTATGAAGTGTTCTTCTGTGTCTCTTTTTATGGCCTTTGTTTTGAAATCTATTTTGTCTGATATAAGTATTGCTACCCCAGTTTTTTCCCCTATCCATTTGCTTGCAATATTTTTTTCCTGTCCTTTGCTTTCAATCTGTGTAGGTATTTTGTTCTGAGGTAGATCTATAATAGCCAAGTGCTGGAAACAACCTAAGTGCCTAGTAGTAAATGAGTGGAATTTACAAAATGGAATACTATGCAGCAGAAAAAAGGAGTTCCTACCCTTCATGACAGCATGGATAGAACTTCAGAGCATTATGCTAAGTGAAATAAGCCAGGCAGTGAAACACAAATACCATATGATCTCACCTATAAGTGGATCCTAATCCAAAAAACAAACAAGCAAGTGAAGTATAACCAGAGATACTAAAATAAAGAACAAACTGACAGTAACCACAGGGGAGGGCAGAGGGGAATAACGGGGAAAAGAAGGGGAAGGGTCATCAAGGAACATGTATAAAGGACCCATGGACAAAGCCAAAGGGGCTAGGACTGAGGGTGGGCGGTGAGGGTAGGTGGGGCAGGGAAAAATGGTGATGGGAAAATGGAGACAACTGTACTTGAACAATAATAAAAAAAGAAAATAAATAAATAAAACCATTTTAAGACTCCATACCTGACACATTAATAGTCATAATAATGTACAGTTGGACTTAAATTGAGTCTTTATTTTATTTTATTATTGTTTAAGTACATTTATAAATTGAGTTTTAAATTTGATATTAATATTGATCTGTTTCCAGAATGAAGGTACTATCTCAACACAAAGTGGCCGCTATAAAATTCACATAGCTCTTTTCACTGTAACTTCAAAACAGCCATATAATACACATAGCACATGTTCTCATCAAGAATTGCACTATGATACAAAATGCAAATATTACAAAAAATATGAGTAAAAGCAATTATTTAAATACATCACCATTTCAAATAAATACAATTTTCTCTAATATCTACTATATTATTAGCTTCTTCCTGGGATAAAAAGATATCTATTATAAATAGTAGCTGCTCTCAAAAAGCTTATAGTTTACTTAGAAAAATAAGACAAAAACATATGCTTTTAGTACTGGCTTCATTATGAGAAATACAAGAGTTTTCTTTACAGAGGTTTGCAAAGATCAAAGGAGGAAGTCATTTCTGGTTGAGTCAGTGAGAATTCAAGAAGACTGCACAGAGAATGGGACATTTCACATGGATAGTTTTTTACGTGTGTGGGAGTAAGTGTAGAATCCAAACTGAAATAGCAATCCTGTACTTCACCTCTTTTGTTTTTGTAATCTTGAGGCTGTTACAAATTTGAATGAACCTGAATGATTTGTAACAATGGAAGCTACAATACCATGCTTTGTATGTACCGCATACTTTGTAACATACATGATCTCATTTAATCCTCATTTTAATTTGCAAACATTATCATTACTTTTTAGAAAATTAAACTCGGCTTGGAGATGTTGTGACTTGTCCGAGATCACACAGGTCACACAGCTCCTAAGTGGCAGAGCTGTGAATCAGAACTTCTAACTCCAAAAACTAGGTTGTCGATTACCATGTGACATATTTAATACTTGTGTTTTACCCAATCTATTTCTTTTATCTTAGTGTTCTTTGTAATTACACACTTTTAATGCTTACACGGTTTATTGTCTTTTTGTTGTATTTGGAGTCTTCTATTTCTTCACAATTGGGAATTTACCCTCTTTATCATATTTTGTAGAATTTTTGACACTATAGGAGCCTTATTAAAATTTTAGAACTCTTCAGAACAAAGGACTGAGGTAGTTCTGTTCATACTAAAATCCACACTTGCACAATATTGAGACAGGTTTTTAAAAGTAAAGGAAGATATCCAATATGTTTAACTATAAATACTATAAATACTTGGGATTCTAGCACTAATTTTTCCAACTTAAAAATCTCTGGAAGCTTGACATTAATGCAGTTTGGCAAACAAACTAGCTCTAATCTCTGAGAGTCCTCTCCTCCAGTGCCAGCGGTCCAGCCCTGGTGAGCATCCACTGCTTCCGGATTCTGCTTCACATCCCCGGCAATATCCCTAGTCCTCTGGCTGACACCTTTATACAGGAGATTCCACTACTCTGGTAACAGAATATAATAAACAGCCATAGCTAGCCCACTACCCTTCAAGAATCTTTCTTTTCCCCTGATGGATTTCTTCAGCCACAAGAATTGTATTGTCTATGTTGCATCTTCTACTCTCCCATCCAAATCTAGAAATGTTGGGAAAACAGCAGCTATTATAACACAGCGTAAGTTCTACAAAGAAAGCTGCTCCACTTTTCCTGACCACAGAGTTTCCTGGAACATTTTACATTGTGTAAATTCTCTCTGCAAATGTGGCAGGAAATGGCTATAAACATAGCAACAAGCTACATCTGGTCTTAACTATCATCTGATTATTATCATCTGATTATTAGAAACCCGAGAACAGGCTCCCTCAGACTTAAGACTGATTAAGTCTTGGAGAAAGGAAGCTCACAGAACTGTAAATTAAATTTGAGGAGCTTATAATAACACCATAAAACTATAGGTGGTTTATCTTAAAAATCAACAGCTGCTTAGTCCTTTTTCTCTTATATTTCTGTAGATCAGAAATACTGCCTTCAGATACCAATGGGTTTTTGTAGAAGCTCATCCATGAATTTCATTCCCATATGCCCCCACCAAAGTAAATATGTAGTTATCTGCATTGGCCTATGAAGAGCATCAGAACATGGCCGTCCACAGGTTTGCAATATGGAGACCTCTGGTTTCATTCTACAGAGAATGGCAACAACTGTGAGTGCTCAGATGAAAGATGCCACTTCTGTTCTACCAAAGCAAGCAACTCTTAGGACTTGTCCTCTGCTCCTTAGTATGGTCACAAGATAATTATTCTGCAGCAGAGCTTTCCAGAGTACAAACTGAGTTTAAAGAATGTCCTATAGCACTACTCAACAATTCCCAGATGGAACTCCTGCCTTCCTTCTCCCTCTTTCATTCCTTCCCTTCCTCAGCTATAGTGGGGTTTGGCATTTGGAGGCATTTTTCTGGTTTCCAAAATTCCGTTACTTTCAATGGTTACATCAAGAAAAAAAGTGCCTGCTATCATACTTACTCAAATCTGTTCATTCTGTTTCTTATGATTACCTTATTCACTCACTATTACAGAGAAAAATCTATTTGCTACAATGTCATTTTAACAGAAATACACTTTTAACACTCTTAAAGTAACTACCAGATATTATACTTTAATTTTGCTCAATGCCCACATTAGCAGCAAACCCACTGAAACTCATTTTCAACACCTAAGTCTGTCTTGTTCACTACCCAAGTTTCCTGTTCACTGACCACACCAATTCAACACTGACTGCTTGTTATTCTTCAATTTGTTTGGAAACCAGAAATTTGTTCGGAGTACTTTCCTCTGATATGCTTGGTTTATTTTCTTCTAGTCTTTTCACTGATATGTCGCCTCCTCTCCTAATCCTTCTTTGATCAAGAATTTTAATGACAAAAGCACATTCTAATTTCCTCTGTACCTTTACAATAATTTTATAAGTTAATCTATATTATGAATTCATGGCAAAAACTTTTTTTTACTTTGTGTTTAATGAAATTAATTTTGTCTGAACACATTGTAGGGCAACAAAATTCTTGTAACCAGCAGCCAAATAATTTACATTTATTCTTTCAAAACACATTTGCAAAGCTTCTGCTCTATGGTTCTAGTGCTGTAAGGGATACCAAGGATGCATGAACTGGGTCATGGGATCTCAAGGAGCTTTTGAACTGTTGGAGGAATGGTGATATGCACAGATAAATATGAAATATTGTAGAAGAGTTTCAGTGCTATAAAGATAAAATAATAATAACAATAATAATGGCAACAGTGAATTCCTAAGTGCTTACTGCATGCTATGAATCTCTGCACTAAGTGTTTTATATACATTATCCCCTTCAGTCATCACAAGCATCTGTTCGGATAGGTACTATTATTGTTCCTATCACACAAATAGGAATGCAAAGCTTTCTTCAAGCAAATGCATATCTTGCTCAACATCATTTAGCTAGGAAGTGACAAGGCCAGGATTTAGATTTGCCTACAGTGTTTTAAAAAACTGAATCCTATAAACAAAGATCTCATGAGGCTTACAGAGGAAGTGATGAGGACTGACAAGGGTCTGGGGAAGTATTATGTAGGAAAGAGGCCAAGGAAGAGGGTATAGAAAGATAGGAGGGGTTTTAACAGAAAAAGGGTAAAGATAGGAAAGAGCATTCCACGTGGACCACAGGTGCACAGAGAAAAGCAGAGGCTGTGGCAGGACTGTGCGGTGTCTGACGTGCCCCAGGAGATGACTGGAAGGGCGTGGTAAGGAGTAAGTGTGAGTAGGGTCAGGAACACAACATGATTTTGTCTGGTGGGCAATAAACAGCCACTTGCAGCTGAACAATAAACAGTGTCATGATACAATTAGGGTAGATTTGAGGGAAATCAACAGCAAGGTGTAGATAAGGAGAGATGAACTTTCCTTGGCAAAATGGGTACCCTGTGTCAGTGAGATAGCACTCCTTTCTCTCTCTTTGTAATCTTTCTTTCTTCCTTTTATTCTTCTCTCTCAGAGTCAGTTTATGTTATTACTGAGACTTGAGACAGGGTCTATGCAACACTGAGAGGTAAAGCTAAAGTTAAGGAGGTAGAGAAAGGAAAGGGGAAGGGGAAGAAAGCCAACGGACAGAACCTGAATGCTTATTAACTGCCAAGCACGGTGCTGAGTAACGTATATGTGCAGCATCAGGAAGCACTAGAGGGCACAGGGGGGATAGTTGGGAAGCTAGCAAGAAAATCATAAGGTTCAAATCCCTGTAAGGAAGGAATTGTGTCTTCCTCATTTTATACATCCCAGTCCTTATGCTTTTTGTGGAAACCATGTCAACGAGAGGCCCTGAAACAGAATGAACACAGTGATGGAGAAGGAGAGGCAGATTTAGGCATAGAATGGATGGTCCTACTCTATCAACATTTAAGCAAAGGAGAAGAAGGCATATAAAACAACTCGGGTGTCAAATCTGGGTAATGGGGAAGATGGTAGTGAGTTGAATAGAAGTTAGAGCGCTTCTTACTTTTAGGGATTTTGTTATTCTTGTTTTGTTTGGGTTTTATGGGAAAGTAGACAACAGAATTAAGAAATCAAATTATAAAAATAAAGATCATATAGGAAATTGAATTTACTCTGCTGATGGTAACAATAAACTGAGTAAACACTCCCCACTCAAAATCTGTCTCTTATGGTAAACCCTCGGGGCTAATTCATCAATTGCCCTCAGCATCCATCACAATGACTGATACAAAATTGGTCTCCACTGACTATTTGTTACAGAGTGAATCGATCACTAAAAAGTGTGTCTCAATCTAACATGCAAAACATTCAGAGACCTGATACTGCAAAATATCTGAGTTAGTCTATAGTGAGTCCTATGTGTCTGCTGCTTTCTCTTCTGTTCCCCTCAGCAGCTATACTGCTCTTTATTCAAATGCCTGCTCCAACTTCATCCCCTTGCTCTCTGCACAGAACCCCAACCACAACTTCACAGAAAACCCTCTGGGTCTTCAGGAAAGAACACCCTCATATTTCACCCCCACAGATGAATCCACAACTAAAACTATCCTTAAGCCTTTCTTCCTCTCACGCCAGGAACCTGGGAGCCAACCAAGACTCCTCTTGCCGTCCTCCCACACACCATGTTCAGGGACAGTTATCTGGACTCTGCCTCCTCGGCAGTTCACATTTCCATCCCCCATCTCCGTCCCCACTGCTATGCGGCTGCCCAAGTTTGGGCACTAAAATATCTCCTTTTGGTTATTGTATAGCTTCACGGTGACAACATTGCCCCAGCTTTGTCCATGTCAAGATAAGTATCAGAGTAACTTTTCAAATAAAATCTAATCTCTCTCTCTCTCCTCTCAATCTTCTCTTGATTTTTTTGGGACACCCCATTGTTTTCATGAACCATCAAGGTACCGTTTACTCATCAAGACTTTCACCACGACCCTTTGCTCTTACCAAACTGCACCATTTACAGTTCCCCCATTGTGTCCTTTTAGTATCATATATTGAGACTTTACTAAAGGCTGAGGATTACACCAGCCAATCCCTGTATATTTCACACATGTGTGCCTACCTTTTACCCAGAAAGTCCTCCCCCTCTTTCTTTGTGTAACTTTCCTACTCATCTCCCACTCAGATCAAACAATACCTCCTTCATACTACTCGGCCATAAAAAGGAAGATTTTACAGTTTGCAGCAGCATGAATGGACCTGGAGAACATTATGCTAAGTGAAATAAGCCAGGCAGAGAAAGACAAACACCATATGATCTCACTTATATGTGGAATCTAATTGAAAAAACTGAAAAACAAACAAAACAGAGACAGACTCATAGACAGAGAGTAGGCTGACAACTATGGGGTGGAGGGTGGGAGTGGGGAACTGAGCAAACAAAAAAGGACTCGTGGACATGGACAACAGTGTGGTGATTGTGGGGGTGAGGAGGGTATAAGGGGGATGAATGGTACTGGGAAAAATACAATAAAAATAAAGAAAACATTAAAAAAAAACCCTCAGTCTAATTCAGATGAGCCCACAGAGCCCATACAGCCTTGTGCTTAATTGTATCATAATACTTGAAAGCCAGAATGTGCAGCAGTTAAAATTAAGGACTTTGGAGCCAGGCTGTCTCAGTTCACATCCTGACTCTGCCTTTTATTAGATGTCAAACCCTGGACAAAATTATTTAATTCCTCTAAATCACAGATTTCTCCTCTGTTAAATGAACCTAAATAGAGTACAAGAATAAAATCTCCAGCAGGATCTGTGGCAGCATTCAGTAACCAAAAACATTCCTGTAGTAAAAGTGTGACTATTTATACCAAATCAGATAAAGATGAGAAAAGCATCACATCAGACTAAACTTTGCTATCAAATAAATTTTAAAAATAAACATTCAATTTCCACAGCTGTCTGAACTTTTGGGAGTTCAAAACTTTAGATAAGGGAGTACAGATCTGTGTGTTTTGTACAGAGTTCCAAGGATTAAATGAGGTGAGGTCTGGAAAGCATTTAGAATAACCCTGGTGCAGGTGAGTGCTTCATGAGTTAGTATAACAGCAGCCCGATCACACTGTCGGGCATTATTAATTCTCTCATCCATCCCCTATTAATCAGTTTACTCCTTGAAACAGGGAATTTTTATTACAGATCTTTGAATCATCAGTTCTTGCCATAACTCCTGGCACATTTTAGGCACTTGGTAAATGTGAATAAATGAATAATGGTCTGGCTTCAACCTGTACAAGCATCAACATTTTCAATTTCCCAGAGTATTATACATCTGAAGTTCATTGCACTCATCAAAAATCCATGCAACACATACCTGGGATTTGACACTTAGAGTAGCTCCTAATGCATTGCTTAAGAGATTTTGACTTTTAATGTCACCAAGGCAAAAGGTCAAGGTTGCTGTGCCTATGTTTTCATGTAAGTGCTGCTCCTGAATTCAGTAAGATGCATGTTTTTCTCTTTATTGATATTTATTTGAAAAAAGAAAAGGCTTTCACTAAGCTAGTAAAAACCTCTGCTGGTGAAAAAAAAATCCCCCCCACATAACCCCATGTGATCTATCCTTTCATCGACAGCTCTAAGGCCTGCTTGCTTTAATACCTACAAAAAATAAGATTAGAGAGAATATTCAACAAACTACAGCAGTAAAAAGTATCACAAGATAAAATGCAGTATAAAAGGGAACTTCTGAAGTGTACGATAATTGAAGAAAAACAACCAAAGTACTCCAACCCAGACAGTATTTTGAATTCATTTTAAGACAATTTTAGAAGGTTTGCACACTTGTAGCAGACAATGTATCATAACCTTTTATCTGCCAACTTGCAGAAAATTGATTTCTCGGTTTTTAAAGGGTTGGGACTATGGGGCAAGGAGTGCCATAAACCTTTTCACTTGGGGACTTCATTTTATTTTATTTTTTAATTTAAATTGTATGTTTCAACTACATTTTAAATTCCATATTATTTTGTATTAGTTTCAGGTACACAACATGGTGGATAGACAATCACATACTGTACAAAGTGCCCCCCATGTTTCCAGTACCCGCCTGGCACCACACACAGTTGTTACAATATTAGTGACTTTATTCCCTTGGCTGTACTCTGCATCCCTGTGAATATTTTGTGACTGCCAATCTGTACTTCCTAATCCCTTCACCTTTCCCACCCAGTCTCCCAACTTCCATCCCTCTGGCAACCATCAGCCTGTTCTCTGTATCTATTAATCTGTTTCTTTTGTTTATTTTTCTCTTTAGGTTTCACATATAAGTAAACTTAATTTCAAAAATGAGCTTCATTACAAAATTCATCTCTGTTAGAGTATGTTATTTGAGTCTCTATCACACAAAATGCAAAATATAAGACTTTTTTATTACAAATTGTTTTATATATTTTTCTTCAATGCCCTTGATAAAATATTAAACGTGTATACACAAGTGTCTGCTATGCACTTTTATTTCATGCTTCTGTCTGTACTGTTTGCTACAGAGCATTTAATTTATCTCCGACATTTTAGAGCTAATATCCTTTAATGCCTACTTGCAACATCTTACTGATTTTGTAAATAAGTGTTAAGATCTATCATGCTTATGTAAGAGTTGTGATTGTTATAAGATGAATAAGGCAGAATCCTTGCCTTCAAGACATTTATACATGGTGTTTTGCAAAAACTAATACACATAAGTGCATTTCTTTGTGTGTGCATATATATGCATGTGTGTGTGTGAATGTATTATATGTGTGTACATGTATATATGTAATTTATATGCACTAATATATAGATATTAGGTAGCAAGTTCATGATGAATTCACTCCTGTGTTTTGTTCAGTTCCTGAGTGGTAGGAATCAATTTAAGAGTATAGTAAAACCTTTCATTCTGTCATTTAGAAAGCCGTATTTTTTTAATCCAAAAAGGATTTTCTCTTCTGATGATATGGTTAGAGTGCCTCTTCTTTTTATACAATATATGATTTTCAAGAATTTGAAATGGCTTTTATTCTGAACCTCATTCTGAATCACTCACTTTTACTAGATGAGGTCTTTCAAAGGCAGTAATTCTTTGCTCTCTGTTCCTCACCAAGGGGAGTGCCTGTCCGCAGGAACCCCCGCCAGTGTTCACAGGAGTCTGAGAAAGGCTTTAACCTGCCAACTCAGCATCCACTTTCCCTGAATCCCGAGCACCTCACCCCAGCAAGTGGACAACACTTCCTTCTCCCCATTACTTGTCCTTAAGCCTTTGGCCTCCGGGATCTCTATCACATGGCTGCTTGAATGTGCATAGACATTTGACCTCAAAACAAGCTGTGTAGCTTAAGGAACAGCTGAATAACAACAAATGGGGATGGATTCTGGTCCTAATTTTCTTTCCTTTCCCTTCTTGTTTCACTATTTGCATTCTTACATCTCAGCTTCTTGCCCTTGTTTTCCAATTGTGAGCTTTATTTACACTCCTTTCCAATTTGTTCATTCCACTTTTATTATTCCATAGTATCAATTAAATTTTTTTAAATTGTAACTTACCATCTTCCCAGAGTGCAAGTGTATACTTTAACTACCATCAGCGATGTCCTGCTCCAGGGAAAACACCTGCTCTTTGTATTCACCGCTCTTGTTCTACCCTCGTCCAACTCTGCCTGCTTCTCCCTCATCGCTGCCTTCTTTCTCCCCCTCCTTTCTCTGGGGCCCTGATCTAGTACAACCGGCAAGTGAGTATATCTGAAGGCTCCCTCTTTTAGTGTTATTTAAGTGTGTCCCACATATCTACCCACAAATGATAAAATCTATTCACTCATTCAGAATGTCCCTTAAAGGTAAAGTGGAACAAAAGAAGGAAAGCAGGAAGGTGAAGTGGAAAGACTGGCAGTCACCAAGGAACAGCTGGTACCACCAGCCTCCTGGGCCTCAACGGCACATTGACCACTTCTCCATTGGCTGGTCTTGCTTCTCTGCCTTCTAATCTGACCTCTGCATTCTCCATTCTTCACCCCAACTCACTGTACCTCAAGACAAAATTATAAATTAAATGTTATGAACTGAATGTCTGTGCCTCCCCCAAATCCATATGTTAAAGGCTAAAGCCCAGTGATGGTATTCAGAGGTGGGCCCTTTGGGGGGTGATTAATCATGAGGGTGGGGCCCTCATGAATGGGATCAGTGCCCTTATAAAAGGGACCCCAGAATGCGTCTTGCTCCTTCCACTGCAGGAGGACACAGCCAGATGAAGGCTGTCTGAACCAGGAATCAGGTTCTCCCCAGACACAAAATCTGCAGTGCCCTGCCTGGCCTTCCAGCCTCTAGACGGTGAGAAATAACTGTATGTTGTTCAAACCACCCAGGCTGCAGTATTTTTGTTATAGCAGTCAGAATAGTCTAAGACACTAAATCAAAATGATTATTTTGAAAGTAGACTCTGACCATCCTTACAAGCCCCAGAGCTGGGAAAAACAAAATGATGGAATCACGATTGGAGAATTTTGAGAAAGAGAATTCCCTAGAAGAAGAGATGGAAATCACTCAGCCATATATATTTCTGAATAACTGAATGTTAGGAACAGTACAACACTGACATTAATTACAGATTTGTTTTGGGAGCAGAAAGGTATAAAGCACAGAGATTGATTCATCCTCTTTCTTTAAATTCCTACTCCCTTTGCCACTACCGCATCACCTTTGTGGCTCAGCACCTTTGCCTAGCGCGGCTTGCTGTGCCCCTCTATCACAACCCTGAACTCCCTGATTGCGGCCGGCTGTTTTCTTACCAATCTTTGCTTCCAGGTTATGACCTCCTTGAAGACAAGAAAGATGAGTTTTGTCTTTATACCCCAAATGACATTAAAAGGGGGGTTAGAGGGGAGTTAGCCCCACCGTAACGGGCATCAACCAACTTCCTAGCCATCCCTGGATGTCTAAGGACAGAATGTAGGTAGGCCATGGAAGCGCAGCTCTAAGCGGCAACCCCTGACTCCCTGGTCAAGTATACGGTCACCACTGCATTTTCTGCAGGTGGCCATGAGTGTCTGGCAGAATGCCTGACTGGAACCTGCCACTCCATTGATGCTTGTGGGTTGAACGTTTTCATGCATGAAAAAATGAATCCATTTGGCACGATACTCCAAGAGAAGGAAAAAATTCATCTAAAATGTTATAAGAAGCTTCTGGCCTGAACGCTGAATACGCACAGGGAAAGGCTTTTCTGTGGGTCTAATTGGATTTATACTCCTGAACTCTCCTTTTGCTATTCCTATTCAACTATTTCAGAGAAGAAATAACTAGAAACATACTCATTTATCTGTGTTTAATCAAATTTAGCAATACATTATTACATCTCAAAATCTTTCCTGAATTGGGTTGAAAACTCAGGCATGCCAGCACAAATAAAGTTAGCATCTTTTCCTTCTTTGTGATTATTTCTGCCAATTCTACATTATCGAAGGTAAAATGAATCAAAGGTTATTAAAAAATATATAAAATTATCGAAAGCATCTCAATTGGCATCATAATTCTTCTCCAACATTTCTTGAAAAACATTTCCCCATAAATTTGAAATTACATGATCTTTAAAAGTGACCACACATATACCAACACATTTGAGTCTATTCTGTTAAAATGTAAATATACCCACCAGTAACCTTCCTATTTCATACAACAGGCAGATTCTTTCAAAACTTAAACTAGATCATGACATCCCTCTGGCTTTCAACTGTTCCCTGGACTCTCTTCCCCCATCAAATAAAATCCAAAGTCCTCGCGATGGACACAGCGCACCCCCAATGAAGCCGTCTTCTACCTCTCTCCAACTCCCAGACAACAGGCCTCTCTGTCTTTCTTGAACAGACAAAACACTCTGTGGTCCCCTCCTCCTGAGATGCTGTTAACCCACTTTTTCATGGTTCATCTGCTCACTAATTTCAGGCCTCTGTTCCGAGGGCGCCTCTTCAGAGAAGCTCCATCTCACAGCCTGACCTCACCTGAATTCCTTCTTCACGGTATTCGCCCCTAGCGAACATTGAACTATATAAACTTGTTTGCTTATGTACTTATAGTCTATCTTCTTCATTAGAATGAAAGTTTCATGAGGGTAGAAACTCTACTTTGTTCGCTGGTATATCTGTAGAAGCCAAGAGTTTATTCCCAGTAAAACACAGAATTTTACTGGGGAAATTGGACCTTGGAGATTGTATCCTTCACCAAATTTTTTTATTAACCACATGGAAAAACCGAGGTTCAAGCAGATCAAATGACTCATCAGAGTTAATAAACAGCAGGACTGGATCTTAGTTATGTCTACTGCCAGTCCTTCTTCGAAAGTAAGAAATAAACACGAAAAACAGGAATGTTAACCTTCAACTTCTTAGAAATTTATACTCTTTGTTTTCTAGAAAAGTCTCTATAAAAGCTGCGATAGTTTTTTATCTCAGCTTATTTTTGTTTTCCTTTCATTCACCAAGAGTGAGTCCTGGTGTGATTTTGTAAATCCCAGAACGTGAAAGCTAACAGGGTGTGACAGCTGGTCTGTCCCATGCTCGTCACATTCAGTGGCCTGTAACAGGGTAAACGACACAATTACCTGCTGTAATTACTGCTGCCGACAATACAGTCTCCCTGGTGACTGCTTTATGAAATCCAGAACTGCTTTTCTTGTCAATCCAATAAAAATTTCTGCCTACATATTTTGGGCAGTATTTTGCTAAATAAACATTTAAAAGTAAGGCCCAAATATAAAGTACATTTATTAGTAAAAGTAAAAATTTATTGAATTTATTAGTAAATTCAAGTATTATGTATTCATTCTGCTTTTAACTATTTTTGGCATTGAAATGTAAATCTTTTCAATATAGTTTTGTTTTAAATCAACAACATGCTCTCACTGGTTATAAAGATGCACAGAATACTTCATCAAAAAGCAGATGTATGGTAAAAATCAAGAGAAATGAATAAATAGAGCCTCCACCAAAATCCTGGTCTAGAATGGTCTGCTGTAAACCAAACTTGTTACTTATTTCATTTCAACTATGAAGACACTTGAGAATACAACAGACACAAACAATTGTAATAGCTGACTGCTCTGAGTTTGGCTGTCAGCCAAACTCCTTCACAAATTATAGGTAGGCTGTCAGAATAAAAAATAAAAATACACAGGGATGTTCTTGCCACAGACATGACTTATTTCCATTTTTTTAAAAAAGGACAGTTATCAAATTTCCATGTTAAGACTTGGATTAGCATGTTATATAATTTAAACATAGTATTAAAAAGCATCCTACTTAGGAGAAAGTAGTACAAACTCTTTTTGCAAGCACATTCAATGAACACACTTTTTTCCTCCCTATAAATAACACCAATATGTTAACAGAAGTATATTAGTAATCAGATGATTCTGATTTTGCACATAAGTGGTTCCT
The DNA here is from genome assembly GCA_028533065.1 of Trachops cirrhosus. NCBI lineage: Eukaryota > Metazoa > Chordata > Mammalia > Chiroptera > Phyllostomidae > Trachops > Trachops cirrhosus. The sequence goes on from CM052539.1 coordinate 40,422,926, forward strand.
GCTTTAATGATGCAATACATTATTGGAAACCATACCAGAAGGCTGATTATCATTAAATGAACTAATCATGTCCTTACTGGGTTTACATGTTCTAACACAGTTTGGCATCATCCGCAGAAACTGATGAATAAATGGGTGAGGAGGTCAAAAGTAAAGGACATGCATTTGACAATCAGTGTTGAGTGTGCTCAGCAGTGAAACACAAACATGAAAAAACAGGGCTGATATGCAATTCAAGTACAAAGTGACTTAAGACTGAGTTCCTCATTACATAGGGACACAAGAGAATTGGATGCTTCTTAACTTTTTAATGTAATATTCTTTTTCTTTGTAACAAAATTAGAATAAACAAGTGCTATTCAAATATCAAGATGGAAGTGCCATATGAATATTAAGAAGGATCATTAAACATAAGGGTACAAATCTCCACTTTATAGCTTAATGCACTAAGAAGAAAAAAATTTTACATTTCAAAATGTAACAACATGGAATGTTAAATAATGTAATGGGGATCAGTGTCACTTTTGGAAGTGAAAGTGATGGTAAATCAGTAAGTCCTCTCTCAATTTTTTTAAGCTTTGCAGTCATCCAGGGTTGCTAGGGAATTGTGGCACAGCCACTCACACAGTAGAGAGTAGTAAACCGCTTAGCTACTGGCAATATGACACAATCCATGCAAAATGCGGTCTCCTGCAAGCTGAGATGGAGGTGATAAATGAACACACAAGACAGAAACAGCCTCATAGATACAGGGGACAGACAGACGGCTGCCAGAGGAGAGCAGAGCTGGGGGACTGGGTGGAAAAGTGGAAAAAGTAAAGGGACTGAGAAGTACAGACTGGTAGTTACAAAACAGTCACAGGACGTAAAGTACAGCTTAGAGCGGGGGTGCGGAACTTATTTTCACCGGGGGCCACATCAGCCTCGTGGTTGCCTTCAAAGGACCAAAGGTAATTTCAATTCCTTAATAGCTAAGGAGTAGTTACATTTATACAGTCCTAAAATTATTTCAGCCTTTTGAAGGTAACCACAAGGCTGATGTGGCCCCCAGTGAAAATGAGTTTGACACCGCTGGCATAGGGAATACAGTCAATAATTGTAATAACTATTACAGTGCCGGGTGCGTACTGAAAATATCATGGGGGAGGCACTTTGTAAAGCATATGATTGTCTAACCACTATGCTATACACCTGAAACTAATACAAAATGATATTAAATGTGAACTGTAATTGAACAATAAAATTTAAAAAATCCATTATTCCAAACTCCAATCCCACTGGGTTGCGTATGACCCTCTCAGCCCAGAGACCTGCCCTCTATTACAGGTCAGCACTATGTTTCGGGGTGTTTGAACCTGCTGACTCCCCCACCTATAATTTTCTTCCCTGAGCTCTTCTTCTCATGACTCCAGTGAGGCCCTGTCTGATCACAGAATTTGAGTAGGTCCCCAGTGCTGATCTCCATAGCATTTCTTCATAGCAAACATTTAGCACTTGAAAGTATTCATCCGTTGGCTTGTTACTAGTCTACACCTCACCCACCCCAAAATGGTGAAGTCAGTGAAGCAACAATTACATGATTAGCATTGTGTTCATCCCAGATCAAGCTTTCAATATGAATTCAATATGAATTCATATAAATAGGAACTGGATCAATGCATCCTTCAGTATAGGAGACCATTCTGCATGGTGTGGGCCCAGACAGGACCCACACCCATGGATAAGTTCTCCCATGGGGAATCAGGCCTGCAATGTACCTAGGCCGCTCTGAGACTTGCTTTTGCTAAAACTCCGTCACCCTGAATTGAGGCAGCAAGTGCTTACTGTAACTTCCTAAAGTTTGTGCTAAACCTCCTCAGTATGGAGTGTAACAGGTTCAACCACTTTTCCCTTTGCATTTGCAAATATCCTTCTTCTGTGATGCGATTAGTGGAATCACCTCCTTTGTTTTCTGTAAAAGATAACCACCTAAAGTGAACCTGTGCATAGTAAATGAGGACCAACATGCAATGTGCCCAGAAAAGCAATAAAGGCTTACCAAGGCAAGGGCCGAGGCTTTTTCTCCTCTTGAGACAGAAGCCATGCTGTCCCTTTTCCTCCACAGGACTCTGTAGTCCATGTGAATTTCTCGTGCCTCATCCACAATGTGGCAGATCCCATGAGACGGGGTCCACATCACTTCCGGTTAAGAGCTGTTTTCCCTCTATATGTCTTTTATCACACTTCATAACTCTAAATTTGACATTCTCTAGGTCTGGAAACTAGTAAATCTGTAGTTGGGGGATAAGGCTAACAGCTTCTCTGTTCGATGTAGAATAACTATAATATCAGGCTATTACTTGAATACAATTACATTTCAAGAGACATGACTTTACATAAAGCATACCTAAATTTAGGTAAAAAGGAGTCCAATAATATAATTGCATTCTACTGTATTAATTTTTCTTATAGGTAAGTAGTATGTCTATATAAATGGCCTTAATTGTCACTTTCAAATTAAAGCATGAAAGGATGTAATTTCAGTTCCAGCATATTAACAGAGTCCACTATAAAATCAAAATATCAGGTTGGTAAAATTTAATGTATCTTTTTAAAAAATCACTTGGAAATCATCTCAGGAGAATTTTTTTAAGTTTATTGAAAACATTTTCCTACTGAAAGGATTATCTAGTCAATAGAATTATCTAACAGCAGATTGATTTTTAGAGGATTGAAAGATAAAGCCCAGTTAAAGAAATATTGTAGTTAGGAGTAGGATAAAGGGTTGTACTGCCCCTGCAGTGATGAATCAGAGGCAAGAGCTCTGCAAGAGCAGTCAGACGGAGGTGGATTTGGAAATGCATGGGATGTCACATTCAAAGTCACATATAGTAATACAAGGTGTCCACATTTCAGAGATGGATCGGCAGCTACAATAAAATAATATATTAGTAACTCTCTCTGGAACATCTGGGTTAAAAGGTTACTCTCCTCATTCATTTTTACAAATATCATGGTAACTGAATCAAAATGCAGACTGAATACATCTATTAGCAAATCACTTTCTCTACACATCACTACCAACCACAGAAGCTGGCTTGCATTATGTTATACTTGTCAATGCTACCATAAATTTTCAACTGCACTGAAATTATTCCCTGATCTAGAATTATAAGCACAAAAAGGGTTTTAGAATATCAGTTTATTCTAGAAATTTATTTTCTAATCTGCCTTTGTCCTTCTGAAAAGAGTACTGACTCAACTAAAAAGAGTACCTATGCAAGGAACAGATCTTTTGGTTACATGTTATAATAAATAGTGAAGCACTGTTTGTTTGTCCTAACATCCTAATAGGACGTTACTAATAGCCCCATTAGTTATGTTCAGGTTGGTTCATTATCCATACAGAAGCAAACATATATACACATTTGTCATATTTAACATTCTACCACTGTGGACATATATAATTTATATAGGTAAAATCATGTAAAGTTGCTATGAGCAGAAGAGTACTTCCTCATTTGTTGGGCATTTACATTCAAACTTATGTTTAGCTGAAACTTCTTGAACATTTACAATGTGCCAAGTACTACAACCTATGATTTACTTTGTTCTTTGATTTAATTTTCATGGCCTCATTTAAATAAATATTGTTATCCCCATCTTATAGATGAGACAAATGAAGCACATAGGGGTTAAATAAAATCATCCAAGGTCATCAAATTTTAAGTGGGAGAGCTAGGATTAGAAGTCAGATCTGTTGAATTCCAAGTCTGAACTCTTAAACATGACTCTTAAATAAGTTAGGGGCTAGTTGATCTAATTATCCTTCCTCATTTGAAATTTTGTGCCTTCTGAGAAGTAAAATACATTACCCCTTAACTGTCCCAGCCACATGGCCACATTGTTAACTTGGTCACCACAAGGCACTATTCCATATTAAAGATCTCACATTTGGTGTTTCTTATGGGCTTCATTCCAGGAATTATCTTGTAAGAAGAGGTCTTGAATACACACTTATCCCAAGAGTGCTGATAGACATTTGAAAAGATGCTCAGTATTACTAACCATCAGAGAAATGCAAACTGAAACCACAATGACATACCATCTCATATCTGTCAGAATGGCCATCATCAATAAATCAACAAACAACAAGTGCTGGCGAGGACTGGAGAAAGGGGAACCCTCATGTACCAGGTAGGGATGCAGACTGGTGCAGCCACTATGGAAAGCAGTATGGAGATACCTCAAAAAATTAAAAATGAAACAGCCTTATGACCCAGTGATTCCACTTCTGGGAATATATCCAAAGAAACCCTAAACACTAATTCAAATTGCAAAAATTGGAAGCAAGCCAAATGCCCATCAGTACATGAGCAGATAAAAAAGCAGTGGTACATTGACACACTGGAATACTACTCAGCCGTAAAAAACAATCTTGCCCTTTGTGACAGCATGGATGGACCTGGAGAACATTATGCTAAGTGAAATAAGCCAGTCAGAGAAAGACAATACCATATGATTTCACTCATATATGGAAGCTAATGAACAACATAAAATAACAAAAAAAAAAATAGAAACAGACTTATAGATAGAGAGCAGGATGCCAGCTGTCAGAGAGGAATGGGGTTGCAGGGTTGGATGGGAAAGGTGAACTGATTATGGAAAAAACCCTCATAGAGAGACACAACAGCATGTTACCATATTTTTCAGACTATAAGACACACTCCCCCGCCGCCACCCAAATTTGGGAGGAATGATGGTTGTTAATGCTGCTGCTGAGTTCTGTTTATATTTACATTGGTAAAATATTATGTTATTTATGTTATTAAATATTTTACCATATTTTCTGCTCAAATTTTTTTCCCTATTTTCCTCCTTTAAAACCTAGGTGCGTCTTATGGTCTGAAAAATATGGTAATTACCAGAGGGAAAGGGGAAGAGGGCGTAGAAAAGGGTATATGGGGGATAAATGGTGATGGAAACAGACTTGACTGGGGTGGTGAACACACAATACAGTGTGCAGAGAATGCATTATAGAATTGTACACCTGAAACCTATATAATTTTATTTACCAATGTAACCCCAATAAATTCAATAAAAATGTCAGGGGTCATGTCCTGTTGTCAGGGTCCCACTTTAAGAAGGATGAGGTTTAATTAACCTACATCAGCAGAGTGTCATAATAAAGAGACTCATTAGGAATAATTAATTTAAAAAGGATATTTCCAGAGATTTAGTAGTTTTATAAACATCATTTTGAATGTTGTTATATGGCACCAAGATTAGACTTATTTCCTGTTCCAAGAGGCACAATAAGGATGGTTTAATCACTGACTAGCGACGCAGTGTTTGTTCATGGTAACTTCCTGTGCGTTGGCCTCCTTGCCTAAAACACCCCTCCTTCACCCACGTCACCCAAACTCTATCCTTCCTTCCTGGAGGACCTGATTCCCATTCCATTAGTTTCATGAAGGTGTTTCTGATTCAGACAATCCACATTGAATGTCTTATCCTCAGGACTACTATGAACTACTCTATCAGCTTCTTTTGATTGCTCTTTTTTGTTAAAAAAATTTTCCAACAGACTAAGCACTTTGAGGGCATGTCCCATATAGTTCATTCCTTTTATGACATAAGAAGGTGATGTATAGACACAAGCTGTGCTACAACTCTCATTTTCTTAAAAATTAAGCCAATAAATTCAAAACAATCAATGAAAATAAATATCTATAAAAGTTATTGTAAGTAACTAAATTGATAAAGTAGTGAGATGAGCAAAATTTCTATACATTATGAGGAAAACACATCTAAATATTCCATAGATTAAGGAGGAATCACAATAGAAACAAATATTTAGAACTAAATGATATAGAGAATATCACATATTGAAATTTGCAAAATATAGCTTAAGTAAAGGTATAGAAATTTATAGATTTAAATTCATTCACTGCAAAAAACACAGCTTTCAAAATGAGCAGATTTGTGTGCCAGTATTTTTATTGGTTCTGTGATTTTAGGCAAGTTATTAAAAATTCCAGTGCCTCATACTCCTCCCTTATGCAATGGGGCTAATAATGCCAAGTGTATAATATTGTTTTGAAACCTAAATTAAAGAAGTAAAGCATTAATGATCCCTACAGCTCTTGAACCAAAGAAGAATGCTCTAACTAGGCCACAGAGAGTAACAGTCTTCTTGACTGCACTCGTGGATGGGACTATCAGTGAAAATTGTGTGTATAAGAAAATCAAAATAGAAAGGATAAGAAACAGGACAGAAAAATAAAAAGAAGATATGTGAGCCCATAAAGGAAAAGGAAGGAGTAAAAAAGCATTCAGGAAGGCAAAAAAAAAAAAAAAGCCTTGTTAACATAAGCCCAGAGAAACAGAGGTTTGATTAAGAGGCAAGGGTAACAGCATAAAATACCAGACAGACGAGCAAAGGGATTTAAAGCAGGCATTGAGGAGGGCACTGGTGATTTCCAAGTGAGCGAAGTCAGAAGAGGAGAGCAAGAAGCCTGTTTATGAGAGGTGAATAAATTGCACAGGCATGCTGGGGAAGCAGCCGGTATTAAACCATGCTCTTTACATACTGTGCCAAGAATGAGGATGGTAGCTAGGGTGGGATCCTCCCTATTCCATAAAATGTCAAATCCACAGAAACTCTTTTACCTAGTGTGATTAGGATTCAAGTGACAGAGGCTGAGAGAAATTGCGAAAGGTAAAACATACATACCTTAAACTTAAAATATACAAATGAACATTTATTTACCAGTCTCTAACAAAGGCCAAGTCTTTTGCTTTGAGTTCCTCAAAGTCTTGCTTTTACAAATCATACTGAGTACGCATTTTGTAGAAATTCCAGATTCAATTTCTTTGAAGTGGAGTGAGAAATTAAAGACACTTGCAGAGCAATCTAAATGAAGAATCATATGTTTCTAAGATTTTTCTTAATTTGTTATGGTATTCTCACCCATACATAACTTGATAACACATCTTGAGTGACTTGACTGAATTAAGTTTTTCTTATATAGTCAACTTATTTTTTTGTGAAACAGCACTCTTTTGTGGAAAATATCTGTTTATCTGGTGGGTTGATTAGCTTGTGGTTCATTAAAAGAGCTTCTGCGGATCAGGGAAAATTGCTAACTTCCATCCCACACTCATACCATCCCTGTAAAATGCTTTACCCTAAGGAAAAATACATTCAGCCATGATGAAAGGTTGGTGGCTGAAAAGCTCTGTCTTAAAATAGACCTTTTAATTGACCACACATCCTATATATAACTGACACTGATCCCATTCTTTTCTATTATATAACTTACAGAGCTACTTTAAATAAGAAAATGTATGCAAAAGACTCTGTAAACTATAAAGCACTTTACAAAAGGAAGTGCTGATTATTACTAGAAGGAAGAAATTTTATCACCTGTCCTTCATTTTTTAACCCTTTTGTTTATCCAACAGTTGCTGGTTGACCACCTACGCATACAAGACACTGGTTATACACGGTGAAAACACAAACGTGTTTTCTGCACTTGTGGGGCTTATAATATAATGAAAACAGAAATTAAATGAGTGGATATATAAGCTACAGTAATTGTCATGAAGGAATACATTTTGAATGTTCTATGAGGGAATAACATGGTAGATCAGTATTAAATTGGGCAGAGAACTCTTTGAGGTCAAAAGAATGAATTATAATCAGTCCAGCAAAATCAGGAGAAAGAATCGTTGCAGAAAGAGGGGGTTGGGTGTGTAAGGACACAGATGCAGGAAAGAGCCTCGTGTGTCTGAGACCTAAAGAAAAGCTCTGTGTCTAGATTGAAGTGCAGCAGGGGGACTAGTGTGAGATACGGCTGGGAAGGGAGGGAGAAGCCATAGCATGCCGGGCTCTTTAGGACCTATTAATAAATGACCTATTTTTTGCCCTAAGATAAATGGAAAGCCACCAAGAGGTACTAAAGATTTTTTTAAAAGTCACCTTGCAGTGCAGAAAACAGGTTGGAAGCAGGGCAAATTTGGAGACAGACAGGGCATTAAAGAGACTTCTACAAACATCCTGTGGGAGAGAATGGGGACCTTGACTACAGTGGGGCATGGGAAATGGAGAGGCATGGAAAGAGAAAAAATCTATTTTAGAGTTCTAACTGATAAACTAGCTAGTGCATTGGATGGGATGGGGGGACAAGAAAAAGAGAGAGGAAAAAAGATCAAGGATCAAATCTGGACTTCTGGCTTGAGCAACTGGACATGTTCAGTTTAATGTGTTTGGAGGACATTCATGTAAAAATATTGAGGGCAGTTATTTAAATAACAGTTTCATTAGTTCAAAGCAAAATCTTTCAAAAGCTCAAAGGTTTCCAATGATCAAATATATAAACCTTAGTTTGGGTAACACCTGATACCAAACAAGCCTTAAAAGCTCACTAAGATGTTGGTACAAAACTGAAATATATTTTCATGAGAGAAAAAAAAAGTATATATTGAAATGAAATACATCTCCATAGCATAACCTCCTTGCCTAGCTGATTTTCAAAATCAACAGTGTTTCTCTATGTCCACTCCTTGGGGCCTTTAGGTTATAGTATGAACAAAGAATTTGAAAGGCTGCTTTACTCCAAAAGTCCTTTGCCAGGGTCCCTCATTCTCTCTGTCTCCCTTGGTTCTTGTTTCTTCTGGACCCAGTGACTCTTTCACTCTCACCCCAGAGAATTTTCTGCTCTATACATTCAGGGGTCGTCTTTCCCATGGGCATCCTTAATTCCCCAGCACCATACATTTAATAACACCCTCCCCTTCACACAGTCTCTTTTAACCAACGAAACAGAGGTGGCTTTTAGGGTTGTTCTATCCTGACCAGATATACAACTCCTTTGTCTTCCTGTATGCTCAATAATCACTCACTCCGTCTCCTAAAATGCCTTTAGAGGTAGGTAATGATAATAAGCATCATCATATCATAGATACCCCTGGGGGCTAAGTAACCTTGTGAGTATTTTAAGATGTATACAGATTATACAAAAGTCCTCAATATATTGTACTATCATTTTCTATGATGATTAGCATTTGGGATACCACCTGGCTAATGGCAGGAAAATGTGTAACATGTAATTTTCAGTGGGAATAACTGATTAGAGAAAATGCACAGGAAAATTCTACCATACAAATCTTATAGAGAAGGAGCTAAATCTTGTAGGGAGAACAAGAAATAAAATGAGAAGAGAAATCAGCAGAGCTATTGAATATTTTGCCGATATCCCATATATTAAGTTGTAGAGTATCAACACATCTCCTGTGGGTAAAGGTGACCTCCAGTTCACCTAGGGACCCTGGTTAATCATCTCGGAATGATTCATCCACACTACCTCACTTGCTCTACTCATCAGGAACACTACTATTAAGAAACCATAGACTGGCAAAATGGAAGCTCATTCTTTAGTGGCCAGGTAAGTGGGCATGGGTTAGGAGCAGGTAGATCAGCACTGTGCAACAGAAATACAGTGTGAACACATGCATAATTTAATTTTTCTAATAGCTCCATTAAACTTCTTAATACAATTAATTTTAATAACATATCTTATTCAGCCCAATCTATCCAAAATATTATTTCAACATATAGTCAATATAAAAATTATTGAGACATTTAAAATCCCTTTTCTTCATACTGAGTCTTTCAAAATCAGGTGTGCATGTTACCCTCGACCATATCTCAATTCAGTCAAGCCACATTTCAAGTGCTAGATGGCCACATGTGGCCAGTGGCTGCCCTATTGGACAGCACAGCTGGTTCTCCGTGTTCTTTCTCTATCTTATCATGCTCCATAAAAGTTAAGCCTGCCTAGAGGGAAAAGTAGAGATTAAGCCCACAAACAGAAGATATGGCTGTATAATGATGTGAATGGATAAACTACGTGCAGCCACCTACATTTACTTAGTTGACATTCATGAACCCGTGCAAACTAATCCCTTTCCAGCTTATCTCACCCTCTCGTCCCATCCCATCCCTGATACTCTGACACACACACACACACACACACACACACACACACCCCATCCTGAGCTGAACTGGGCCACTTGCTATTTCCTCAGAAGACCTTGAGTTCCTTTACTAAAATTTTCTTTCTTAAAAACCATTCCCTTCCGCTGCTAATTATGACATTTAACTCATTCTTCACTTACTATACACCCAGCTGCTCAATCTAGAAATGTGAGGCATGCTTGACCCTTCCCTTCCCCTCGTTCTATACAACCCATAAATCACAAGTCCCAGTGGTTCTCCCTCAACATGTTTTGAATCTGTCCACTTTTCTGCACTTCCATGGCTTTCTCCATAGTCTGGGTCACTGCCATCTATTGCCCCAAAGATCCTCCTAACTGGTCCTTCCAATTCCACTCTTACCTCCAACCAAATCATCCTCCAAACAGTTCTTACAGGAATATCTTTAAAACATGAATCAGATCACATCTTTTCTTTGCTTAATATACTCCAACGGTTTACTATGACACTGGGACTAAACTCCAAACACCTCCCATGGGTTAAGACGCTACATGATCTCTCCCTATCCTATCCCTTCAGTCTTACCTCACGCTACGCTCCTCCTTGCTCACTATGCTACAAACACAAGGCCTCTTTTCAGTCCCTCAGACACACTGACCTTTATGCCAGCTCAGGGCATTGGATACGCCTGGCAGTCATTATCTTTTCTCTAGTGTATAGCCGCCTCCCAAATGAAATTGTAAATTCTTTGAAGGCAAAGACTTATTTGTATGGCTTATTACTCAAGGGTAATGCTCAATAAATATGTTAATTGCTTAACAAATATGAAAGGATTAAAAAATTACTTTCATGACCTTTCAAGTTACCATCATCGTGATCACCATAATTTTAATTTATTGGACACTTACTATGACATTATGTAAAGCACTTTTCACTGAGTCTTCACAACCCCACAAGGTAGATGCTTTCATCCCAATTGTAATACTAATAATGAGAAAACTAAGGGTAAAAGGGTAAATATTTTTCTCCTTGTCATTCAGCAATTGAATTAGAGCTGGGATTTGAACACTGATCTGTTTGTTTCTACAAATAATTAGTAATTCTGCCTCCATGAATTTCCAAAAGCTTTAAATTGAGCACTTAATTTTTTTTCTAGCTTTGGAAAACCATATTAAAAACTCAGAATTTGTAAAATCAGTACAGGTCTAATCAGTTTTTATGTCCTATATTGTTTAGATCTCTTATACTGACATTGCACACTTCAGATACTATTTTGGGAATGTGGTTGCCTAGCAACAAGCATTATTAGACTGAATGATATTCCAGGTTATATTTTGTTTGTTATAATATAGTTAACATATTATTCATTTAGGAATATCTGAAGAACAAGGTGGATAAATTTACTGCAACATATTATCTATCAACCAGGAACTCCGCAATAAAGCATAAACAATAAGGTGAATGCTTTTCTGTTCAGGAATGCTTCTGTCTCCAAATACTTCCTTTTTTCAATTATATTACATTGTCTATGCTACAACAGTTGCCCCAATTTTCCCCCTTTATCCTCCTCCATCCAGCCTCCCCACTCCTTCCTCAGGCAATCCCCCCACCATTGTTCAAGTCCATGGGTCATGCATGTATGTTCTTTGGCTACTTTATTCCTGTGCTGTACTTACACCCCCATGGCTATTCTATAACTGCGTGTTTGTACTTCTTACTCCCCTCACCTCTTCACCCATCCCCCTAAACCCTCTCTAATTACAACTATCAAAATGTTCTCTGCATTTATGATTCTGTTTCTGTTCTGCTTGTTTATTTTATTTTGTTTTTTAGATTCATTTGTTGGTATATATATATTTATTGCAATGTTATTGTTCTTATTTTTTATATTCTTCTCCTTAAAGAAGACACTTTAGCATATCATATAATACTGGTTTGGTGGTAATGAACTCCTTTAGCTTTTTCTTGTCTGGGAAGTTCTTTATCTATCCTTTGATTCTAAATGATAGCTTTGCTGGGTAGGGCAATCTTGGTTATAGGTCCTTGCTTTTCATCACCTTGAATATTTATTGCTAATCCTTTTTTGCAAAGTTCCTTTTGAGAAATCAGCTGACAGTCTATGGGAGCGCCCTTGTAGGTAACCAACTGCTTTTCCCTTGCTGCTTTTAATATTCTCTTTTTGTATTTAAACTTTGGCATTTTAATTATGTGTCTGGCATAAAGCTTATCTCCCCAGACTTGAGGGGTGACCTAAAATTATGCTATTTAAAATGCCCATTAGTGTTGGTATGTTGTTTTAAAGGGTAGTAAGGATAAATAAATTACAATAAGAAGAAAAATAAGAAAATCATAAACACAGGTAAGGTGATATAATACAATGATCTCAAGATTTGGCATCTGAAAAGCTACTTTGGGGCCTGATAATTTAAAAATTGTAAGGTCTTCTACCAGTTTCTTAATTTTAGGAGTCAAAATTTTCTCCTCTGTGAAATGGAATTAATACTGCCTTCCTTGCCTAATTCACAGGTTTTTGTGAAGCTAGAATAGGTTGGTCAATGAGGTCACTATTGCACTTTCCGCAGCTCAATTTATGAATCCTCAGGGATGGGTGTGGGCAGGTAGAATACGATGGTAGTTTGTCATTTAGGCAAGTTTCCAGATAAGTCATAACCTGATAATTATGCTACCCGCCTGTAAAATTCATTAGAAATCAATAAGAAAAACATTAACAGCCAAAAGGATATGACCATACAACTCACCAAAGGGGAAAAAGCCAATATACATGTAATAAAGCAATGCTCACATCTACTGGTAATAAAAGACATTGACAATACCAAGATATGTATATCTTGGTATAATATAATATATAATTTATATTATATTTTATATATCTTTACCTATTTTTTAAACCTATAGAATTGACAAATAAAAAAGGAAACGGTACCAGCCCAAATGAGAGCTCAGACAACCAGCGTCCTCATATACTGCTGGTGGGAATGGAAATTGGTGTGAAGTCTCAGAAGACAATTTGATAATATATACCTGAAGTATTAAAATGTACAGAACTGAAGTTTAATAATAATCTTTATAGAAATGTAGCCTAACTAAGGAAATTATCAGTGAGGCTTACAAAAATTCCTGTACCACATATTATCTGTAAAAGTGAAATTCTGGTAAAAACTTAAAATATCCACTTTTTATGACTGGCTAAATAGAGTTTATCTATTTTATAGAATGTTATACCACTATGATAAATTATGTTGTAGAAATGCTACTGATATGAGAAAATATTCATACTAAATTGATCATCTTAAAAGATTAAAAAAGTATTATAGAATATTCCAATTTAATTTTAAAAGGTAAACATGTATTGCACACATAGCTGAAAGAGTAAAAAACTACTTCTGAAGTATTAACAGCAATATCTCTAGGAAATGGGATACTGGGAGATTTTAATTTCCTTCCTCCTTTTGGGGGCTTTAATGTATTTATTTTACTGGGTGTATCTATTACATCTATATTAGGAAAAATATGATATGTACAGCAATATGAAAACAGCAAAATTAGGGTTTCATGTAAATATGGTGTATTTAAATTCACCAATTTCAAGCTTTTAAAGATATGTGTTTATTTTCCCCTGAATTTTAGTTGGGTTCCTATTGATAAATATCTAAATTCATTTTGGTAGACTGTTTTTATTGCATACATAAAGACACACAGATTCTGCAAAATTTAAAAAAACAGCTAATCTATACTTTTAAAAATACTTAGGCTACTAGGAAACCTAAGCATGGAGGGAAAGGCCAAGCAGTAGGTAGCAGGGTCCCCCACAATTCTACCTGGTAATGATATATAACCTAATGGACATGAACTTGAGGATGGTGAGACTTGGAGATAGTCTAGGGTCACAACTACATGTTTTGCTCACATAACTGTGCTCTTCTTTCCTTAAAATGATGGAAGAAGAAATTAGTCCAATATTGTTTCTTCTTTTTACTTGAAAAGTGTTTCTCCACTTAGAACTGAGAACATCAGCAAGTTACTCAGTCTCTCTTAAACATAGGTTTCTCATCTAGGTAGCAGGGACATCTGTATCATGGGGTTATGTTAATTAAATATCTGACACATGAGAAGCATTTGCAAGATAATAGCTATACATTCCATATAAACATTTTGTAGCTCTAAGACCTATTCTTGAATTCTGTTGATAAAACTATGGAAACCACAAAAACACATTGATCATGTGAATGCCTTAGCAAATCACTTGATTGCTCTCATTTTAACAGAGATAGGATACCAACTTCAAATAATTAATTAAAGAAATATTTATAAAATTCACCACATTTTACTCTCTGACTGAAAAGGAAAATGACATAAAGCCTCTTAAAATAACATATAATTTAACAGGGAAGACAAATGTGTAAACAACTATTAATACAAAACCAAACAGACTTAATTAAGAGCTATAGAAACACAGATGAATCTTGAGAATGTTATAAGGAGACTAGGATGGTGAACACTAAATCCACTTGAGCTTCATGCCATTAACTGCTAAATTAGCTCACACTTTTTAATGAGAAGACTCAAAATAACTTTATGCAGGTGACACCATGTTTGCTGAGCCAAAGAAGGTGAGTAGCATTTCAATAAGTAAAGGAAAAGATAAAGAAAGTTGTCTGAGCCAATTAAGAACCACATCGGGAAAGATATTCTCAGAAAATAGTACAATAAAACCTGCCATAATGGGATAATGGAGGGTCTGAAATTCTATTCGAGTAAAATAAAGGCGGCAATGTTACGAGGTTAAGAAGAAATACTAGTTTTAGTTGGTCGTCCAGTTCTTGTGTGGTGCATTGTGTGGCTTGAAGGGGAGGGGCAAGAGCTGCTGCTCCTGGTTTTAGGCAATAGAGCTGTTCAGTTTTCTTGATGAACTTGAAGGGAGCAGGAGGGTCAGCTGCACAGTCACTATGTTTGGATGTAACCCCATTGTGTTGCAGACAGGAAGGCTAGACTTTGAGATAGACACACAATCGAACACTGAGGTCTTCTTCCACTGGAAGGCTTCAGGGCTTGCTCTCTTGTCAAATCCTTGCAAAGTTACATATGCGTTGAATTGAATTACTAAAGTCTCAGATGATCAAGATTCACTTACTTCCTACTTCCCTTTTTCCCAAGCCCCTCAAAAAGCTAAGTAAGACCTTTTGTTCCCCCAGTTTGAGAGTGGCAGTTGGAGTCAATTACTTTATATTTGTATTACAGTGTGAAATCTCACCAAGTTTTGCATTACACTGTAGTACCTTATCAAGTTCTACTATAATAGTTTTGCAAAGCATTAGAAGCCTGTGATTTGTAAATGAATGAAGTTGGACATGAAGTTAGAAAGACAGACTGCTCTACTAAAGCTGTGTAAGTGCTCTTCTGTGGGCAATGGGAAGTCTGAAGTTTCCAGGGAAATGACTATACTGGACAGGATGATAAAGCTGTTGACAAAGTTGAAGTCATAAATAATGAGGCAAGAAGGAGCAGAGACACAGAGAGAGAGAGAGAGAGAGAGAGAGAGAGAGAGAGAAGAGATAGTTATGAGATAAGGAAGCAGGTCTGGACAAAGCAGTGGAGAATACTTACTTTCAGAGTAGGAAACATAGAGGAGGAAGAACCAGAGGTTAGATGGAGAAGGAAGATCTGGGCAGAGGATTGACAAAAAAGCTCTCAATATGGGGCAACAAGCATATTTTAAGATATGACTACAGAGACAGATATACCCAAGGGGATGACACTCTGCTGTTTTCAAAGATAAATATTCTAATGAATTCTACCCCCACTGAAACCTGTTATCAAACTCTAAGGACATAGCCCAGACAACAGTGAAGGCAGGGTGATAACAACTCTGGAATGTGCAAAAAGAAAAATGATGAATGGAGCAGTATTTAATACTAAAACAGGCTCTGATTTTTAAAAATGGCAATCCAATGAAAGCTTCGTATGGACAGATTGCATTGCAGCTATTGGGATTATCTGCAAGTAACTGTGGATCTCAGACAGCCCATTTGCTTTCACTGTCAGAGACCCTAGAAGGGGCATGGAGTTTTCTCCACTCAGAAGAACAATGTTTTGCCAACCCTTTGGATTCCATAAATGGGAGTCAGATGAACCTTTGGGACCAGGTCACTTAATAAAGCCCTGCTCTGGCATCATTGTTTCCTTTACATGCCTCCTGATGGAATTCATTTAGGACCACATGGAGTGGGAAATCTCTCTTCCATCTGGGATTGACCTTGCTAATCAATAATCAACCTGACTTTGTATTTAAGAATCAACCTAATCATCTGTATTTAAGAATCATCTTCCCCCATCAAGGCCTTTCTTTGGGTTAAGGCATGCAGTTTTGCCACCCCATGGTGTGTCTTCTCCTCGATGATAGTCCTGGAGAACCTTCCCACAGCTGTTCCAGAGTGACTGTCACTCTGCTGCATAACCCTGGAGACCACCTGTCATCGGCAGCTAGTGTCAGCCTGTCCAGCTCATACGGTCTATTTGATCTATAGTGTTGTTCAAGTCAGCTGTTTCCTTATCGATTTTCTGACTGGATTGTCTGTCCATTATTCAAAGTGTAGTGTTGAAGTTCCCTACTATTATTGTGTTGCTATATATTTATCCCTTCAGTTTTGTTAATAATTACTTTATATATTTAGGTGCTCTGATGTTGGGTGTGTATATAGTTACACTTGTCATACTCCCTTCAGGAATTCACTCCTTTATCATTATGTAATGATTTTTTTGTCACTTGTGAGAGTTTTTGACTTAAAGTCTATTTTGTCTCGTATAAATATAGCCACCCTTGCTCTATTTTGGTTCTCAATGATATAAAACGTCTTCTTCCAATCCCTTTACTCTCAGCCCATGTGTGTCCTTAGAGCTGAAGTGAGTCACCTATAGGTAGCCTGTATTTGTATAAGTTTTTATTATCCACTCTAAGTCTTTTGATTGAAGAATTTAGTTTTTCAAAAATCATTAAAAGCGAACTCCTGCAACCAAAGGCACCACCTGGCTGTGCAAAGAGACTGGACAGCTTGCTCTGCACCTACACAACACCCGGAAGACAAGAAAGTGAGAGGTAAGGACTTAAAATGGCCATTTGTTAATTTTCTCACTGTTTGTTTTATAATTCTTCCTTTCTTGCTTTCTTTGTGATGTGATGATTTTTTTGGTAATGGTATGCTTGATTCCTTTTTGTTTTATTTATATAAAACAGGGTTTTTTTTGTGATCACTATGTGGCTTACATAGAACATAACAGTCTGTTTTATGTTGATCACCACTTACTTTGGTTGCACAGAAAAACCCTGCACCTTCACTCTCACTTCCCTCATGGGAGCATTGGTAGGCTGAGGGGGTCTCTCTAAGCACTGAGCTGAGCCACCTTGGAGGAGGGGTGACCCTGGAAGGTGAAACTGTTTTTCTTAATGCATCTGTTCTCAGAGTTTTTGCTTGACTGGGGATCTGCAACCTCCCAGGTGCACTCTTGGGCTCCCACGGAGGTATTCTCATTTGTGGGTGGTTGTCAAAATTGGTGTATCAAAGTGGGTCTGGGGGCTGGAACCCCCTACTCCTTCATCCTGTTGACATCACTTACCAGTCAGGATTCTAACCAGATCCTCTGTGCTCTACCCAACATCCGCAATATATAAGATTTCATCTCTTGGCATATAAAATTTACATATGCAACATATGTAGCAAAACGGATGACTATTGTGGAAAGCTCATTATACCTGAGGAAAACATTTTAAAATATACCATTAAAGTTTGGTTTTTTTTTAATACTGTGAAGTAAGGAATGAGCAAAAGAAACTCCTATTCATAACAAATTTTACTGTGAAAGGAAAAGTAATACCACTAATTGTATGTGTGCGAAGAGATGCCAAATAAAATCAAATGCACCAATAATATCATCTAAGCTAAAACCTACAGCCCCAGGACCAACTCCTCTTGCTAAGGACTTGCAAACAGTAACATACCCTGTTTCCCTGATTAACTCAGTGAAAGCCTGTATCCAGGATATATTCCCTTGATGATTACATGCTATGTAATATCTTGTCATCTTCCTACAAGCCTTTTACTGCTCTCTCCCTTTGAAAAATATTACTCTATCAAAGAAGAGACTGGCCATTAAAAAACAAAACAGCATCCAGTGTTCAGTAATTTCACTTCCATGGACCCTTCCTGGTTTATCAACAAATTTTATGTGTTCTTAGGTCTAAACGATTCCCTCTGCTATAAACTTTGCAATGATCTAAAATTTTAGGAGTTTTTAGAACTGTCCAACTATCTGACACTACATTATAAGAGTCTATATATTCTGCTTGTGACTTTACTGTTTAAGGTTATTATAATTTAATTTCACAAGGAAAACTAATACAGATGAATTCAAAATTTATTGAAGTGTCTGACGGTTTTTCTGGGGTTTATGTCAATGTGAGTTATGAATTTAGTAGGGACATGACTCATAAAGAAACCCAACCTTTGACATTATTTCTATACTAACATCTCTGTGGTTTAAGATGACCATATTTATGATCACTTTAATACTATAAATCATAGTTACAAACTAAAAATACTCCAACTCATGGGTCAGATAAAGTAAAGGGGTGAGGCTGACTGGCTACACAGATTCTGGCATTCAGTGTTTTCTTCCTGGGACTGCTGAGTGTCAGGAACTGGGAGATGAGAACCGGCGACCTGCAGAAGCCCTCTCGTTCTAAGAGCGCTGCAGCTGTCATCTGCATTTGATAGTTGGGGTGTGGCAATGCAGACCCAGAAGTAATGGAGAAATCCAGGTTTTCACAGTAATGGAGAAATCTTTTGACTATTTAAATGTGGGATTACAATGCCCCAAAAGCCAAATAGATCTTCACCAAGAGACAATTACGGTTTGTAGGTCACTAATTTGTGACAGGGATATAGTCTTTGCTGGCATGGAGCCTTCCTGAATTAAAAGATTGTTCTAAACAACCCGCATTCCATTCCAAAATCTAGGGCAACAGAAATTCCCAATAACTCACCTACGTCTACAAATGAATTTTTTAATAGTGTTTTCAAAATTACTGTCTGCCAACTTCCTTCATGTTATTAGTTTCAGAGTCTTTAAAAAGAATGCACAAGAGAAATATACTATACAAATATTTGACTTACTCTGTTTTGGGTAAATGTATATATAGCCTATTTCTGTGTTAACTGGGTACTTTTTGGTTTTACCAGAAGCAGACTAGAAAATGTTAAATTTATACCAAAACCAAATATTAAAAAAGCAAGTCAATCACTAAAGTGAGGCATTAATATGGACAACCCACTCCTGAACAAAACCATCTCTGTAACTGTCCCTACAGACCACAGACTTGCTCCAGAATTATTAGAAATGGTTGTGTTGTTTCTAACAATTAGAAAACAGATGAGAACTGGGAATCATTTCTTTTTAAATATAGTTTTAGACAATTCAACAATGTTAGCTAATAATAACAGTGTATTAGTTTTCTATTATCATAACAAATTACTCTAAACCAATGATTTTCAACCTGTGTGCTACAAGAATTTTTAAAACATTCAATACTTAACTAGTCAGGGGCTTTGACCTCTTTTCCCTTAGATTGTCAAATAAAAAAATGACCACAGCCAACACAACAACAGTTACTGGGTGTGAATGCCCTGTCTTGAACCATAAATACATAGGTCATATAGTAGAGATGCATTTTACTGGTCACATCACATAATAAGGTTGCACTTGATTGGTTAATTCTTGGTACCAGATATCTTTATATACAAGTATGAGCATGTGATTTTTTTAAAAAGCACTTGGAAGCAAAAGGGTAGGTAATTACTAGTATTTTTTTAAACCAATCGAAGTTATCTTTTCTGTTGCCAGATCAGCCCCCAAAATATTTTTTGGTGTGTCGAAGAATTTTAGTAATTAGTTTATGTGTGCCATGAAATGCAAAAGGTTGAAAATCACTGCTCTAAACTCAGTGGTTTGCAACAACATAAATTCATTATCTTATAGCTCTAAAGGCCAGAGGTCGGACATGGTCTACCAGGCTAAAATCGTGACATGCACAGGGCTGCATTCCTTTCTGGAGGCTGTTTTCTTGTCTTTTCCAGCTTCTAGAGGCTGTTGTTCCACTAATGTTGCCTGTTCTGACCATTCTTCCACAGTCACATCTCCCTCTGACAAAAATCAGGCAAGTTGCCTTTTAAGGATTCGTGTGATTAGATGAGCCCACTTGGGAAATCAAAGGATAATATTTTCATTTCAACAGCCTTAACCCTAACCAGATTTGCTGTGTAAGGTAACACATGTGTGGGTTCAGGAGTTAGGATGTGGGCCTCTTTGGAGGGCCTTTATTCTGTTTGCCACAAATGGGAACAATAATAACAACTATTTCTTTCAAGTGCTTATGTTCCAATTGTCGTGCTGATCACTCTGCCTGCTGCCTCTCATTCAATTCTAAAACAATAGATAAGGTGTGCAGTATCATTTCATTTTAAAGGGGAAGAAACTGAGGCTAACAAGTTAGGAAAATTGCTCAAGATAACAGATAACAGAGAGCAGAACAAGGACTTAAATCCAAACAGCCTGAATAAGCTAGGGCCCATAAGCTAAAATGCCACAAACGTGCAGGGAGAAGAGGGGGCCAGGGAGAAGATTCTGACTGGATTTGGATGACTACAGAAAGTGGCCCCATGGACCTCTTAGCTATTTCCTACCTTGTAGTTGCTTGTTGTTGTTGCATTTCATAACTTTAATGAGCACGTATATGCAAATCTATTGTATAAGAATGCCTCAGGTAGTAATTTAATGGTTATAATTTCATTCTAAAAAAATTCTAAAATCAGCTCTCATTAGACCACACTGAAAATTTGCTCTCATGGAGTTCTAAGAATATTGACAGAACATTTCATTTTTTTTTGAAATGAAAGAACATACCACCTTGATTCAATGTCATCATTGTTAGACATATCTATTTAATAAACAACTTTCTAGCACAAAAGAAAAATAACATAAAACAAAAACAAAATAAAGCATTGTAACTTCAAAGTGAGCAAGCACAATTAGAACAAGCACAGCCTGAGAGAAATGTTTCAGAAATCATGAAGCGTGTCTTTTAATTTTCTATAGAATTTTCTGGCTTTATCTCTTACAATTCCAGTCGCACTAAACTTGCTATTATAAAACAACCTATACTTTTGTACCTACTCTTCCTTCTTCCTGAAATGTTTCCTCTCACTTCTTTCTCTTCTGAAATGTCTGTTCATCCTTAAACACTGCAATTTAAATGTCACTTGGTGGTGACGCCTGCCCATATCTGGGCTTAAACCAGCTTACTCACTGCCTCTGCCGGGCTCCCCACAGTTCTATGCACATTTCTTAGTTACAGAATGTGCCACATCGCACTGTAGTCATTCATTTCCCCGACCTCCATCTATTTGATTGGACAATAACACTACCATGCATCTATATCAAAGCTCTGGTGTAAAGAAAATAAAACAAATGTGTGACATCTCATGAGTTTTGCATAACTGCTCGTACACAGTTCTTACACAACACATTTTTATACTTTCTCATGACTCTTATTCTCCAATCTGGTGCTCTTCATTGGTACTTAGCTGAAATGGGTTAGTTCTGGTTAACTGTATATAGTATTCACTGTTGGCAGTAGGTGGGATTTAAGATGGTCCCAATGATCTCTGCCTTCCCATATCCATGCCTGTGTGCAATTCCCTCCTTTTAGAATGGGCTGGACCTAGTGATTTGCTTATCACGAATATAGTAACATGAAGGTAACAGGGTGTCACTTCTGTGCTTAGGTTGCCAAAGATGATGATTTCCATCCTGCTAGCAGGTGCTCTCTCTTACTAGCTTTGATGCAGTAAACTGCCATGTTCAAAGGGCCCTTCATCAACAGCCAATGAGAAATTTAATCTGCAATAACAATATTGGTAAACTTGGAAAAACATCCTTCTCAAGCTCCTGAGGACACTCCAAATGCTGCCTTATGAGAGATCCTGAAGCGGAGGGGACTCAGCCATTCCAGGCCCAGATTCCTGATCTACAGACACTGTGAGACAACAAATGTGTGCTGCTTTAAGCTGCTAAATGTTGGAACTATTTGTTATGCAGCAGTAGATGACTAATACAATAGTATTCCCTTTGATAAAAGAACTCCATTTAAGCAAAAGGACCTCTTATATGGTATCAGAAGTTATATGAAGAAATCCCAGCAATCAGTGTGGCTCTCCCTCATTCGGCAGAAGCACATGGCAGAGACAAGGCTCCAGGTTTGAGAGAAGAAACTCACCCTCAGAGCCCAAACCCATGGCTTGAATGTGACACAGCAAACAGTAGAAGCTCCCTGACTCCAGGGGGTTGGGCAGGGAAGGACAGCACGGAGACAGGCAATGTCATGAGGAGGTCACACACCCATTGCAAGGTAAGCTCAGCAGCAGAACCAGAAGATGAACTGGGTTCCATGAAACACTCAGACAAAGAGGCACAGGAAGGTCAAACTTTCATTCTGGCTAACAGGTCAAAGCCAACAACCAAGGAAGGAAATGAAAGGCATCTGCTGAACCTCAGCTTCAACAATCCTGTCCTCCATACCTGTCTGTTGCTAAGACACCATTATTATTATACTCCTGCCATGCATAATCTTTTTATTCCCCTATGTGGGTTTTCAGCTCTGGGCTTTTCATATAAAAATCTCAAAATAAAACTCAAATAATACAGACATTTGAGACAAAGGTGAGTTTGGGTTTACTGACTAACCAAGTCAAAGCAGGTGAGGCTGGCTAATGAGGGAGCTGCCATCATCTCAGTGCTCAGGTGGGCTTGCACAGAGGCGGCTGGTGTGGACACATCCACTGGCTGCTCTGATGATCAAACCATGGCCGGCTGGAGGTCATACATGGATACAGCGGCTGCACCACAATGCTGCATAAAGGCTCCGACAAGCCTGGAAACCGCTACATCGGAGCTGAAAGATTCAGATAGCACAGACTTCTTTCCAAGCTTTGCATCTTTCAAAAGGCAAGTCAGCTCCCTGAGCCTTTGAGCCTGTTTCATTTTGAGCTGGCTGCTAATTGTATGCATGCACATATGTGTTTCAGAAAAGATAAGCACATTGCCTTGGCCTCCTCACTAACTGCACAGACAAGCCTCACTTCTGTTCTCTGTGAGTTTTCCAAGAGGGGCTTGTGGCTCTCTGAACATTAACCCTTCCTGGTAACTACAGTCTGCATTCTTCTAGAAATGCTTTCTTGCTTATGTTTGTTCAAAAATAGCTTTTCATCTTAAATTCTTTGAGTCCTGGGACTTGCCATTTTCATTTGCTTTTTGTAATCATGTTATATTTTCAAATTACTCAATAATAACTACCTAGTGTAATAGTATATAGCGGACTCAAGGAGATGAATGAGGCATTTTTTAGCTTTAGGGACCACATTTTAAATTTTAAAGTTGTCTGATTATCATGTTTCATGAAATAGTCCACAATTTTGTTATATTTTGCAATGCTGACTCCACAAGAAGAAAATGTGGAGTGGTTGTTCATAAAAATGCAAAAGTCTTTCCCAATAGCCATGGCAACTAGTGCCCAGATGGTGAGATTGTCGGACTGCTGACCGTGGTTCTTTAGAAAGGAAACCCACACAGCAGCAGCCGGGCTTATAAAATCCGCCCTGTGTGAGCACTGACCAGACTCACCAATTCTTCACAGCTCATATTCTCTGCTTGGGGCGGATCAGTGTCCAGGGTAGGGCCCTGGCTGCATCCATCTCCCCCCAGGGAATCCCCATCTCACATTCGTTCCCAAGAACAACAGGAGCCTCCTGGGTCCTAAGGAAAATCCTCCTACAGAAGGATTTTCTCTAACTTTCAGAGAAAGTGCTGCTCAATTACGCCAAGGGTTCTCTTTCTTTTTTAAGCCCCTATTCACAGTACATAATAAGTACAGTTGAATAAACAATGGCATGTTGAATCCATTGCTCCAGCAAAGCTATCTACTTTATGAAAATGATAACTTGGAAAACAACCAGAGAAAAGGGCCCAGTTGAAAGGGTCCCTGGAAAATAAGATGCTTCTTCAAGAGGAGAGCTTGTCTAATCATAACAGTAATAACAACAATTACCAGAGGTAACATTTACTAAAGGTTTCCCCTTTGCTAGGCATTTTACTAAAGATAAACTGCCAAGGCATTTTACAACTTTAAAATAACCTTGTTTATTTAGGTTTTTTTGGTGAAAGCTGATCTGCCTCTTTCCAATTCCTGTTCTTTATCATCATTGATCTCTCTGCCTGGTGCTGCCTGTGGCCCCCGCGCCCCTGTGGCATTGCTCACAGTATTCTCACCTACGTTACTGTGTGTGCACCAGTGATTATCGTGGCACACGCAGTGAATTATCTGTCTTGTTCTCTGCTTGCAATTTTGATAAATCCATCCAGAGCTATTTCTAAATATCTGATAATGAAGTTGTTGTCTATCCGTACAATAAATTACCAGCTTCAACTGAAATTCTTTTGGGAAGAATACAGAATAAAAAAGAATAATGTATTGTTGGCTTTCCAAAATATTATCTCTTTAAACACTTTACACAAATTACTTTTTCTAACAATGCTTGACAGAACACTCGAAAGAGAAACCCAAGAGGCAGCTCTGTGAGGGAAGGGCTCACACGGGTCACAGCGATTTCAAGTCTCGGCATCAGTTGCAAAGCCGTAAATCTTTCCCTGTAACCTTTTGTGTGTGACAATGGTATCCAAGACCTTTTAAAATACTGGGAAACCAACAGTAAAAAAGAAAACAATATCATCATAAAATTCTTGACTCTGTCTAAATAAGCCTGACAAATAGGATGGCAGTAATGATTTCAAAAAATCAGCATTGGCCATGTCAGAGAGCAAGCAGTAACTATAACAAGACCATAAAATGTAAGCACCAGGAGTATTCAACGCTATAAAAAGGTAAGTACTTTTAGAAGTAAAACTCCTTAGGGAACAACACACGAGGCTCTTTAACAACAAATATCCAGTGTCTAGTAGAATTCCTTGTGCTTAGTGTAGACACTTTATGGACCTTCTCTGACACGTGACAGGGACCAGAGCCATCCTGAAAAGGCCCTGGACGACAGCGGGGGTCGGGGCCAGCGGACAGCGCATTGAGCAGGCATCAGGAGAGGTCCCTTACGGAGCCCTGGGAAAGCCCTCCGCAGCCTCTGCTGAGGCTGCAGTTTCACCATGGGATAACTGTGGCCTCAGGTTAAGCCGAGAACAGGTCTTTAATGAGGGAAAGGCCAAAGGCCAATACAAGGGCACCATAAGAAGTGAGCAAAGCCATCATGATATGGGGCCTAAAAGAAACTTGAAGAAAAACAAGGAAAAGTTAAAAAGAAAGTATATAGCTTATAATTTTGATTGGGTGAACCAAAAACTGAATTTCTCAATCTTGGCACAATGGACCTTTTGGGTCATATAATTCTCTGTTTTGAAGGGCTATCTGGTACTAGACACAGATTAATGACTCAGTTGGAAAGTAATCAGAAAAAAAGCTTCCAGTTGAAATGGTCCCGGAAAAACAAGACATTTTATCAGGAGGATCGCTAGTCTAATAATAATAATATTCTGGGATGTTTAGCACTCTCTGGGGCCTCTACCTACCAGAGGCCAGCAGCAATTCCCTTTCCCCACAGTTGTGACAACCACAAATTTCTCCAGACATTGTCACATGTCCTCTGGCAGATGGGAGGTGAAATCCCCCCTGTTGGAAAACCACTGCCCCGAAGCATCTGTTTTCTCCCTAAGCCAGACAAGACTGTTTTCATTGTTTCTACCCGTCTGCCTTCCCCTTCTTCTGATCCTACTCTAAAGAACTGAGAAAGAGTGGGAAGGTGACAAGCTCACCAACACAAGGAAGAATCAGAGCTCTGTTTTTTAACTGTAATAATCAGAGCAGACAGACATTTCAGGAAGGTCTGAAATCAATATGTTTTATATCCTTTGACAGTTCCAAAATTATTAATTTTTATCTCTGATTCCAGAGATATTTTATTCTTGTTCATTATACAAGGTGAATTGGAAGCAGACATGTCCAGTAAGACTGAAACATATTTGTCAAATTTAATGAATGTTTATGTGAGTGACCCAAGAAAGCCATTCATCCAGATAAGTTAACAAGAAACTTTGTTATGCATAAAAGTTGTTTTTACAGAGATACTGAAAAATGGACTTCTAACATCCTGGCTCACATGAACCAAACCCTTTCCTTCTCTTCTATCCCCTTCCTTTGTCTTTTCTCCCCTTCTTTCCTTCCTCCCCTCTCTCTTTCTCTCCCCTCTCCCTTGGTCTCTCTCTGTCCCTCCTTCTCCCCCTCTCCTTCTTTTTCTTTTCTTGTAGGCATACCCATGTTTTCCTCTATGAGAACAGGAAAAAATGTAAGCAGAAGAGAGGTTATGAAGCCTTAATTAAGAAAAGCAATATACCCTCACTGGAAGGAAAACCATATTAATGAGTTTAGAAGAGCATACACTGCTGTATCATTTACACAAACGGTACAACTGAGTCATTATTGTAACTGTGCTTATATAATACAGTCAGAGACCCAGAAAATGGTGATTTGTATTTATTCTATTGATTCTGATTTAGGATTATTATGATAAAATCTGTAGGGGAATAATCTGTTTTGGAGTTGTAGCTAATGAACTGAAACAATCTCTAAGAAAGGCAGTTTAATTAATGAACATTATAAATTGAATAATGTATTTCCACATAAAATATAAATCTTTTCCCCTTATTTATTTTTGTTGGGTTGCAAATTAAACAAATGATGACAAATATAAGAGACAAGAATAAGGAGGCTTATCTTCTTTCTTCTTACTGGTTCTCACTAATTATGACCTTGACTAAGGCAATCAATCTCTCTGAGCCTTGGTTTCTCCTCATTTGTGAAAGGAATTTGGACAAGATTATTCTTAAGAATTCTTCCTTCTCCCAAGTTTTAGGATCATGAGGAAAATATAATTCAAATCATCTAAAACTGAAATTAAAGTCTGTACCATGCTACCAACTACGGAAGGTAATTACTCTGCAGCATACATAATTTCTGCTCCAGAGCTACAGGGCTATAAAAGTGAAAAAGGCTTCTTTTATTGATCAAAGCTCGTGACTATAAAGTACAGTGTGTCGCACTTGGATTCTTCTTTAAATTAGAGTGTCTATGATTAATTTCAGATGGGGTAAGCAAGTTTGAGAGTCTGCTGGGTACAAGGTTGAGTATGTCAGTTGTTACAACAAGGGGCTCTTCGACAGGAAAACTGGGCAGGAACACAGAGGCAAAACAAAAGCAGAACTCCAAGAGCTCAGCCATGAACATCAAAGAATGGCTTTGCAGTGGTGTCCTGACATTTATTCTGGAAGGCCTTCTACTGCGAATATGGGAGTGCCTATTACTAAAATTCAGAGAAAATAAATCCCAGTCTCTATCAGAGAAATGAGGTCCTGCTCTGGTCTCATGGGAGCTTGAAAAGGCACAGCCTAGATGCCTTCAGGCACAAGGCAAACCTCCACTAGTATCATTTCCTCAAGGTGTTTGCACAGATGCTAATAGAAAAGTGTGGAGAAAAAGATTAGAAGTGGTAGAAGTTAAACAGTCACTTCCTTTGCAGGAATCCTGAATACGGGCTGACCTGGTGTAGTCTAACCTAAGGAGTTTTGTCAAAGATCATCTGACTTGGGGCTATAAAATAAAACCCACTCATATTCCCTAAAAAAATCCAGCTTTTATGTAAGAATGTAAATTCTCAAATTTGTAGACCTACTTGTAGTAGACAGGAAATTTAAGGGCAAGAAAGGCTCTGTTT
Organism: Trachops cirrhosus; assembly: GCA_028533065.1. NCBI lineage: Eukaryota > Metazoa > Chordata > Mammalia > Chiroptera > Phyllostomidae > Trachops > Trachops cirrhosus. Next base: position 40,450,802 of record CM052539.1, read on the forward strand.
AAGGGAAAGCCAGAAATAGTGGTGTTAGTTGGGAGTGCTGGTGCATCATGAAGGAAACCCATCCGTCAAATGCCAGTTCTTGAAATTCTTGGCTCTGGTTCCCTAGGCACAAAAATCATGGCCTGAACAGCTTTTCTTAAAATAATTTTGGCCTTTCTTCTCATTTTCACAAAGGGATACTTAATTTACATCATTAGGTCCTTTGGAATCAGAAGGGAAAATTCTCCCAAAGTAGTCGAAAACAAACAGTAATTTGTGGGATTTTATTTGGAAGGAAAATGCTCCAGGAAAGGCAAAGCCAAAGCAGGAAATTCTCTGTAATGGATGACAGCTAAACTGTTCCTTGAATTCACAGCCAACAGACAGGCTCAGAATGAAAATGAACCTCTTGAAAATATCCTGCTCCAGAGAAACACTCTTCATTCAACACTAGGCCAAATTACGTGTCATGTACTCTCCCTTAAAGTATCTAACATTTTTAAAGAATATAAGAAAAACAAAAAGAATCACTAAGAAGTACAAAAATGTACAAAGCTTTTTAAGTCTTCAATGCCAAAGAATCAGCAGATTCCTTGAAAATTGCTGGCACTCTTATTTTAATGAGCACATCTTGAAATACCACTCTCTGGGAGGCAGCGGTTTTATCTCAGTCTTTTTCATTGTTGTTAACCACTTCCTTGGAACTCAGGCTTACTGACATTACCAATACTCTAACAAACTGTGTATATATTAAAACTCATTCTTTTATATTCCTTTACATTGAAAAATATCTCCATAGTCCTCCTTCAAGATACACTGCCACTAAGTGTGATTACATTTTGTCTAAAGAGCCCTGGCTGGCGTGCCTCAGTGGACTGAACCAGAGGGTCACTGGTTGGATTCCCAGTCAGGGCACACGCCTGGGTTGTGGGCCAGGTCCCCAGTAGGGGGCACATGAGAGGCAACCATACACTGATGTTTCTCTCCCTCTCTCCCTCCTTTCTCCTCTCTCTAAAAGTAAGTAAATAAAATCTTTAAAAAATTTTTTTGTCTAAAGAAAAAGTACACAATTTTCCCCATAATGTGGAAATGTTTAGGATGAACTGACTGACAAAAAAAGGCAAGAATTTGTAAATCCATTGGCAATTCTACATATTTTCTTTCCCCAGAATATCTTTAGTTATTTCTATTGATTAAGAAGTCATTTCTCATTGTTTTTTCCCATCATTTTTAATATGAATACTATATTTAAATTTAGAGGCAGGACCTTCCCTTTGCTATAACTGATAAACAGCAAGTAGTATGTTCACTATAACACTTAGAAGAAGACACACCAATTCAAAGGCATAAGGCAAAACTTTTATTATAGATTCCTATTTTCCCTAGAAACCTCTCAGTATTATTTACAATCCCTCTGACAAAAATTATAAAGTTGGAGGTACAGTAAAAAGTGACATGTTTTTCTAAAATATGCCACTTTTATCTTTCTTATACTTAAAAGAAATAAAAGAAACCAAAGGAATGTTTTATTTCACATCCACATTTTCTCAAACCCCATAGTCTTCGAGTTATTCTTCCAGCACCTTTTTCTTTCATATTGCACAGGTAGGAGCCCATACCATATGAACTTGATCAGCTGTATTACCCCAGGACCATTTAAAGACCTTACTAACCCTCAGGATATCCCTGAGCAGGACTCTGGGTGGTACTGAAGGGTCCTATACCATATTTCATAAAATAAACCTAAGCAAAATTTCTGTGATGTAGTTACTCAAGTGCCTTGTCCAGAGGTATAAAGAAGCTCAATTTTCTTTAATATTCCCATTTTCTAACACTCCAAGAATCTATTTCTGAAACATATCATATTATTTATGTTACTATTCCTTTATTCAAAAATCAGTTGTCATATAAAGGAAACCTACTCTTTAGGGGTTGTTTCTTAGATTTGCCATAGAATTCATATAAGCGTAAGGACAGTTCGGGTTTTAAATTATTATAATATTAATTTGGTTTTTAAGTTTTTCTTTACCTTCCTAACAGGGAGTGTACAACTCATCCAGAACGAGCAGGTATCCCTTTCCTTACATCAGATTCACGATAGCTACCAAATCAAAACCATATGCTATTGTTTATGACGTATTTTCTTATATGGGAGTATTTATGGCAAACTTCCCCCCCAAAATGAGTTTCTTTTAGAAACCTTTGAAAGTAAATTTAAGACACAGAAAGGCTGTATTTCATAAGGAGCCGCTACTTACCTGTACACGAGTAATCATCGATTCTGATGTATCCCGTCCGACAGACGCACATGAAGGAGCCCGGCGTGTTGACGCACATGGTGTTCTCCCGGCAGTAATGGCGCCCCTCAGCACACTCATCGACGTCTGTGCAGAAAAGGAAGGGCAAAGAGGTCAACGGCAGCCAATATTCAGGAGTTTATCTATGATTTTCTTTGGTAGGGAGAGCACAACAGTTACTCATTGAAAGGCATTTTTAAAAAGTATTCAAAACATCTTTAATAGGAATGTTTGATATTCAAATGACAGAAACCATAACAGTTTTTTTTCCAACAGCTCTTTCAGAGATGTCTGTATATTTCAACTTGCATAATTTTAAATATAATTGGACATTTTCAGTGCATTCATCTACCTGTGTTGGATTAACTGAATCAGAAAGTACAGATTGGGCTGCCTCAAAGTCTTGGAAGCTTCAATCACTGAGCCTCTTGCATATATCACTTTTTGATTCATTGGCTATTCTGTACACTTGGTGAGATGATGCAAGAGGTGAACAAAATATTCAATATTCACCAGAACTTTAATAACTTCACTTAAAGATATGAAACCAATAACATGTAGCTTATCAGTGATACAAGCAGAGATGTAGCAATACCAGTAAGTGTCTGAACAGAGATGAAATTACAAAGTAGAGACCTGATACAAATGAGAAGCTGTAAAATAGTGAAATAAGATATCATATGGAAGAACTTCTATAGTAATTCACACACCAAGTTTTGAGTATAAGGACTTACAAATGTTAAGCTATTATAGGCACTAGTACTAATTGAGAAGAATGCAAATTTTGACAATAAAACTATCCCCATTTTATAGCACCTCTTTGCCTGGGACATAAAGTATTTTACCAGTAATTTATCAATATGTAATATTCTTTATTAAAGGCTTTCATGCGTTGACCAGGCAATCATTTCTCTTCCAGAAGTCTGCTTTCTCAAATCCTTGTGGCGAATCCACAAACTAGCATTGCCCTCACTTGTACTACTAAGAGAAATAGATCAATGGTGATAGCCTGGCAAGCCACTACTACCGAATCTGTGCTATTCATATAACCTGAACTAGGCCCCAAGTCCTGACAGCATCAAAGGAAGTAACTGACACAATCTCAAAAAGCTATATTTTGGAGTTAGAAGTCTCTTGACAATGATCAGAGCTAACTATAATTTTTACGGATGGAAAAACTGAGGCCTAGAGAGAGTCAGTTTCCAATCAACTTCTAAATGCAAATTGGAACAATAAATTCCAAACCTCTTAGTAGTCAAAGCTCTTCCCAGTTTGGCCCTAACTTTTCCTTCTTTATATCTTATGACCTCACTCCTTATCTCCCTCTTAGTGTTCTGGTCACACTGAGCCTCCGATAATTCTTTGAATGGGCCATGCTCTTCCGTGACTTCGTGTCTTTCTTTATGCTGTTCTCTCTACTCCTCTCCCCACCACAACCCCGTGGATCTTGTCCGCCAGTGGATGCATCCATCAAGAATCTTGCTACATGTTTCTTCGTGAAAACTTATCTAGTGAAGTATTAAAATGCGCCCCATGCAGTGTTCCCTTGGAAGTTTGTAAATGTTTACATTTTAGATCCATCCATGGTACCTTGATTAATTTTTGTGAGCCTCTTCTTCCCATTAAACCATATACACTCCTCAGGGGTAGGGATCATCTATACATCCTTCTTAACACTGGCTGTACGTTATTTTATCTGGGATGCTTTTTAAAAACATTGGTTTTTGGGCCAACTCCCAACCCCCCACTCTAAATTCTGATTTAACTATCTTGGTGAAACACAGGCAATGATTTTTTAAAAACTTCTCCATTTTGAGTCTAATGCAGGGCTCAGCCAAATTTTTCAGTAAAGAGCCAAATACTAAATATTTTAGGCTTCAGGAGAATTGGATCTCTTGCAACTTCTTAACTCTGTTGTTGTAGCATGAAAGCAACCATAGGTAATATGTATATAAATTAGCCTGGCAATGTTCCAATAAAACTATACTTATAAAATCATATGGCAAATAAGATATGGCCTGCAGACCATAATTTGATGATCCCTGGTCAAATGCATAACCAGGGTTAAGAATCACAAGTATTTAATTCTCTTTTTAATCCACAATACCTCGTAGGATGTCTAGGGCATTATGGAGTCAATAAATGCTACAAAATGAATGAATACAGGCTTCAAGGCTAGATTAAGGAAGGTCTTAGAATGGCTCTCAGATTTTTTAACTCTTAGGATAATACTCTTTTCATGATAACATGCTACTTCTAAATGTTTTCACTGGTTTGCAAGGAAGATGTCATATTCAATTATAGTCTAAAAGTTAAACTACAAGCAACCTTGGGGAATATGATTTTAAAACGTCATTTGCTTCCAGGGTCTTAAGATCATAATAGGAATGATGTGGGATTACTGATGTGCTCAGCTTGATCAATGGACTTCAACCCTACTCCTCTGGGAGGGGGCTGTGGAGAACTGAGTTACTGGCAGCCATTGTGGGAGTTCCCTGGACTAAGCTTGGGCACCAGAAGGATGACTGTGAAGAAGTTCACGTGCACAGAGTCATGAAAAACTTACCTTTGGGGATAAAAGAACTGAGAATAATGAACACAACCCAGTGAAGACATCTTGGTTCCCAGGGAAGAATCATTGAACACACCATGGAATCTCCTCAAAAGAAGAGTAGTTCTCAGGGGGAGGACACAGAGCCTGGTGGAGTCAAGGGAGCAGCTTCAGTGCCTAGAGCACTACTGAGTCCCAGCTGGAGTGAGCATTAGTTATGTGAGGCACTGTACCACTCTCCAAACAGCATCCCCGAGAAGGATACCTAGCCCAGCAGGAATAGCTACCAAACCTGGAAAATCAAACTCCTATGTACAGGGGAAGCATCCCAGATCTCTTCTAAGAACACTGAAGAACTGGGAATTTGGAGAGCACTAAAATCTTATACGAGGAGATGGGGAAAAGATACAGTGAATCAGGTTTATTTCTATTAATGTGACCCTATTTACAACCACAAGTTATTGCACAAGTTGGTTTATAAAATACATAGGCATAATTTGTGAAAATTTGTGAAAGGGTAATGCTCTAATGGTTATTTGCTGTTGGTCTACAGGCCAGACTGTTGGGAGACATTGCCCTATCCAATTTCTTTCCATAGATGTTTCCCTTTTAAGCTATTGTATGGCAAAGAAAATGCAAAGTCGGGTCATAAAGCAAAAACAAAGAACCTATTCAATGTGAAGCGTTTTAGGAACTTGAAGGATCTGAATTGCATAGAAATACTGGATTCATGAACAAGAGATATGAAATGTCCCACCTATTTCCTGAAGCAGTATTGTGATGGGAAAAGTAGTAAAATACCAAAACACATTGTACCAACACTGTATGCCTAATTGCCAATTGCCTTTGTAAATTTCTCATGATCCATCTTCAGAAAAGGTACTCCCCAAAGAGCCACATTTATATGCTAAAACTGCAAAGCTACATTAATGTCATTCCCATTTACATATGCAGATACTCACAGGCACAAAAATGACAAGACTAAAAAGTAATCTGATGCAAAATCATGTTCTTAGTCCAGGGTATACTTTAGTTCCAAATCCTGATTCAAAAACTTAGTCAAACTCTCACAATTCAATTCCATTCTTTACACTTATTGAATGTTTCTATATCTAAGTCTTTCCTGGATTTTGAGTCATACTGATGACTCTAAGAGTTAGAACCACAACCACAGGTGGATAGTACTGGGGATTGAGTATATATCAATATAACTTTCTCCTAAGCAGAGAGCACTGCACCAAGTTGGGGAGGGGTACCACAGAAGATAGCTTCCTGCCAAATACTCAAACATGAGCTGGACATACTATCAGGATTCCAGCAAAGGATGCCTTGCTGGACCATGTGGCTTTTAACAACCCTTCTAAAATTTAGTACGAAGATAGTTGAAGCACAGACCCTCTCTTGAGAGGACTTACAATCCAGGAAACATTACAGTAATATAATCATTATCATCATCCCATTATGCACCTTCTGTTTTCAGCCCGGATTTTAGAGAGCAGTACTCAAAAGAGATTCATGGTTCCTTGAAAACAGAGTATCGCATGGTGAAATAGGTTTCAGGATCATGGTACTACTGTGCTTCCCACATCCCCTCCTTAAATTCACAATGAATGTGGGCAAATTACAGACTCTGAAGTATCTACTTGTTGTTTTTTTAAATCATTCATTCATTCATTAGACAAATATGTAATGGATATGCACCATGCCCAAATATTACTACATTACACAACAAAAACAAATTCTAGCTGGAGAAATAACACTTAAATGATGTTATAAAGTGATGCACAGTATACAACAGAAACACATTCAATGCGCATTAACTAGGCAGCAACCAACATTTTAGGAACACAGACCTTGTTTGTTCTGAGCACCTGTGAATGTAGAACACATTTGGGAATTTATAAATTTGGTGATATAAATCATTTTATAACTCTTGCCTCCCCCAACCTAGCAAGTGATAACAAAGTAAAGAAGCCAGAACATAATTACACAAATAACAACATGAGGTCTTATACGCTATGTGGAAAAAAAAGCAAAAATAAAAGTGGTATTCAGGGGAAGATTGGTGACTAAGAGCAAAGACAACCAAGGAAAATTTGATGGTGCAGCAGGGTTTGAGGTGGATTTTGAAGAAGTAGGCTTCAAGTGTCAGACTTGCACAAAGTTGGAGGGTGCCACCACAGAAGAGAGTTTTCTGTCAAATAAAGATGCTCAAAGATGAGAGGGAGTACTGTCGAGATTCAAGTCTAGCGCAGAGAGCATAAGCAGGGAAATATAAAATGTCAAGAAACCGTAAATATTCCATTTGACTGCAGTTTGTACAGAAAGAGGAAATGGAAACACAGTTATGGGAAAGGAGACCATGTGACTAAACTTAATTGTCCAACAAATATGAGAAAGGTGCCTTATTTTTTCTAATATGAAGATATTAAAGCATTTAGAGGAAGGGAAAGGGGAAATGGCATAGAAAAATAAACCTCATAAGTGTTGGTAAGATGGTGCAGTTGCAGAGTTGATAAGAGAGGTATAATCAAGGAGAGACACATATTCATGAATCAATAAAATTCTGAGTCTTTTGTGGTCACTAAATTTAAAGTAACATTCCCAGTCCCAGTTTTTCCATATTACTTATCAGTATCTAACTAAGAGTATTCAAAGTACCCTATTAAATTATTTGTTAATATTCCTGTTGTCCATTTGTATTGGAATATAACATTCAGGAGGATAGAGACCTTGTTCTAGAACAAAGGCTGGCCCTCACTGAGTATCTGCTGAATGAGTCAATGAATCCTTTCATGGCTTTTCATCTGGAATGAAAAAGATAAGAATCCTCATTCACGCTGGTCTGACTTGGAGCTCAACCTTGCAGAGTGAGCCTCTTTTTCCAGTACGCGGTGCAGGCACTTACTCAGATGTGGGCTCTTTGTAGGCACAGTGAACGTAAGCCATGGTGACGAACAGTCTTGTACAGTGGAAGAACACTGCAGCGGGAATGAAGAAACCTAGTCTAGTCTTTGGCTCTATTACAGACCTGACAGGCATTTCATCTCTCTGGACATTAATTCCATCCTCTATAAAAGCAAAGACTAGACATTTCCAAGTTATTACCAGCCCTCATACTTTACAATTGTAACAAAGAGAACATGATCTATCTGCTTGCAGTGGAAAATCTGATTCTCCAGAATTCTGTAGAATATATAGTCAGGTTCTGCCAAACTTAAAAAGCAGAAGTAAACTGTATTCTTACACTTGAACAAGTTTTCTTGCCTCAGGATAATTCAAGCTGATCTATTTTAAAAACAAGAATTTATAAATTTATAAATTCCTTTTTATCCTATCTAAAAGCTGAGAAAACTTCATAATTATTGAGAATCATAGATTTTTAGACCTGAAGGAACTTTAGAAATCATCTAACTGAACCCCAGCCATTTGCATGGAAGAAATGGAAGCACAGAGATGCTGGAGACAAATTAAAGAGGTAGCAGGGATCAGGTCATGAAACTTTTGTGAGTCACATAAAAACTTTGGACTTCATCCCTATGTGAAATGGGGAAGCTTTTAGGAAAGGATTAATTGAATCAAATCTGTGTTCTTTGAATATCTCTCATAAAGTAAAAATTTAAACAGTTAATGAGCAGCAATCATAATAAAAACACTATTTGCAGACCCCAGGTCCCAAATTAACGTTGCTTTTGGCCTAGAGACTGGTCTCCAGAATAGCTGTGGAGTCAGTGGGTCCCTGGGCATGATGCTCTTCCCCCATGCTTCTGCCACACTACCCAGCTCCCCCTCAATGCCTTCTCACTGATGCCATTCCTTAAAAAGAGAGGGAAAAAAGCGTGCTGTATTTCTAAGACATTTATCTCATTTTGCCCTGTAAAAGGATTATATTAGCATGTTAATGAACACTAATGCCTTTTGCTCAGCCAATAAAATCTTGAAGTCATGCAGCTCAACTGCAAGAATTTCACCTGCTGAAGACTAATACAGATCAGGATGGATTACTGCTAAGTCTTGGCCCAGCAGCTGTGAAAAACTCTCTTAGCAAAGTTGGCAAAGAGATCAATAACAATTCGTAAACCAGAGTTACACTTGGGAAGATGAATTTTTTTAAATATAAAAATATGACAGTATAAGTAGGCTGCTCAGTGAAAAATCAGTAAAGAATAAATTAAAATGTCATTTACAAAAAACCTAACATTTAAAGGAATTGCAAGGAACCATGCTTTTAAGACAGTGGCATTAGTAAGTTTGTTTACCAAATATTAATTTTATGTATTAAAAACTATATCTATCATATGTGACTAAAACATAAGATCTTTAGACATCTCAAAATAACCATACATTTATTTCATTTTTTAAAAATTCATTCATTCTAAATATTATGGTACATTCTTCAAGAAGAGTAAAAGCTATATCAGTGTTCTTACTACTATTAACAGGATATATTATTCCTAGCTTTCAGATGCATGAATTTAAATATATATATTTACATGCATATAAATACATATGTAAACATGCCAAAGAAAAATTTGAGACAGGGCTGAGAGTGGATCATAAAATAATACCATATACCTTTGGGAACAGATGAACAGATGAAAAACTAAGGGGCAGAGGACACAAAAGCATGAGTAGTTTATCCATGTAAGTAATATTTGTTGAATCCCTACTATGTCCAATATATATTCATTTTGACATCAATGGCATAGTCTTGAACAAAACAACTGTAGCATCTGTCCTTGTAGAGCTTATGGTCTTTCTGACAAGAGAGACAAATAATGATTTTTAAAATGTTATGGGAGTTTTAATAAGATAGTGCCATCTGGGGGGTGAGGGGGAGTGAGAGTTTCAAATCCAGTCATACAGCAAGACAAAGCTTCCAGAAGGATGTGACATCTAAGCACAGGTCTAAGAGAGAAGGAGAATTAGCCAGTTGAGAGGGGAAAGAAAAGGGCACTTCAAACAAGGAACTGTGTATAAATGCTGAAAAGTGAGAGCATTTGAGATAGTCAAAGAATAGCAAAACATTCGATGTGGCGAATGAAGTAAGCAGGAGCTATTTTGTGTGGAGAGCTTACAAACCATGTGAAAGAGTTTGATATTATCCTATGATCAGTGGGAATCTATTGAAGTTTTTTAAATCAGTTTTTAACACATCCTATGTGCACAGGGTATAAAATTTTAAAGATACAATAGAATGCACAATAAAAATAAGCTTGGCCCCTAGCCACACCACTGTCCCACTCCTAATCCCCAAGTCAGCCACTGTTACCAATTTCCTGTGCAATCTTCCAAATATAATCTACACTCATAGAAGCACAAGCATGGGGGTGGGAGGGACTGCTTCCCCTCTGAAGGATGTCAAGGAGGCAAATGAGGTGACATGAGTTGGTAAGCAAGACCTTTTTACTTGCAAGGTAGAGGATGGCTTAGATAAGAGCAAAACTGGAAGTTAGGAGGAAGCTCACTTAATAATTTGGATTCCTGTGTCTGTGATGGTATATTCTATTTGAATATGGAAAGAGTGTGGCAGATTCAAAAATATACATATGGGATCTACAGCTGATTGCACCCAGGGACTGACTGGATACCTACAGATGAGGGAGGGAAGATCTCAATGATAACATCATTTTTTAACAACTGGGTGGGTATTTAACATGGGGAACTGGAAGAATACATTTGGATGACAGAGGAATATGTTGAATTTGAGGTGCTTATGATGTATTGAAGTAGGCATGTCCAAGAGGCAGTTGTGGACCTAGAGCTCAGGAGAGAGGACAGGGCTGGTGGTCCATATTTGGGAGTCCTAAGCACAAAGAAGGTAGTAAAACCCATGTTGTTAGACAACATCGCCCACAGAGAGGGTGCAGAATGAGAAGAAAAATGAAAGTGGAGTCCTGGTTGACTTCAGCATTTGAGGGGCAACCAAAGAAAAGATACTGAAAAATTAAAAGAGTGTTCAACACACCTTCTATATTTGGGGAAATTCCCATCTCCCCAAGGAAGAAATCACAATTCAGATTTTCAGTGTACTTGGCAGCTAAGACATAGGCCTGTGATCTAGGCCTGTGATCAGGGGCACCCATGCAGCACTTCAGTTCAGAAGAGAACTCCTGACTCTAAGCAAGGTCGTGAACTCTCCTAACAGGTGTAATGGAGAAAGCATTCAGCACGTAGGATGGTAGCAATGGCCTAGCTTCGGGAGTCCAGTCCTGGTGTCATCAGTGAAAAGTATGCAATATTTCTGTGAGTTGTGGTGTCGACAGCAAGAGGCAGATGTAGTGGGATTTGTACCCAGGTGTGATAGGTGTTGTCCTGGCTAAATATCATCTAAACCTGTCCTCCTACATATTTTGAGGGCCACCTATCACCCCTCAATATATTCCTTTTCTGTTTAAACTGCCAGAGTGAATTCTGTTGTTTGCAAGTCTGATCCCTGATCAATACAATGTAGCATCATGAAGACAACATAAATAAGTGTTTGAAGGAGGGAGTGATCAATAGAATTAATTCCTACCTAGAGGTCAGGCAAGATACAGACTGAAAGGTAAGTTAACAGTGACCTTAGTAAGAGTAGTTTGGAGGGGATTTGGGATGGATATCTAGGCTGAAGTGGGTTACAGGGAGTGTCTAACTTGAAGAAAGGGAGATGCTGAAAATAGATCACACCTTCAAGGAATCTGGCTATAAACAGGAAGAGGAACAATTGCACAAAATCCAGAAGGGGATGTGGGGTTTAGGGAGAAACTTGATCATATTTAAATGCTGATGGAAAGGAGTGAACAGAAAGAAATTGAGGGGATAATAGATGGCAAGATTCCTCTGCAGACAGGAAGAGGTGAGATTCGGTAGTCAGATGGACCCGTTACTCCTAGGAGGAGTGGCGTCTATTCCACTGAGACTAGGGAGAGGGAAGACAGGGCAAGTTGTGAAGCAGGAGGACGAGGAAGTTACCATTTCTGTTTTGTTGGTAAAGAAGGTTATGTGCTGAGAATAAGAAAATGGGTAGAGCCAAAGGTTTACAGGGAACAGCAAAGGTTTGAAATAATTATTGTAGGAAGTGAGAGGAAACTGAGCTGGGTTGCACAGTAAAACTACCAAGCAGAGAACAGTACCCAGCCAAGGCTGGTAAGCATGCACAGATCTACCACTTGACATATCTGTAACACTTTGATTCTTCCAGTGCATATTCATAAGTATGATATGTTAATTCCCACAAAAACTCTATGACCTACAGGGAACAGATAGAGTTACCCGCTTTTCACAGCCAAGGAACCTGTGTAAAGTTGAGAAGTTTGTTGTAAGCTGGTGGTTGGCAAATCTAGAGTAGAATTACTCCATATAACCCACCATTATTCCTCCACAATCTGGCCCCATCTTTTGCAGTTTAATCTAGTAACACTTCTGGATATAAGCCTTCTGTTGCAGAGAAACTCCAAACATGTCTCGCTTTTTCTCTTTGCTTTCTCTTCTCTGCCAATACAAATTGGATTCACTCTTCAAGACTCAGATGAAGTCCCAGTTCCTCCACAGTATCTCCCTAACTTCTTGGGCCCTGGGGATTCCATCTGTCTCTATTTCTGCACTATTTGTCTGTGCTTATTCATGGCCAGTTAGTAAACCATGTAACCAAGGAACAAACAGGCTCATTTGAAAGATTGCCTTGTCTTGTTGAATTTGAAAATTCATCAAGTTGAATGACATTCTTTCCAGGAAGATTAGTATTTTTAAATATTAAAAACTGATTTAATAAATATATATTTATTTTGCCAAAACAAGGGTTTCACTCATTACAATATCCTAATTGCTACCTATTCAGAGTTATTCATCTAAACATTACACCAGTGTTTGCATGAGAGATATGAAGCCACTCGTTTCCAATGGCTCGTTTATACATAAATCACTGACTAAATTGCATTGCTAAATTTGACAATGTGAATCGATGTTTAATGTTGATTAGGAGGAATGACCTCACAACAATGAGGTATAAACAATGTATATGTTCTAAAATTTCAGTTCCATTTCTTCACTGTTACATTGTCATTTAAGGATATGAACAATCTGTAAAAATATATTTGGGAGCACATTCTTCATATTAATGAAAAATTACTTGAGGGAAATTTAAAGTGGAATAGAAAGGAAAAATGAAAATATTCTTATGTATTATTAAATCTCAAGGGTCTGTTTTTATATCATCCCAGTGAATAAGAGATATAATTCAGACCTATCAGGTGCTTGTCTGTTAACCAATGCTTCATGCTCACTAAAGGAAGCACCAGTTTCCCACTGCCCAGACACCCGGGGTGCTTTTTTTGCTTAGGAAGGTCATTTGCCTAAACAATCCAAGTCCTTCTCCAACACACAACTCAAATCTCTCACCCCTCTCTCACACATTTATTTCATTTGTGCCTAACCGGTTCCCCCGATCAAAAGATATTGTTGTCTCCTAAAAACACGTTCTTATTCCTATTCACAGTATTAATAATAAAACTAACATTTATTTAATCCAACGTCTGATGCTTTGCCCATGTCATTTCATTTTTCTTCACAGCATCACAGGTTTTGACAGCAGATCCCAAACATCATCTCAGAATCTTTGAAATCAAAGTCAGATTTGTTTTATGTGTGCAATCCTGATATATTTCTAGCCATTTCCCTACCATTAATCATGTGCAAACTTCCACTGCCTATCTCCAAGCCTTTTCTATTGGAGGTGGTTCTTCTTTTTGAAAGCTAATGAATACATAAAGGGAGGAAGGGAACTGTAAAAGGAATGCCAATAGTTGTGTTTTGTTTCCAGCAAGCATTTGTTAATTGACTGCAACACTTTTAATAAATATAACTAGAACATATGATTTGAAATTCTTGGAAGGCAAGATAAAGCTGGTATTTATAATTTAATCTTTAAGTTATACTTGACCTTAACCTTGATGGAACTGCAAAAAGACTTTTCCATCAATTAAATTATTAAAAATTTTAATCATATCATGCCTCTTGTCACTTCAATTGAATTCTTTTCCAGGGAGGTGGCTTAAAAAATAATTTTCATTTCTTTAATGAAAAAGTGATAATAAACTGCTGCTTCACCTAAGACACCTGCAATTAATTTTACATGAATTGTTTCATTCTAAGCAGACATTTTCTCCCTGATAATAATAAACAAGTATATGCATATGTGATTATCAAGTATTTTAACCTGCTATACATATACAGAAAAATAACATGAATTTCCAGTCACATTTAAAATCTTATCACATAACATGTAAATTAAGATGCATAATACATACTCTTTACTGAAGAAGTGGTTCGAATATTATTCAGACCAGAAAGGAATTAGGCATAAAGTGATCTGGTTCTGGAAATAAACCTTGGTAAATTAGTTACTGATGTAGCCAAAGATCTTATTTAATTGGCTTAAAACAGAAGATGATATCATCATATGGACTCTAAGGTATTGTTACCTCTAGTTTTCTATATACTAATGGTATAAAATCTTAGTTCCAAGTATGAATTCATATTGCATGAACTGACTGACACACTGGTAGTAATAAACATATATAAGGTACACAGATTTAATGACAAATTTTTACCAAGGACTTGTTTTTTGGAAGGCATTTTCACATACTTAATCTTATTTATCCCCCACTTGCTGTCAACCTCATGAGACAAATTCTCCCATTTAATAAATTAGGAGACTGAGGTTCAGAGATATTAAGTGATTTGCACAAATTCCCACTGTAAGTAAAATAGCAGAGGTAAGAATAAAATCCAAGTCCTTTGTGTAATACTCTTTCTTTGTGTAATATTCTTGCAGAACTTCCTGCATTTTTCAAAATGGGAAGATTTTCATTTGATCAAACACATTAATTTGTCTATTAAACCCCCAAATTTCTTCTGACATGTATTTTAAAAAATAATTACAGGCAATCGCACATATAAATCTACAAAGTATCCACACAGGTACCAGAAGGACCTTTTTCTGGTTTATTTTATTTTATTTTACATTTTCCCTCACCATTCCTCCCCCCATATCGTCTTCCATCTCCGCCCATCCCCCTCCCCTCCGCAATCACTGATCACCTCACTGTTGTCTGTGCTCATGAGTTCTCTCTCTTTCTCTCTTTTTTTCTCAATCCCTCCACTCCCTCCCCAACCCCCAAAGCTGTCAGCTTGGTCTCTATCTGAATCTGTCTCTGTTATGCTTGCTGGTTCAATCTGTTCATGACTTTTTATGCACAGGGAGTATACACAAAAGTATTTTTTCTGATTTGCTTTTCATCATTGAAACAATTGACTAGCAAAAGTGTGACGAATACAAGTATTTGTTTAACACTGGCAGACAGTAAATGTTTCCATTATATCATACAAAGAATGCAAAGGTAAGCAATTTGGTGAGTATAGTGGGCCAAAGAAATCTAAAAACCATACCAGAAATTCAATAATGCTACAAGCTGCGGACACAAACGTCCTCGGCTGCTGATGAATCTGCAGCCTCCCTTCAGCATCTCCCCAGTTACTCTGGCTGTGCCTTCAGTGTTCCCATGGATTTGGGAATAAGTCAATACCCATGTACCATCACTGCCCACCACCCTGGCCCGGACATCCTGTGGGCCTTTTCCACGTTCTGAGTCCCTGCCAAAACTATTATGTATCTCTGTGTCCCTACTTTTGTCCCTTTAAAAGAAGCTCCCCAGGACTGGGGTGGGGTAGGAGAGGAAACAGTGGAAAATAAATGGTAATGGAAAAACTACAATAAAAATGAACTGTTAATGAAATAAAAGAAGCTCCCATCCCCAAAGCTACAAAACTCTCGAGACACCAGCACAAAGCATTGTCCTTAGTCTCCAGAGCACATTCAGAGCTACTTGAAAGTAGAAAAATAAATGCCCTTCTACCTAATTTTCTTTTGTTCTTTGGGACTAGGCCCTACATTAGCCTTCTTAATGTCCTGAATGTAAGAGTGTATCCTCTTCCTCATCATCACATTATGTCTCTTCCACCATTCAGTGTAAAAACCAGCCCAAGGACCCAGGCAGCCCTCCCATGCTTACACATGAAGCCCTCTTCACTCCTGGCATAAAACCAAATGCCTTAAAGACAATCAAATGATGCAAACACACCCTGCGGGAAGGTATCATGCTCACATATAGCCACATTCCTCTTCTTAGCTTAACCCAGTGTTTCTCCACTGGGAACAATTTTGCCTGCCAGTGGAAATTTGACAAGGTCTGAAGACATTTTTGTTATCACAACTGGGAGTGGGGGGGGGCAGGGGACGATACAGAAGTGCTACTGGCACCTAGTAAACAGAAACCAAGGATGCTGCTAAACATCCTAAAATGCACAGGACAGCACCCATAACAAAGAATTCTCCAGTCCGAAATATCAGTAGTGCCCAGGCTGAGAAAGCCTCATGCAAACTAACACGACTGTGATGCACAGGAATAAGCATGTGACCGAACAGCCTCAAAAATTCACCCTTCTGGACAGGGGCACACGAACTGGAAACTAAGAAACAATGACTTTTGAAAATTCATCCTTAGAAGGATGTCAATATAAAATTAGTCTACAATAGTCCCATTCAACTTAAATGTACATAATCACTTGTGAAGCTTGTAAAAATGCAGATTTGGGGGACCCAACTGTGACTTAAAAAATATTAAGGAGGTTGCATCCAGGAATATGCATTTTTATTTAACAAGCTGCTTGGATGATTCTGATGCAATTTGAATCACAGGCTGAGGAAACCACATTGTACCCTGATGACAATAAGCTGATACTGTGAATACTAACATTCCTCTCCAGTTGAGCATGTGGCTGGAGAGCACTGGATAGCTGCTAAATCATCAAGATAATAAACGAATAAACTCTATGCCTTAGACCAGTGCTCTTTAAACTTCCTGACCTGTAAGAATGACCTGGAGGTCTTGTTAACATCCAGGTTCTGACTCGGTAATTCTGAGATAAAGTACAAGATTCTGCATTTCTAACCGACTCCCAGGTAATGATCCATACAACTGATGCTTAGACCAACATGCTGAGCACTGAAGTCTTAAAAAACAACTGCCAAAGAATATAAGGACCAGTATTAGTTATTTTAACAAAGCACAAAAACATCAATCACAATTCTCATGTTCTTCTGCGTCTTGGAAATGGGCAAAGACTTTAAATGCTGCCTCCAGTAGAGAGTTGGCTCCATAAGAACAAGGGCTTAATCAGTTTTACTCATGGCTGTGTGACCAGCACCCACTCAAGACCTCACACATAGTATGCACTCAGGAAATACTGTGAATAAGTGAATGCTGAACAAGGAGTCTCTCTATGAAGTCTAATGATAGAAGCCAATCATAAATCAAAATCCCAAGTGCTTGTTCTTAACCCTATTTCATACATTGATGCCTTATTAGTCAATGACTCATTTATGATTTCTTCTCTATACAGCATCAGAAGTGATCATAAACTCCCATAGACTTATATGAGCATTTTCTGGAGGAGTGCATTCTTTGGGGAGAAAAAACTCAGCTGCCCACAAAAGTCACACAACTATGGTATTTTGTTTCAAAAGAATAGCATTTGGGTAGCCCTGATTGCTTCTTCAACTGCTTTACATGAGGAACTATCCCTAAGAAGAAATTCAGAGAAGTTTAATCTTTATTGGGTTTGATCTTAAAGATTTAAGGTCTTTCCTTCATATCACAGAAGAAAGAAAGAAAAAACAAAAGAAAAAAGAAAAGAAAAAGGATACTGTATTAATTTCTTTTCTTACAAAAGAAAAAACATCTCTCTTTTCTCTGAGTTGTGTATTGTAATGGCGTTCAAGTTTGCAAACGAATGGAAATTGGTTTTGGGTCAGAGAAAGCTGAAGCTGAAGTTTATCATACCAGATACTAAAAGATAAATGAGCCCCTCCCCCCAGAATGGCTACTCCAAGTTCAAATTTAGCTGTGTCACTTGATATGGATCTTCCTGGACTTTTGCACCAAAACTCCTCAACTGGAGAAGAAATGATTTTCATGAGAAACTTTTTAAAAACCAGACACTTCCTCAACATTGTAAACATGTTAAATAAATGTTCCTCAAGGCCTAAAAACCTTTAATATTTCTATTATCATATTAATTCCAAAGGCTATTTTATGTTGCAACTTTTTCACTTGGTTAGATGAATACATGATGTCATTAAAAAGTTAGTTCATATTTGGAAACATCAAAACTGCCTTAGCTCTCCTCTTTTTTCCCCTTAACTTGTAACTACAATGGTTAGTTTTGTATGTCAACTTGACTAGGCCACAGGGTGACTGGGCCTTTGGTCAGACTTCATTCTGGGCTGTCTGTGAGGGTGCTTCTGGAGGAGACTCACATTTAAATTGGTAGACTGAGCAAAGCAGATTGCCTGGCCTCATGTGAGTGAGTCCCATCCAGTCAATCCAAAACCTGAATAGAACGAAAGGGAAACTGCCTGCCTGATTGATCAGCTGGGACACTGGTTGTCTTTGCCCTTGAAACTGGAACCTACACCATAGGCTCTCCTGGTCCTTGGTTTTTGGACTTTGCTAAAATTATTCCCTGAGCTCTCCTGGTTGTCCTGTTGAGTGCAGATCTGGAGACTTCCCAGCCTTCATAATCACATAAACCAAGTCTCTACGGTATCTCTCTATTTCAATGTCTATATGTCTATTTATATACATAGTAACCCTTATTTGTGGGAGCTATGTTCCAAGACCCCCAGTGATTAAATACCAGAAATCACAGATACTACCAAACCCTATATATACCCTGTATGTATTTTTTCCTAGATGTATATACCTGTAATAAAGTTTAATTTACAAATTAGGCAATTTCACAGATAAAAGATATGTTCTTAGCAACCTCAGCATACAATTTTTTCTTTTCTTATTACATCAAAACTTTCACCTTTTCAATTTAAAGTAAGCACTTTATAGCTTACTCTTTGGCATATCTGAGTCGCCAGCATCTTACACCTGCACTTTGGGTCCATCATTCAGTAAAGTAAGGGTCACTGGAACATAAGCACTGCAATACCGAGACAGTGGATCTGATAATGCAGACGGCCACTGAGTGACTAATGGGCAGGTACTGGACAAAGAGATGACTCATGTCCAGGGCAGGACATCACAAGGTTTCATCCTACTACTCAGAATGGTGCTCAACATAAAACTCGTGAGTCGTTTCTTTCTGGAGTTTTCCACTTCATATTTTCAAACAATGCTTGACCACAGGTAACTGAAACTACAGAAAGTGAAGCCGCACATGGACGGGTGGTGGGTGCTATATGTCCTTTCAGTTCTGTTTTTCTGGCAAACTCTAATTAATACAGTATCCTTGGACTTTTTAAATTTAAGACACTCTACCATAACACACCACAGAGAATTTGCATCATTAACCATACTTTTGAAAGCTGCAGTGTCTGCTATAATTCCCTAATTAATCCCACAGGGCTTAGTCCTCTGGTTATTTATCCCCTCTGTTAAACATGCCTCCCATTAGCTCCAGTGGGGACTTGTGTGCTGGGTTTACAATCAAAAACTTGAACTCATTCAACATCTTTCACTTCGTATCTTTTGGAGCAACTCTGGGAGGCTATCACTCATCTTACTCTTGAAGAAATCTTCTCAGATTAGCCCTGTATTCCGTAGTTAATGATACACGGGTACTGGCTATGTCAGGAATTCACCACTAAATGAATTAGTTGTGAAGTGGTAACAGCTAAGAAAAAAGGAAGGAAGGGAGAAAGGAATGGAGGGAGGGAAGAGGAAGAGGGGAGGAGCAAGGACAAAGGGAGCGGGGAGGAGAGGAGCAGGGGGTACAGAATGAGAGGGAGTTTGTTTTCCTACTGTCTTCCTGCCTGGGTTATATATTATGCTCTCACCTCATTACAGTTTCTGTAACGCCATGAGATTCTTTCTGAATGAACTAGAGAGATTTTTCTTTCTTTTCAGAAATATTCCATTTTTAAAGTCAGTTAATTGCTTTAAAAATGTCTTTCTAAAGAAAAATTTATATGCTACTCTTATTTCTAAAGTAAGAATTAGTTTAGGCTACACGAAATAAGCCAGGCAGTGAAAGACAAATACCATATGATCTCACCTTTAACAGGAACCTAAACAACAAAACAAAGAAACAAGTAAAATATAACAAAAGACAGACACTGAAATAGAGTTGTCAGTGACCAGAGGGGAGAGGGGAGGGAATTTCAGGGGAGAAGGGAAGGGTTTACAGGAACAAATATAGAGGACACATGGACAAAACTAGGGGTGTTGGAAACGGGAGGGAGGAGGGGAGGAATGGGTGGGTGGGCTGGAATGGGAATAAAGGATAGAAACTGTACTGAATAAATGAAAATAAAAACTTTTAAAAAAAAGAATTAGTTTAGGTATCTAATAATTAAAAGTAGTAAAAATTTTTAAGCTCCAAATTTGAAGATATATGACATAAATTTGGACCCTGAGTTTACTGTTCACTGTCTGGATAAGTGATTTTGGGCAAATCATTTCATTTTCAAGTTCTTCAGCTTTCTGAAGAAAGCTGTTATAACGGGATTATAATAATGCCTGCATCATAGAACTGCTGGGTGAAGTAAAATGTTTTATGTGGAAGGCATTTTAAATGCATGTAAAGAAGCATTTGGTTATTAATAACAGGTGCTGTCTTGACCCACATGGCTCAGTGGACTGGACGTGGTCCCACAAAGCGAGAGGTCACTGGTTCGCTTCCC
Source organism: Trachops cirrhosus (assembly GCA_028533065.1). Taxonomy (NCBI): domain Eukaryota; kingdom Metazoa; phylum Chordata; class Mammalia; order Chiroptera; family Phyllostomidae; genus Trachops; species Trachops cirrhosus. The sequence goes on from CM052539.1 coordinate 40,471,362, forward strand.
AGTCGGGGCAAGTGCCAGGGGCAGCCGATTGATTCATTTCTCTCACACATCAGTGTTTCTCTCTCTCTCTCTTTTCCTCTCCCTTCCCCTCTGTCTGAAAATAAATATAAAAATTAAACAAAAATAATTGGTTCTGTCTTTTTTATAGCCTTATTGACAAACAGCAAGAAAGTAAATTTTAAAAATAGAAACATATTGAAGTTACATGTTTTCATTAACAGTTGTATTTACATTACTTAGTACATGGGCTAAAATCTTCTGAAATGCAGAAGAAAAAAGGTAGAAGAGATGTCATTAGCTAAAGGCCTGCATTGAAAGGACAGAAGTCACGTGGGAGGAAACAGTGTTTTTTGTGATAAGATGGGTGAAAAAATATATATATTTGTGGTCCTTTTAAATGCATGCCATTTATCAGTGCACACATAATTTAATAAATAATGACTGTTATAAATTAATAAATTCCTTTTTTGTACTATTCAAAACAAGTTTTAAGGCCAATATACATCAATTTAAAACAACTGCATCCCTTTTTAGTTATAAAAATCAATAGACAATTAAGACTTTTTTTGTACAATATAAACACATTCAATAAGTTCAATGCCTGTTTCCAGAATAATTCTTTGGGGGTGAGGTTGCCTAAAGAATCCATCTGTTCAGCATAGCTAAGCATCTCAAAGCATCAATAAACAAATATATCTTAAACCCTTCCTTTGGCTGTCTCTATTTTAGTAGGTTGGGATAATTCAAGAAAAATAAACAGTCTATGACCACAAAACACATATTATAGGTGGGAGAAATACTTATATATACACATACATGAATGAACCCCTTAATAAATAATATAGTATTTATTTATTGTATATATGTATATAACAACTGGACAACACAGAACAAGGTACTAATTCTTCAGTCATCTAAAACTTTAAAAATTGATTTGAGAAATTAAAACTCTGTGCACTTCCTCCATCAAGAAAATCTTCAAAGAAAAAACAAAATTAAGCAGTCCAGAAGGATAATTAAATCATGAAGAGTTAAACCAAAAAGTAAAAGGTATCTGTTTCAAATTGCCTTACTTTGCTAGAGCTACCATGGAATACCATAACTGGTGGCATAAGGAACAGAAATTTGTCCCACAATTCTGTAGGCAAAATCAAGAGGTTGGAGGGCTGGTTCTTCCTATAGGCTGTCATGGACAATACACTCCCAGCCTCTTGCCCAATTTTGGTGCTTTGCTGGAAATCTTTGGTGTTCCTTGGCTCACAGGGGCATCAACCTGACCTCTGCCCTCACAAATATGATCCTGGCACTCCTCTACCCAAAACCCCTACTGGCTTCCCCTTCTTCTTACCACGAAACCCTTTGTCTTTACTGTGCCCTTCAAGGACCTGCTTCCCACCATCAGCCTCATCAGGCACCTCTCCCTTGCTCTCTGTCTTACACAGTACTTCATTCCACCTACAAGTCTTTACACATGCTGATTTTTCCACCTAGGAAATTCCCTTCAATCCCACCTTTACTTATAGACCTGGCTTCTTTTTACTTATTTTCAGATTTCAGAAAACAAACAAACAGAAAACAACAACAAAAAAAACCCTTTTCTTCAAGCACTACCACTGATCCAGATCAGACCTCTTAACCTATTTCTCAGCTCCTTCAGAGCATTTGCCACACATGCAATTCGATGTCCTTTGGCGTGATGATCTGTTTAGTACCCATCTTGCCTGAGAGAATATCAGTCATTATTTCTTATTTACTGTTTCACCTCTAGACTAATCTTGAACAGAGTAGGTACGCAATGAATATTTGTTAAATGAATAAATGAACTCCAACATTTACCAGTGCTATTTTAATGCTCATCAAGTAAACTGCAGTAAAAATAGTCTGAATTATAGTCATATCATTAAACAACCCCACAGATTTAGTAAATAAAATTTGTATTACTTACAAATTACTACTTGCTTATTTTTGTACATAATGAAAAGTCTAATTTCTTAGGAGACCAGCTGATAGACAACATGTGGCATATTTTTTTAAATGTTGCTTCTCAAAACTCAAAGCATCCTAAAAGTTAGCAACAACAATAACAAAATGAAAAGTAAAACCACATTTGATCAGAATACTGCAAAGCCTGTTAACATGAATAACAAAAGATATATTAGATATTCTCATGTATAAAAAATTCAAGATATCTATAATATAGCAACAAGTTTTTCTATAATTAACTTTGGAAGATTATATCTTTAAATGATAAATAAATATCATGAAGCAATTTATAAACCATTTGCAGTACAATCCATTCCAGGTGGCTCTACCTTCAAAACACACCAGGAATATGCTCCCTCCTCTTCACCGCCCTTATCACTTTCTTCATCCAGCCACCAGCATCTTCCGGGAGGACCGCAATAGCCTTCCAACCAGTCTTCCTATTTACACTTCTGTTCTCCCCACCACCTCCAACCCAATATTTCGTCCCACGCATTGCAGGCAGAACTATCCTTTATACCATATTTTGCCATGTATAATGTGTACTTTTTTGCCCACATTTTTGAGGGAAAAATAAGGATGCACATTATACACAGGTTATACTAATTCTGTATCTATGTAAATGGTTTTTTTGGTCTCCTCTTTTATTTATTCTATCTTTTCAATGTTATTTTACTTTATTTTTTATGTATAATCTTTATTACATTTTCCATTACTATAATTCTTATATTTATGCTTATGTATTAAAAGTCTAACTCCAGAAAGCAATAACAATACCTGTATGCAAAATAATACCCTGGGATATGATCGTTGGTTTTGTTTCTAAATATAAATAATAAATAACTAAATTAAAAAATTAAAATGAAAGATTTTTTTCCTGAAAGTTTGGGCCAAAAATGCAGGAGTGTAGTATACACAGGAGCACATTATACAAGGCAAGATACGGTGAGTCTGAGCCTGTCACTCCCCTCCTTGAGACAAACCTAAAATCCTCACAAGCCCGTCTACATTTTCTGTACCCTGCCTAATTGTTAACTGTATCTCTCTGCTCTGATTTTTCTGGTCCATCACATTATCCTTCTTTCTGTTTATAGAACAACCAAGCTAGTCTCCTCTTGGGTCTTTCTACTTGCTATTCTCCTTTGTTGGGATGCTTTGTTCCAGACCTTTCCATGCTGTTTCCTTATCATCACGTCTCAAGTCAACTGGCAACCCTCCCTGCTCCAGCCCCAGAGGCTTTCCCTGACCATCCCACCTAAATTAACCCCAATCCCTATCACGTCATCTTGTTTCATTTTCTTCCTGTTATTTATTATTATATGAAATTGCCTTCTCTATCAGGAGTTACTCACATATTTTCGGTCTCCCCCCAGGACGTAGGTTCCTGAGCACAAGAAACTTATCAGTCTTATTTATCATTTACTACCCAGTCCTAGAAAAATCATTTGTATTACAGTAAGTAGGTGCTCACTAAATATTTATTACATGAGTGAATATACTTAACAACAACAAAAGCAGCAGGTCAAAATAAAAATGATTATCATAAAATTCAGATTTTAAAAGAAGTATCACATAAAGTATACACATTAACACTTTCAGTGGGGCTTGTTACATATTAGAAATCTCAAGTATTATCATGAATAATACATTATTTTACTAAGTAACTTTAAGTCCATTTCTTATATAAAACCTTTAAAAGTTGAGGGATTTTAAATAAATCTTCATTATGAATGGGGATGGGAAGCCATATGTCCTACCCGAAGCAAAAATGGAACAGTCTCTTCAGAACTGAATTAGAAGTATTAAAAGAAATACTTTGGGAAAAAATGTCAATTTAAAAAATGAGTACTGATTTTTAACAGAGAAAAAATCTATTGAAAGCTAAGGAAAACAATGGAAATTGGTTTCCCGATGGCCAATAAATCACTGTGTAACTAAACAAAGTTTATACTTTGGAGGATTTCCATCTCCAAGGACTGATGCACCCTCTTGACATTTGGAAAAGGTAAGTCTAGAACCCTCCAAATGCCAAAATACCACCATATCAGTGTTCTTACTTGCAAGACCCAGGATTCAAATCTGTGCCTCAGGTAAATTATAAACTACTATGTCTCCTGGACTTCTAGAGTCTTCATGAACAGTCAAAGCCAAGGACTCCCTCACTGTATTTGGACTGTTTCCATGAGAGAATAGACTACCATGGATATTAGTTAAGATTTAAAAAAATAACTAGGAAATCATTTATTTCATAGAGCTGTTTATTAAGTACTGCAGAGCACACCTACTAAGATTACTTACAGTAGCAAACAAAAATAGCAATAGGCACTTTATTTTCCTGTTAATTGATTGCCTTTGTTACACAACATTGTCTGGAAAAATCTGACTACAATTCTAACTGTAAGCCACAGTAATTGTGTCAATATGTGAACTATCTGAAGATCTAATTATGAAAAAAAAAACAAGGCAATTTCACAGTGGGAGTCTTGTTCTAATTCAAGAAACCAGCCATATTAACTTACTAGTCTGACATATAGCAGATAGCTGAAAAAATTTAATTTGAAAGATAATTATTTTTAGCTGATTAATATGCTTCAAATTAAATTCACCGCTTTTAACGGGCCCATCAACTTGACAACCTGGGAAATTAATAAATTTTGCATGCCGTAATCCTAGGAAATTTATACAGCCGAGCTACACATCATTACAAGGATTACCTTCACAGTAGGCATTGTCCTCGCGCAGAGCCCGGAAACCATCTCGACAGCTACAAACAGCCCGGTCGTTCAGATTTCTGCAGACAGAATTCTCCATGCAGTTATGCCGCTCAGAACAGAAGTCATAGCCTACCAGAAAAAAGGAACTTATTAAGGTAAATGAACCATGACAAAGCAAATAAACTTGGTCTACTTAATGTCTTCCTTCGATTTAGAAGCTCTTTTCCCCTAAATGATTTTTAAAATTGATATCTTCATCCAGTGTTTACAAACCACATGCTATGTGTACTAAAAAGTTTTTCTTTATGTGTAAACTCAATTATTTCCTATTTCAATTTAATCTATGTCTTGTTGCTGACTTTATAAATGCTATCTAGTCCCCAGTAACAGCCTTCCAATTATCTGAAACAAAGATTCTTAGAGTCCAAAATGTAGATTGACAATACAGAAGATGATACAGTGAGGAAGCAAGTAATCTGAGAACTAATGGTGGAACATAATTAATAACCACGGGTAACAGAAACCAAGCCAGAAAAATATGCATATTGTGTGTTTAAGAAACAAAATGAACAGCTCAGCATTTTTCCTTTAAAAAACCTGAAACCTGTTTAAAAATGAAAATTATATCACTTCAGTCTAATTTTCTCTGGGAATCTGCAAGGCAAAGTATGTCCACTCAAAAGAAGAAGAAAATTTTTATGAATTACAAAGATTTCGTGGATTCCAGACTTTATAAGAGGAAAGAAAAATGGAACATCTTATAAACAGTGACATCAATCATGTGTAATTTCTGAGGATCTTTTTTTTCTGTGTGAATCCTTTGTTCAAAGGTCATCTACGATGCTGAAATAAAAAGCTTGAAGACTAGAATTCATATTTAATGGAAATTACATGATTATACATCATTCAAATAATTCTCAAATTGCCTGATGCATAAGTTATCTCTCTCATTTTTACATTGTTTAATGAATTGCCATTTCAGTCTATGTATGAAAGAAATGAAGACTAGAAGAATATATTTCATGTAGGTAGAATAAATGCACCTGCCTATAGCCAAGAAAAGACTTTTACCCGAGAAAATCATGAAGATGGAAGTTCTAAACTGGTTCTTCTTATTTGTAATCAAATTATCATAGAATGCTGTGATTCAGTAAAAGGGTGGATTAAACTATACCACAGCCAGCAGGTATATATCTGTTATAGCAAAATGGTTGGTGTCCACTTCAATTGGTTGGTGTCCATAATGATTACCTCGAACATTACCCAGAATTAAAACAACTCCCCAAAGAAGACCAGAAAAATACAGCAGTCCCTGTTATCTTGGGGATAGGGGGGCATATGTTCCAAGACCATTAGTAGATGACTGAAACCATGGATAGTACCAAACCCTGCATGTTATGTTTTTTCTTATATATATACACGTATGATCAAGTTCAGTTTAAAAAGTAAGAGCAGTAAGAGATTAACAACAGTAATAAAATAGAACAGTTACAACATACACTGTAATAAAAGTTATGTTAATGGTTTGGAGCCTTTATGATGTAAAATAGGGGCTACTTGGACACAAGCAATGCAATACCAGGTCAATTGATCTGAAAACTAAGACAGCTAATAAGCAGCTAACAGGCAGGTAGTGTGTAAAGTACACATGTGCTGGGCAAAGGGTTGAGTCACGACCCAGGCAGCGCAGAGCAGGGTGGATCGAGATTTCATCATGCTACATAGAACAGTGTGCAATTTAAAACTTAGGAACTGTTTATTTCTGGAATTTTCCATTTAATATTTTTGGACAGCTACTAACCACAAGTAACTGAAACCATGCGTAAGGGGGGACTACGGTATATAGTAAATAACAGCATTTAAATCACTTGACAACTTTTCTTGACAAGATTCTTCACAATATAAATTATCATGATTAAAACTAAACTTTAGAAGTAAACATCTCATTTTTAAGAGGCAAACATTTTTCTGGTAGGTTTTTTTTTATTTCCTTTTTCTTTAAAGAGTTATATTGACTGGCAGGCACTTATGTTGCTTCCAGCACTTGGCTGTTGTAAATTGTGCTGCTATGAACATTGGATGTATAGGTTCTTTTGGATTGGTGTTTCAGGGTTCTTAGGATATAATCCCAGCAGTGGAATTGTCGGGTCCAAAGTCAGTTGCAATTTTAGTTTTCTGAGGAAATTCCATACTGTTTTCCATAGTTGTTGTACCAGTCTGCAATCCCTCCAGCAGTGCCCTAGGATTCCCTTTTTTCCACAACCTCTCCAACACTTGTTGTTTGTTGCTTTGTTAATGATGGCCATTCTGACTGGTGTGAAATGGTATCTCATTGTGGTTTTAATTTGCATCTCTCTGATGGCTAGTGATGCTGAGCATCTTTTCATATGTCTCTGGGCCCTCTGTACATCCTCCTTGGAAAAGTGTCTGTTCAAGTCCTTTGCCCATTTTTTTATCAGGTTATTTATCTTCCTACAGTGGAGTCATGTGAGTTCTTTATACATTTTGGAGATCAAACCCTTGTCTGAAGTATAATTGGGGGGAGAGGGGGAGGGTTTTCAGGAACAACTATAAAGGACACATGGACAAAACCAACGCAGGGTGGAAGCTGGGGAGGGAGGTGGGGATGGCTGGGGTGGGTGGGGAGTGGTGGGGGGTAAATGCAGACAACTGTAATTGAAAAACAATTTTTTAATTAAATAAATAGTTAAATTGAAACTATATTTCTTAAAAAAGTGTTCCAGTGCCTTTTTACAATGCCTGAGGGGAAATAATTTCAGCTAAAAAGTCACCTTCATTCTCTACCCCAGTAGCTCAGCACATCATCAACCTAAAATGAAAACGTCACTCCATATTTATTCTAAATTAAAACAAAGTTACTAAAAAATAAATTGGCCCATTCTTTAAGATACACAGAGAATTAAGAGACCACATTCTAACACAGTGCTAAACTTTGTATAATTTCACTGTAATGTTTCAAACAACTTTTAGAGGGCTGTGACTAAGAACATGTAAAGGTACTGATGCATTTTTGTATTTCTCTCATATTTTTTCTTATATTTTATAAGAATATATATTTTTTCTTATATTTCTCTTATATTTTTTTCAAAACTATCTTTCAATTTTTCACTTTGCTGTATTTTCTCTCCTCCCATGTTTCAGACTCCGCCCAGTCTGCGCCATCCCTAACTATGCACATGCCTCCCTATTACAGTCCATTTCCTTTCTGCCTAAGTAACAGTGAGAGCCCTCATCTCCACACCAAGTACTGTGCGCATGCCCACCATGCAGTGTCTAATGGCTACAAGAATGTTCTAACTATAAAATAACAGTATGATCCCACTTTCACTGTTAGTGTGAGTTAGGAAGCATTTTAGGTTTTATCAGATGGTTTTTTTATAATTAATCCAGAGACTTGAAAACTAAAAATTTCATCAATAAAATTCTAATTAAACAATGACAGATAGCTATTTTGATTTATTCTCTCAACAAATAAGTTCACTGAATCTATTGGTTGTTTTACTGCTTAGAGATGAAATACCAGGGTCAAAAGGCTAACTACTAACAAGTAGAAAATTCACGCTTAATTAAAGTGGGTTGTTTCCAATCTATCTATAGGCAATAACTTCAAACAATCAGAGTATGGGTTGGCAATAAACCATGACTGTATTACCTTAATAGTTGCATTTCTACTCATGTGCTCATCTTAGGAACACCTGCATTTATATCTTATCTCTACCACTTACTGGTGTGTCATTAACTGTGTAAGTTAATTAACTTTCCTAAACCTTCTGTTTTTCTCACCTGTTAAATTAGGATAATATTTACCTTTGAAAACATAAGGTTCAAAGGAGATTATCTATGCAAAAGCATAATGGTATAGAATTTGTTAATAATTAAAACAATTAGAACAGTACTAATAAGCCACAAACCAAATATGTTGAGATACTTATTACAGAATAAAATTTGAATAGTAGTTATAGGTGGATGGATCAATAATATGACACAATCTAGACTTTCTTTTATTTTTTCCTTTAGATTTTAACCTCAAGGATAGCAATTTTTCTGTTCCCTTTTGAGCTTTACATATGAAGTCTGTGTCTTTTATTAAATATAGTTTTATAAAATATTAGTATGCATTTCTCTGTAACTGAATAAGTAGAAAAAGGTGTATATAGAAGATTATAAGTAAGGACAATATACATAAAGGTTATGTGTAATAATCAGGAGGAGGATACACTGATTTTGAGTATTTTCTGGTGTTGCCTACAGGTATCTATTCCTCCTTTTTAGAAAAGTAAGAGCAACCTAGTCATACTTTGGATGAACATTCACTCCCTGATGTCAGTCTGTGTGCTTATAGGGAAGTGGACTCTGCTGCCCCATAGGACAAGTCACTCCATGGGCCTAGAAACAATAATCTCTTCAGGTCGGGGTGTATGATCCAGTTCAGTGCTAATAGAGACAAATGAAACTCAACCCTTTGTTCAACTTATGAGAATATGGAACATTTCTTCTGCCTTTAATTAGATACTTAATCATATCATGATGAATTGAGCCTAAGAATGTCAGGGTACATTCTTAGGGTACCTAAGAACACATGGAGCCTAAAGATAAAGCCACCTCAGAGGAGGCAGACTGAGAGAGGCATCAAAGCAAAGGGGCAGGATTTGAAATCCAATTCAAGCTGCTTCCTGGGGCCACCTGTTCCTCCTTTTTTGCTTAAGCCAGTTGAGTTAGGTGTTCCATCTCTTGCATCTCAAAGAATACTAACTTATTTAGGCATTATTTGCAAGACAGTGGGTAATCCTAATTTTTCCTAAAGTGTGATTCATATGCAAGGATGAACATTTTTTAAACTTAAACTTTATTTTTTCAATTACAGTTTACATTCAAGATTTTTTGTATTAGTTTCAGGTGTACAGTAAAGTGGTTACAAAATCATATACTTTACAGTGTTCCCCCTGATATTTCCAGTACCCACTTGGCACCATACACAGTCATTACAATATTATTGACTGTATTCCCTAGGCTGTACTTTACATCCCTGTGGCTATATTGTAACTATCAATCTGTACTTCTTAATCTTCGACTTTTCCACCCAGCCCCCCAAGTCCCCCTCCCCTCTGGCAACCATCAATCTGTTATCTGTTGGGTCAACATTTTTTAAAAGTACTAACAGCAGTGGGTTTCTTTTAATGTGTAGAAGAAATGCATGAATCTAATAACAAATAACACCATTATTTCATGGATATCATTACTTAGTAATGAAACTAAAGTTTAAAAAAAAATGAGTTGACTAACAGCATATATTAAAAAAACTAACCCACTAATGTTACTAGTAATATACAGATAATAAAAATCCTAAAGGTATAATTGGATAATATAGGAAACTATGAATTATCCAGAAGTTGGGAAAGAACAATCTGCACTCCCTCAGCCTTCTGCATATTGATGCTCCAAGTACTTATAACTATATGGTATGATAAAGTGAATGCTAAATTAAAGTGGTCATCCCACACAGCCGATCTGGCTGGTGTGGTTCAGTGGATTGAGTGCTGGCCATGCGAACCAAAGGGTCACCAGTTCGATTCCCAGTCAGGGGATGGTCTTAAGCCACTGAGCTTTGGAGCTACTTTTGTTATATAGCAACAGATAACTACTCAAATGTGGTCCCACTGACGAGTTTGATCAGCACCACCTGGGAGCTTATTACCAACACAGATTCTTGAGCCTGCCCCCAGACCTACAGGATCATGATCTGCATTTCAACCATCCCTAGGTTATTTGTGTGCACATTTAAGCTTAAAAGGCACTAGTATAGCCTACTTTTAGCTGTCCAGTTCCCAAGTGAAGTGACTGAAATGAGCGTTCTTGATTCATATCGAATTCCACCCATACTCTGGGCCAGGCACGGGTCAGGTGCTGTGGGAAAGAAACTCGAGTGGCCCTCCTTGTCTGTCTATTTGATTACAGCCCCTTTTACTGGTGCTCCTTCATTCCCAAGAGCTACCCTAAAACTCTCTGAAGGGCAAACCAAATCTTAAACCATTTGAAATTCCCCAAGAACCTTTCATAGAACTGAGGTTTTAAAACTCATAAATGAATGCATGGGAGAAGAAGCTAGAAAGAAAAAAAATACACCATCCTGCTAAAAATGAGACAGGGGTATTTTATGTCTACCTTTCTTTAGAATAAATTAAAAGGAAAAAATAATAGTATATGTTTTATAAGGTTTCTTTCTTTTTTTAACTTTTTTCTAATTAAGCTTTCCTGTGTATCAGCATAAAGGTAACATTATTCAAACAAGTGTTAGTAGCTCATTTAGAGAAGTTTTTACACAACATCATAACACAAGTATGAGCACCAACTACATCCCAGGTGTCATAGTAGGAATGAAGGATACAGAGGTGAATATGAAGACCCAGCCCTGCCTTCAAAGTGCACAGTTCAATGAAGGAAACAGATTCACAAACATTTCATAATAACAGAGGAAGGCACATATAATTTCATGATTGCTAGGAACCATAAAAAGTTCCACATAATCAATCCTTTAGTTTACTACTTGAATCTACAATAAAACACCAAGTGCAAAAATCATTAGTGATGGGGAATTCTCTCCCTCCTAAGGCATCCTATTACATTTCCAAATAGCTTAAATTTTACTGTTTTCTTACTTTGAACTAAGAACCCAAGTCCCTCCTATTTATTGGTCCTAGGTCATTCATCACAGAGGCAACACAAAACAAGCAAAGCTTGTCTGATGGCCTTTCTCTCCTGGGCAGTATAGAAGCCTATACTGTGAAGAGAGTGGAAATGATAAGAGAGGGACCTGAAGTAATCAAAACGGAAAGTGTGCTAAATCAATTATAAGATCCAACTGAAGAGCAACAAAAAGCAAACAAACTAACTAATAAAATAAGTCATAACCGTTGTATAAATGTGTTCAGCAGTACCATGTTGACTCAGACCTGAGTACAGAGAAAAGTTTAGCAATCCAGAGCCTGAGACTGGTGTAAGATACCTCACAGAAATACATGAGAGCATCTAGATATTAATTCCATAACTACAATTACTTCATGACTACCTATTGTGCCAAATCAGAAACACACTTAGGGAAATACTACTAGTCTTTGGAAATACCTTGCCTATAAAATTTCTCTTTCATCTCAGTTGAAAAAGCCTCCTAAAATGTCTCGTACACATAAATCTTCTTTACAAAAAAGTCTTACCTTTACAAACTTTGCAACAGCTATGAGACAAGGTAATCTGTTGAGACTCCGGACAATCCAAAGCTGGGCAGCCTGAACTCTCAACCAGCTTCATAGTCTGGTCCTGTGAGACAATAGAAAGTAAATGCTTCAAACTTCTTAATTAGGACTTACTGTGTTTTCAGATTCAGTATCTGAAAAGGCTCTTCCAACATAAAACTAAAAATTTCATCCTGAGGACCTCCTCATAGGCCACAGGCTCGTTAATACCTTACATCACAGCTGGAAAGCCTTTAAAATGGACAAGCAGCACTTGAAAAGCACTTTAAAATGGATACTGCAGCCATGTCTACAATTTGCCAATCATAATAAGTTTTCAGGGTAATCCTGAAAAATTCTGTTAGTTTTACAACACATTTGCCACCCAGATGACAATTTGGGCAAAGATATAGCCTGAATTAGATGAACAGCTCACTGAAAGAAACAATATATATAAAATTGAGCTTTTCCAAACATTCTCATTTCAAGCTTTTATAAACTCTTATGGAGAGATTACCACAGGTGAGTCTGGTACAGAATATTTGGTATCTCGCAACAAAAGTATAAGGGAAATGAGGGTGGGATTCACATCTCTTGTAATTGGATGCCTAGCATATTTTCTGGCATGTAATTGGCACTCAAAAAATCTTTCTTAAATGAATTAATAAATCAATGTAAAATTATTATAGTTCTAGCAATCAAAGTAGATAAAATTCTTTTCATGGAGAAACCAAAATACAAAATACTTTTCTCATAAATGCAATAACCCTACCCTCAAAGTAAATATTTGACTTCTATATTTTCAATCTCTAATCCTTTAAGAACAGGGTCATTAACTATCTCATATTATGCTTATCCATACATAAGTAATAAAATGACTATTTGGGACTTTCAGGCTTTCATTTAATACTGCTCAATAGCCTAGATTTTTTGTTATCATTTCTATAAGAACTGTTTTCATGGAAGAGATACACATTTCAACATCTCCCTTTTCCTGGCTTATGTATGAAAAAGACCTTCTTCAAATTATCATAATCTCTTATCAAGAAAGTGGCAGGACAATTGTATACAGTGGAGTCAAATGCCAGTCTTCCTTTGACTTGATGGCAGTATCCATTCTGATGATCTTATTTCCAGAAGCACCATGTTTTTCTGTGTTACCATTAAAGCCATATACTCCCAGGACACATTTTCAAGGACATAAAACTGACAATAAAGGAACAAAGAAAGACTGGAATTGACAGCCCAGAAAATGGAAGCATAAGAGAGCTGTCAATTATGTAAATGTGTAAATACAGAAGCTAAGGGGCCTGAGGGAGAAGAAACAATGGAAGTCCTTACTGTCAAGAATTTAGTCAAGAGCTATTGTACAAAAGCTTATGACAACCTGGCAAGCTGTGCTTTATAATCTATAGCCACTAGCTCCATGCAGCTCTTGAACACTGTAAGTATAAAATACCAACAAGATTTTAAAGACTTAGTATGGTGAAAGAATGTAATATATTTCATTAAAAATGTTATATTTATTGATTACCTGCTAAAATAATGTTTTGGTTTTATTGGGTTAAATATACAGAATTTAGCCCAAAAAATTATGTTTGTTGTTTGTATCATATTTCTATTGGACAGCATGGCACCTGAAGGTATAAAGTAGCGCCTTTTGTTTGAGTAAATAAAAGGTAACATTTGTTCATTCACCCAATATTTACTAAAAGCACCCACAGAGTTGTCTACAGGGACTTCTCACTAAACCAAGTTAAATTAAAGCATTTTATAGCTATTTTAAAATCAACAGGCAGCTATCCCAGTATACTTCTAAACCACAACAGTCAGTGTGAGGGAACACACTGGTCAGATGAAAAGAACTCACACACGCAAACACACACACATCAGGCAGAGAAACGTCAAAGGTCCTCAAGAGTTTAAAATTTAGAGCTGAAATTTCAAAGTTAGAGTTTACCAGTAGAAAGCAGCTGACAAAAGTTTTCCACTTTCCTTGAGTAACTTTTCTCTGATTCCATTTTTCTCAATTTGGAGTCACTAGATCTCCCTCCTAAGTCTCCCAATCTTTTCATCAGTAACAGGACCTACTCCACTCAAAACAGCACCAGCGTACGAACGCTGCTCGAGAAATATCCGCCTTGAAATCCAGTTCAGCAACTCACGTTAATAACACTCCTATGCCTCAGCTCCCTTATTTTTAGGATGGTAACCTACATCGTGGGCAACCAGGGTTAAACCCAGAGGAGCAGATAGGACACTTTATAATGAGCATCGTGAAATCAGAGCTTTCATTTTCTAGAAATCAAATCTGTCACAGTTTTGCCTCATTATGTCTACTTTTTGATTATCCCTAACGTCTTCCAATGTAAGATACATGAAGTATGTAGCTGGCTTTTTTCACATTCAATTATCTTGGTGAAATTGTTAGGATTTTCCTTTCCCCAACACTTAATGCTCATATAAATGCTCAGTTTATTGGTGGTGCCAGCATGATAAATCACTTATCTTCATTTTCCAAATAATCTATACATACTAAATCATCCCCAAAACCTACATATGGGATGAATTTAAAGAAGAAAATTAAAAATCAAGTGGAAATGGAACCCTAAAACTGAAACTTTATATGTAGACAGCTTCCCATGTGGCTTGAAATATAACATTATATTTTATAAAAGGCAAATATGAAAAGTGTTATGAAACGTATTTAGTTTTTCAATTAGCAGATCAAGAAGCAGTTAAAAAGAAACACATTTGCTTCAGAAACATACTTCAAGAGACCATGGCAGTAAATTTAAAAAGCATTCTCCTTCAAATCATGTAAGATATCCCTCCCAGAAAGATTAAGATTAATATCGCTCTTGTCACCATCCAGCAGTTAATTTTTATTAGATAAGCTTTATGTTTTGTTTGTAATTGGACTGAGCAGTGCTTCTCAGAACGGTCAAAAACATAAGTGAAAACAGGCTATCTCTACCTACTTTTTCTTCCAAACAGAATAGAAGGAGCTGCTTTGAACTGGGAAAATACAACTTCATAAAACTTTAATTTGACAAAAGAGCATTTTTATTTATTGGTAAAATTATTTTACAACGCTTAATTTACATGGTTGTAAAATAATGGGAATTTCCATATATTTGAACTACAATTAATACCTTAAATTCTTCTCTTAGATGCCTTAAAGTTATTGCAAGGGTGAGGTTTTAAAGAAACATTTGCTGTATTTGCATAACTGGAAGAATTTTGAAAAGCTCATGAAGTTTCCTTACCTTGCACTCATAGAGAACACACACTCCAGAAGAGGAATAGACTGTATTTCTTTCTCCTTCAAAGTAGGTTCGTCCTTGAAATTGGCATATTGCTTTGGAATAAAAAAAATACATTTACATTTATTTTTGATTTTTCATTAGGAAGAATAGCTTAGAAATGTTCAGATTACTCTGCCACAGTATTTCGATGTTCTCCTGCCTTTTCATGGTGTTTGAATAGCTATAAACCAAAATTCAATCTAACATATAAGACACATGGAGGCTCAAGTTAGTATCACGCCCTTTGAGTTCAGAGGGTAAAACAAGGTACAGAGAGGATAAGGGGCAATGGCAAGTCAGAATTAGACTCTGAAAAAGAAGTGTGGATAAGCAGTCTCCCACCCAGTTATTTGCCTGCTAAATGATGTCCCATGCAGGGAATATTAAACATGTGCTTAGGGCAGCTCCAAATCAGGGTGATGAGACAAGTTCATTTTATATATACCATTACAGAACTGTAAAACAAAGAATTGAAATAAGCCAGGCAGTGAAAGACAAATATCATATGATCTCATCTATAAGTGGAACCCAATCGACAAAACAAACAAGCCAGCAAAATATAGCCACAGACACCGAAATAAAGAACAAACTGACAGTAACCAGAGGAGAATGGGGCGTGGATAATGGGGGGGAAGGGAAAGGGTTGTCAAGGAACATGTGTAAAGGGCACATGGACAAAGCCAAAGCAGGGTAGGATTAAGGGTGGGAGGTGGGGACAGCTGGGGTGGGGAAAATGGAGACAACTGTACTGAAACAACAAAAAAATTTTTTTAAATAATAATAAAAAAGAAGCTATATTAATTTCAACACATAATGTAAATGTTCTGTTTTATGGGTTAGTATTATTTTATTTATAAGTACATGTGGGTGTGGGCACTCTATTTAGGATGTTGAAATGTCTTAATCTGGGCCTGCCTTGCTTCCATCACAATTTAAAACAGAACTTCAGATTCGATGGGGAAAACAGTTTTAATTAGTGAAAATGTATAGAAAGTATCAAATGACTTTATGAGACCTTTCAAAATATTTACTTACAATGCACACACACATTTAGCCAACGGAAACTGCTCGTTTTGAAATGAATGCTTCACACTAGCCATGCTGACTCATCACCTACCCAGAGACAGATTTAGCATGAAGCTAATGAAGCTTAACCTTCAGTATCAGTCTCTGGCTGAGACCTTCTTCTAAGACTCTGAACCAACTTTGTTTTCATAATTTTGCATCGTTTTCCTTTGCAAGGGCACTCAACATTGTAGATGCTTTGAAGCCCCATAACACCTGTATCACCTCAAGCTAATACTTCCGAAGAGCAGTGGAGTGATCACCTGACAGGAAAAGACTTGAATGGTTTGTTAGCCCTACTTACAAAATTCAATTATCTATTTTAACCACATGAATTTTACAGAGTCGATGTGTATATTTATTTCCCTTTAATTTCATTGTAAGAATAGAAGAAAGTCTTTTTATCTTCAGAATTTATATATTTATATTACCTTTAAAGTATCAAGTTGCATATAATAATTTCTAATAAAGAATTAGACATGCTTTTATTAATAATAGTAAATATAGATATGATTGTACAAAAATTTGTATTTAAAATGTAACCCGACATTCACCTTTGCTGAAAAATGAACTGAACAGTTTAAAAACTGTACATTTACATAATGGGAAGCATGCATATTTTTAAAATGCCATCCTATAACTGAACTCCTTACTCAGCTTTTATTAATAATTTCCCTGCACAATATATATCACTGGCAAATTGATGTTCAAGTTTGGGAGCATGCTGCAAAAGAATACAACTCACTTGCATAAATTTCACTACTTAAAACTGGCTGAAGCTTGCTCACTCATGAATATTCAAAATAAAACTACAAATTTGCCAGCTGCATACTATCTGTCATACTATGAATAAATAGCATGTGCATTTACTTAATGAACCTGGCTGATTATAAAATATATCTCCCCAATACATAATTTTTAAGTATTTTTTCTCTTATGAGATTCAGTAACCTCAAAATACCATGATCTGACATATTGTGTGTTCAATTATACTTAATAAGTACCACATTTTATAAAATAATGAGAATAAATAAAGCTCTCTTACTCCTATTAAACCCTGCCATTCAAACATTTCTAAGACTATTATATATATAACTTGATAACTGCAGCCTACTTTAAGTCCATGTTGAAGAAAAATACTGATGTTCCAAGCCTTTCTTAGAACAGAAGGGAAAGGAAACACTTTAAAAAACACAAGGGTAAGTTCTCCTTATACAATGTCTTATGATAATTTAATATTCATGCACAGCAGATGGACTGCCTGTTCTAAACTCTTAATTCAAGAGATTCAAATAGGCAACTTGTGGGACGATAGGGCACCAAATGGAGCTTGGCAGAGGGAGGAAGCACAGAAACAAATGAGGTCACAACTGCTTCATTTCCTTTCAAGCAATGAGCACAAACAGGGTGAACTTAGCTTAGGGAGAACCCAAAGTAAGTGCTTCTCATCTTGAATTCAGAAAATCCATAATCATTCCTAAAAATACTACAAGGAATCCTGAAAATACCATTGGGACAGCTCTGGGACTTAAGAGTAGGTTGAAGGAGTAAAAACCATTTATTTATTAATATGTACTGAGCTCCTATGTGTTGGTAGTCTCCTGGGTTCCAGGATTCAATGATTTATCAATTAAGAAAAGTACATTTTATGTACTTTACTGTATATATATATATGTTATACTTTGATTTTTAAAAATGAAAATACATGCAGATTCTTATGTTCAAGGGAAGTAATAACAACAATAACAATGTATTAGAGAAAAAGATAAATGAGCCACGATTCATGCCCTCTCTGTGAAGTAGGACAGACAGGCTCCTACACAGCTAACTACAATAAAAGCCAAACTGAAGTGTTATAATTGAGAAACTCATAAGTTATATGTCAGCACAGGAGACCAAGCAGTGAACTTCTAAGAGGGGACAACCAGATCAAGGCTAAGGAAGCAAATCAGGCCTGGTGAAGGACCCAGGCTCTGGCAAACCTGAAGTCATCATCACTGTAGACTAAGCAGCAAGGAAAGGAAATGGTTTTACTAGAGCCCAGTATGAGCTGGTTACGAAGGAGAGAGAGGCTGCCTAGTGAGAGTGCAATCGTGAGACACACAGCTACCGCCAGAAACACGGGCTGGTGCAGCGAAGGTGGAGGGGAGAAACATGGCCAACTCCCTCCTCCTGCCTTCCAGTTTCCTGCCAGCCCTCCCATTGGCAAACCCTGCCCAGTGCCAGCTGGCGAGGAGACCAGGGTGATACAGTCTGCAGAAGTCTGGCTCCTGAGGCACAGAGGAGGGAGGAAAAGGAAAGGAAATGGACCTGGGAGTAAGGGGTACACAGAAAGAATAACCAGCACCCCACACAGGTGGCTATCTTATTAACTCACTTTAAACCATGAAGAGGTCTAGTTTACAAGGATAGGTTGCCTTGAAGGACATGAGGCAGTGGAACACAGAATAAATTTTAAGGGAAAAAATAGAGATAGATACAAAATGCAGATCCACTTTAAGGAAAAATCCAGATAGCTTATCAAAATGAGATCCATAGGCAGGCAGAAGACAAGAGGAAGGAACGGAGCTCTGGAGAGAGAGAGTATAACAGGAAGGAAAGTGGAGTAGGGCTACTGACCGATTTTAACCAACACTGCCGATGCGGTATCAGAAACAAAGCCACGGAGATGATGATGACGATGAGTATGATGATGATGATGATGATGATGATGATGATGATAAATCACTGTGGCTACCACAATGACTGCAAGAAAGTCTCTAGAATTCCCTAACTGAAATGTACCTGCCTGCTTACCTTTTCCTCATGGAGTGTAAAGTAAAAGAAATCACTTCCCCAACCAAATGACAAAGAAATGATCATTTTGCTATACTGATTTCTTCTTTAATTTAATTGCACGCACATGGTCATAGTCAAACACTTCATCTCTTGCCGACTTCGCACGCCCGTGTGTTTGCACGTGTGCATGTGCACGGCACTGAGCTGACACCCAACTCCAGATGCCCCAAACCATTTGCCAGCTTAAAGTAGAATTCTGTCAACTAGGCTACATGTTTAAACATCTATGTTTAAATCATTTATTGAGTATATTTCATTTATATATTACATTTATATTTTAAGATATGAAATTTCTAGGGAAATAGATATCAATTAATCCATTTAGGCTTATCACTTTGCAGACAAAAAGCTAGGCCCCCATGAAATCAGACTAACCCATAGCACTATATCTATTCCTAAATGATTATTATTAATCAATGTTAAATGCATATTTCCTGTGACTGTGGTGTATGTTTTTATATAATTCACATCACTGTCTAGGTGAATTATGTCATCCAGAGCTGTCCAGTGCACAGACTCTTTAGTCACTGGTAGGGACATAATTAGAACTTGGGGAAGTGCAATAGGTTCATATAACAAACAATTGGTACATATGTTTTACTAGGGCTATATTAAACATAACTAACTACATAGTTACTAGCACCATAATTGAGAGACTCTGAAAAAGCAAGTAATGTAAATTATTTTCTCTTCATTCCCCCCCCATTTTAACAATTAAGAAGAATTAGAGAGATGGGATATATAGTAAAGGTACAAATTTGAAAGTCATCAATTGTAAAAAAAGTGAAAAGTAATTTATAGCACAAATTGAGAAACAGGTAAGTGAAAGAAGGAAATAAACTCTAAAAGTACTAAATTACACATTATAATTCTTATTTACTGGTCATTAATGCAGAAAGAAAAAATGCAGATCCCTTTAATGAAATTTCAATAAACTTCTACAAACCTTTGTAGAATGAATTATGCAAATCCATAGAAAAATATTTTCAAACATACAAGCAAAAGAACATCATATCATATTTTACTTCAAAACATTCTCTTATTACATATTTAGCTTTTCCTTTTTATCACTGGATTGAAAAACCATGAGTCTATTTTAAACTTCCCCATTGGTATCAACACCTTTAAAAATGATCCAACAAAAAATTAAAAGTTACCTATACTAAGAAGAAAACCAGTATAACTCACATAGGTACGAAATGGGATTTATGATGTCTTTAAAATTTTGTTCAAAAACACCAGGTTATCAGTGATCTTTAGATTGTTTAAGCCTTCTGTTAAGGACAGAGTTGTATTTAGTAAGCTTTTATATGATGTTCTTTGAAAGCTCAGTTTCCTCCGGGAGGGCTTTTAGAGATCCCATGTACAACGGCAATTATTTCACGCTGAGCCAACATGATCTTTGTTAGTGAGATACAAATCAAAGCTGCTGGATGAAAATATATCTCATTAACTATAATTATTTTTATTTAAGCTTTTAAAAATGTACAATAAACGCATTTACAAAGCAGGCTAAAATACTGTGATGTCAAACAAAAAAAAATATCTGAAAGTGTTTCAAAATTACCAAAAGACTGCAGCGCACAGCCTTTTCTGTCATCTGGACTCACTTGGAATCAGTTCTTAGCAGTACGGTTGTACCAAACCTCTTGAGCACTATAAATTAATTTTTCCCTCTTTTACAATGCTTAAATCTTTTTAAGAGCACTTCAACACAACTTCCTTTTCTCTAGGTAGCTGTGCACTTTTCTCTAGGTAGTTGTGCATCTCTCCCGCAGAAGGACATGGGCGGTGAGTGTCTTATTTGTCTTTGGATCTTATTCAGTACCTGGCACTGGCCCTGCATAATAAACTCGAAAGGTTTGTTGAATTGTTTAAGTTCTCTTCCAGCTTCTTGTTTGATGAAAAGCCTGAAAACAATTCGACTGGATCTCTCTGATTGTCACGTTTCCCTTTAAATTTGGCCTTATCCTTTGATTTTGCATCTCATAATAAAGGTTCTCTAAATTGGGTCTCCCAGAAATAGTTTGCCCTTTTGGTAACTTGGCAGCTTCCTTTCCACTGCAGCAGAGCGGAAGCGCCTGATGTGGGAGCAGGTTTGTCTACCAGTTAATGAAAAAGCAGTTGGCTACTGTCATAGCAGTGATGTGCTAAAAGGAATAACAAGGTAGCATTTACAGCAGAAGACAGCTTGGACTGTTTAATGACAAAACCTCCTTCCTCCACATAAAACCTGTTTTTTAAAGTCAGTGTTATTTAAAGTGATGAGAATTTCACAGTATTTAAATAATTCACAAATTCATTCATTATACATAATTGTTTCCTTTAACTAAATCTCATTAATTGTTTGGGAATTTAGTTGTTTGCAAAACTAATAGTAGAGTTTAGGAAATGAGATCATAAAGTATATGTACAACTCTCCTTCCTCATTTCATATATATCATGTCCTTGGGCTTCTAAAGGACCTAGTCATGCTTCTCCCAGGGGGCCTTAATTTAGGTCAGTAGCCTGTTCTTCCAAAAAGAGAAGTGGCCCGCCAACACCATAAATCTAGCAGTAGAGAGAGGCTAAGAGGCAAACAAAAATAACTTACAGAACAGAAAAACCGCAAAGATTCTAACATCCTGTCCAGATCAGCCTTTGAGTCAGAGGAGCTATATATTCTGGGGAAACAAGAATTGGATATTCAAAGGATAAGAACAACAAGGTTAATTTTATAGCTAGAAGGAGGGATCCGGTGCTTTTGTCCCTAGTTTAATTTTACCCATTTAAATTGCAACTAAGTATATTCTGAAATTCTTTTCATTTAGCTACCTTTCTGTCACTGGCATTATTGTTGATCCTGGCTTAGACAGCATAGAATGAAGTTTCTAAATAAGACAATGTAACCAATTCATTTCCATCTCCTGGTGATAGGAAAAATAAATTTAATAAGTGGAGGTAAAGATTTGGAGAAAGATACAGTATTCGTATTAATACCTGAATACCATTAAAAGTGACAAAATTCAAACACAACATGAGGTTACAGGTTTTATCATCTTAAAAGAAAACAATGCATCATATACAAGAAAAAGTTCACACATTGTCAGTTCCAAAGCTTGGACTAGAATTCATCTGAAAGTGTTTCTGTGTATATTTTCTTACCACTGAAAATCCAGTGAACTCGGTCAAAAGTTAAACTTCAACTTTGTGAAATATTTTTCCAAAACGACTGGCACCTTTTAGACACGTTGTTTCAATATTACAGTGAAAGAGGTGCTGAATACAGAAATGTGTTGTAAATTGTAAAGTATGATCTTTTTCATTGTAAACCACACATTAGTGCTCAATTAAGAGATAACAAGTAAAGACCCTGAAACAGTGATTGCTTTGGTTTAAAAATAGCTTCTTGTGTATGGGCAAAACATAGAGGAAAAGAATGAGAGCGGGGGTGGGGAGCTCTCCCAGGAGGACATATATTAAGTGCAGTTTCCCAAGAGGTATATTAATAACTCCCTCCATTATACCAAGAACGTGAGCCAGGGGAAGAGAAGAGGCACAGGTTAAATGGAGCCAGATCAGCAGAGAACAAGGCCCGCAGTAGAAGGCACAGCACAATGAGGACACAGAAGGGAGCCGTGGAAGCAGCAGGGACAGAAAAATGTTAAGGTATACTTGAGATGGAGCAGGAGAAAGGAAAGCAGAAAGCAAAATAATTGCATTAAAGACTTGAAGCAAGAGTGGTGGTACCCGGTAGAAATGGGAAGCACTTATGATAACCTACTGTCTGCCAGGCATTGTCCTAGGAAGGCGCCTTCCTGCCTGATGGAGAAAGCAGCCTAGCTCGGGAAACAGGTGAACACAGGCGCAACTCACTGCATCCGACTCAGAAGCAGTGTTGGAACCGGAAGGAAAACAAAGTCTTGCCAGGGTGGATTGGATATGCTTCACAGATGAGGAGCATTTGAAAATGAGCACTGAAGGAGAAATGTTCAACGATTTGAATGAGAGAAAAATTACTAATGATATATTCTGAGAACAAAATAGAATAATAATCATAATAACATACTTAGTACCTGATCCTAACATCTAGTCAGGATACCTATATAAGCTGGAGCTGATTTATTATAAACTGACTACACAATCAATTTATATCCTCCCAACCTGTTGGGCCAACAGTTCTCAACTGTGGATGGATGCACATTAAAAGAACTTGAAGAACATTAAAACTCTATCCCCCAGCTGCATGCCAGATAGGTTAGGGTGAGACCTGAGACTTTATTTTTTAAAGCTGCCCAGGTGCAGCTAAGCTTGAAAACTATTTTACTATGCAGAGAATAAAGAACTAAGTAAAGAGAAAAATACAACTAATATTTAAGTGGGGACAATCATATAGATATTCAGTAGAAACCTTTTTATCCTGTTATCTGGAAGGGTATTTTGTCCATTGTTTAAAAACATCATTTAAAGTGAGAAATTGTAAACAATAAACATGTACCTTAAACATTTTCATTTAAAACACGTTCAACAATGTTTTGAAGTAGAACACTTTTCCTTAGTATGGATGGATTCTTTGATGGTGCTTCATTGTAGTCTTGATTATATAAACCAAACTTACAATGTGTTGCCTATAATTTCTAATGTTTTTAAAGTGGAGTAAGAGAGATACTTGCCAAGAAATCCAAAGGATTGTTCTAATACTGTTTTCTTCGAAGACATTCTACCATTGTCTTACTGACAACTAATTCAAAACCATATTTTGTAGCAATTTGAGTTTATCAGCCTTTCTGAAAGCACTCAATTTTTACTTTGAAAAAAGTATTTCTTTTCACATCCATATTTCATTGGTTTACATATTATATATGTAAATGGTGTATAACAATTCAATAAGGTGATGATTACGATACAAATACAGCTGACGTAGACAGGACTGAGAACAAACAACTATCCCTTGGTTGACCGTGCAAATCATGTCGTCAAAGCCTAGTGTGTAGGCTTCACCTCAAGTGCACTTGACACCACATTTTTAACTGACAATGGAAATTGTAGATTAGTGCTTCTCAAATCACCTGGAGATCTTATTTAAATGAAGATTCTGATTAGATAGATGGCAAGTGGGTGGGGTCTGAGATTCTGCAGCCCCCAGACAAGGCTGTTGTTGCTGGTAAAGTGATCACACTTTGAATAAGTTGTAGGTCACTGATTATTAATTAACCCTGCTTGCACATCAGAAGCACCTAGGGACACTGTTAAAAATAGCAAGGTGTGGAACCCAAACCCATTAAACAGAATCTTTATGGGAGGGGCCTGGGCTTCTGTATTTTGAGAGCATCCAGGTGAGGCCAGTATAAGGCCAATGTTAAAAGTCACTGCTTTACATTAATCCAACTAGTCAATTCAGTGAGCTTTAAATACATCTCCATCCTAGATAATATCAAAGAATGACTCCCAGGGTGTTTCTGTAAAAATCTAGCCAAAATAATTTTATTGTTATGCCATAGTTAAGGATAACATCATAAATCTAAAGTTCTGTTTCCAGTGGCTTCTTAACTTCTAAATCAACTTATGTTTATAACTTTTAAAAAGTAATAGAAGGAACAGATATGAAGGACAAGGGGGAGGACAGGGGGAAGGTGAGGACAATCGTGGGGGAGGGGGACACAGAGAGAGAGAAGTCATGTACACTATAGGACTGGAGACTGAACCTCAATAAATACAGCTGTGTTGTATTTTGAGGTAAAATATGTGTTGAAATATATCATTTTTTCCTCTATTTTCAGACAGTTTTCCCCTTAGGGTACCAATTAAGTAAAATTTTCTACAGCTACGCTAAACAAAACATTGAGGTTAAAATGTTAAACATATTAAGTCTGGAAATTAAAAATTCAATTATCCCAAGCTCATTTCTCATAGTTATCTATCAAAATTTGATTACATCCCCCCAAAGCCTCTGGAATTAAGGAGAGAAAGGGCTCCCCATAATCTTTCATGCCTTCAAACGTACTATCATATATATTTCTGTGTGTCTTCTCCCCTCCATTTATTAAGAAGAAAATTATGGAAATATTCATTCTCATCTTCTTAGTCCATCAATACTGAGTGGCTACTGTATGGCAGACGCTGTGCCCAGCACTGGGAACACAGCAGTGAACCACAGACACAGACCTTG
This sequence comes from Trachops cirrhosus, assembly GCA_028533065.1. Taxonomy (NCBI): domain Eukaryota; kingdom Metazoa; phylum Chordata; class Mammalia; order Chiroptera; family Phyllostomidae; genus Trachops; species Trachops cirrhosus. The sequence continues at coordinate 40,496,668 of CM052539.1, forward strand.
CAAGAGTCTGCAATACAGAGGAGGATTCAAGGATGACCAAGCAGGCAAATAAACAATACCTGCAGATAACACAAAGTAAAGATAACAAGCAAGAATCTGGGGTACTAAATCATTATGAGGCCATTTTGGATTTGATCCAGAAATCCTTTGGGTTGATCGGGGACTACCTCTATCTACAAAAGATGAAATTTTAGCTAGACCAAAGCTGAGAGGAGCTAACATGGGGAAGAACATGGAGAAAAAACTCCAAGCAGAGGTGGAAATTAGCTTGGCTAACGTTTTACATTTTGACTTATGTTCCATTTTGAATACACTGATTGGTATCTTTGATGAGTTTCAGAAAATTCTCAGCCATTTTCCTCCCATCCCTTTTTGAAACTCAGATAAAACATATATTAAACATTCTCCTGCATCCTCCCTGTCTTCTTCCTCTTCAGTATATTTTATGTTTTTTTAAGATTTTTGTCTTGATCTCTGGATAATTTCGCATGACCTATTTCCCAATTAACTAATTCTCTATGTACATCCGCTTAGTCTGCTGTTTAATCCGCCTGTTGAGGCTATACTTAATTCCCAGCCATTGCATTCTCATTTCTAGAATTTCTTCCATTTTTTCCAATTAGCTATTTTATATGTTTTCTGTTTCCATGAAGACAAACCTAGACTTACCTTATTATTCCTCTAAACATAATAAACATACTTATACTATACTGTGTTGGTTGACTCTAATCTGACATCTTTGCAGTCTGTGTCTTTTGTCTGTTTTTTCTACGATACCAGTTCTCGTTCTTAGTGTTTTGTTTCCTTAGCTATCTAGTAGCACTTGAAGAAAATACTTCTAAGAATAACTTGAAGTCTAAGATGAAAGCTGATCCCTCCAGAAGAAAGGTTCATTTTCTTTTACCATGTGCAGAATTCATGACCTTAAACTACATTCAAGTTTGAGGCCTTGTGCACCGGCAAGATGACTACAACTCAGACTTCTTCCTTGAAGGAACAGCCTTTTGGAAGTCCAGTTTGTTGTGATGAGGGTCTCCTGTATATTCTCATCCAGTATATTTGCTGGGCTTTTATTTCTGTCTCCTTTATACTTCAAGGCCAAAAACAGGAAAGCTCAAACTTTCCAGGAATGAACAAAATCCCTCACAGCGAAAGCAGCTTCACTGATTTTTCATTTCCCTGTGTTCTCTTCCTTGGGTTTCTCTTCATTTATAGTCTGGTAATCTCTTGCCATTTTATTCAATTTTTAAATGTCTTTAAGTTTTTTAAATACTTTATTCTCCTTTCTTAGTCACTTTCAGAAAAGGTTGATTCAAATAACTTAGTCAAATAACTTATCCAAAATAGAATATTTCATTTTCAGCTTTCCTCTTGTGTGTGTGTGTGTGTGTGTGTGTGTCTGTGGGTGTTTTTACCTTTGGCTTTCATCTTTTTATTTGATTGAAGATAGGAGAGTATAACACTCTGTTGAACACTGAAGTTCAAATTAATCAGTAATAGAAACTTAAGTCAATCAGATTAAAACCAAGTACTCACACACACAAAAAAATGAAACTAGACCACCAAGTGATGCCATACATCAGAATAAACTCATAATGAATAAAAGACTTACACATGAGCCAAGACATGAAAAAAGTCCTAGAGAAACACATAGGCAGGAAAATTTCAGATATCCCACACAGCAATATTTTCACCAATACATCTTCTAGGGCAAGGGAAATAAAGGAAAGAATAAACAAATGGGACTACCTTAAATTAAAAAACTTCTGCATAGCAGAAGACCTCATCATCAAAATGAAAAAGGAACCAACCATATAGGAAAACATATTTGCCAATGATACCTCAGACAAAGGTTTGATCCCCAAAATATATAAAGAATTCATACAACTCAATGCCAGGAAGATAAACAATCCAATTAAAAAATGGGCAAAGGACCTGAGCAGACACTTCTCCAAAGAGGACATACAGAGGGCCCAGAGACATACCCAAGGATGCTCAGCATCACTAGCCATCAGAGAGATGAAAATTAAAATCACAATGAGATACCACTTCACACCAGTCAGAATGGCCATCATTAACAAACAACAAGTGCTGACGAGGTTGTGGAGAAAAGGGAACCCTAGCACACTGTTGGTGGGAATGCAGACTGGTGCAGCCACTGTGGAAAATGGTATGGTATTTCCTCAAAAAACTAAAACTGGAACTGCCTTTTGACCCAGCAATTCTACTGCTGGGATTATATCTTAAGAACCCTGAAACACCAATTCAAGAGCACCTGTGCACCCCAATGTTCACAGCAGTGTTATTTACAATAGCCAAGTGCTAGAAACAACCTAAGTGCCCATCAGTAAATGAGTGGATCTAAAAACTGTGATACATTTACACAATGGAATACTACACAGCAGAAAGAAAGAAGGAAGCATGGATGGAACTGGAGAGTTTTGTGCTAGGTGAAATAAGCCAGGTAGCAAAAGACAAATATGTAATGTCATATATAACAGGAACCTCCTGAATAAAACAAACAAACAAGCAAAACAGAACCAGAGGCAAGGAAACAAGGACCAAACTGACAGGGACGAGAAGGGAGGGGGAGGCGGATAAGGGAGGAAAGAAGGGGAAGGGCCTAGTTAAAGAACAAATATAAATGACCCATGGACATGGACAATAGGGTGGGGACTGACTGTGGTAGCTGGGGGGTGCCAAGGGAGAGCAATGGGGGCAAGTTGGGACAACTGTAATATAACAACAATAAAAAAAGAAGAAAAATAGGACTTATAATAACAAATATGAAAAGTTGAAGTAAAAAAAATAAATAAAAATTAAAACAAGCACTCAATTCAAGTAAATAAATAGATGATAGATATAGGTAAGTATAGAGATAGACAAAATAATGAAGGAGGCAACTTAATTAAGTGCTGCTAAAACAAAAAAATCTTATTTGTTTTTTCACTAAATTTATTGGGGTGACATTAGTTAATAATATTATATAGGTTTCAGGTGCAGAATTCCATAATGCATCATCTGCATATTGTATTGTATATTCACCACCTCAAGTCTTATCTCCTTTCATTAACCTTTACCCCCTTCTGGTAATCACCATATGTTGTCTATGTCTATGAGTTTGTTTGTTTGCTTAACCCTTCACCTTTTTCACCCAGCTCCCCCACCCCCTTCCCCTCTGATAGTTGTCAGTCTGTACTCTGTGTCTGTTTCTATTTTGTTTGTTAGTTTATTTTATTCATTAAATTCTACATATATTTTGATGAGATCCCATTTGTTTATTCTTTCCTTTATGTCCCTTGCCCTAAGGGACGAGTCAGTGAAAATGTTTCTGCGTGCAATATCTGAGATTTTCCTGCCTATATTCCCCTCTAGGACTTTAATGGTGTCATGGTTTATATTTAAGTATTTTATCCACCTTGAATTTATTTTTGTGTATGGTTTAAGTTGGTGTTCGAGTTTCATTTTTTTGCATGTAGCTGTCCAGTTCTCCCAACACCATTAAAATAAAAAGCTTCTGCATGGCTAAAGAAAACTATTAAAATAAAAAGAGAACCAACTG
>CM052539.1:40500729-40537368 GCA_028533065.1 Trachops cirrhosus
GGGGGGTTGGAAATGGGAGGGAGGAGGGGAGGGATGGGTGGGTGGGCTGGAATGGGAATAAAGGATAGAAACTGTACTGAATAAACTAAAATAAAAAAATTCTACATATAAGTGAAATAATATGGTATTTGTCTTTGTCTGACTAGCTGATTTGACTTAGCATAATACTCTGAAGGTCCATCCATGCTGTCACAAAAGGTAACATTTCCTCCGTTTTTATGGCTGAGTCGTATTCCATTGTGTAAATATAGCACAGCTCTTTAATCCACTCATCTACTGATAGACATTTTGGCTTTTTCCAAATCTTGGCTATTGTAAATAATGTTGCAATGAACACAGGGGTGTATATATTCTTCTGATTTAGTGTTTTGGGTTTCTTAAGATATATTGTAGTATTCCCAGAAGTGGAATCACTGGGCCATAAGACAGTTCCATTTTTAATTTTTGAGGTAACTCCATACTGTTTTCCACAGTGGCTGCATCAGTCTGCATTCCCCCCAACAATGTGCAAAGGTTCCCTTTTCTTCACATCTTCACCAGCACATTTGTTTGTTAATTTATTGATGATAGCCATTCTGACAGGTATGAAATTATATCTTATTGTGGCTTTAATGATCATTTCTCTGATGATTAGTGATATTGAGCATCTTTTCATTTGTTTATTGGCCATCTGTATGTCCTCTTTGGATAAGTGTCTATTTAAACCCTTTGCCCATTTTTTTAAATTGAATTCTTTGGGGGTTTTTCTTGGTGTAGAGTTGTATAACTTTTTTGTAAATTTGGATATTAGCCCCTTTTCAGATGTATCATTGGCAAATGTGTTTTCCCATTCAATGTGTTGTCTTTTCATTTTGTTGATATTTTCTTTGCTGTGCAAAAACTTTTCAATTTGAGGCAATCCCATTTGTTTATTTAGAGAACCCTAAATATTCCACCAAACACTACTAGAACTGATAAATGAATTCAGTAAAGTAGCAGAATACAAAATAAATATCCAGAAATGAGTTGAATTTTTATACATCGATAATGAAATATTAGAAAAGGTAACTAAGAATACAATTCCATTTATAATTTCACTAAAAAAACCTACCTTGAAGTAAATTAAATTAAGGATGTAAAAGACCTATACTCAGAAAAGTATAAGACAGTGAAAAAAGAAATTGAAAAAGATACAAATAAGTGGAAGCATATACCACATTCATGGATAGGAAGAACTGGCATCATTAAAATGTCCATATTATCCAAAGCAATCTATAGATTCAACACAATTCCTACCAAGATTCCAATGGCATATTTCACAGAAATATATTCCAAAAATTTATATGGAACCACAAAAGGCCCTGAATAGCTACAATAATCTTGAAAGAGAAGAACAAAGTTGGAGGAATCATGCTCCCTGATATCAAACTATACTACAAGCCATGGTAATCAAAATAGCACATTACTAGAATAAAAACAAGCATGCAGATCAATGGAAGAGAATAGAAAGTGCAGAAATAAACCCACACCTTTATGGTCAATTAATATCTGACAAAGGAAGTAATAACATACAATGGGATAAAGACAGTTTATTCAATAAATGGTGTTGGGAAAATCGAACAGATACATGCAAAAAATGAAACCACCTTCTTATACCATACACAAGAATAATTTAAAAAATGGATTAAAGACTTAAATGTTATACTCAAAACCATAAAAATTATAGAAGAAAACATAGGGAGTAAAACCTCTGACATTTCTTGAAGCAAATTTTTTTCTGATATATTAACATCTCATTGGGCAATGGAAACAAAATAAAAAATAATAAATTTTTACTCTCAGGGAGGCCACGCTACATAGAAATTGCAAGACAAAAACTAAGATTTGGCCCTGGCCGGGTGACTTGTCCCATGCACTAAAAGGTTGCAGGTTTGATCCTGGTCAGGGCACATGCCTAGTTTGCCTATTCAATCCCCAGTCAGGGTACAACCGATCATGGTCTCATTCACACTGTTTGTTTCTCTCTCTCCCTCTCTCCCTCTCCCTTCCTCTCTCTCTAAAAGCTGTAAATAATATATCTGCAGGTGAGGGTTTAAACAACAACAACAACAACAACTAAAGTTCAATATCAAACATATGCTGGGATCAGCCCTATTTAAAAAAATGACAGCAATCAGCAGCTTGATACATAGGTGTTTTCTGAATTAAGCAAGTCTTTGCTAGCATGTGGCTCCTAAAAATTCAACAGTAGCCAAAGAGAAACAGAGAAGAAGTCACTCCTAAACACCTAGTACAAGAAATTCATCCAAACTGTTATTAGATAATTTAAACTTTTAAATTAATTATTCTTATTGTTAGTATTTTGCAAAGGATATTTAAAAAGCACAATTTTATATAAAAATTAGTGATAGAATCAGCAAATTTCTAATTTACACTTAGTTTCCCACATCTATGAAGTTGAAAGGAGAATGATATATAATATAATATTGCCTTCAAACTTACCTATGTAAGCATAAAGTTAATTTTTATGGAAAGTATTAGAAAATTTCCCTGAATTATGTTATAAATGTATACATTTAAATTATTATCACAAAGTACATAGTCTCCTACTTACATAACCATTGACCAGTTTACTGTCACGTTTTATTTGTAATGCTATAATTAATTACCTAAAATTATAGGATTATTTTTATGTATTCACACTTATGAAAACATTTAGAGCTAACAATATTTTTATGTATTCACTAAAGATAACATATGAAAAATTCTAAATACATACCCCATACTCTACTAACATTAGTTCTTTCCTAATATTTCAGATTGGAGTTGATTTGTGTAATATAAAGCATATTCATTTTTTGAGTATTTTATTTTACTCTAAGTCTTCCATGAGTGTTGCTAAATAGCTGTTTTCTTGGTCATGCATAATTGATCAGAATACAGCAGTACTGGCCATGGTAATAAGTGGGGCAATCAAGTAGTGTCAGCCAGCACACGCTTAGTTCACAATCAATAATCACTTACAATAACAAAAACACCTGTTTGTTCTTTTATTGCTAAAATTATGCCTCTTAAATAGGCAGACTCAGTATTTGACCATTTCTTCCACATTCCTTTCCAATTTTTCATGCAGGACATTTCTAAAGATATTGGTAGTTATTTTAATTCCAAATCACCTCTTTTTCTGTAATTGTTTTTTGGCACATACTTTTTATTGCTCTGCACTAATCCTCAATGATAAATACATGAATCCTGGTGCTTGACAATTTTGGTCAACCTCGATCATTAAATAAATATGGGCCCACAGAGTATCACTCCCTCACTCCTTTTGCTGGTTCTTATACATGGGTTTTGCTCTTCATTAAGTCCATGTTATCATTTAATTATTAAACTACATCTTCCTCTAAATCTCTGCATACCCCCCCTGTGTATCCAATCAGGATAGAATTTTTTTTCTTCAGGCCCTCATGACTTAATTAAAATCCAGATACAAATGAGGACAAAAAAGGACAAAAGGATGCTACAAAGAAATGTGTTACCAACCACACACGAATGAGATAAAAATATAGACCAGCTGCAGAGGAGCTCATAATGAAGTTACAGGGAACAGCGGCTACTGTTCAAGGAAGACCTTCTTGCAAAGTTCTGATTTGTTCAAATGTGACCTCCTTTGGGAAGTCTTCCCTGAATCCCCCAAATGAGAGTTTTCCTCTACACTATTAATCCACAGCACTTTCTGCATATCTCTAACACGGCATCCAACACAGTATATTGTAGTCTACTGCCTCTCACAGAACTGTAGGGTCACCAAGAAAAACGTTATTATTCTGTTCTCATTTCAAGTATCCAATTGCCTGGAATTTAAGGGTCTGTCCAATGAATGAAAAGTGTCATACCCGTCTTTCCCCCACTCGCTGACCATGATTCAGATAAACTGGCATTTAAAGTCCAAGTGGTTTCAGACTTGGAGGTCTTAGCACCTGCTGTTTCTCTTTCTAGAAGGCTACTCCCCATACACACACACACACACACACACGCACATACACTGTGCTTACTCATCCTTCTGACTTTAAATGGTCCTTTTTTAGAGAAGGTCTTTTTGAATTCCAAAATGAATTAAGCCCCAGATTTGCCTCTCACAGCACCTTACTGTACTGTACTCACACACTGTATGAGACATGTTGTGTGTGGGTGTGCACACGTGTGTTTTCTTAACCACGAAATCAAAGATGAGATGAAAAACATCAACAAAGGCCTCTATATTTTTCACAAAGTTGTTTTTAGAAATGAAAAATGAATATCCTTTATGTATCTAAATGGCATGAAATCTGAAGTTCCTAGGACATGTACAACTTTCAAAATCAGAATTTGTTTGGTAAAAACAGCTTGTACTGATCCTGGAGACTGACCCAGTGTTGACCAACTATGACTCACAGGGAAAATTCACTTGCCAGTCATTTTCAAATGACTTATGAAAAAAATAAACAGTAAAATTTTATGACATGTGAAAATTGTATGAAATTCAAATTTCAGTGTCAATTAATATAGTTTTATTGTACTACAGTTACTCTAGTTGTTTGCATGTTGTTTATGGCCATTTTAATTCTATAAAAGAACAGTTTAATAACTGCAAAAGAGACTATATGACCTGCAAAACCTAAAATAGTTATTGTCTGGCCCTTTACAGAAAACAATTTTGCAACCACTATTCCCCCCAATTATTATTCTAGACTAAACATGGTAACCCAATTGCCTATCCTAATGATAAGGTCAGTTATGGGTATGTAACCCAATACTCGTCAATGAGAGATGAGAGGAACCTATGAAGACACTTCTGGCAGCAAGAACATACAACGGGATAAAGACTGTCTATTCAATAATGGTGTTAGGAAAACAGAAGAGGTACATCCAAAAAAAAAACAAAAAGAAAGAAACTAGACCACCTTCTTATACGATACACACAAATAAACTCAAAGTGGATTAAAGGCTTAAATGTAAGTCACAAAACCATAAAAATCCCAAAAGAAAACATAAGCAGTAAAATTTTAGACATTGCTTGTAGCAATCAATATTTTTTCTGATACATCTCCTCAGTCAAGGGAAATAAAACAAAAAATAAACAAATGGGACTACATCAAACATAAAAGTGCTTGCACAGCAAAGGAAACCATCAATAAAATGTAAAGACAACACACTGAATGGAAGAACATATTGATTCATACATCTGATAAGGTGTTACTATACACAATTTATAAAGAACGTATAAAATTCAACACCAAAAAAAAGAAACAATCCAATTAAAAAATGGGCAAAGAACCTAAATAGACACATCACCAAAGATGACATACAGATAGCCAACAGACATTTGAAAAGATTCTCAACATCACTAATCATCAGAGAGATGCAAATTGAAGCCACAAAGACATACCACCTCACACCTGTCAGAATGGCCATCATCAATAAATCAACAAACAACAAGTGTTGGTGCGGATGTGGAGAATGGGGTACCCTTTTGCACTGTTGGTGGGAGTGCAGACTGGTGCAGCCACTGTGGGAAGCAGTATAGAGATACCTCAAAAAATTAAAAATGAAAAAAAATTTAAATGGGACTCCCTTTTGACCCAGTGATTTCACTTCTGGGAATTTATCTGAAGAACCTGAAACACTAATTTGAAAGAACAGAAGCATCCTTATGTTCATTGCAGCATTTTTTACAATAGCCAGACTTGGAAGCAGCCCAAGTACCCATCAGTAGTGAGTGGATAAAAAAGCTGTGGTACATTTACACAAAAGAACATTGTTCAGCAATACAAAAGAAGGAAATCTTACCTTTTGGGACAGCATGGGTGGACCTGGAGAATATCATGCTCAGTGAAATAAGCTAGTCAGATGAAGACAAATACCATACGATTTCATTTATATGTGGAATCTAATGAACAAGATAGACTAACAAACAAAATAGAAACAGACTCATAGATACAGAGAACAGACTGTGTCAGAAGGGAGGGGTGTCGGGGGCTGGGTGAAAGAGGTGAAGGGTTTAACAGCAACAACAGAAACAGACAACAGTATGGTGATTATCAGAGAGGAAAGGAGGTGACGGGAGGTGGATGAGGGCAAAGGGGGGATACTGGTAGCAGAAGAAGACAACTTGGAGTGGAGAGTACACAGTGCAGTGCGAAGATGATGTGTTATAGGGTTGTACACTTAAAACCTGCATGGTTTTATTAACCGATGTCCCTTGAGTATCAATTTATACATGTAAAAAAAATGGGCAAATAACAAGTACAGGCATTTCAGTTGAAGCTACTCCATAAGAACATAAACCCATTAAAATTTTTTGAAAACACTGAATTTTGAGAAATGCTCAGTTTCGAAGGCACTATACTTAAATAGAGCACAGTTTGCTTTTTGAGTAGGATTAGAAACATCCAGGCAGCTTTGGCTTAAACAAATGTAATTCTTCAAACTTGGACAGCATAAAAGCAATAAAAAGATCTATCCATTTACAAAATTAAAATGGTCCAAATTTAAGATCAGCTTTCCAAATTAAGTATCCAATCCATAAAATTAAATGCCAAGAGGGAATATTAAGGCTAGCAAAGAGAGAGGAATAGACAAATAATAATAAAAAACAAAGTTAATACTATTCCACTTTATGGGACTTGTATTACGTTAAATTTGCACACATTTATAAGTTAGACTATAAAAGGCAAAATAGTTCTGATAGAAACAGATCTCAGCATTAAATTAATATCACTGATGCCACAGTAACCTTGCATAAAGAAATCAGTCCTCTCAACAAAAAGATGACTTCAAAAGGACTACCTCTGATTTTGAGCACTGACAAGGGTTTGAATCAAAGACTGACAGGTAATGAACCTCTTAAAGCTGCCTGTTACTTTAGTTCATTCTCTCCCAACAGGTTTAGCTAAAAGCAAACTACAAAAGAAATTTCCCTGGAGGATTCAATACAGTCAGAGCTACTGAAAAGGTGAAAAGATAAATAATGCATTATCAGCTCCTTTTAAAATTATTTATTATACAAATTATATTCAATATTTTTAATGTCATCTCCACTTCTGTCTATATTTCCTTACCTTTTTTCTCAAGTATGATATTTGGAAAAAATAATATAAATTTGTCATTGTCCTATTGTTTTTGAAGATTCTACTTTAACAAACTTTTGGCCATTTTCTGGTTTTCCCCAGCCAGGACATACGTAGCACACATCAAAAATTACTAAAGTACATCAGGTGACACTTCTCGTTCACAAGTGTTGTTTCTCTTAACATTTCCATCCCCTATAGAGGAAACTAGTTAGTCACCTCCTCAGAAGAAAGAGTATGAAAGAATTAATGACTTGGTGTTATAACTACAAGTATTTCCAAGATGAGATTACGCTTAGCTAACAAGACTGAGGTGATACCACCGTGGGAGCAGGAAAGGAGAGGGGAGTAGTGAGGGCTCCTAGAACAGCTGCAGATTGTGGCGGGAGAAGAGGAGAGGTGACGCTGTCGTTCAGAATGCAGTTACACAAGAGGCCAGTTGATGCCAAAAAAGAAAAATGGCTACAACATTAGAAGCACTGCCTTGCACAGTATGGTAAGCCTGTCTCTTGGTTCATGAACATGGCACAGGAATGGTGGAAAATATTCTCAAGCAACAAGATTATTACCACAAGACGGAGAAAGAAATTATGTAAGCCATTAAAACCAGCAGGAAACTAGGAGGGGAAGAAAAATGAGAAATTATAGGGTGGATTTCAAGTACATATACCAAATTCTGAGTCGCATGCATTCAAGAAAAGTCCTCTTCTCTACAAGAGGGTAGAACTCTAGTTCTTCAAAAGGAAAGAAAGCCACTCAAAGGAAATTAGTTTTGCTTTTAACATTTTTCAAAAATAAAATACAGCTAACAAATGTGTATTGCTAAAGATCAAATGAAAAGGGAGGTGTGTTTCTTTATGCCCTCTGGAACAGACGGTGTTCAGAGGAGCCCATAATTACCTAGTAGAGCTGATAGATAATAAGAGGAAGTTTTATCAAATTTTCATGTTAGGACACATTATTTTGACATTTTTATAAGGAGGTGGATATTTCTTAATACAGTAATGTTGGAGAGGGAAAGCACTGATAGGAAACAAGAAGTTTTCAGGGGTTTATAAGCTTGTAAGCTTTCATGCGACTACATTGCACATTACAAACAATATCAAACAACTCTGAAATCTGTTTATTCTATTAACAGGTGTTCGTTTACAAGGCAAAACTGCACTAATGGAAGACAGAGTAATTGGGAACTTGCAGTACTAGAAAATTTGCTACATTCAGATGCGCATCATTCATGGAAAAGGACTGCTCATTTCTTTCTCAGGGGCCACTGTGCCAGGCACCATGATAAACAGCCGAAAGTAACAGGGCTGACCAACGCTTTCAGGCAAGACTACTTCTTTCTATTATGTTTCTGTAGGACCAGGCTTTGAAACATCCACATCTAGAGAGATAAGGCTGGATAACAAGCACTAAAATATTTTAAATGGAAAAATAAAAATAACAAATGGTGAATGCAGTTACATCAGATGACTTAGTTGGAATTCTGCATTTCTGAAAGTTGTCCAACCTCAAAAGAAAATTATAACAAGAGTAATTATAAAGAAGAGTGAGAAATATTTGAATTCTCCCCAAAATACTACTGACAAAAGAAAAAAATGAGGATGTGGCAATAGCCTTTAAATCTTAAAAGTTAGAAAACAGAAAAAAGCTCCCAAAAGAACCTCACAGAGCAGATTAAATTACCATAGAATTTCATAAAGAATTCATTGAATGCTTAAGCAGGCTTCTGTGTAAGCATGCTTCTGTGTAAGTCAAAGAGGGCCAGCCAGAAAATTGGGGTCATTAAGAGATGAGAGATAGGGTAATGGGAAATAAAATATAATTACAGAGTAAGAGAAAGGGAGAAGGAAGGAATAGCAGGTGTATTGATACATATTATTTTGGTTTTGCATGAATCATTTTTTCTTTAAAGACATTTGGAGACCAACTTATATTTTTCATTCAATTATATTTTATTTTTTATATTCTGTTTGAGAGAGAGATTTTGATAGTCTCAAGGAAGTGGTTCAGGTGCTAGAAGCATCTGAACCTCTAAGAATAACTACCTATATTTTGTATATATTTCTTCAGAAATCTGAAACACATTTTATTCCTTCTTAAAATACTCATCAACATTAGCTATTAGGTACACATATGTAATTTCAATTTTGTTTCAAGAAACAAATCTATAATACACAAAACCAGGGACTACTGATAAAATTAAATATGTACATTTACAACCAAGGCATCATTTCATATTTTATCTATGCTTACTTTTGAGTCTATAACTCTAAAATTATACACATTATAAAATACTATTACTTCAACTTTTAGGCAAATCTTTCTTAATTTACTGAAATTTATGGTAAAAATAATGAGTTCATCAAAATTTAAAATATGTACACTTGTAATTCTACTATACAGATGTAAAATTAAATCATTCTGAGCATCAATTAATCAATGCATTATCTAAGCCTTCAATTTGAACTTTTCTGCAAATTGGTGATACCACCATTTTGCTTTTTGCACACTTCTATAAAACTCAGACTGCTATGTACTTATTTAAAATTATAAAACTAGTACAGGAGTTACTACAGTTAGAAAGAAGTACAGAAAAGACTAGGAACTTGGTTTTACTGACATCATTAACACTTCAGAGCTTGTTTTTTCCATATTCAGAAAGTTCTTTCATATACATTATCTAAAATAATCACCCAGTATTTAGAAATTATCATAACAGCACCATTTAATAAGGGCTTATTTTAGTCCAGTAGTATAACTGGCACACAGCATCTCATTGTCGCTCACAACAAATCAACACAGAAATAAACGAAGGAGTTAAGGTGAGCTCAAAAGACTTCACCAGGAACACAATGTTCAAAAGTGACAGAGAGGAGACTCCAGATCTGACTTCAACTGCAGGTGAGCTGCCACCACACTGTAGCTGGGCTTCCCAACACACGGAATCCCCTCCTTAGGGGCCCAGTGAATTTCCACAAGAAAGACCTGGGAAGTGCCCCCTGTCTCAGCCCAGCACTGAGCTCTTAGTGTCCCTCTTACCTCCCTAATCATCCCTCATGTACTTCCCATTCCCTACATAAATGTATCTCCAACTTCCTACCTTCAAACTGCATCCTCTCCTCCCAAGCATCATCTTTTCCTCTCAACACAGCACCACCATTTTCAGTTACCTCAACTGTGCCTCAAAGTGTCTGCATCACGGACTCCTTCTCCAAACTGCACGCAGTCAATTGCCAGGCCACGCACCACCATAGCAGCGTCCCACTCAGTGCCACCGCGCAGGCTCCCCACCCCACCGCTCTGGGTTTCCTGCAGTCCAACGTGGGGCCAAGCACAGGCCGGCGCTAGAGCCTTGGCTGCCCCTTGACTTAATTCAGGTCTCAGATCAAATGCCACTTCCTCTAGAGACCCCAGCTCCCTGCCCCATCACGTTTGATCCCTTTATCCTGACCGTGAGTTCATGGTACTTTCAACCTCACATCGTCAGTTATTCTCTCTTCATTGTCTCTCTCCCCCACAGAAGGTAAGCTCTACTCACTGCAGAGAGGAGCTCTTTCCTGGCCCTTCCACCTAGGCCTGGAACAGGAAAGCATCTGATCAAAAATCGGATGAATGAATGACTAGATGAAACCTGGGGGGTTTTCTTTCTACTCTATTTTCCTCTCCAACTTCCGTGTTACAGTGCAGTCTCAAAGTGGCTCAAAACACATCAAAACAAAACACGGAGTTGGTAAAACATATGGTATTTTTAACGAACAATGCATTGGTTGGTAAAATGCCCTGTAAGTAGTGGCCTTGGACTCACATACATTACTTAGCCTTTTAATACTTTCCTTTCTCAGGGAATAATAATAATGCTTACCGCATAGGGAGGTCTCAGGGATTTGATGAGATCACGTATTTAAAGTGCTTATAAAAGGGTTGATGCAAGTAAGCATTTAGGAAACATCAGGTAGTGTTATAATGACTTGCTTGCTTCCAGTTTTCAATTGCTGGTTTAGAGCTTTCAGTGTCATTGTAAGGGGTTTGCATCTAATATATATTTAATAAATGTTGTTTGTTAAATTTATTCCTAATGAATTAATATTTCTAATAAACAAATTTTGGTTTAATGCCATTCCCTTCACATGGAAGCCCTAGCCCACATTCCTCTATTTCAAAATGCTATCCACGGAGAGTTGCAAAAACTGGTTCACTCTCTGGGGAGGAAAGTCACATCTGTACTGCACACCATATGTAAAGATGAATGGCAAATGTATTTTAATATTAAAATTATACCAGAGGAAAAATGAAGAGAATATTTGTCAGGCCTCATAATAGAAAAGGCCATTTTAAGAATTCACAAAGGAACAATGAGATCCAGTTTTACTCCTCTGGGTCTAATAATAAAATTTTAAATGATGATCCCCATGCTGGTGAAGGAGCACAGTAACATGGCTGGCACAACTGGATACAATTTGGTAGTTGGCCATGAGAAGTATCTAAACAAATAGTCTTTGGCCCAGTTATTACTTTTCCAAACATTTATCATAAAGAAACCATCCTATGTTTAAAGGTGAAACACCTTTAAGAGGCATTCTTTTTATGTTTCTCTTATCTAAACAGAAATGTTGAAATCACCTTTAGCTCTATTCTTCTGGACTCTGTATTTGATCAAAAGCCAAGTATTATATGAAAGCTATTCTTTATCCTTCATTTTCTCTGCAGCCAAATTTGGTTTAAGTTCCATTAATTTTTACCTAGACAACTGAATAAATTTTCTAAAAATAAAATCCAGTCGTTACTATGGGCCAATATATTATCAGCATTTCCAGAGCTACCACTACTATTAGAATTAATATGATTAGAGGTATAATCTACAGGAGACAAAATGACTGTTGTTTATGGAAGATATAAATGACAACCTGAAGAAAAGAGACTTTCCAGGAAACTATTTCAACCAATAACTGACTTATAAGAAGAGAAAAATCAATAGCTTTCCTTTGTACAAATAATAACCTATTGAAAAGTGAAGGTTAAAAGATCTATTCACTTAGCAACAAAAAAATAGAGTAAAATATTGTCAAAAGCACTGCAAACCCACTATTTTCCCATTAGGATTTACTCTTGACAACAAACACTACGAGGCAGCTAATTCAACAAAAAGTCAAATATCTCCTTTTTTCCCCCTTGTGAACCAACCAAGTGAACTTTACTCATTCACTCTTCCTGAATACCAACTGTTATAGTTCTCCTTTTACATACCTGCCAGCACCCAACAAATCTCGTTGCTGCCAAACTCTCCTGGCCCTCTGTAATTCTAATTCTATCCCATCTATGGCTTCATCTGCTTGGCCATTTGGCCTTAACTGAATTCTGGCTTCCCTACAAGAATAGTACTTGCCTTATGGCCCTCTCCAGGGACAGCTGTATGCTCGGTTACCGCCATGGATACTTTATTGTTATGAGCTATACTGAATCCCCCCAAAATTCATATAATCTAACCCCTGGTACCTCACCAGGTACCGATATTTGGACATAAGGCCTTTGAGAAGGTGATAAAGTTAAAATGAGTTGGTTGGTGTAGGCTCCAATCCAACTTGACTAGTGTCTTTAGAAGAAGAGGAGATTTGGGTACAGCCAACAGGGATGGGCAAGAGTAAAGGAAAACCATGTGAGGACACAGGGAGAAACCGATCATCTGCAAGCCAAGGTTTCAGGAGAAACTGAACCTGCCGACACTTGGATCTTAGACTTGAGCTTCCAGAACTGTGAGAAAATTAATTTCTGTGCTTTAAGTTACCCAGTCTGTGGTTTTGTTATGGAGCCATAGGAAAATAATATATACACATATACTGTGAAGTAGACATCCTGTACTTCAGGGGCAGAAGGTATAGTTGGTGTCACTTCTCTATTCTCACAAAACAAACAAACAACAAAAAAAACCCTTGCTCTCTGAGGTTCATGTTACCAACTTCCTTATCATTTATAACAGACACACACACCCATTGGAACCTTCCCTTCATTCATTGCTGACTTTGAAATTCAGGTCATAATTTCTTTCTCCATCCAAATATCTGCAACATTCTAGAAGATTTTGACATCCACATGATTGACCCATCCAGCACCCTGAGTCTTGGCTCCTTTGAGCTCACCCCTCCCCTGTTTCACCTGCACAGTCAGGTTCTGCACTTGTCTCACTGAAAACTGCCCCAGCTCCACAAGCTCTAACTCGGACATTTTACTCTCCGACTCAAACTCCTTGCCCTTCCAAGCTGCCTCCTCAACTACTCTCACTGCATTTTTCCTTCAGCCTCATTGGTGCTTCCAATTAAATATGAACTAACTTCTTACTGAATAGCCCTCAATAAACTTACCTTCTTTCTCTCCCATTTAAATCTCTTAAATTTTTAAGTTTGATCCATTTTTGGTTAATATCATAAACTTTTGTATCCAGAAAGCAAAATCCCAACCATGGATGAATCCACTTATTTTTCTCATGCCGGTATCTGGGTTGTTAAGTGGATGAGGGGAAAACTGTATAACCAGTTGGATGAATAAGTTAGCAACTTTGTCAACATTTCTTAAACAGGCATCTGTCAACCCATCTCTACCTCTGACTCTACTTACTCTCCCCAATAATTCACCCCAGGTCCCACTTCACAGAGGAAACAAAAGCCATCAGACACAGACTCCACTCCTTCTACCTCCTTTCCACCAAATCTGTACATTCAGCTACATTGTATCCACCCACACCCCTTCCTTCCTGTTTCTGTAGCAGAGGTGTCACTGCGCGCTGCAAGGCCCAATCCCTCCAATTATGCTCGGAACCCTATCCTTCCTGCTCAGTTAATTCACCCTGTCTATTTAATTCATTAATGCCATCAGTTAATTCACCCCTTCTATTTTCAGTATCTGCACACCTCTCTTCTCCATCTCCATCCCTCCGGCCCTCTCTCTCTCACTGATACAAGCCATCAACATTTCAACATTATCTATTCTCATTCCCTCTCATTTAAAAGAATCCCCTAACCCTAGATGTGCTTCCAGTACCTGCTCCGTCTCTCCTCCAACTCACAGCCAAATTTAGTACAAAAAGAATCACCACTTTTCCTCCCACCCATTCCCCTTTGTCCACTTTAATCTGTCTTCCTTTTTGGCCCACCAAAAATTGCTCTCACTACGACAATCATGTCCATATTCTGAGCCTGATGAAAAATGTCCGGTAACATCATTCCCATCCTCTTGGCACATTTTGTTATCATGTATCACTCCCTTCTTCCTAAAACATTTTTTCCTTTCACTTCCATCATAAAAAATACTTCTGACTTTCCATGTAAATCTCTGGCTACTCTTTCTCAGGCTCTTTTACAGGCTCATCCCCCTCTTAGAGATTTTAAATGGTAGAATGCTCAAAGAATCGGTCCTTGCCCTCATTTCCCCTCCCTGGAGTTTCTCCCTCAGTGACTCTAACCATTCCCATGGCTTCACCTATTATCTATATACAGATGAGTCTCATATATGCATATGTCCCACTCATACCTATTTCTTCTAAACTTCAAATGTATACATGAAAATCAGTACTTCCTCTCAGATATCCATGGGCTCCTCAAACTCAATATGACCAAAACTGAACTCACAATTTTCTCTTAAACCTGCTTGCACTCCAGGGCTCTCTACTTCAGCATAACCCTCCACCCCCTTGTGTGTCTGAAATTTGATACTCATCCCTAACACATCCCTCTCTCTCATTCCCTGAAATCCAGTCACAGACTTTCTACATATTCAAATCCATTCACTTCTTTCCAATTCCACAGTCATTACCCTACTTCCGACTTCAACTTCTCCAAATTGGACTAGTGTTTATACTTCCTAACTAATGCCCTTCCATCTTCTCCTCTTCCTTTTAAGCCATACTGTTGCAGAACAATCTACCTAAAATGTAATACTTCTTCATGTTTTACTGCTGTTTAAAACCCTTCAAATGCTTCCTAATGCTTTGAAGATAAATATCAAGGTCTTTTAAATCCTCTGAAGGTCTTGCATTATATGTCCACTCCTTTCTCCACCTTTATCCCTAAATACTATACTTATATTCTTATACCCATTCACTATGCTCAAATCACACTGGACAAGATACCACATACCATACATCAAATTTGGAAATATTTCCTTTTTAATAATAATATCTTATGCTGGAATGGTATGCAGAAATAGGCAATCTCATATATTTGAAGTATAAATTTGTAAAATCTTTGAAAACAATTCAACATGTGTCAAAATTCTACAAATTTTGTATAATGTTTGATCTAGATATTTCTGTTCTTCAGATTCAACCTCATATAATAATCATGGAGGTACTTTTACAATAGTGAAACCTGGAAATAAACATCATACTTTATCTCGTAGAACATTTTTTTTAATGTAGGGAAAAAGGCTTCCTTTCAATATAGATAGACAAACACACACAGAGACAGACAGAGAGGAGAGAGAGACCCAACATTAATACTACATATATAAAAACACATCATTTTTAGCATAATCTAAACAGATGATCTTTAGCTTGCTCAAATATTTTTAGTTACCTGACATGTTATCTTTAATAAATGTATTACTTAGGAAAATTTTTATGTTCAAAGTATTTAAGATCAGGAAATGATTTTAACATGCCCTGAGGGAAGGATGCAACATGCATGACAAAGTAAAGAACTTAGAAAAGACAATTGTTTCTGTTCTTTTCAAGATAGATGCTTTTTCACTCATCAACACTATTCGCTTTGGCAATTGCTGCCACATATAATCCTTAGTTACTCTGTTTTATTAAATCCCCACTTCAAAATTTAGAAAGAATAGACTTGACACAATGAAGAAAAGCACAACTGATTGAACTCTTTGCAGAAGATGCATAGGTACAATAGTCTAAACTTACGCAAATATGTACAGAAGAGATCAAGTACAATTAAAATTTTGAAAAGGTGCCACAATATGGAATACTTTATTCAATAAATGATGCAATAAACATTTACTTGGAGTTTCCTGTGCATTAGATAGTGTGTCAAGTAATGGAGACACAGAGATAAACAACAAATGGACCCTGCCTGGTGTGAAATAGGTTAACTCAACCCATTCTATGAAAATATGAGTTAGCGTTTCTTCAAAAGCTTCACTGCGTACTTGCCACTAACCTAGGACCACTGTTATTTCCACCTTTAGATTGGAATCCTAGGAGTTAATCACTACTGATCCCTCCCTTTCTACGCTAGTATTCTTTAAAGGCACCATACTACATTTCTATCTTGTTCCATTTAGAACACTGTCCAAAAAGTAAAATTTCATGCCTCTAACATGCCATCTGTCATCTCCTCCAGGGATGCCCTCAGACATGGTGGTTGACCACGAGTTTCTTATCAAGCTCTTGATACTACATGAGAATGCAGCTGCCCCGATGCTGGAAGCCAGTGTCAGAGGAAGGGTCAGGTCTGTGAAGTCAGGGAAGCCCACCACACCTCACATCCTGTCATTCCTGACCTCAACTCCCCAATTTGAAAGCAACAACCACACACATCTCTCCTGCTTCCATCTTCATATCTCTCTGAATTTCCCTCCCCCAAGTCATCCTCTCAGGGTGTTGAAGATTTGAAAAACGGCCACAAGGTTTCTGCTCCCTGTTTCTATGTCCCTTTCAATGTGACTTTACAGGTCTTCCATCATCTGTACTGGCCTTGTGACTTGACTCAGTCAAGAAAACATAGTAGAAGCAATAATGTCCAACTAAGTTCTTAAGCTAGGTCTCAAGAAGATTTGCAAGCTTGGACTTTCTTAGAAATCTGCAACCATCATATGAACAATGTTGGGCTAGGCTGCTAGGTTGAAAGAAAACGTGGAAAGAGATTCCAATTATTCCAGCTACACAAAGGAAGGCCACCATAAATCAACAGGCTGAGCTAACTCATTAGCTAACTATAGGTGCACAAGCAAGCCCTGCTAAGATTAGACTAACCAGACCAAGACTAAAAAGTGAAATTCCCAGGTGAACCTAGTCAAAATTTCCAACCTGCCAAATTATTGTTTTAGGCTATTGACTTCGGGGATGTTTTGCTACAAAGCAAAGCCAGCTGATCCACAGAGCTTCTAGTCCTCCATCTCAACCGCTATCCATATATATGCCCCATAAACTAATACTTCACAAATGCACCCTCCACTTTCCTGCTCCAGTTGAAACTAGGATTTTCAGTGAGGTTAATGCTCTTTCTCTGAAACCATCTCATTTAGGTTTTTTATTTTCCCACAAATAAAAAACCATGTATGCTTGTGATCAGAAGGAGTCCCACTTTCAAAATACCCCCTTTTCACTCTCAAGTGAGGATCCACTCCCCTTTGATATCTGTGACATCTGTCTCTTCCACCAACCACTGCCTTTCCTCATTGATATCATCTCTCTGCAACAAAGTCCATGGGGACTTGGGGACCGGGAAAACAACTCTTCTCCAATTTGTCTTGGGAAACTGAATGGCCTTTGGAAAATCTGTTCAGCACCTGGAATCTAAATTTGTCTTCACACATACAGTGAGGTTCATTTCCTCACTACTTAAGCATTCCATTTCCATAGCTGTACCCTTGAACTTGTCAACACCCAAAGCTACTCCACTCTGAAATATTACCAATCTTAAACTGTGAGACTGCTTTCACTAATACATACAAAAATAACAAACAAGAGTGATCACAACCACTTTCTTTGTGATACCTCTCGCAGAACTACCTCAAGAAAAGGTACCAGAATCAGATGCACATATGCCCAAGCTTTAGAAACCATTTAAGGACTGATCATTCTCATGATACGTAAAAGTCAGCTGAAAGCATAAATGAGAGACAATAACCCCAGGAAACATTTATTAAAAATGATAGTAGATTTGTTTTCCCAGATAATATCTCACACTGGAAAACTACAATGAAAATGCTGTAGAATTAGGACTATGAGAGACATGTAGATTGAGAGAAAGTAATAGAAATCCTAGAAATAAACTCAAATACATGTAAATATGTATTTAATGTAAGATGAATTGTCATGTTAATCAGTGAACAAAAAAATAAATATCCAATAAATGGTACTGGAATCACTGGTTAACTTGTTTAACAAAGAAAAATTAACTAGAATTATTATCTTATGTCTACATAAATAAATATCAGATTATTTATGCTTAAAATGAACAATAAGGGCCATGCAGTGGTTAGAAAGTAAATATATTTATGAATAAAAAGAGTAAAAGCTTTTTTGTAGTATGACTAAAAGAGTCAGTCACATAAAATTTTAAATCATTATGTTGAAAAACAACAAATAAAAGAAACAACATTCTGAAATATATTTACAATACATCAAAAGAGTATTATTATAATCTCTTACAAATCAAGAAGCAAAAATATAAAGAATTGAATTTTAAAGTGGAAAATTTAAATAAAAATTAAATTCAAAAACTAAATGCAAATGGCAAAAAAAACATATGAAAGAATTCAACAGTCCAGATCATTACCTCTATGTCTGATCTTTGTCCCAGACTCCAGACAGTTACATACAACTGCTCGCTCTACATTTCCATTCAAATGCCTAATACACCTCTTAAACAGAACATATCCAAACTGAACTCTTGATCTTAGCCATGCTCCCCAGTCTGGCTCAACTAACAGCCTTCCCTATGTTAGTTAACAGCAACTCCATCCTTCTACTCCCAAAAACCTTGAAGTCATCTCGCTCTTCTTTCAACTCATCCCCAAATCAAGACATCAGAAAATCCTGTTGGCTCCACCTTCGAAATGTACCCAGAACCTAATTCCCCATTACTTTCTCTCAATGAAGTTACCATCATCACTTCTCTGCATAAGTGCAAAAACAGGTCTGCCTTGGTTAAAATATGTAACTTGCATTATGTTACTCCTAGAACAAAAATAAAACTCCTTAATCTGGCTCCTTCTTACCTCCCCAGCTACATTTCACATCATGTCCTTGACCCTGCACATCAGCACATGAGCCTTTTTATGACATCCTGCTTCCCTATACAGGGCTTTTGCATATTAAATTCTCTTGGCCTGAACTTTTCTTCCTTCTTTTCTTCACTAGTGCAATGCTATGTGTTAATCAAATCACAACTCAAACACCATTTCCTGAAGGATGCCTTCCCTGATCTCCCATCGAGGTGAATTTCCCTTGTTACAGCAGCTTTAGCAACATCTTACTGCTGCAACATTGCATTGCATACCTGATCATTAGATGATTAACGTCTGTCTCTCCAACTTGATTGTTAGGACTTGGAGGACAGACAGCAACCTTATTTTGTTCACTATTGTATCCCCAGTGTTTAGCAAAGACTAATTCATAGGAGGTGCTTAAATACTTTTTTCAAAAGAATGAAAATTACGGAAAAGAGACTCAGTGGTAAGATATAATTTCTCTAGGCATAGAACAATCATCTCCATACTATTATTTCTAGGATTATTCCAAGCTCTCCAAGCTACTAAATTCATTCCTGGGCATGTGGGAAACTCAGCCAGGACAGTTAATCCAATTCTTACATTTCACTTCACATTCTACTGATTGTCTGCCCCAGCTCTAAGTCCTTCAGCATTTAGGAATCATGGTCTGAAAGGACATTAACAGATGAAATAAATCAGTGAGCAAATACAATGTCCATCTTGTTCTATACTCGCCCACCCCCTCCCTTCTTCCCAGCCAACAAATAAAAGTGACCTTCCAAGATTCAGGGCCTGAGAAATGCTGGAGGTAGATAGGCACAGACATAAATAGGAGATTCTTAACACTGCTTGCTGCGAGATGACCTAATTTGTGATCAGAGAAGCTCAACTCTTTTATTGGCTTAAACAGATGATGCTTGCCCACAAAATAGTTGGAAAAGAATGTGTTACCCGCTGCATTTTTCCCTCTCCTTCCAAGCATAATAAAGTATTGACTTCTCAAATCTAACAATAATGACTTGGTGGGAGAATTTATGCTTCATGTCTTCCTTAAAATATTATAATAAACTGTAAGGACCTGAAAATGGTCAAAAAGTCTTGAATAGGTTGAAAAAAACTGGGAGACTACTGAGGGCTATCCGCACACACTTGGCTTTAGCATCATGAGGTGTATTTGTGCAGGCTCACTATCTTTCACACAACCCCAGGAATCAGGTGCGACGGAGCTCAATTCCAAGAGCACAGATTAATGGTAGAATTTTTACAAAGGAGAAAAGGGAATTTAAGCTTATGGAAAACACATTGTCCAATAAAGTTTTGTAGTATTTGGTTGCTTTTATTAATCATCTTATTCCCACAAGACCTACAATTAAAAAAATGAGACCAGTGTATGTGGGACACAAATAGTTACAAGTTGGTTCAGAACAGTTTAATCTGACATTGAGACAGCACAGTTCATCTGTGCTGGGCCACCTGGCATAAATGAAAACTACATATCTTATGAAACTGTAGCAAGCTACTAAAGACCTAGGAAATCAGACTGGTGTGAATTATTCCACCAAGTCTATTTAGAAATAGACCTCATCTAAAGAAAATGCAAAGAAAATGTAAACAAAGCAAAACAAACAAACAAACAAAGAACAATTTGCAGACCAAGAAGGAAGAATGCTGCATGATCACTGACTCTCAAGAATTCCAGTTAATAATCCAGGTAAGTCCAGACCTTTTCAGTAAGTAACTTTTAAGTTTTAATTTGATGTGCTTTCCCTGTTCTTTCTTTACCAAAATCAGATAAAATCCCAGCAGAACTCATTAGCTTTTAAACCTTCTTTTCCTGAACTATCAGAACCAACTATTTCTATTCCATATATGAGGAATGCATAAAGTCATGGAAAGTTGTGCTTCAGTTTAGTAATAAATACCAGATAATTTACATTTTTTTCTCTCTTTTCTTGCTGCTTATAGAAATGAGTGTTATAAAATTGTGTTTACATATCCTTTGATTATTGCTGCCTATGGAACATCACACATTTTTTACTTCCTCATTTAAACTGAGTTTCTATTTCCATTAATGAAATACGGTACAATCACCTAAAGCATTATATGAGAAACACTGCATGTGTTCAAATTGCCGTAAACTGGCTGGGTTATCTCAGGAAAGTGAAGTGACCTCCCTAAGCTTCAGTTTCCTCCTCTGTAAGTTGGAAGCCATTATAATAAGCGAGAGAAATGATTCATGTTCTCATACTATGAAAAAACCTAGTAAAAGTCAGCTTAAAACATAACTGAAAATATGCATTCTGAGACCTTACTGCAAATTGAGAACCAAGAGAGAAAAATAAAGCTCTATTGAAAACATGCACAACAAGGAACACACACCCACTAGCTACATCTACTCGTTAAAATGTGTTCCTGCACCAGCTGTTTTGGCATCACACAGGAGCTGGTTAGAAATGCAGACTCTCAAGCCCAAACCCAGAACCACTGAATCATAATTTTCATTTTAACCTGATCCCCAGATGATTCATATTCCCATTAAAATTCAAGAATCACTGAGCTAAGTGATGTGCTCCTCATATGCCTCATATGCCTCATAGCTTGTTGGACAAAAGTTCAGGTTTCAGCAAAATTATCAAAGTATGCACCACAGATCATTGGGGTCACATGCCAAGAGTTAAAATCATAAATAGCATACTTATATATTATTACACATGGCCATACAAAACAAGTGTTTGAGACATCTCTTTTTTTGAGAGAGAGAGAGAACTTTTAGAAAAAATTATTTAAGCCAAACAGAAGATATGCCAGCAAGCAAAGTCTCAAGAGACCAAGAAAACTGATTCTAAGAATGGCAGTCTGCAGCTTCTTCTATGCATCTGCAATTAAGCAAGGCAGGGATCAGATTACAGAATAGTTAACAAGATTATGTGCTCTGTTGAGGATGGCTTATTTCAAAGGTGTGCTAAACTAGATGCACTAAAACAAGGAACAGGGCTTGCTTAAGGTAAAGATAAACCTTTTACCAAAGGAGTTATAGGCCAAGGGTATGACTACCCACCATGACCAGCCCAGTTAGGAATTTACGATCAGATCACCCTGGGAGCCTACTTTCTGTAGAACCGCGTTTTCACCCGCAGCATATAGAACAGTGGTACAATAAAATCATAGTGGAGCTGAAAAATTCCTATTGCCCAGTGATGTCATGGCAGTCATAAGGAACATATTACACACTTACCATCATATTACAATTGCCTACCGTATTCAGTATAATACAGTAGCATGCTGTGCAGCTTTGTAGCCTAGGAGCTGTAAGGGAACATAATTGTCACCCCAAAATATGTGTGAGACATCTCTTTACAAGCTTAAATTTCCTGAGTTGGATGGAGCCCCCTTCTTACTACCACCAACTCCAGAAACAATTTTTAAAAGCAATTCATGTGACTTTATAGGTAATTTTTATAGTTAAACACATGTAGTTCTCAGTTGAGAGCCAGCTTTTACATAAAAAGAAATGTGCCTCAATTGTGCTCTATTATAACCATCTCTAAACTAAAAAAGAATTCCTTTCTGATCCTTTCTCACACTGAACTCCTATAACATTGTGTTTTCTTCATTTAATTTTCAACCTATGCTAATTTTATACAATCTGTACACACATATCAGAGACCACAAGCTGCATACAACATTCCAGACACCCAGTGGGGAGTCCAGTGCAACTGAATTGCTGTTTTGTACTTTTTCTTGGGGATGGTAGACGAGGTAGCTTTACTCTCTCTCGAATGGGCACTATGATGTCCATTTACCTTTATTATGCGGTTGGTCTTCCTGCGTTACTCCTTTCCCATAATTGCCAAAATCAACTTGTAAGAAGATGCTTTAAATTGCATGTATCTTATGTTTCCCTATTCTGATTTCAAATGCAATTTTGTATATCTATTGAGAAGAAAATAAGCTCATTTTTAAAACAATTACCTAACACTGAAGCTAAGAAATTGCATTTTCTGCTGAAGATGAGTGTTTTTCATCTCTCTTAAATTGAGTCTCATATGAATGATATCTAGATTATCACACTTTTGCTTTGGCATAAGTCTAAAATTCTCTCACTTGTCTCAAAGCCTTACCCTGCTAAGGAGGACTAGCCTTCTGATCACCTAAAGAGGCCCATTTTTGGTCTCCTAGAACAATGCTAGACAGTTTGATTCAATGATTATTACAGACAGATTTGCATACAGTTTTCTTCTGAAAAGTTGTAGGCCACTTAAGCAATGTCATTTAATGGGCAGAAAAATTCTTTGGAGAAATGTAATGGGGCATGAAGAAGAATTAAACCCACAAAATACATGAATTCAATAATCTTTCTTAATAATACAGAAAAATTGCAATTCAGAGTAGAGAACTAGAGGCTGAATACTCTATTATTTTAAATAAAGCATGATTAAATAGGCACAGACTACTTCATGTCTCAGAATCAGAGGGCAGAAGCCCACGTTATGTCTTCTGGAAAACCACATTCATTTCAGAAAAACATAAACTCAATATATGCTCATGCCCTCTATGGAATTTACTGAAGATAAGGAACAGCAATTAATTGCAATGATGACTTTATATGCGCTCACTGGACAACGTCGTTTGTAGTAAAACAAGAAAGTTCAGGCTTCCGCAGATGAGTGCTCATTAGAGGGTCTCCCATGAATCGATATTACTATGCCCTCTTTAAGAGTCCATGCCCTTTTTAAAGACCTAGTGAAATGAAGAGAAAAGTGGTGTTTTCAGTTTTCCCTCAGCACTACTCTCTTTCAGGAAATAATGCCCAGGACCAGGTTTTTGGAGAGTAATTTGGGAAATGCTGACTCCATAATACCACCATTAGCACTTTACCCTATGGATAAAGTCGCACAAAACTGCTCAAAGATTATGTATTAATGACATCCTGCGATATGATTTTTCATGAGAAAAATAACAACAAATTGGAAACAACCAAAACACCCTTTGAGAGGAGAGAAATATCATTATAATAAACTATACATCAGAATAATATGCAGCAATTTTTAACAGTTAGTTGATATGGAAACATCTCTAAGGTAAAAGTCCAGGAAAATGTATGATATCATGTACGATATATAAAAAACCTATACATGAATCTGTGAGCAGAGGCATTAGCAATCTGGAGTGGAAGGAATAGAAGTTTGGGGGACAGGTAAAAAGAGAGACTTTTATATTTTCTTTGATGTCTTTTGGGATAGCTTGAATATTTAGTGTATGCATGCATTATGTTTACTTAAAAGGTTAAAAATGCTGTACTAGGATTAGAAAGAAAAATGACAGCATCAAGCAACCTACACTACTCAGGACCGTGCAGTACAGGACACAGTAGCTAAATCACTGTGACACCGTTATCGTTCTGTGATTCTGCCCTGACATTTCCCGGCATACCAGCAATGCCACTAGCTGACTAATCAACAGATTCACATTTTTTGAAAGATCATTAAAATGTATCACATGGTATTTCATAATATAGTCATTAATCTGGAGACTATATTATTAATTATTCTTGCTT
Source organism: Trachops cirrhosus (assembly GCA_028533065.1). Taxonomy (NCBI): domain Eukaryota; kingdom Metazoa; phylum Chordata; class Mammalia; order Chiroptera; family Phyllostomidae; genus Trachops; species Trachops cirrhosus. Next base: position 40,525,321 of record CM052539.1, read on the forward strand.
ATTAATATATTGCCCATTCAGTATTTTTCCACTGATTTAGCATTTATCAGTTTTTATAGTGTGTAAAAGATAGCAGTATACCAAATGCTTTTTTGAAGAATTTATAAAAAAATACCATCACAAAATAAATGACAGTGTTTAGGAATCCTACAGGATTATCCAGATGAAATCTTTAATAAAATTTAGCTATTTATCTTTATTGAAAATATCCCCTATCATAAGCTCAATTATCTTAACTATATAATGCACAGGTAGACTATTTCTTTGCCTATTTTTCCACATTGATTTACAGAAATAAAAAAAAAGTCCTAGTTCTGTTATTCCATTACTCACCCACTGTCATTTTAAATGCTAAATTAGGGTTATGTAGGTGAGAAAAGACTGAACCTAGACCAAGACCATACATGTGATTTACAGCAACACCATTAGCTCTCGGGTCATTCAATTGTCTGCTATGATGTAATTTTCTTTAAACTACAGACTTTCAGGAAACTCTCTAAAAATATTGCATCTGATATGTAAGACCACACACCTTCTTTTTGATGGCCATTTCTACCTTTTTCATTATTGCATAGATCCCCTCAGTCCGTATCAGCATTCTGGTCATGGAGCCAGCCCCCTGAGTCTGTACAATGCCAGCCAATCTAATTGTGTTCATGCATGAGCTCCTCCAGTGCATAATGTACACATTTCATGCTTCTAGCATCACCATAGAGACAGATAAGTTTATTGGTTATGTTGCTCCAAAGTTATTTTCTTTTTAAATGTAGCATATATAAATTATATAAAATGTTTTTCCTTATTTTAAGAACAAAGAGATTCTTGGTGAATTATATCCCACTAACTTTTGTTTGTCATCCTATACTCACATGTTCAAAAGTTTCTGTATTAGTTAAATTACATTGTCATACCTTTTTAGAAAATCCCCAAATTATTTGAGTGGCAGTCATTTAATCCCTGTCTCTACTGTGCTTTCATTTTAAGTGACAGAGCTAGAACCATCCACATTATTTTCATAAATTTGAAAATTAAAGCATCAAAATTACTCTTGCTAAAAGCTAGAGTAATGGTTTTTGGAAAAATATAAATATAAAGAAATCTACTCATTTTCTATTAGTTAAAATTAATGAAAGTGACCCATAATCAATGGAAAAAATGCTCATCTTCACTAGTTATCAAAAATATGCAAATTTAAACTAGAACACAATATCATGTACCAAAATAATTTATCATGCCTAAAATTAAAAAGACTAAAAATACTAACTAAGTGTGGGTGAGGGTGTAGAGCAACTGGAATGTTTATACATTGTTGGTGGGTGAATAAACCAGTAAAACCACTTTAGAAAACTGTTTTATCAAAACTATTTTGCCAAAGGGGAAAACAGATTTGACATAGAATAAAACAGTTTTACCCTATGACCAAACAAGTATAAGGTATATACCCATCAGGCATTCATAACAGGAAAAACCATGTAAAGAATATTTACAGGTCTATTTATGTAGCCAAAAACTGGAAAGCACCTAACTGCCATTCAACAATAGATCAGCTTATGGTACATTAACACAAACAGAATATACATAACAATAAGTGTGAATGAGCATCAATATGCAAGAATCAATTTCACAAACATGATTTTGAATTAAAGAAGCCAGACACAAAAGAATAGATAATGTATGACGAATTGGTTCTTAGTGTTATCCTTGGCCATGACCTATCCAAAATATTGAGAAAGAGAATGGCCTTGAAGAAAGAATATATCAAAACCTCTGAGGCACCTCCAAAAGTGCCAATATCTGAATCATAAGGATGCCAGAAGGAGAAGAGGAAGAACAAGAAATTGAAAACTTACTTGAAAAATAATGAAAGAAAACTTCCCTAATTTGGCAAAGGAAATAGACATATAAGTCCAGGAAGCACAGAGAGTCCCAAAAAAGTTAGACCCAAAGAGGAACACACCAAGACACATCATAAAATGCCAAAGGTTAAAGATAAATAGAACATTTTAAAAGGAGCAAATGAAAAGCAGAGAGTTACCTACAAAGGAGTTCCCATAAAACTGTGAGCAGATTTCTCAAAAGGAACTTTGCAGGCAAGAAGTATTCAAAGTCATGCAAAGCTAGATTACAACCTAGATTGTTCTGTCCAGCAGAGCTATCATTTAGAATGGAAGGGAAGATAAAGTGCTTCCCAGACAAGGTAAAGCTAAAGGAGTTCACCATCACCAAGCCTTTACTGCATGAAATGTTAAAGGGACTTACTTAAGAAAAATAAGATCAAAATCATAAATATTAAAAAGGCAACAAATTCACAACTATGAACTGAATCTAAAAAAACAAAACAAAACAAACAAACAAAACTAAGCGAACAACCAGAACAGAAACAGAATCACAGATATGGGGATCATTTGGAGGGTTGTCAGCTGAGAGGGAGAAGGGGGAGAAAGGGGGGAATGGTGCAAGGATTAAGAAGCATAATAGAGGTACAAAATAGACAGAAGGATGTTAAAAGCAGTATAGGAAATGGAGAAGCCATAGAACTTACAGGCATCACCATGGACATGAACTAAAGTAGGGGATTGCTGGAGGGAAGGCGAGGTACTGGATAGAGGGGGCCAAAGGGGGCAAAAATTGGGACAACTGTAACATCATAATCAATAGAATATACTTCTGTAAAAAACACAACTTGGGGGGAAATTACCTTGCACTACATACTAATTATTTGATCTTAGAAAAGTCATTTATCCTCCCTGGCCACAATTATCCCCTGTAATGGGGATACTGAAACTGTCCTCCCCAAAAGCAATTGTTGTTCTCAAGATTTCTGAGGTCCCATGTAGCTTTCAGGTCTATGACCCAATGAGATAACTTCACTAGTTTGTATTTTCACCAATAAAATCATAAATGGTTCTTCCAATGAAAACAACAATAGTAGGTAACATTGTTTTAAGCACTTTACATACATTACTCATTCAGTCCTCACACCCACCCTGTAAAATAGAGATAATTGGTCTTTTCATTGTACACACGAGAAAACGGAGATGCTGAAAGGTTAAGTAACTTAACCAAACTTACACAGCTAATAAGTGGTAAAGCTGGGATTAAAACCAAGAAAAATCTAACTTTACAACTCACATAATTACTCTATATACAAATATATTATAGTAACTCCAATTTATGTAAGCTGACAGAGCTTTTAAAATTAAATTTAATACAAAGCTTTGGTCAGGTAGCTCAGTTGGTAAGAGAATCATCCCAATGCACCAATGTTGCAGATTTGATCCCCAACCAGGACATATACAAGGAGCAACCGATCAATGTAAAAATAAGTGGAACCACAGGTCAATGTCTTCCTCTCTCTCTCTTTCTTTCTCTCCCTTCTTCTTCTCTCTCTCTCTCTCTCTCTCCATAATCAATAAAAATAAATAAATAAATTTAATATAATTTGATGTTTAATTAGAACACGGAATATTAAAATGTGATCTATATTATGTCTTAAAACTCATATTTTGTTCCAGCAGAAGAATGATGATTTTAATTTATTCATATAAATCTGGCCTCTGAGAAAATAACAATTAAATAACTATTACTACTAGGCAAACACCAGCCAATATGGATAGTCACCATCACATTTCCTGTATTTGATGTCTATCTAGAAATAGAGATGAAATTTGCCTTCCTTGTTTTTTTTTTTTAAACATAGCCTCTTCGGTAAAAGATATTATAGCATCAGTTCAGATCTTCAGATTCTCTATTTTCATAAATCACTTTTTCTGTAAAACAGAGCTCTGTATTCAGACATGAATCTATAGTCCACTGAAAGAGTAATTAAATGAATGCACTGAATACTTTTTTCCTAATTTTAGTGTCTTTCCATAGCTTTGTATTTCCTAGGACTTTAGTCAATTACTTTTTGTTAATTCTTTGCTTTTGTTTCTGCTTTATAACCTGGGCTGGGATTTTATGTACTTTAATTAGTTTGACCTCACCCTGTAGCAGTTAAACTCAGCCAAAATGTTTACACCTCACATTTCCTAGAGCTATCTTAAATTTGTATCAGTCAGTCTTGCTGTTCATTAGTTGAGAGCCTATGACTGGGATAAAGGATGTAGTGATGGAAGCTGAAAGGAGAGATTGAGAAACAAAGGCAAATTCTTCTTACTTTGCAATTCAACCTAGACTTAGAGCTCCAAACAGCTTTGTATGGCAAACTTAGCTACCAGTCAATAGTAGTGCCTCACTTAAATCAATTGTTGCAGATGGTTTTAAAAAAGGAAGCTGGTTCTCAAAGCACAGCCCATTCAGACAGAATTTCTCTGGGACTTCCAACTAACTGTGCATTCTTGGGCCAGTTACACAATCCCTCTTACTAGGAAGAAGGAGGCAATGCCCACCTTACATTGTTGTAAAGATCACGTGAGGAAAAAAGTATGTGCTTTCTAACCTACGGAGGTGATGTGACTTCAATATAGTTGTGATTTTTATTACCTTAATGATTTAACATTGACGTTCTTGCTTTTGGATTTTATCCTGTGTCTGTTTGACTCTACGACAGTAGCTCAATGGCAGGAGCAGGAAAGGGTAAGCCCCTCCTCTCAACACTTCGCTTATGTAGATTCAACTAAAGAAAAGTGACAGGCTTGGTTCTCTCTGACTTCTTTCCCAGAAGAACAACCATCTTACTATTCACCAGTATTTGTACTTAGATAAAGGGCTGAAGCTGAAGTTACAGAGGGAAAATACAAAGCAGACAGCAAAATAGGGCTGCTCAGTGTTGCACAAACAACCCTGAAGAAGCAAGCCTGAAAGCATTAAATAAAGAACATCATAAAGTGATTGGCCACACACACCTACTTTGTTCGTTTCAATCTCGACAGAGTAATGTTCAGCAGTTAAGTTATGTGTTTTGCCTTTCAAGGGCTTTAGGAACAGTAAGTGATTAATTTTTTTTAAACAGTTCTCACTAAAGAATATATTTTGTTAATTTGATGCCTCTAAAAAGGCTATGAGCAAAGGAGTTTCAATGATAGGATGAGTGTAGTATGTAAAAGTAGGTTTATGTTTTTGTTTTAAGAAGTAAAAATCACAGAAGTTAACTTACACTCAATTGAAATTATGTTCTCATAAATCACAACAATGATAATTTGACTTCTTTCGCTTTTGGACAAATAAAAACATGAACAATGTAAACAAGTCAGTTAATTATTAGTAAATTTATTTTAAATGCTATCTTTTTTTTATAAAGTACATTTTTGCAAAACTTTAAAGCACATTTCTTAAAGATTTTTTAGTGACTGATTTTAAAATTGTGGATATGAAGACACATTCCCAAAAAATCGCTAAGAGTATTTATCATATAAACTAAGCACTTATTTCCCTTAGGAAAAATTTTCTGTGAAAATATCTTGGTAGCTCTTTCAAAATATCTTGGTAGCTCCATCAGAAGTGGAAGTTCAAATACTCAAAATACAAACAAACACAGGCACAAATCCTCTGTATTCTACAAGGTCACTGAATATGAGGAGAAAGATGAAGTCACATTATCCTTAATATTTTTAACCATATAAAATGAAAGACTTGAATGAATCATTTTGGCATTTCTTCAGTGATATGGTCTCCTTACTGATCACTTACATGCAGTTTACACTATTTTATATACGGGGCAAACATGGTTGATTTTCCGTCATTAACTCCAAAGTCTGCCAAAAGCACTTTGCATTGACGAATCTCAAAATATTTTACCATTTCACTGAGTCTAACTGCATGTTCTTGGGAATATTTCAATTACAGTCTGATTTAGTGGGCAGCTTGCTGTTGGTAACAGAGACAAATCGTAAAATCTGAATTGTAATTCAAGACTTCTGACTGATGCGTCTATCATGAGGATCCATTATTTCAATCAGCCTACTCTTGTAAAATTGACATCACTTAATGCAAACCTATCATATTCACAGGTAACAATACAGAAGTAGTGGTGGAAAAAAAGATAAAGAAGTTAAAGTGAAAAGTATGACTCCTGCTATTGTCATGTTATGAATATAAAGCCCTAGAGAGGGCCCTTCTTCCAATCTCCAACTCTCTACAAAGAAAACTACAGAACATCACCATAAGCTTTCAGCTATTAATACAAGTTTAAGAAAAATTCAGATTACTCCTCACCAAGGAAATCAGCCAGTGACACGTAAGAACGATTATGTTGAACCCTTCCTGGTTCAAAAGAATGTACTTGACTAGGCTAATATACTTCAATGAAATGAATTGGCTTCGATGTAAAATTGAATAAAATTAAATATAAATGGGCTCCTGAAAAAATTAATTCAACAAACTACAAAACAGCTTCTTGATTTTCTTTCTGATAGCTGTCCCTCCGTCAGCAGCAGCACATTGCACGCTGTGCAGGCAAGAGTAAGGTACAGCGACGGCAGTGGTCATGGAGCACACACCTATGAACCTTAGCAGAAGCAGCCGTTCATTCCCGCTCCCTCTTCTTCCCTCTTCCTTTCCCTTCTTTATAAATTCTACAAACAAACTTTATAACAACTTTTAAGTTACTGTTCCTTTGAACAATAATTGCTAAATTTTAAATGCTCCTTTAAACAAGAATTGAAGGGCAGTCTTTTAAAGTGTAAGTAGCCCAGATGCAATGCTTTCTGTTACTGAATGAGTGATCTAGAACCCACTTCAGGAAAGCCATGAATTCCAAGAGCATTTCCTGACACCAGAAGTGCGTGTGTGGTTGCTGAGCAGCGGGACAGTGTCCTTACTCAGCGGTGTGAACCTTTCATGAATAACAGGCCGTAGCCTTGTTCACGCTGGCTGATCCTATGACAATGTGGACTTCTGTGGTCTGGGCTAACGAAGTTCACATTCCATCTGTGGTTGAATGTCATTTGTATCATGGATTTTCTTGGTTATCATGGCTGAAAGTAGACCATTCTTGACCTATTGGGAAGGTATTTATATCAAGTAGTATAAGGACAGAAATACTTTCTACTAAATTCTTACACAGCTGTCTATTACTGTCATTATACAGAACAGATTCCTCCAAGAAAATATTTTTATGCTAAAATAAAGAACATTTTTAAATGGAAAATAATTGATCAACTGAAATAGAGAAGCTATTCTTCCTATTTTCCATCATTTCTAGAACTTATTTTGCTTGCCCTGCTTAAACAAATGATGGGTGAATATTTATTAATGCAAAGCTTTATTTTTGTCAAAGAAAGTATTCATCATAAAAGTTATGCTCACATTTGCATTCTTTACAGCACTTGCCATCCACGTACGCAAGAGCCGACTTAAGTGGGCAGCCAGGATTCGGGCAGATCAGAGTTTCACACCGCACGGTTCCGTTCTGAGAGGAAAACAATATTTAGGGAATTTACAAGTTGCAGTTTGGTAGTCTTCAAGTAATTTTAAGTCTGTTTCTTACATTTTAAACCCTTCCCATAAAATTTCATAAAGACTGCTATTATTTTTGGTTATTATACAGTAAAACCCATAACACAGAGACCCACAGTAATACAAATTGGGTTATAACACAACTGGTGATTGGCTCCTATCTTCTGTCCAGCAACTGATCATAGCTGAGCCTGAGTTCTCAGCTTGTGTGGTGAGGAGGATGAGGACACGGGTAGAAGTAAAGACACACGCTGCCCAGGAAACAGCAGGCTAAGGGTAAGCCTGGGACACTCATGTCTCCCCAGATTACTCACAAAAATGAGCATCAACAAACCAGGAGAATAACTGCTACCATTCTAAAGGCCCAGGCTCAGGAGTCGGAATCTCCCCGTGGCTATTTAAAGTGGAACAGACCACCACCAATCACGAGGTGGTGCCGACAATCCCCACAGAGGTGCTGAGCTGCAGACAGAGTGGCAAGGAATTTGATTCCTGAAGGTCATCCAGAGCTCCCAGGCTGCGAGCTGCCTTTCTAGTCATTTAATTGACCTTGCAACACCATATCTCATATTTTACTCAGTTTGATTTTTGACCCCCAATTAATTTGAGGGGGCTTTACTGTATTTGTAAAATGCTGTAACTTCAGTAGGAACATAACATGACCCTGAAGAGAAGTCCCGTAATGCACATGTGCACTTGTGAACACATGTCGTTGTTTCAGAGCTGCCTTTGACTTTTTTGCATGATATTCTGCTTTGGAATAAACTTGAACTTGTGGGCTTTTTATTACAACTAATTCACATAGACCTCTGATTTTTTTCCAGTTAACCAGTTTTACTGGATGAATTCATGTGGGATTTAAAAGTTCAAAACCAAACTGGTCATGAACTTTTCTTTGAAATTGAACATATATTTTTGAAACAATAATACACTAAATATTCTACTTTTATTAGTGAGCAGTTAGATAAATCATATTTATTTAAACTCTCTAATTGGTATTATATTAACAAATTTTTAAAGATAATCTTATTTAAACTCCATTATTTATGTATATGGGCCAATCTGGTCACAATGTTTCATGCTGCTTTTAATTTAGCTTTATTAAAATACATGAATAAGCTCATGATATGGGAAAATTTCTGGAAATGTTAAGGATAACAGGATAGAATCCTTTGAGAATCACCTTACTAAGCTAATTTATGTGTACCGATAAATTTAATTTTTATAGCATTCTTAAACCATAATAATCTTTATAGGCTAGAAAAAGTGTCTTTAATAATGTAACACACAGTTCTTTAGATGTGACCGGGTTTGTTGGCACTTTGCTACTGAGTCTTGAGGAAATGGGTGTTGAAATTTTCATGATTACATTATTTTAATTAATTTTTAAAGAGTGGGGGCAGCTGAGTCCCCTTAGTCTGAAATCCAGTGGAAGCCGTACCAAGCATGTGCAGTTCTTGCAGCCATCTGTCCAGGACTCCAGTTCTCGGTAGGTGGTTCCCTTCATGGTGCAAGTCCGTTCACAATAGCACTGATCCAATCTATTCATCCGCTGTTCAGCTCGCGACAGCTGTGGCACAAAGGAAGGGGTTCATAGTGTTCACCATTCCAGCAACGCATAAATGCAAAGTGCTCCGGTAGCTATCCAGTTTTTTTAGTGTATAGCAGTAGTGATGACTGTGCTCATCAACTATTTGTTGTAAATATATTTAAACTTTTAATTTAAAAGAAAGGATTCCCTCCTCTTATTTTTGTGAATTTGTTCCTGCCTTTGAAAAAGGAGCATAATTTATGAGATACAAATGAAGGTCAAGTCAAAATGGCATCACTTACAATGCAGAGCAGCACTTTCCATTTTTAAAAATGTCTAATTTCATGAATATGTCTACTCAAGTGCAATCGTAAGTTTTAGAGTTTATATCATGAGAAACTACCCATATACAACAAAACTTTCAAGTTATTTGTAAGTTCTACATAAAATGACAACAGTACGATGAAACTGTAGGTATGCTTTAGACATGCTTACGACAGTGAATTATCCTACAGCAGCAACCCAGTGGCAGAAAGAATTTGTGGGGCCATTTCCTTGACATGATCCTAGTGTCCACATTTTTACAACATCCTCTTGTATCCTTGCTTATAAAGAAAAACTCAGTAAAATACATACTAAATTACACAATAAATCCCATTGTAATAAGCAGTGAATGAAACAGGTAATCTGCTTCATTCCTGATTTACTGAATCATTTGTTACATGGATGGCCAAGGTTTGAATGTTTATAAGCCTTTTCCTCAGGCAGGAATTTAGATTTAGATTTAGCCCTGGCAAAGAGTATAGTACAGAAAAGTCTCAAAGGTAAACATCCATGGTTATAAAAAGAACGATAGGGAACTTGAAGGATTTTTGAGCTCCCCCACACTATATTTCCAAGTAGCTTTTACCTTAGCTGATGTTTTGGCTAAAATGTCTTGCAGCTCCATGATTTTCTGCACAAGTCCGTGGAAATCATTGCAAGTTGGACAGGCTGAAATTGCAAACACTACATTGGTCACGTTGTATCTATAAGGGTTCAATTTGTATTCACAAGGGGTTCAATCTGGTTACGTCTATGCTGACAACTCATACGTCGGAACTCCAATTTCGCACTGACATCCTGGACAAAATTAAGCAAGAAGCACACTTTTCCTCACACAGTGCAAACGCTAATGGGACTTACTGCGATTGAGATCTGGGCACTGAGCAATAAATCCTTGGGGCATGACAAGTAATTGCACATCTTGCATTATACCCTGTGTGTGAAAAATTAAATAAAAAACATATTACTTTTATCTACTCAAATTATGTTCAGCAATTAAGTTCATGTAAGAAAACATTACAGAATTGAATCACCAAAATCCCTGAGTAAAATCTTTTTAATACATTGCTTTGACTCCAAACCAAAGAGAAAGAAATACATAAGAAAAAATAGATGACAACTCTCTTATTGATAATAGGCTTAAAGTCTTAAGATGAAATGTCAAGATATAATTAAGAGGTAATAGTCATGTTGTTCTGAGAAGTTATTTTTACTTAGCCACTGAAGTAAGGATTGAAAATCACCTTTAATAATCAACCTGGAAATCACTTCTACTTTCAGCAACAGTGAAATTGATACCAATTTTAAATCAACTGCAACCACCAAAAGAAAAAATTAAAAAACTTAGTTATAAAAGCAATGTTTATTTGAGTATTTCTCTTTTTTTCAGTTGAATCTTTTAAAACTAATTTCTCTCAATTCAAAAAGGACAATAAATGTATTAAACAGCTGTGCAAGACTCAATCACAAGACTGTAAGAGTTCAGAAAATTCAGCATGAAAGTTTTTTAAATGTCACCTGGAAATAACCTGTTTTACAAAAAAAAATCAAAGAAAAAAGGCCACATTACATGTTTATAGACAAAATTTACGTGCATCCTTAGTCATTAAGGAATAATTAGCATCCAGCTTTGGAGACTTAAAGCAAAGGCCAAATGGTAGTTCAGAAAGGACCTCATCAGACACGTTCCAGCTGTTCCTTTCCTCCACCACCCTTCTCCCTTCCTCCTCCAACTCTGTATGCTTTCTTTAACTAATATTTCACTTAATCTCTTTGAAAAATGCAAACAGAATGTCTAATGACAGGGCTGACAGCACCAACATATTATCAAGACAATTTTGAACAAAGATTTACCAAATACTGACCTATATATCTTCTCCCTATTTAATCTGATTAATAGTGTGCGGCAAAAAGAATGTCAATGTGAATGATGAATATTTTAGTGTACTGTAGCAATTGCTGGATCTGCTGTTTGTTTGAGTTTAGATTAAGGAGGCAATTTGTATACAAACTCCTATCATTTGGAAGTGGCAACATAGAAACAAAGTTACCATGTACAGAGCTGTGCACTGCACAGATCGAGTAGGCACCATTCGCAGTCTGTAACAAAAAAAACATGATCCCTGGGGCAGTACACGTAATGCATGCGTGAGAAGGGCTCTGTAGCTACATTTGGGCTCCATGGGAAAGACTGTTACAAGTAGAGAAGAGGTTTGGCACTCACAGCACAAATTTGCCATTCCTTACATGAGAAAAGAGCATTGAATTTTCAGGATTTGCAAAAATGGGATCAATTCCCCATGACTAGCCTTGGAGAAGCTACTTAACCTCTATGAGCAGGTTTATGCATATGTAAAAGAAAAAAAAAGACCGAGCATCAAAGCCAGCCAAACTAGGATTAGATGAAATACATATTCAGAGCACCTGGCTTCCAGGTAACAGACCATGTTCAAGTTTTAAAAACACTTTCCTAGGATTATAAACCTTGCTTAGAATACAATTTTAAAGTTACTGGTATAGACTCTACCTAAAAATCCATGGGTTGGACACGTCACCTATCATCTCTTATTTAACAACCATTTGCTAAGCCACTGCTGTATCACAGTCGCTGGGGTGAAATGATTACACTTACAAACCTACAGGCAAGAAACTTCCTGGACTTTATTTCTTTCTCTTTTTTTTAAAATTTATTTTTTAATCATTATTCAAGAACAGTTTCTATCCTTTATTCCCATTCCAGCCAACCCACCCATCCCTCCCCTCCTCCCTCCCATTTCCAACACTCCTAGTTTTTG
>CM052539.1:40537468-40660920 GCA_028533065.1 Trachops cirrhosus
TGCTTTCCAGCTCCATCCATGCTGTTGCAAAGGGTAGGAGCTCCTTCTTTCTTTCTTTCTGCTGCATAGAATTCCATTGTGTAAATGTACCATAGTTTTTTGATCCATTCATTTACTGATGGACACCTAGGTTGCTTCAAGCACTTAGCTATTGTAAATTGTGCTGCTAAATACCTAAAACTTAGTGGTATGTTTTTTAGATCCTCTACAATGATGAGATTCTACAGAGTCTGTCTCCTAAGTAGGCACTAAAGAAAAAGATATAAATTATGACTGTTTTTTAGCCTTGGTAGATTTGTGCAAACTCACTTTTTGGAGTTTAAGGAGACCATGGATAATGAATACTAAAAAAATTTCAAATCTCTACAAATGACATACCTGTGAAATTACCATCAAAGGTTATATTGCAGTAGTTGAGAGTTTATTTGTATACTAACCTTTTAGACTTTTATTACTTTGAATGCCTAATTTCAAGAACGATATGTTAACTGTCCTAATTGCAGACTTGTAGACGTCTTCCCTTAATGTCTACAGACCAAGCTCAGAGGGAAATGAGAGAAACAAGTGTTCATTGGCTAAATAACAACACCGGCATTTAAAAAAAATAAAAATAAATAAATATATATAGGAAAAACTACACAGATCAAATGATTTTGTTTCACACCATAGAAAGCAAAATGCAATTTTCCAAACTCATTAGAAAGCATTTATATTTATTCTTTATGCTCAGACTTTAGTCAAAACATACCTTAAAATATCCGTGGACATTATTTCTCTGTCCCAGCCAAAATGTTGTGCCCACAGGCAAGTCTGTGGAGGGCTTTTCCACCACTCTTTCGTATATTCTGCAAAATAAGAAACAGCAGATAAGTAACGTAAGCAGTCATTTCTCAGAATCTTCCATTTCCTGAACTGAGAACACTTCACTTACTTATTGCAGTCAATGTGCAAAGTCAAGTGGGAGGCACTGATGGCCAAGGAAAGCTTGTGCCACTTGTCATCAGCCAAAATGTAAGGAAACACTTCCGTGTGCGGGCGGTGGCTGCCAGAGCGGTAGTGCAGCCTGACTTCATTCCGGTGGCCACTGCTCTCTAGTTCCAGGTACCTGCGCAGAGAAGAGCCGTATGGAGCCCATTGAAAGTCAAGTTCCAATACAACTGACATGATCTCTGCCTCTAGAAAGATGGAGTGGATATGCTTGCCCTGTTCCTCCCATCAACTACAGCTAGACATTACATTATAAAACAAACATAAGAAGGGTCTGAAAGATGGAGGGAGAAAAACAGTGAGGGACCTCAGGACCTGAGGAACAAAACAATGGTAAGTTTCCTGGGTTTTCTTTTTGCCTCATATGTCAGGACTTAGAACTAAAGAAGACAGCAACCTGAAAATACCAACAGATGCAGAAACAAACAAACAAACAAACAAACAAACCAAAGACTTGTTCTCTCTAGCCCAAGCACCAAAAAAGCAGAAGACTAGCAACATAAAAACTTTTAGAGAATAATCACTGTATTCTAGCTGAACACCACAGAAAAAAACTGTGGTCATGTCCTCAACCATGCCAGCAAAGGCTAAGTGGGGACACTAGATTTCCATTGTCTTGGGGCAGAAATGATGTACTCAAAACCTTTTCTAGGACAGTGAGAGGTAAGAACAAGTGGAAAGCCAAAATCTTTTACCCAGCTGGCCAGTCATAAAGCTTCCCAGGGCGTCAGTGGAGACTTCGTGGGAAGGAACTTGGTCCCCCACACTTACCTGGCAGTAACAAAGCACATTGCCCCCTTCCACCTGGGAGGGTGTCAAAGGAGGCTGAGTGGAGAGTCAGGGCTTTCCACACCACAAAGCAGTAATAAGACCGTCACTACCACAGTGTCAGCAGATACCATGTGGGGAGATGGAAATTTCGCCCTTACCCAGAAATAACAGAAGTTCTCCCTCAATTCTCAGCAGAAGGTGAAGTGGGGAAACTGGACTTCTACCTCCACTTATAAGTAACAAGAAGGCACTTTCCCATCCTCGGACAGAGCAGAGACAGAGAAATCTAGCTAAAACAGGAAATTTAAATAAAATCCAAGTCTCAGAATATGATACAAAAATGAGCAGGTTTAAACTGAAAATCATATGCCATATGAAGAACAGAAAGATCTCAAATTTAAAGATAAGAAGATAATCAAATGAATATTAACAGCAAGAGACAGAGATGCTAAATGGCCTGACAAAGATTTTAAAGAATCATTGATAAAATGAAGCAATAACAAATATATTTGAACACACCTGAAACAACAGCAAAGAAAAAAATAAACAGAAAGTCTATGGAAAAAATAGAAGAACCAAATAAATAAAGAACCAAATGGAAGTTTTAGGACTGAAAAATATGATAATTGAAATAAAAAGCTCAAAGAGTAGGCTAAACAGTAGAATGGAGGGCACCAAAAAAAGAATTAGTTAACCGAAAGTTAAAACAAAAATTATCCAATATGAGCAATGGAAAGAAAATAGAGTTCAAAAAATGATCAGCCTCAGAGACCTGTGAGGCCATAACAAAAGATCTAAAACTTGTATAAGTAGAGTCAAAAAAGGAGAAAGAGGGTAGACTGAAGAAGTTCTTGACTAAATAATGGCTGAAAATTCCCCAAATTTGCCAAGAGGCATAAATGCACAGATTCAAGAATCTAAGCAAACCCCAAACAAAATCAACTTAAAGAAATATTCATCATAATTAAACTTCTAAAATCTAAAAATGAAGAAGTATACTGAAAGCAGACAGTAAAAAATCAACACATTGTGTATAGGGAAAAAGAAATTAGAATGGTGGTGGACTTCTCAGCAGAATCAGTGGAAACAAAATTGGCACAATATTTTTCATGTGATGAAAGACAAATTGGTCAGCCAAGAATCCTATATCCAGAAAAAATATTCTCAGAAATGAAGAAAAAAGTCAAGAAATTCTCAAATGAAGAAAACTGAGATAACTTGAATCAAGTTTTAAACTTAAGGTATGTTATGTTTAAGGAACCTCATGGACACTCCAGAGGACATGCAATACTGTAAGTGTATGCCTCTCAATCCCCTTCCCTTTTTACCCAGCCCCTCCCTGCCCACCCCTCGGCAACTGTAAATTGGTTTCCTGTACCTAAGACTCTATTTTGTTTGTTCATTCCTTTAGTTTTTAGGTTACACATGTAAGTAAAATGAGAGAGTGTTTGTCTTTCTCTGACTTATTTTGCTTAGCATAATACCCTCTAGGTCTCTCCATCTTGTTGGAGGATTAAGAGTTATAAACATACTTGTAAATAAGTCACATGGATGTAAAGTACAGCGTAGAGAATCCAGTCGATGACACTGCGATAACTTTGTACAGTAGCAGATGCTTACCAGACTTTTCGTGCTGATCACTTTGTAAGGTACACAAATGTCAAGTCTCTATGTTGTACACCTGAAACTAATATAATATTGTATGCCAATTATATTTAAGTTAAAAAGAGCTTTAACATTCCAGAATAAAAAATAAAAATAAAAAGAGGACATGTCTGAGGTGGAAACAGGTCCTCATGGAGATAGAATCTGGGAGTCATAGGCATATAGATTGTACTGAAAACCACGAAGGTATGGGGATTACCTTGGAAATTATTACAGATGAAAGAGAACATTTTATCATTCTGAGGAGAAACCAGAAAAAAAGCAAGCGTGGCTAGTGAGATTAGAGGCGGAAGAGGGAAAGCAGTGCCCCAAAGATCTAGTGATGGAGATGCCTCAAAGAAGAGGGAGTAATGAATCGTTTCAAGTGCAGCTAACAGGTCAAAAAAGATAGACTTAACCACGGGATTTAGCAAAACAGGGATTTCGGGTGACCCGAAAGCTAGTTCAGAAAATTTTATAGAAAATAAAGCCTTCTTGAAGTAGGCTGAGGAGAGAATGGGCAAAGAAAAATGAGGTAAGCAAAGACACGTCAGGAGAAATGGGAAGGCAGCTGCCGAAAAACACACCACCAAGGGAGGTTTTGCTCTGTTTCCGTTTCAGTGCTGCACACTTTCGTGTCCTGCTGGGAATGTGGAAGACGGAAAATAGCCATGACCGAAAAAAGCAAGAAATTATAATAAAACAGAAACCATAAATTAAAATAGATCAATTACATGTTAACTACAAAAAATATGAAAATTTCTCAACAGAAAAATAATATAAATAAAGTCAAAGAATAGATGGCATTCTATAAGACACGGTTAAATACATGATATGTATCAGAGGTTAATGAAAAGCACCTGCAAATCAATAAGAAAAAGCAAGTAATGGATTTACTAATTAGATTAGCAATAATCAAAAGGTAATATGTAGTGTCAATAAGAATGTGAAAAAGTAAACATCTCTGCTACACTATTTGTAGCACAATAAATTTACAGGGACTTATCAAAAAGCAGCTTGGTAAAACTATCAATACATTAAATGTGCACACTCTTTAAATCAGCAGTTTCAAATCTAAAAATCTATCCTGCTAACACAAATTAGCATTGATATATACAGAAGGTTCTGACTGCAGATTTATGTAAAATCATGAACATCTGATAAAATACCAGCTCTTCACTCAGAGCAGAAGTATGCTGCATCCATATTCTGGAATGCTATGCCACTCTACAAAAGGATGGCGTTCCGAAATGAAACGATGCCATGGCTTCTTACAATAAGCAAACACTAAACACCTCTATAGAATCCCATTTTGTGTGCAAAAACTGTGTGTGTGTGTGTTTTCTGAAAAAAAGATCCAGAAGGATACATATCAAATGTTAACAGTAGTTATCTCCAGGGATACAATTAGGGGGAAAGGATGTAAAGAATCTTTCATATATTTTTATATCTTTGAATTTTCTTCATTAATTATGCATTAATTTTTAATGTAATATACAGTAAAATTCTACTTTAAGCTTAAAAAAATAAACCAAGTAGTCAAGAACACAAATCATAGAACTTAAGAATAAAATGCCAACTTGTTTAGTTTTTAATACAAAGAACACCAATCAGCAAATCTTTTCTATATTATTATTTGATAACAAGTATTCATTATTTAAACAATTCAACTAGTGAATTCTATCTTGATAGAGAGGTGTTTGCATTAAAAACTAACATTAGCAAACACATCGGCCTATGGCAATATACTTGTCGGTTCTTCCCCCACCGAGGCATAAACCCTGCTATTGCTGTCTCCTCCAGCTAGTACTGGAAATAGTACCAATACTGAATTCCTGAAATTGAGGCACTAAAGCGGCCCTCAGTAACAGTGACGCTGACATTATGACCGATAAACAAAAACAACCTTTCAGAACTTAAGAATATGACCAAAAGTTACATTTTCATTTGTATCATTCACTTAGTTTTTTAATAAAATGAAATAGATATATAATACACGAAAACATTTAGTAAAGACAAAAATAAAGATGTAAAACACTTAAAAGTGTATCTAGCATATGGTTAGTATTCACTGAAAATTAGCTCTCATTAAAATGAGAGAGAACAGGTTGAAAAGTAGTCGATCCATATCTTCAAATCCAGTCACTATTAAGATGTATAAACTTGAATGGAGATATTAAATTACCAGAAAATATGATTATTGTACAATTTAAATTAAAAGGCATCTGTAATAAATGTTGGGACTATTTTAATGAATCAGTTTTCCAGCAGCAGTCATACTCATCCTGGAACTATCCCCCACTGGGTGACATCTCAGCGGAAGACAGGCCTGCTCCCCCGGCCCCACTGTGCCAGGGCCCAGCAGAACAAAGTGGTTATACACCCAAGCCCTCCTAGAGCCTGAGGGTTCACACCCCTGCAACCCTCAGAGGGTGGTAAGCACTTCACCTCTCTGTACCTCATTTGGTTACTCAGCTATAAAATGGGGATGTGAATCGTACTTGCCTCAAAGGATTGCTGTGAGGATTGGAAGAGCTCATTTAAGAAAGCACTTAGAACACTACTGTGCACAAACAAAACACTCAGTGAAGACAGTACATGAGCTATCTTTCTCATTTCAAAAAGCAAAGAGGTCAAATCTTCCCTCTTCCTTCCCCTGGCACAGCCAGGGGCAGGCCCATGACACCTTAGCAATCAGACAGTGTTCTCAATACTCAGAATCCTAACTGAACACAGCAAGGAAGGGAGGGAGGAAGAACCTGCATTGTGCTCAGGGCAGCAGCATCCCAGCCCCGTATGTTAAGGACACTCTGCATCCTCCTTCCTGTTTGCTGGCCAACCAGGGAGCCTCTGGTTATTGCCTGTTCCAAACTCTGATGCCTCGGGCTCCCATCAACCCCGTGAACTGCCCTCCCATCCACCACATCCAAAGTCACTTCACGACCAAGAGCCTAACTGACAATACCATTGTGATCATGGGAAAATATGTGATTAGAATAAAATGTATCAACACTTTAAAAAGGGATTGTTTGAGTGATAGAACTATAGTGATTTTTTAACCTTCATTTTATTGTCCTATATTTTCCCTTTTATCTTGAATGAACATTTACTACCTCAAATTAAAAGTCCCATTTTAAATCCCAAGAAGATAATTTGTCACACTTGAACACATCATGTCTCCCTGACTTGTTATTCATAATTTTGAGAGGCAACTAAAATCAGAAACAAAGTTCACCCTTCATAATAATTTATGGCCTTGTTACTCAAATATCTTTGGCGTTGACAGAGATATAAACTAATTTAAGATTAAGCTTCAGAGAAGGAGGCAACCGTGGCAGGACATCATTCATTTTAACGACCTCTGTCATAACTCGAGATCAAAGGATGAGTACGGTTACATCTCATCTGACAAAAAGGTTGCACACAGCACGAGGTGGTAATTTTTCTGCTACCTTAAATTAAACCTAAACAGGAGAAAGGTCAGATAACCTCAATACATTAAGCTATAAGCCAGTTGTAAATTAGTCACCTAAAAAAGCCACATGCACTTTCAGTGCCAAGTATATCTTCAGTGTAGTTCACGGATGGCACAATTGCAAAGTAGTGACATGTACGGGCGCTGGTGCTGAAAATCCAGACCAGCCTCTCACTGTCTATTACCCTACCTCTCAATTTCCTCAGCTGTAAAATGAGACCTCAATGTGATGATCCATACAAAGTACGGTATCTGACACATTGTAAGGACTCAATCAATGGTGGCTATTTTTATTATTTGTCAGTAAGCCCAATTAGGCGTCATTTATGAAGTCCGATCTCTGATAGCCAATTCTATGAAAAGCAAGCTATTTGAATACTGTTTTAAGTGAGACAGTTAGTTGACAGCACTGGCATTATGTGGGTCCTGGCATGACCAGTGAAACAGGAAAAGGGAAGACCAGCGGTAGGGACAAACGTACTGTTAGGGGGATCTGTTCCTTTGTTACAGAAATTGACTGTTTCACCTGGCCACTTCCAGTGATTCTTCCCTCAGATGTTGGGGGAGATGGAACAGCTGGGAGGAAGAGCTGTATTTTTTAGCATCCCTCAGCAGGACCATGTTGATCTGTTTTTGTTAAATGTTTTTGTTTTTAATGGTATTTGGCATCAGCAGTTTAAGAGGCCTCAGAGTTTGAGTTCTGTCTCCATAGTTTATTAACGTGGCAAGTTAAAAATCCTCTCCATGCCCCAGTTTTCTCCCCCATCAAACAGGAATAGTAAGAGTTGTACCTTAATCTGATCATTTTAAGAACTCGATGAAACGAGTGATGTGACTACTTTGCACAGGGCCTGAAAAGAGTAAGCACCCTGCACACTGCACGATCACGAATTAGGCTTCTATGACATATTTATGCATGCCAACGAAATGTCAGCAAATTTTTAAGGTGGATTTTAACTGAAACAAACATGATTCTCAAGCAAAAGTAGTTTAATGAGAAACTACCCAAATGCCTATCCTTGAACCTCATCTATGATACTCCCATCAGATGGTCATCCTCTTTGTCTGAATACATCTTGTGACCAACAACCCACGACATTCTACGAGCATTTCATTTTTATAACAAAGACACTCCTTATATTAAAACATAGAGAGGGGAAGTTTTTAAAAAATCTATGACTTACTAGTTTATTTATTCCAGCCAACACTTACTATGAGCACTGAGAGTATGACAATGAAAAAGGCCAAATAACACTGAAACTTAGAGATGTGCACTAATAAACACATTATTGTGAAAATTAAGTTCAGCTACTTCAAAACTAATTATAATACTATTATAAAAGTCTTCCTGCAAGAAGAGGAATGTACCTAGACCGGTGAGGATCAAAGCTTCTCCATAAACAATATAACTAAGAGCCAAAATTATATCACCAAGGGGAAAGATCAGTAGCGAATGGCGTTCATTCATGACCGAAGCCCTGGCGTCCAACAGGACAGCTTGGAAACAACCTCTCTGTCTTATTACCCTACGAAGCTGAGCTTACAATAAAAGAAAAAATGGCCGCTCATGTAATGGAGCTAATTTATTACTATTAATGATGAGGCAAGTAAGATACAAACAAATTCTAATAAACAATACTCTCAGCTGTAAGAAGAACAACAAAATATGGAGGACTTACACTACCATATCTAAAATCATTATAAAACCACAATAATTAACACTGTACAATACTGGCATGTCAATTTAAAAATGGAATGATTGGAACTATATATTTAGACTACTGGAACTATATATTTAAATAATTTAGAAACAGCTTCATCCAAATAAGGTCAACTGAAAATAGCAAAGGTGACTTTGCAATGCTAAGAGAAAATAATGGGCCTTTAAAAAAAACTATGTAATATCAAGTGGATATCCATATAGGGGAGGAAAGATCTCTTTAATGATGCCCAACTCATATTTATCACCTATGAGTACTAGCAAAGTACAATACTGTAAGATCCCCACTTCCTGAAAACTCATGGCATAGATAGGGACACAGGATTCATTTCACCCCACTCCGAAAGGCATCTCCAAAGCTGTTTGAATCTAGCCCCTGCTCCAACTCAAGGATGTTCATGATATTTGAAATGAAGTAAGCAGTTTTAACTGTTGATCACCTCTTCAAGTGGGCTCACACGGAAATGTGGTAGGCTGAGCAGGGGGTCTCTCTTTCTTTTTTCCAAACTTTTCCAACTTACTATCCCTAATAACTTAAAACATCATTTTTTAAATGGTCATTATGTCCACATTTCTATATCGTTTGCACATTTGAATATGTAACTAAAGTCTTCCCATAATTTTTTTCTCTACAACTCATATTAACATATTAGGATAACTTGAACACTTTGAACATTTAAATATAAGCATGAGCAGCTCTGTTTTTAAATACTTTAAGGTCCCTGAGAGCTTGCTTGGAGGTTCTAGCAGGGGAACGCAGCTACTCGTACACTCTTGACTAAAGACCGGTCCCCTCCTCCAGTTGAAAAGGCCCTACTCTGCAACCTAGTGCAAAACTTCAGGAAATTTATTAACTGAAGTATCAATTTACATGAATTGAAAAATGAACTCTTATTCAAAAGTTATTTTGAAAGATCTATATGAAATGTGAATTTCTTTCTTCACTGAATGTATATGCTATTCCACTTTTTTGGCAGAGAAGTTAGTGAATTATCCCTGGATCTGTGAAACCAACTGTGATAGGTGTTAGTGGTAAAGTTAAAAAAATAGAGAAGTTATATTTTATACATCAAATTCTCATAACATGTCAATCTTGAAATGAAAGAATCTAAAAATGTACAGACACAGATAGGTAAATCACAACCTACAAGGGAATAACATGTTTATTGAGGAACCTTTAAATTAGTTACTTATTTAGTATATAAGATACTATGTACTTAATTTAATTTTAAAATACAGTAAATATGTCACTTCTTAATTTCTGAAGTGCTGGTAGTTTTACCTGTTAGAATGGCTTAAGTCAACCCTGCCTGAAGGAAAGAATTTGGTGACCTCTCAAAATTCAGTATATACAGGAGTATCATTATAGTTTTGAATAAATTGAGATGTGTGTACATCCCAAGAAAACATATCAATATTCTATTCAATTTCCAAATAGGTGGTTTTCCAAGTATATTAAAGTGAGCATGCAATTGCACTATTTTGAAGAACAAACAATGTTTTCAGAAGAAAATGATATTCTCAAGATGGAAACTTTTCACCTTCAGCTTCATCTAACAATGGTTCAAGATACTTTAGGGCTATATCCATCTGCAATGAAGGACTCACAGAGAGACCCTTGGTGCCCTATTATTCCATGCAGTATTTTATCTGGTTTCAAACATTCCTCTTGAGTTAACAATTTGCTATATCCTAAGATCCTCAAAATCGATAGGAATTGTTTAGGCCGATAAAAGTGGGCCTGTGGAGGAAGTTTCAGCAGCTTTACATGTGATGCACTCTGGAATGTGGGCAGACAATAAAGGAAAAGCACTGATGCAAGACAGTGAGAAGTTCCAGGCAGGCTGGATTTGAAAGAGAGGAATTGGTCACAGGGGAGAGTAAGCTGTCAGTGCTGCAGCATCTGTTCTCAGATATGCTCCAGGGTCGTCATGTGTTCTCCGTTGTTCAGAATAAGTGAGAGCCAAAGAGAAGACAACAGGATCCACAGGTCACCCACTGAGGCGGCATTTTGCTCTTAGTGAGCCTATCACCTGGAGTTCACAACTGGAAAAGGTACCAAACACCCCTAACCAGAGGAAATAAAAACAACCTGGTCCCAAATTCTAGCTATTATTAAGTATTAGCATAAACTTTGTGAGAAGAGGCAATTAGAAAAACAAAAAGACAAAATAGCATTTACACTGCCATTAGCTTTCCCATATGCCATGGTGCTGCTTTTGAAATAAATTGTAAGGAAGAAAACTTCAGGATTTTCTAAAGATTTTTAGCATAACAAAAAGGCCCAATGGCATAAAAATATATAACTGTTGTCTTCAAAAGCAGTAGAAAGCAATAGTGCTCACCCCATTAATAAAGCTCTCGGGGTTTGAAGGAAGCAGAAAGGTCACAGTGCTGCTCTAAAACAAGCAGGCCACACTGCTGGTGGGAATGCAAACTGGTGAAGCCACTGTGGAAAATGGCACGGCGGTTCCTCCAATAATTAAAAATGAACTGCCATGTGATCCAGCAATTCCACTTCTGGGTATTTATGCAAAGAAAACAAAAACGCGAAATCATAAAGACATATGCGCCCCCATGTTCAAAGCAGGATTATTTACAATAGCTACATTAATGAGACAACTTAAGTGTTCATTGATGGATGAATGGAAAAGTAAGATGTGATATTTTGTGATATATATAATATGACATATATAATACATACAATGGAATACTATTTAGCCACAAAAAAATAAAATCTTGCCATTGTAACAACATGGATGGAACTCAAGGGCATTATGCTACTAAGTAAAATAAGTCAGAGAAATACAAATACAATCTGATCTAACTTATATATGGAATCTAAAAAACAACACAAACAACAACAAAAACACCAAGCTCAGAGAGAGAGAGAACAGACCGGAGGTTGCTGGGGGAGGGGGTTTAGGGGGAGGCAACATGGGTGAGACAGGCCAAAATGTAAAATCAAATAGCTATGAATGTCATGAGAAGATAACACACAGTATGGTAACTATAGTTAGTAATACTGTATTGAATATTTGAAAGTTGCTAAGGGAGTAGATCTTAAAAGTCATCATTGCAAGAAAAAAAGGAAAAATAATTTTTATAACTATATATTATGGCATGTTAAGAAGACTTATTGCGATCATATCTCAATGTCTACAAGTATCAAATCATTATATCGTACACCTGAAACTAATATAATGTTATATGGCAATTACACCTTAATTAAAATACACATCTACCAGTACATAAAGATATGCAAAATAAAACAGGCAAACAGAAGAGTTGTCGAGGTAGTAGTGAGAAGAATGGGCTCTGGTGCCATGCAGCCTGGTTCAAATGTGGATTCTGCCATTTATTGTGACCTTGGACATGAGACTTGAGCTCTCAGCGCCCCCTCTCCTTATCTGTAAACTGGGGATAATAATGATATCTACTTCCAAGAGTTTAATGAGCATATAATGACATTAATCCATGCGAGGTGTTTAGAGGACTGCCTGACACAGACCAGGGACCTAATAAAGTGTGTTCATGGGTACAATGCAGAGAAAATATTTCAGTGCACCTAAGAAATCAGCCAGCTACCACACGGCCTAATATCAGCAGATGCTCTGCTCTTGTCATTCAGTCATTCAGCAAGTATCTATCGGCCGTCTATATGGCAAGAACTGCACCAGACACAGAGGATACTGGGAAAAACAGAGAAGGCCCAGACCCTCAGAGAGCCTCCTAATTCCTCATTTTTATCATTTTCCTGAATAACACTCCCCAGAATAATAATCTGCTATAAATGTAGATCTTCCTTTTTCATCTAGAATTCCTATTTCTCCCAAATTGTTGTTTTACATCATCAGACATTTTTATACTATTTTCATATTTATTAGTTCATCTTACACTACATTATTGAATCTACTTAGATATGGAGATCTTAAATAAGTGCCATTTTTCTTAATGTGACTGAACAAAACTCCTGCAATAGGTCTTGAATTCTGTCAAGTTGAAGATTGGATTTTGTCATATATTTATTTTAGTGACTGGCTGATGAAAAACAATCAGGTTTTTTAAGTGAAAAAACATGCATTGTTAACATTTTAGAAATGTAAAAAAGTGAAAATTCAGTAACTAAATGAAATGAAAATTTTGAAAAACCATAAATAGGACAGTCACAGCAGGCTTAATGTAAAAGCCCCTCAGCAAATGTTCCTCTAATATATATTATATACAACCTAATCTTGTTTTTATAAAGGTATTTTAGTTCAATGAATGAAATACTGTATATAAAGCTATCAAGAGAAAGATTGAAAACCTAGGCAAATCACCTTTTTAGAAATTAGATGTTATTTTCTCTGAGTTCCACTCAGTATAAGAAATAAATTTTCATCAATAAAAATGTACTAGTTAATTTAAAGATGCCCTAAATAGTGAATGCTGACATACACTTTAAAAAGTTTAAGTTACTTTACAGGAACAAATATAGAGGACACATGGACAAAACTAGGGGGGTTGGAAAGGGGAGAGAGGAGGGGAGGAATGGGTGGGCAGGCTGGAATGGGAATAAAGGATAGAAACTGTACTGAAAAACTAAAATAAAAAATTTTTTTTAAAAGTTTAAGTTACTATTTTTAAAAATATATTTTACATGGTATATAATATTAGTTTTTATAATACTAGAAAATAAGTGTAAGAGTGAGAATGAGTACTGATCTGAGAAAACTTTTGTATATATGACTAACAGTGAGTTGACATCCTTTTAAATAATTTTTTCATTTTCCTACTGTAGCTAACATACAATATTATATTAGTTTCAGGCATATAACACAGTTATTAGAGATTATATAACTTATTAAGTAATCACCCTGATAAATCTAGTACCCATGTAACCCATACACAGTTGTTACAATATTATTGACTGTATTCCCTATGCTATACATACTTTACATCCCCATGACTATTCTGTATAAGTTGATATTCTTAACACATAAAGACTTCTTATAAATAAGCAAGAAAAATGACAAGACCCCCATATAAAAAGGGAAAGGAGAGGTTATTTTACTGCATTTTATGCTTCTTCCTCCTTTGTCACATATTAATTGACCATAGAGCCTTGGGTTTATTTCTGGGCTCTTTGTTTTGTTCCATTGGTCTATCTGTCTGTCTGCCTGGAAGTACCAGGCTGTTTTGATTATAGTGGTCTTGTAATATAGTTTGATATCAGGTATTGTGATCCTTCCTACTTTGTTCTTCTTTCTCAAAATTGCTGCCTTTTGACCCAGCAATTCCACTGCTGGGATGGTATCCTAAGAGCCCCAAAACACCAATCCAAAAGAACCTATGCACCCTAATGTTCACAGCACCACAATTTACAATAGCCAAGTGCTGGAAGCAACCTAAGTGCCCATCAGTAAATGAGTGGATCAAGAAACTATGGTACATTTACACAACAGAATACTACTCAGCAGAGAGAAAGAAGGAGCTCCTACCCTTTGTGACAGCATGGATGGAACTGGAGAGCATTATGCTAAGTCAAATAAGCCAGGTGGTGAGGAACAAATACCATATTATCTCACCTTTACCTGGAACATAATCAACAAAAGAAAAACACAAACCAAATAAACCAGAGACATTGAAATTAAGAACAATCTGACAGTAACCAGAGGGGAGGTCGGAGGGGATAATGGGGGAAAGGGTTTTCAGGAACTACTATAAAGGACACATGGACAAAACCAAGGGGAAGGGTGGAAGCAAGGGAGGGAGGTGGGTTTGGCTGGGGTGGAGGGGAAAGTGGTGGGAGGAATATGCAGGCAACTGTAATTGAACAACAATAAAATAATTTAAAAAATAAAATAAAATGTCAATGCTGAAAAAAATAAAAAAGGAAAGGATATTTTAAAATCACTCATCAAACAAGAGACACCAACAACTTACTAACAAATATATAAAAATGTACAAATCCACTGATATTCAAAGAACAATAAATTCTAGAAGTGACAGCAAATTTTCACATCCTATTAGCAAAAAGTATTTAAACATAATGCTTACTGCTCCCAAGTGTGTAGTTTAAATTTAAGTAATTTGCAAAATCAAAGTTTTTCCTTGTAGTTCACTCAAAATACATATCTTACTTCCCTTTGGTGCTGTTCAGGGCATTTTTACTGGCTAAATTAAATGAATTAAATTAATTAAATTAAATTAAGCTGAAATATTCAGTAATTCACATATTCTGTGGTGCATTCAGCATCCTCAAGAATAATCAAACATAACTTTACTACACCTAGAATTTTTAATGACTGAAGGCAGAAATACAAAGGAAAGATGGCAGTGTGCCAATCATCTCCTTTCAGAATGCTCAGTGGATAAAATCACCAAAAACAAGAGGCGAAACAGGAATGACTTTTGTCCAGCTGTTATAAAGTACACCAACACCTGTTTCAACCACAAAAGTATATGACTCCTCCCCAAGATCAATGGAATTCAAGTGCATACAACAGCAAGGGAAATAAGATTTCTTAAGTGATTAAGATAACATAAACTCCATTGCCATAAGGACACCAAAATAATATTTTTTGCATGGGCTTTTAAAAAAGGTACATCCTTCACCATAACTGAAGGAAATAACAAGAAAAGTTACAAATAAGCTGAACTCTACTTTCTGTCCCTTGATAATAAACTGTAGATAGACCATTATAACTTTTAAATGAGTCTTTTGTAAAATGATTTTAAATGACTGATCAAAGGCCTAAAGAGCATTTGAAAAGTTTCACATTGACATCAGAAGACTAAAAGTAGAAGAGTTTTAACACCAAAGAATTAAGTATATTACAACCATCCCTCAACATTCATCATGGAAAAGATCGCTGAAGTGTCAGTGCATACCAACATGTGGCAGATGAAGAGCAGAGAACTGAATGAACTTTGATGGCACGTTAAAGTTTTCCTTACTATGATGAGTTGCATCCAAAGAGTCTAACTTTCTCCAAAAGACAAATGAAAAAGCAATTTAAATACAATGGAAGACATTACTTTTGATACAAAACAGAATTCACTTTTCTGGTAATATAGTAATTTAAAAGTTCCTTACAAATTAGAAAACATAAAGGAAAACTAAGGATCCTACTTGATTAATAGCACAACCTATAACACTCCTAGGAATAAATCTAACAAAATATGTGTATGCCCTTTATGGAGATAATTATACAGGAGAAAAAAATGAAAGAAAATGGAGACAAAAACCACATCATAAAAAACCTGAATATCATTAAAATGTTCATTCAACATATATCAACTTATAAATGTGATATATTTCCAATACAAATACCAGTGAGATTTTTTTCATAGAACTCACCAAGTTGATTACAAAGTATACACCAAAGAATGAAGTTTCAAACACAGCAAAAAATTGTGAATAGGAAGGGCAGAGACCTTAACTATAGATAGCAAGTCATGAAACTATAGTCATTGGAGTAGTGTGGTATTGCTGCAGAAGTCACAAACAGATCAGCGGACCAGAATACAGGAGCAAAAATAGACCTCAGCATTGAAGGAAACCTGGTACACATTTGGTGTTTGGCAGTTAGCACTGATGCATTTGGCATTCTGTGGGCAAGGAATGGGTTGTTGGGCAAATGGCATCGAGACCATCAACTTCATCTGTTGGATATGACCCTAGATAGGTGCTCCTAGATTAAAGTAAGATGTCAATTTCTTTTTCTTATTAGGTAGGAAAAAGGTATTAAAATATATTGTTCATTTTTATACACAAATTTGGCATATATAAGAAATATGAGAAATCATATTTTCTTGCTGAGTCTAAACTTCAATTCAGTTTCTTTAATGAGCAACTCACTATGTCTCCTTGGTGATAATATATTTATGCATAATCACATTAGAATATATATTGCAACTTTCCTAATACTGAAGTAGGCATTGAAATACACATTATAACTATAATACTTTAGAGATAATGATATAAAAGCATATTTTAAGAGAATAAAATATAAGTAAAGTGTTTTAATTATGTAGAACTTGGGGTTTGAAATTTTAACTCATAAACCCAATTATTTATGTTATTTATTTAACTCATAAATCTAATTATGTTATTTATTAAGTTCAACCAAAATGTAAAGAGTGCAGTAACTGTTATGTCAGTCTGTTAATTTTATCCACAATAAACAGTCCTCGTTTTAGTTCAGAACCATTAGGCCAAGCAAATATTGTCAGCAAGTTTAATTTTTACTTAGTAATGTCAAGAAAGACAAATGGCCTAATATATGACAAACACTCAAAAATATGAAGGCACATTTTATCAGCCTCATATATAAATACACTCTTACTCATCTGGAATATATAATAATTAATACTAAGAAAGTGAAAAAAATCTCATTGATCTCACCTTAAGTTTATTAATATAGAAGGTGATGGTAAACTATAAGATAGTTTTATACTTACCTGCAAAGTCATTGCCACAAATTATTTCCATGGACACTATTTGCAAAGCATTCAAAGTTGGAAGCATAAATAATGTTTGGCTTTCAGGAAAAATTTTAATAACAACCCCATGGGAACCAATTTATATATCTAAAGCCCAAGACTATTTTAAATAAAGGAGAAATATCATAAACTACAGGACACAAGCCAGGTGACAGTACCCAATCTACACAAAGGGATAACAGAAGGATTTTATTTATCCCGAAGAAACAACGGTTTTGTAAACACAGAAAACAACAGAGTCCTTTTGGAATTTAGGATAATTTTTTCATTCATTTTTACTTATAAATATACACTGTTTTTCAACAAGTCTTTATTGTTTTTATATTTCTCTCTATCTATATCTCTTATACAAATGTGTAAGTGAACCAATATCTTAGAATTATTTCTCTGTTCTCTATTTTTCCCTTTGAAAATACAATAGCCAGAAAACTATCAAACCAAAAACTCTACATGAGCACAGTGCAAAAAGCTGGTAGGCCCTTCAGCCATTGCTGTGTATATTTAGCCAACATCAGTATTACCTAAAAACAACAGACAATAACATAGTAGCTCTTTACTACGTCTGAAAGAATTGAGACATTCAGGCAGAAACTAAATAAGTAAGTGTTCAGGAAATGATAAGTCAAGGAGATGGGTGGGGTTGAGATTAGGGGAAGAAAGATAACTCCAGTGCCAGTAACAGGAAGGAAGAACAACACGAACCACACAGAACACACGGCCTGTCGGGGGCACTGAGTGTAGGAGGAACCACAGTGGACTTGTGAAAACACTGGACTCAAGAATCAGAAGAAGTGGTGTGGGTCCTGGTTCCCTCCATAACAGCTAAGTGACGCCTTAAAGCCCTGAGAGTAAGCCACAGGGAGTGTGGTTAGGACCCTTGCTCTGAGTCATCTTGCTGTATGTTGTTCTCCAAGTGCATTTGCTTTGGTTTGCCCTTTAGCATTTAGTCAAGATTTGCAGAGTGCAAGGTGGCCTCGTCTCTGATGAAAGAAACCAGTAGGCTTCTGCCCACACCTGAAAAGGATCATTAACACTTTCATACATATAAAGCACTTTATATATAGAAACTCTTTAATCTTCACAACAACCTATAAAGTAGCTATTATTATCCTCACTTTACAGACGAGAAAAATGAGGTGCAGAGAGGTTATGTGACTTGCCCAATGTCCACAGACCGTCCATGGTAGTGTAGGTATTCAAAATGATGAACGTGAAGGAACGTTCATTGGCAGAACTGTGGTTATTCTCTCAGGAAGGAATTATATTAGGTCACAAAGCCAAATAAGACTTTGCTCACAGGACTCCTAGTCATGCTTCTATACATGCGAGAAGCTGGAAAATACTAGACAGCATTTTGATTCAACACACATCCAAGAATACAGCTTTAACCACTGCAACCTAAGAACTGTGTTGAAAAACAGTTATCTGTCAGAGATTAAAATTCTAAGACTATTTAAACTCTAAACCCAGGCATAGAATAAAGCGTTTTTGACTCCAACTAGTCACAAATTAAGAAGTATGTTTGACTTTAACATTGAGGAAGATATCGCATGGAGAATTTAGTGATTAATAAATTTGTTTTAGGAATGGCTACTTCTGTGTGCTCTTAGCAACATCAAAAGCACAGCTCCCTCTGCCTTTAAGCAGCTCTCAATTACTTCTGTTTATGATTTTGCATAATGTAGCAAAATTAGCCTAGCTGCTTTAAGCCAGTCTTAGATATAGCATATCTTGCTTTTGTTCACTTCTCTTTAATGCGCTCATTTAACTAGCCAGAGTTAAAGCACAGGAAACTCCGGCAGCCACGCTTACCTATGATCCAAGTGGTGAACGGAGAGAATAACCCCGGAATTTAAGTGGGTCTGTTTCAGGGTCACCAAAATAGTAAATTCATGTTTATTTCTCAGCTTCTGAAAAAACTGTTCAGCTGTAGCAGTGGATGCTTTTATACTTCTGGGAGTATCTGAAAAAGAGAAACTTACACTAAATAGACTAGAATTTGGTTTTATAAAGTATCCCTTGCATGCAACATGTTTTGAGAAACATTATCAAATAATAACTGATAAATACCAAGTTTCAGACCCTCCTGGTAAGTTCTTTCAAAAGGACTTTATGCTACATATCACAGGGTGATAAACCACATGAATAACTGAACTTGTGTTGCAGAATCATTTTTTCAAAATGTCACCTTTGAGGCAAAGAATCAAAGAACCCTGCTTGAAGAAGTACACTCCCAAGTTTCCTCCTTACGCGCATCCTGCATCCTGGATTCCACCACCACGTCAGTGTCAACAGTGAACAAAAAGATGTACTTTCTAGAAGAGGACCTGAAAGACCACAATGGAGGCATTTTGTCTTTCTGACACCTCACCACAGAAAACTGGATTTAAATCCATGCGCCAAGTTCCACATCGATGTCTTTAGACAGAAGGCCTGCTCTAAATAGATTTTTTAAAAGATCATTGCAATTAGTCACTCTCAGCCTTCTGCACAGGGGATGAAACATTACCATCAAATTATCTTACCATATTTGTTGAAAGAGTTACAGAGAACTTACTTCCCATGTGCCTCCTCCTGGCCCAGAGAAAACCTCGCCAAAGGAGGTTGAGCAGAAACTTTTATGCTGCACATCTACCTGTTATAGTCTTGCACTCCAACCTTGGCACACAAAGTGTATGAAGGAAACAGGGAGGGACAGAAATGGATTTCGTGGACAGGAAAAAAACCATCATTCAAGCCATCTGCTAACTGAGCATAAGGCTCTCCTACTCATAGTGTATTCAAAGGGTTTATGGGAGCCAGAAACAGGTTTTTTTGGTGATGAAGTCATTCTCCTATTTTCTATGCTTTAGACTAAGTAGACTAGTTAACTGGTTTTCAGTGGGGAAACCACTGGCATTTGGAGAGAACAATCCCTCCTTGTGCAAAACTGTCCCATGAATTGCCGAACATTTGTCATGCCTGGGTTCCAGCCCTCTGAATGCCAGTGGCACCCAACCTCTAGCCACTGGGACAACTCAAAGTTCTCTCACACACTTCCAGGCCTTCTTTGGGAGCGTGCAGCAGAAATCTCATTGGGAACCACAACCTTGATTATAGGATTAATAGGAACAAATTATAGGATTAGTCCAAAGCTCCCCATCATTCTAGTTCTATAAATTCATGGAATGAAGATGTAATCACTGGTCTGTGTCCATCACTAGGAATACACAGACATGGTAAAGCCCTCAAGATACCCACAAACTAGAAAAAGGGACAAATCATCCCAATACAGTGAAGGAAATGCTGTCACACACGGGTACAAGTGTTGTTGGATCACAGAGGGCGAAGCAGCCAACACCATCTGAAGGGATCTCATGAAATAGCTGGCATTTGATCGGGAACTCAGCAGCCACAGAGGAGAGGACAAAGTGTTCTGGTCAGAGGACCACCTCGTGAAAAAGCAGAGTGGCGTACAAGGGCACACCACATCTGAAACAGTGAAGAGCGGCCACTGCGGGATGGGGCTGCACAGGGAAGCCGCACTGGACAGGCAGGGCCTCCCTGCCACGAAACGGACAGCTGTTGTTGCTTCTGTCACCATCATCAATCTGCCCTCTTGGTTTTAAAAAAATAAAACCCTCTCATTCACCACTGCAAAATGTCCCCTCCCCACTCTCAGCCCATGACTTCTGTGCAAGAAGTACCCTGCCCAATAGATAGAGCATCACCCACCCTTGTCCGCAGTATTTGAACCAAGAATGGGCCGCCCCCCAGGGCAATAAAGTCAGGCCAGGGTATTTGTTCAAAGTCTTAGGAAAAATAAACTTTGTTGTTTCCAAAAAGAAACTTCCTTGGTTCCACTCAGTATTCACAACTCAAATATTGAACAGTAATCTGCAATTTCTGCCATGACCAATGTAACAGTTTTAAACCCACATTCCATTTTGTTTTCACAGAGCCCTGGAAACTTGACAGGGTCAACAATTACTGTGTGCTTTTTCCATGAGTAAAATGAGCTGAGGAACACTCCTGTGATTCACCCAAAGGCACCCAGTATGCTGGAGGTATAATGGGGTGACAATTTCTGGCCCAGTATTCTTTCCACTAAATTGCACTGCCTCCTGAACACGGCATCCTTTACCAGAACTTCACTGCCACTCACCAATGGAAATGCAAATACCAGAGCACCACCCCAGAAAATAACCTAGAAAAAAGTAATTATGTAAGATAACATTTTTAGTTCCTTAAGTCTCTAGCTTAGAAGTGATTTCAAGAAAGGTCACTTTCCCCATTTGCATTTCTGTTTCCAATTTGTAAAATTAGCATTCCTGCCTTCTATTTTCATCTCAAGGATTATATAATGTTCAGAGAGACTTCTGAGTTCCCGTGATTATTACTATGAGACCCAATTCTGCTCCTGACCAGAAAAATGAAGTCAAAATAGCCGCTATGTGGGAATTAAGTTTATTCTTCTTACCATTTCAGGTTTCAGAATTAATCATTTAATTCATGTATGTATTAAGCAATTGTTCAACAAGGCCTCCTGTTAAAAATAAACATAGAAATATAAAGTGTGGAGGGTATCAGAACAAACTCTATACCCAGAAGAATGAGGTTCCAATGCCAGCTACAGGGATTAGTAGCTGCACGTGGCATGAAGTAAACACCATGGGTTGGCTATTAGGATTATGACACATTATTATTACCCTTACAAGCAATGAAACTGTGGAACCCACTAAAACTACCAAGAGCCATGGTACCCTTGTGACAATTTTCTGAGCTTACTTTCATGCTAAGTATTCCAAACTCAGCCACAAAATGCCAATTTCCACATTTGAATATTGATGTAAAATATTTTGGCAATCAAGTTATTCTTAAGATAAAATCCTGCCATCTGTTTCTATCACTTGGTGATGCACAATAGTGTGGTGATGGCTAGAGGGGAGGGGGAGGGAGGCTGGGTAAGGGTGGGAAAGAGGAGGAAAACAGGGACATCTGTAATAGTGTCAACAATAAAAAATAAAGCTAAAATTGTCTTCATCATTTTTAATCTCTTTAGAATATTTTTATTTTTAATACATATGTTGCTTAAATTAATTTATATTCTAAATATAAGCTTTGTAATTAAAGCATATATTTCTATTTGTTTTATAAATGATATAACCTAATTTAAACTGTAGTGAATATAAATAGAGATTAATTATAAATTAATTGGATTTAAATTGCTTTCATGTTCAACAACTGCATTGTCATTCATTTTGTAAACCATTTATGCAAAAATACATACTACACATTAAAGGCAACTCTATACGTTCTCCTAAAGATGTGATTGCTTAGCAGGTTAGAATAAAAGACAGCATCATTTTGATACTTAAATAAGTAAATATTTTTTCATATTTCTATTTATTTCAAAATTCAATAATACTATATTTAAAAGTCATTTTTTTAAAAAAAGATAAAATCCTGCCTTCCACCCTCTGTTTCTAAAGAACTATAAATGATCGTTCTTTTATGGGCAGAAGAATGTAAACTGAATGTCTTTTCAAAGAAGGACTGACAAAGGCTGACAAAATTGCCACTTCAGAGAAAAGCAGGCTGAGAAAACAAGCCTTTAAATGTTACTATGAAGACCCATAGAAAAACTTAGCAATGTGTCCATGCTGTATTGGATTTTTTAAATTGGAGAACTACTTGAGTTTAAAACAAAGTTTGTCTCAACATTTTCTATTTTTATTGTGTGCAGAAACTAAAAATCCCACTGAGAAACAACTAGTGGCATTTTAAAGCAGCTCAGAAGCAATGAAATCAAAATACTCATTTTGAGTCGTGGGACTCCCAGGATTAAGTGGTGAGCTCATGCGGGGGGTGGACAATTTCGAGGGATTTACACAACATGCACTGTTCCCCACATGCACAGTTAAGAGTGGAAAGGGGGGAGAGAGAGAGAGAGAGAGAGAGAGAGACTGGAATTTCTAAAATTGGGTGACAGGCTGTAGCTCAGGGCAGGTATGTGTGTGAGAGCAAACACAGGTGTTTAACGAAAAAGAGCCACTTTAAAAGTAGCTCTACTGCATTAGTAGTAAAAGTAAAAAGAAGGGATTTGTCCATCTTTCAGTAACAAAGAAATTGGTAAGAACTTTTTTCTTTTGCACTTAAACTGCATCGCTACAATTGCCATCGTGAATTAAGTCAGTCTCTGCCCACTGCAGATCTCTGCTCCTTCTGCGGTGTTAGGAACCTAAACTGATCCCCCCACCACAACTAGACTAATAAAAATACCATGTGCAAATTCAATTATAAAAACAGTGTAATCTCAGACATAGTATGTTTGGGAATGTTTCAACTCACCAGAATTTTTTCAGTATCTAACTATGAAAAGTTGTTGTCTTCTAAATTCAGGTTATAATATACCAAATTAGAACTATTCTTATAGTTATTGTCCATTTCTCTTACTCTCCTGTCAAGATATCCATGTCTTTGGAGTACAAACTTTCAAGGCAAAATAATAGTAACAATTAAGATTTTATTAACACTACATTTGCGGTTTGCAAAGTCTTTTAACATAATCTTATTTAAGCCTCACAGCATCAAAATAAATGGGATTATTAAGTCCATACTAATAGAAATTACAGATGAGGAAAGAGAGGCACAGAGAAGCAAAGATACTTGGGATTATCACTGTAAATGACTCAAAATCAGAGGTCGTTTCTATGAACTTATTACTCTATTAAGAACTTGATTGGAAACCTTGGGAGACTCCCATGTGAAATCTGAAACTGGACCCAGTACAGGAAGGCCACTCCAGATTGGTATGTGGCAGGTTTAACACACAAGGAATTTCCGTAAGAGTCTTGTCTTGGCGGCTGAAAGACAAGTAGATCTCTGCCCACACCCACCATAATCTTAAAAGTTTATATGGAGCCCTCAACTGAGTTCAGTCATGTGCTCAGTCAAATTGGTCTCAACAACACCTTGTTCTCTGAAGGTTGTGACCTTGAAACCGGCTCCCACAGTGAGAATGGTGGGGGAGGCATACATCCCAAAGACAGGGAAGGCGGTGAAAAAGCCTCCAATTGCCTGGATCCAGCTCAAGGGTGATACCTGACAGTCACATCCTCTCAATGATGTCCTCCAACAGCACAATCAAAAGCAAGAGGATAGGATACAGGAATGAACCCACTGAATTCAAATGGTAGAGCCAGGATCCCAACTCAGGCCCCTGTGTCTCCTGTTATTACGGAACGTGCCCTACCAACATGACGGTGCTGCACACACTAAAGGGTAGATGAACCCTCATTGTAAGTTAACTTTTATAAAAATATATTCTGAAGCCCTGGCTGGTGGGGCTCAGGGGACTGAGTGCCAGCCTGCGAACTAAACTGTTGCTGGTTCGATTCCCAGTCAGGGCACATGCCTGGGTTGCGGGCCAGGTCCCCAGTAGGGGGTATGCAAGTGCAACCACACATTGCTGTTTCTCTCCCTCTCTTTCTTCCTCCCTCCTTACTGTCTAATATATATAATATTATATTATATATATAGACTGAAAATAAATAAATATACTTCTCTTGATCTTTGGATCCATTCAGGCTTTGCAAATATACAAAACTGTATCACTTAATCTCTCAGCTAGATACTCTAAACTATTGAACTGTGAACTTCACTAAATTTTAAAACCAAAAGCTTTTTAAAAAAACAAGTTTCAAATAATTCTTCTTAAAAAGTTATTGGGCAAAATGTATGAGTAATCCACAACTTTTCAATGGGACAAACCCACATAAATGATGCCACATACACACCTTAGACATTTGTCTGTTCCTTCCACTACCAGGTTAACAGGCTGCAAGGACACACTCTGGGAAAACTGACCTGAAACTCCCCTTCTACATCTTAATCTCATTAGATCCCAAAACAACCTCAAAAACTTTGTCAAATCTATAGCTAATTATAATTTGTTCAATGCACTATAAAACATATGCATCTTCATGTGTTATCTATAAAAATGTTTATTGGCTTAATGTTGTGAACATCAAGCCACATAAAAACTTACATACATGAATATAATATAATAAGAAACATAAGCATCAACTAACCATTAAAAAAAAACAAAAACAAAAGCAGGTTCTACTCCTGAATTTAGCAATTAATGATTGACTTTGAACAAACCACTTATAATTCATTTGTTGGAATTTTCATTACTAATGTAGAGCAAAATCTTGTCAGAATGTAGGAAGCTACAAACAATAAAATATCTCTATAATTTGAAACTTAAAATTATAAGTATTAAAATCCTATATATAACAGATATGATACAACTTAATAAGATCATTCCATATTGATAATAATTTGGCTTTCCAGGTACACTTTCCTTCAGAGAGAGCAGTAGTGATCAACCAGTATGAGTATTCTGGGTTAGCTCACTGTTACAATCCTCACTGTAGATGAAAATTAAAATTGGCACTTGAGTTTAAAATGAGATTAATGATTTGGGCTAGTGTGAAGCAGTCCCCCAGAATCTCACTAGTGAAATTACCAGCCATTTTGTTACCAGAAAAATGAAGAGGATAAACAAGCCAAAGAGGACAGTTTTTCTTATCATCTCTTCTCCCAACTGCAATTCTGCTCAAGACTAAGATTAAATCAGCAGAAATATTAAGCAAACAAAAGATATGATAATGAATCGATGATGATGACAATGATGATGATGGTGATGACAATGTTGGTGCCATCCACAACTTTAACAGAGGTTGAATTCCTCTGTTGATAATGCCTCATTATCTATAGTGAGCAGTCTCAACGTCATCTGAACATAAGCAACAGACTTATGAAGCAGTGACATTGTTATACACCTGAAACTAATATAATATTATGGGACAACTGTAACTGAAAAAATTTTAATTGAAACCTATATAATTTTATTAACCAATGTCACCTAATAAAGTTAACTTAAAATAAATAAAAATTTCAAAAATAATAAGTAAATTATAAAAAAGAATTAGTAATTTCTGGACCTTTATTTAAGCTAGTCCAAAATATTGTATCTAATTGAACCTAAATGGATGCATACAATTTTTCAGCTAATATCATGAGCCAATGTTTTAAATACATAAGGAAAATTAAACTATCCTTGACTATCAAACTTGACAAAACATGCTTCTGCTGTAACTAAAGCTATTGAAAACCTGAGTAAATGAAATGTTTGAATTTCTCTTAAAACGTTTTTAATAACTAAGTTTGACCGGTCTCTTAACAGTAGATGAAAATGCTCAGCTGCACCTTCGCGCACTGACACCTGCTGTTGGTGTGTGAGCTACGGCTTAAAGTAACAAATCACTCACCTTCATAAGATCAGAGTGTATGCATTAATGAATTAGGCCATTTTTCTCTCTTGTAACTTATCCCATATCAAGTACCTAGCTATATCTTAAATACACATATAATTACTCTTTATAAAGTGTTTAGCTATCAAGAGAGGAACTATAAGTGTAAAAGAGAAATAAGTGAAAACTAAATCACAGATCATTCCTTTATTTTCTTTGAGGTCTGATCAAATATTCATACAGTCCCCTAGAAGTATAAGAAGAAAAAAACATATCCATTCAGAAAGCTAACTTTTTTTATCCACATATGTGCTAGTGTTTTTTGGCTCAGCTTTAGTAGAATTATTTGTGTAAAGAGAAGAAAATGTAATAGGATCAAGGTGAGATTTCTATTATACATCTTTAATGTTTGATTATGCCTATTACTTGACAAAAAAAAAGGTATAGAGATTTATAATACAGTTTTACATCTATAAAATGTGATGGTTATAAATTTTGCACACTCAGATTGCACAGATTCTAGCAGAGTCTTTGCTGAACAGCCAGAGAGCCTGTAGTGCCCCTTTGGTTATACAGAACTGAAGCGCTGAAATGCACAATTTTATCTCTGACTTAATAGGCCAATTTGACCTAAGACATCAATTTTGGGAGTTTGTTCTGCTTTTATCCTTCCTTAATTATCTAATCAAATTATTTTAGAATAATAGCACACCAAAATATCAATTACCATGATTAATCACCCTATGAAAATGGTGTTATTTTTTTAACTGTTATTTTCACTGCAAGAAAGAAAACAGTATTATGAAGTATCAAAGGACCCAGGGCACATAAAATCAGTTTCTCAACCCAGAGTTTCAGACACTGGCCCGTATGTCAGCTCCTGCCCTTGCTTCCGCAGGCGCCTCCACTCGGTCTCTGAGCCAAGTAAGACAATGATGCCAGAAAATCAGAAGTGGGGCTCAAAATTAAGTCTTGTATCTCAGAGACTCAACAAACGGCTCATAATTTGTGCAGCCTTTAAAATAAATCATTTCCCAGCCCAGCTACGTTGGCCCAATCTACAAAGCTGAGCTGTTGTTTCAGCTACCCAGCCTAGAACTCCAAACTCTGCCCCGCATGCCCACCTGCTTTGGTGAGGTTCTGATGTCCTGTCAGGATCTTGCCAGTTCTCTCTGCTGAACCTCAAGAATGGATGAACCCCGCTAAAGTGTCAGAATGCTAGATCCGTGGAATGATGCCTGCTTGACTTTGAACTGTGGGGGCTACTGGACCTGCCCCATTTACTAGATATCACCCCAACTCCCATTCATCTTTACACCCTGTCCTTACCCCATCTTACCACCTCTTGGAGTTTTTCCCACACTATGAGTCTTTCTACATTAGTACCCCTGAATAAAGCACAGAAGATTTACTTATTGTCTAAATTAATCTCTCTACTTTACCTTACTAGAAGCTACATGATCTTCACTACTAAGTTATCTATTCACAGGAGCCTTACATCTACTCCCACCAAGCTCGTGTCTCCCCCATTTCAACACTGGAATTTCTCCCTCAATGCCCATTTCTGGGCTAAGGATTGGCTCCAGTTTACTTGTGGCAAGTTCTTCAGTGAGAACAAGAGCATTGTGAAGCCTCAAATAATCTCACGGCAGATCTACTCGTCAGCCCTGGAACTGCCTGACTACCTCTAGATTCTTAGATGAGCAATAAACTCCTTTCTTACTTGAGCACTCCATTTTGGGCCTCTTTGTTACAAGAGCCTAGCATATTCCCTAAGTAGTACATCTCCAAAAGTTTCCTATGACTCATTCAAATGTTCCCCAAGGGTGTCCTTCTTTAAAACAAAAATCAGCAGAATTTTCCATATAAAGCTAGAGTGTAAATATTTTAGGATTTGCAGGCACATACATTGATGTTAGATATTTTTATAATCATTTTAAAATGTAAAAATCTTTCTTACTCAAAGGGTCATACAAAAATAGGCCCCAAGTTTGGCCTGCAGGGCCATAGTTTACTGACCCCTGGAAGCAACAAATATAGATAATCTTCCCTAAGGAAAGAGCAATTTTTGTATCATTAGTTAGTTACGTTTAAGTCTGGAAAGGGAGACTGAAACAATACGATAAGAGGCTTAGTTAGAGCAAGTCCACATGCTCTGGACGCAGGAAGGGAGGGAGGCACGCACTGCCCGTGCACTGGCTTCCATCCCTGCTGGTGACATGCATTCTGTGGGTCACATCTCATCTTCCCTCGTTCTGCAACAAGCTCTCCCAGCGCAGGGGTCAATTCTGTAATTCTCCTTCTTCACACCGTCCACGTAGGAAACAATAAGCAAGGCCAATTGTCTTGTGGATTAGTGATGACTTTGCCACCTACTTCTACGTCTTTCTATAATAGTCTTTTTATTTACTTGTTTGCTCAAGTAAATAAGTAAAGGTTACAGATTTATTTTGCCTTCAAATATTCCTTTGCATTGCCACCTGGTTTGATATTATGATTTAAAAGGTGGAGTGAATGATAACCCCAATATATTAAACTATAATATGTATAAAAATTTACAATCTAGTGTTTTATATTGCTATATATTAAGAGCAAAGACTCTCTCCTTTCCCCTTGAAATATGAACTGACAAGTCTCCACAGGGATCCCAGATTTATGGAAAGAAGTTGTCTCTTGTAGGATTCTGAGATGAGCACATTCTTAGAAAAAGGAATAACCGAGGGTCGCAGGTGATAGGTCCAAAATGTTCCTGTCAGATGATTACAGTGTGGTTTGAGTATTTTCTTAGAAAAGTTATAAATTTCTGGAATGTCAGAAAAAAGAATTTCTAATCCAGTGACCAGAAACACCTTGCAAGCCCAGCATTAGGCTGGTTTCCTCTGATCTCTGCCATTAGTTTCCAGGAGGCTGCGAAGAGACCTACAGAGAATGTCCAGGACGCTTAAATTAACATTCTTTTTTTCCTTTTCTGTGTAAGATTAGAGGTTTAAAAACAACCCAGGCAAAAAGTCTACACAGTGGTCTACTGATAATTTTGTCACTATGTTTTACTCTGTAAAACAGAGGATAACTGGGCATTAAAATAATCCTGGAATTATATTGTAGTCAGCACTTAACACGTCACACCCCACCTTCTCAGCAATTCATGACGTTCCGTAGCTCTGATTATTTACGGCGCACTTTCATTATTTTTCAGTGTAGCACTCTGTACTGCCTTATATATCTTCTTCTTGTCTAAATGTGTTATATGACAGTCTTTTTATTTTTTTATTTTTTTAATTGTTGTTCAAGTACAGTTTTCTGACAGTCTTTTATCTTCAGAAAGACTAATTTTAATCTCCTTGAGGGCAAGAACTGTACATAATACTTCTCTCTTCTATCCCCAAAACTACCAGCAATGAGAGCCCAAGATGAGAGAAGGAGTTCAATAATATCTATTGAACAGAGTTGAATTAATTTTCCTTTTCGAGGTTTGGGAGATAAAACAACATACCCACCGTGGCCGTGTAACAATAAGTCACTCCCACCCCTCCTAACTCTCTAACTCTCTATTGCAGCAAGGTTTATAACCCAGGACTCCCGCACCGCTCTAGGCAACGTCTGGTAATCTCACACGCGAACACATTTATCCTGCACAAAGGTTTATGGAGAGGTCCTGGAGGGCATGGCCCCTCCTAATTACTAGGTCTAACTATCTCATTAGCCCAGGCTAGGAAAATTGTTAGTGTTTAAGGCTCTATTGAAACCATGGTATCTGAGGGTAATTTAAAACAAGCTGCTTTCTTTCATCCCAGAATTTCTGATTTGAATGTTTTTTTTTCAATTTGCATATTTCTTCCTCTCCAGTTCACATTCCACTTCCACAAAAGTGTTTTCTTTCTAGCATTTGGAAAATAAAATGGGTTTTTCTACCTTAGTATCACATTTAGATATGGCTCTGAATTACATAAAGATATGTGAAAAATATATTTCCATGTTGAATTTAGGAAATTAGGTCCAAACATCAACAATACGTTTCCTAGTTAAATACCAACATCCAATGCTTCATTCACATATTTCCTCATTTGCAAACCCTCTCTGCCTTTTCCATACAATCTCACTTTCACTCAATAGTAATATACTCTAATTTCGTTTTTCTTCTGATTCCTTATTTTCACATTCTTGTTCATTCTTCCCTCCTGTTTCATAAAGTACATTCAGAAATGCAAAAGGTATAAACACAGTAGTACATCAATAGGTGCGTGTACATGTGTGCATATACCCATGCAACGTGCACGTGTCAAGCTATGATTTATATAACTGGCTGTTTCAAGGCACCACGTGTGAATCAGTTTTCAGGACTTTGGCCTGTATTTTTACATAGAAGCAATATTATACATGATGTTAGGTCCTCAGAAGTTTCAGTCTACTATGGTATGCTGTAACTGATTTAAATCCAATAGATTCTAGTTTATGAATCCAGTAGAAATAGCTGGTCCCTCAATGAGAAAGGGGGAAATCTGGAAGCCAAGATGAGATAGAAGGATGGGACAACTGAATAAGCTTCAGACTGGACACTGAAGAAGGGAGCCAGCAGTGCAGTATCTAATAGTCAATGAGTTAAAGATGAACTCAGATTTGGTGCAAGTAGGAAATGCAGGCAGGGGAAGCAGTGTGTACAAAGCATGGAAGTGTGCAGAAGCATGGAAACTCATGGACGTACCGGCAGTTTATACTGCTAGAGATTAAGGTATAGGGGAGGAGGGAGCTGGGAGGTGGAAAGAGTCTACATAGGTGGTTAGGAACAGATAATTGTTCTGTGATCAGACACTGTGTCACTCAGAGAACTACAGGGCTAAGATGAAACCAAAGCAGAAGCTGAGTTATATGAAGTGGACTGGCAGGGTGGGGTGTAAGGAAAAGCTATGGCTCAGAAGGCA
The DNA here is from genome assembly GCA_028533065.1 of Trachops cirrhosus. Taxonomy (NCBI): domain Eukaryota; kingdom Metazoa; phylum Chordata; class Mammalia; order Chiroptera; family Phyllostomidae; genus Trachops; species Trachops cirrhosus. Next base: position 40,568,774 of record CM052539.1, read on the forward strand.
TGTAGCAGTACAAGGCTTTTCGTAGGAACAACAGTCCCGGTAATTGGCATAGTGAATTCCACTCAGTTGTACCCCAACACTGTTAGGGTGGGAACCCAGTGTATCCTTTGCCCTGGTCAGCACTGGCTCAAGAACTGGAAATGGTTGGCATACAAGGCTTCAGTTCCCAAGCCTAAAAGTGCCAACACAGTCCACCTTACAGCTTGACCTCCAGATGAAACCGCACACTTCCAGCCAAGGACCTCAAGAATCTCTCCTCTCTAAATATCACCTGAAAAGGGAGTAGACATTCTTCTTCCCTGAGACACAATAGGCTATAGGAGCAAGAGCAAGAGCCTGAGATGCTCCTGGCAACTCTGAAAAAAATAAGAAAGGAGGGTATAGATAAAAATCCCAGGGATCCCAGCACTGATGATGAGAGTAGAGTTGTGGACACACACAGCCAGTTGGGGGAGGAGAGGGAAAGTCCTGAGGCAAAGAGGACTCTAACTGGAGAGCAACTGGCGAAAGAGAGCTCCCCACTCTAAAATGTGCTTGGAGATCTGGCAGTGCGTGCACATGGATCAGTGTGAGAGGTTTGGGATGCTGAAATTTGGGAAAGTGTGATAGGGCTAATATTTTCTTCTCTTGGTGGATTCTCCTAACTCTAAAAGAGAAATTTTTTAAAAAGACGAAGATGTTGTACTTTAAGGGAGGGGGCACATATAGAGCAGGAGGTGGCCCCAAAAACAGTAGGTGCTGCTGCCCCTAAGGAGCAGTGGTCACCTCTGCAGCGACCCTTGCAGTCAGAACCAGCAAGCTTCTCAAGTCTGGTGACCAGGCCTACTTTGCTTCTATTGTAAACCTAGCAGCTAGGACAGGGGCTGACACATGGTGAGCCTTCTACCAATATTTGTTGAATGAATACCAAGAGCCAAAATTTACTGAGTGCTTATTATATGAGGCAATTTGTTAAGTAGGCACCACTGGTTAATTGTTTAAGATCACGGCTCCTCAACCCTTAGCACTACTCACATTTAGGGCAAGACAATTCTTTGTTATGGGGATGTTGTTCTGAATGCTGTATGATACTTAGCAACATCCTTTGCCTGCAGTTGGATCCCAATCCCAATCATGATAACCAAAGATGTCTTCAGACATCACCAAGTGTCCTCTGAGAGACACAACTGCCCCTGGTTGGGAACCACTACTTAGATTCTCTAGTTGATCACTGGTGGTGCCAGGATTTGAGCCTGGGTGGTGCACTGCAGAGATGGCGCTCTGAGCCTCTGTGTGGCAGCTGGCAGACAAGCAAACAGCAGCTAGCCTTAGTGATGGCTCACTGTGAGCCAGATGCAGTGCTGAGCGCTTTCCTACATCCTCTCATCTCATCATCACCATGGCTGGGTATCTGGAAAGCTACCTTTGAAGCCCAACACTATTGAAGAATAATTGAAAGTATTTTTCTTAGGTTGATTCATATCTTCCAGACATATTTTCAAATATTTTTGCAGCACTCTACACTACATTTTGGTTTTCTGATTGCTAAAGCCCTGACTTTTCTGTTCCATCTTTAGTAACAGCATTGTTCCCTACAGAACTTAAAAATGGATTAAACTGCTCATATTAAGTCGATTCAGATTTCTATAGGGCATTAAGGCCTTGTGCTGTGCCAGTCTTATTATAATGTCCTAACATCGGCTTAAAGTAGGAGCATGAATCACTGGAGAATAGTTTCCTAAAGATATGAGCTCCAAGGGCCAACAGCCTTTCTGAAGCCCGCACAGGGGCTACCCAATTACCGCAGCGATGCAACTGCACTTGGCAGAACCGAGACTCTCTACAAACACCACAAACAAATCAAGATCCATAGAGCTTATCTCTCTCATTGTTTGAATTTATCTGGAGACTGAAGTCTAGAGATTCATTTTCAAATCCTGCTACCTGTCCTTAATATTTAGAAGATGCAGCATGAAAATGTCCCTTATTAAAAGTATTGTACTAAAACCCACTGAGAAATACAGTCCCAGAGTTTGGTATCACTGTGTACCCTAAAGGACAGAAAGGCTGTCTGAAGTTTTCAGCAGAGGATAGATACCTTGAAAGGTCAGTAAAAGCACTTCTATTGTTGACTGTATTCAAAAAGCAGCAACAACTACCCCTGAGGAACAATTGTGAAAACCGTTTTTTGTACATGATGCCCATATGAATTACATAGGTAACATACAAGTTGTAAACATCCACCCTCAACGCATAAATATATCTACATTCTGAATAAGCATTTTTGAATAAGTGTGTGCACTCTGGAGTCAATGTATACTGGGTTTCCATGCCCTGTCCACCATTTTCTAGCTTAAGCAAGTTATTTAGCCTCTCTGGGCCTTGGTTCCCTTGGCTGCCACCTGTAAAGATGAGAATGATACTAGCACAGGCTCATTGTCAGGAGATATGTGTGTGTGTAAGTGCCCAATAAGTATCCAATTAATACCTACCTATCTCTCTCTCACACACACACATACACACACATGCAAAACACAGTTTGATGCTTAAAAAATCCAAATTACTGTGCATGAATAAATTGCTGTGTGTGAATAAACAAATAAATAATTAAGGGTCAATAGATAAATAGGCAAACCTCAATGCCAGATAACAGGACATGTCCACAGCTCTTCTAGCAGAACTAAAATACTCACATTTTCGTTACATTATGAGTGACAGAAAAGTTGCAGAAGGAATAGAACACTTCAATAGAGATGGTTATAAACAGTCCTCTCTACATGCACATCTACAGCTTTTAATAGCCACAATTGTAAATGAGTTCATCAACGAGGCAGGAATACGCTGAACTATGAAATGCTTTCCTGCTGGCCTGGGAACAGAGCTTCAACATCTGAGAAGGCGGAGGCCTTGACGACTGCAGGATGGCAATGCTCAGAGTGTGCCGAGGGGTTTAATTCTGTGCCTCGCCCCCACCTCCCACGCACTCTTCAATCTGTGCAATGCAACTGAGTTTGTATTGCACCACTTCCTGTTCTCATTAGGATCTCTGTGAAATTTTTATCTCATTCTTTTACACCATCTGTGAAGGATTATTCTCTATCCTTGTACTAATTATGCTTCGGCAGCTTATTTATGTGCCTTTGGTAAGTTCGGTAATCACAAACTAAAATTTTTAAGAAAATTAAGGCACTATAATCATTATTTGAGAAACCAGTCTGTGTTTATGTTTCATGTTACTTACAATGGTGATAGTAATGAAAAAGAAAACTGTACTAGAAGAAAACTGAGATGATCTATTATACACAAATGATATGCAACATAAGTCATTAAGAAAGAATTATTTGTAACAATGACTGAGATCAATGCTTTAAGCATCCATAAAATTTATCCTTACAACAATTAATAACATAAGCATTAGAATACAAAACCAGGAAAATCTTGCACTATCCTAAGAATAGTATCAATATTTGAATAATATTAAAACAAAGTACTGTCCAAAAGGGCCTTCCAGTTCTACCTAGAAATATTAAGATGAAATATGTACTTGTAATAATCTAATTCAAAGCTCTTAACACTATGAAAGAATTTTCTTTCAAACTTTTAACACAATTGGCTCAGTGAAATTTTCACTTGAGGACTGTCATTCAGTTGCAGTCAAGGCTATGATCACGTTGAAAAGTTCTCGTAATGACTCTACTGAAAAAGACCGTAACAATTCTGCTCTCCTCGCCCATGATAACACTATTTGCCTGCTACCCGGAGACACAGCTTTGGATTGCTCTGGCAGCTGCTGCGCTTGGCTGCATTACTGAACCCTGGTTTTCTCAGCTCCAGTGGCACACACTGGCAAGACAGATGCCACAGGTTGAGTTTTGGTTCTAATTCTCAGAATTCAGTATTGTCTTGTTGTCGCTATTCTTTCACTCTCACCCTAGGCCACTTTCCGACGTGTGTCCTGCATCCCTTCCTCACCAAACCTCGTGCACATCTCCAAGCACCAAGGTCTTGAACTCACCATATCTGTGCATGTGCTGTGCCTTTAAAGTAGTTAATTTCTCTCCATAGCCAAACAATCAAAATCAAAACTGGCCGAGAGTAGCTCCAAAATGCCTATGTACAGCTTTAATGTTGAAATGTACTTTCCTAAGCAAGGCTCTATTTTTCTTTCTAAATGGCATATACTGTATGTGCCTTTAACAAACCCTAAGTAAACAATGAAGCATAGAGGTTCCCTGACCAACAGAAATTTCAACCACTTTTTTTATAGATCTCTAGCTTTAAACAAATTGTACTATAAGTAAGTCAAAGGTGCTACAGGAAAATGTAGCAATTCATTCTCTCTCTTTTTCTCCCCAAGGCAGGAATGGGTCAAATACGTGGAAAAGAGATGTAATATAAAATGCTGAAAATGTCTTTCTAAAATGGTTGTTTACATGTCTGAACTTGAGAAGATAAGTACTTTTGCAAAACACTGGGGGCAGTCAGACACCCAAGCTCAAGATTTTTCATATTCTGAAGAGTGTTTTCCAGCAGGCATAACAACCTATTAGGGGAAAACCATAATAATTTCATTAAAATTCAGAAGTTTAAAACAGATAGACCAGTGAGCACTCGTGCACTGGACAATGCCTCGGAAATCTAGTAGCTGAAAGTACAGCAGACAGAAGAGAACGGAAATGGTCGGACTTTATATTATGACATTTCAAAATCACTGCACTCTCCCTGATTGAGCTTCTTTAAGTGTACCCCACAGTCCTTTTCACATTCCTCACTTCTACATCAGGTACCTGTCTCAACTTTCTATAAATCAAATCCTTAAATATTACATGTCTTCAAGAATCTAATTGACTGCTAATACCATTTACATCTTTCCTTCCAAAAAGACAGCACAGGCTTCCTGTTCCCGCCCTACTGTAGCCGCAGCAATCAGACTCACGCCGTACTATATACTTAACTATAAAATTGACAAAACCTGAGAAAGCAATTCTGCTTGGTTATCAGACAGCAGAGAGCACAGGGTTAAGATCCTTGAGAGAACCCCAGCTGTCTGCCTAGGTGCACTGTAGAACTGGGGCACCGAGAAGTAGCTGGAGTTGGAAGAGAAAGCAGCAGTCTTCTGCAGAGGTGTGCAGAGGAAGGGCCCCAGGAAACTGCACAGGGATCTCAAGACTCCTGGGAGTTTCCAAGTTTGGCTAATTACTAAGATGTATAGTCAGTAAGTGAGACTCTCATAGATTGGCAGAGAAGAGCTCCTAGAGATTTTGTAGGTCACGCAGAATGCTCGGAGTGCTCGGAGTCACTGAATGATGACCATGCAAAGGGGAGAGACCTCTCTGAACGCAAGGGCACTCAAGCCCAGAGAAGCCAGGCCTTAGGAATGAAACCACTCTAGCTCTAGAGTGATGGCTACCTTAACAAATCCTAAAACCAAGCCTTCGCAGAATAATGATAATCCTGCAGTAAAGTAACTGCCTACCGGAAAAGAAAACTCATTAGAATAGCTACAAATTAACAACACCCTCACAACACCAAAGGTAAGAGAAAACATCGAGCAGCTGGGACACTTAGACATTGCTGGTAGAAATACAAAATGGTACAAATGCTTAGGAAACAGTTTAATAGTGCCTTATTAAGTTAAACACACACCAACCCTATGAGCCAGCGATCCCTTCCTAATTATTTACTAAAATATACAGAAACATATGCACAAAAATAATTTGTAGAAATTTTCATAGCAACTTTAATCATAATAGCCCCAAATGGGAAACAACCCAATATTTATCAACAAAAGAATTGAAAAATAAGTATGATATTTTTATACAATGTAATATCACTCAGAAATAAAAAGGGGCAAATTTCAGATGTATGACATGGACGAATTTTGAAAACATGACGCTGAACAAAGGAATCTAAACACAAGAAACTCCATATTGTTCCATTTATATGAAGCACTTAAAACAAACCAAACCAAGCTGTGGTTCCAGAAATCAGGGTTTCCTCGAGGTGGGGCGGCACCTGGAAAAAGGTACAAGATGCTTGGCACTGTTTCTGTACGAGGAAAGCTAGAGTACCTGGAGGGGTGACATATGGGATGCATAGGTACACATATTTGTCAGACTCATTATGTTATAATTAGTGCCTGTGCATTGCACTATATATAAATTAGAACATCCAAAAATTTAAAGATGAACACAAATATGTCTACTCAATTTTAAAATCCAATTCAAAACCTTAAATACATCACTAATTAAGTAGGAAACATTCAAAATTCAATTTGCCTCCATTTCCAGGGAAAGTCTTTCAGCCCAGATGAACTTTTCCTCTGACTGCCTTGGTTAGTTTCTGTGTCAAGGGTTTAATCTTAAAGGCTTTTAAAATTCAAGACTATAGAAAACTGACTTAAGCTCCAAGCTATGGCAGTGCTGATTTTTTAATGTATAAAAATGCTAATATAATATAAACGGACTTGGAACATTTGCACGAAGAGCACTAATAGCCATATGGACTACTGATCGGAGTGGATCCCTTGAAGTTACTGACTTAGCCATATACACAGTTTAAGGTCATTTAAGAGACAACTTACAGGCCAGATGTCTAGAAAAGTACTCTCATAACATCTGTAGTTTGTTATGCAGTATATATTTAAAGATTATTGACCCCCAAAGACCACAAAAGTTCCTTTGGAGCCATTATAGTTAACGATGCATTGATCTTAATGAAAAATTCCAGCATTGCCAGGCAGCCTATAGTGTCGGCACCAGTGTGGACATGCTGTTCTTATGAAGAGTCTCAATACCACAGATGGGATGGCGTCTTTAGTGCCACGGTGGTCCAATCACATCAACCCCACTAAGAGAGTCCTCAGTTTATGGCTCACTGAGCAATATCGATCAGCACCGTTCCTCTGGAACCATTACCATTTGTCATGTCATATTGTTCCTGCTGCGATCTCTTGCATTTTAAGTTGCTGCAACAGTTGAGTAGCCCAGCTTCGAGGTAAAAAATTATCTAATTTTTCTTCCACACTCCCCCCTTTCAGACAATATGCCAAAGTATTATGACATTTTATTGTAAGCAACAGAACCCACTTAAGATGATTGATGCAAAATAAATCCTGTAACATATATTTTCTAGTTTTTTTCAGGCCAGTAATTTTTAAGTTGTCCAAATGATCCTTCATTTTTCCATTTGACCTCTATATGTATGATACATACAAATGTTACTTTGGGATTTTTCAATTATACCTCTTTCCAGAATGAAAACAACCCATCTATCTACCATGGCATTCTGACACTTCACAAACAAGAATGTTCTGAAGCCACAGGCTTTTTGAAGGTAGCTTTTTAATCTCAGAATATCTTGTGAGAGAAGAAGAAAGAGAGGCTGATTATCACCAGGCAAAATGTTCCCCCATATATACAATGCCTGATGCTGGAACTCAGACTATTACATAACATCCTATATTCTAACAGCTCCAGGGCTGACAGGCCAGGAGAGAAAGAGGACCACAGTAATGGGCTAGGGACTCACCTACAGAGTCACCACTGGCACCATTACTACCATTGGCAGGGCAGTAATTCACCCCACGTCAAGCCCACTGGTATAGTAAGAATACAAACAGGGTAAAGAATGCAATATGTGAATCTTCATTCTTATGAACTAAGTGTATTAGATTATTATCTTATTTATATGTGTATTTTACTTCTATTAATCCTATCTTCCAAGCTAAGGTACATATTCCTTAAGTCCAATGATCATATATCCTGTTACTATTCATTGTTTAACTCCACTGAGACTAGTACAGAAGATTTAACACAGTGGACTTATGTCTATTTTCCTACATGTAACAAGGATAATATTTTATAAATTAATAATGTACCTTTCTAATGCTTCCCCTTAGCTATCCTAAGCATCCTTCTGCCGAAGAAGAAGATTTGGACTTAGTACAGAAGGAATACAAAAAAAAGCCTAAATAATATTCATCTTTAATTCAAAAATAGGATTTTGCAGAAAGACTGTAACCTTGCAAGCTTGCTACAATCTCCAGGGAGGATTTTATACGTTTCTCAGGTTCTTAAATGTATGTACCAACAGCCAAGCTTTTTAAATGTGGCTCATAAAGTTTCTTAGTAGTGTACTAAATATACCCTTTCTACCAATGACAACATTGAACCAGAAGAGAGAAGATTTCTACTGATTAAAAATATTTAAAATTAATAAACACTCCTTCCAAGATTGTAAAGTTTTGTGAAGAAAATAAAAAGAAAAGCAAAGAAGAAAGATTTTCCTCTCTTGGGACTTCGGCCTGGAGACAGGGAGTTGCATTAAATAGGAGAGGGCATCAAAGACAGCAAAGGGCTCTTGACCACTTCCCTTTGAACTTGAGAAGATAATGGCTTTTGGAGATGCACTCTATCAGCTTGGGGCATAGCTGCATCAAAGTAAGCTCAGAAGTACACTGGGGTAGGGGAGAGGCATGTCCTGACATTTATTTTTTTCTATGGTCTGATTAGGGACCTTGCAGAGAGCATAGCAGAGGAGCAGTGAGGTGGCTTCACAGAGATGCAGAGGTGCCAGCCACCCAGGCCAGAATCAAATGGAAGTGGGAGCCAGACCTCAGGAGGCTCGATAGCACCCGCAGGACCAAGACGAGGCAGTGAACCAGGCCCAGTGGGCTCTGACCAAGGTAACTAAAAGGCCAGTGTACAAACGACAGCAGCACAGATTTGAGCCACAGTTGCCAGCAGAACGAGTCGCACCAGGTGGGCCAGGACAGCACCCCAGAGAGCGGAAGAGAGATGAACCACGATATGCACACATGCGTCACACCCACACAACGCACTGCAGGGAGAGGGGCCAGAGGGTGCTCCTCCTTTAGGTAGGGAGTCGCCAAGGCCATGCCCTTCTCCTCAGGAATCATCAGCGTTTTAGAAAAAACTGAAGATGCAGACTGAGAAACGGGGCTTTTTCGGTCCACAAACCGATCATTCCTTCTGACGAGAAGAAAAGTGTATGCTTTAGGCAGCGGTCACTGGACAAAAATCATTTAGTAAGAATCTATTTCAACAACTCTTTAAGGCAGGGATCACAACCTCCCATGGGCCCATCCGACTCCAGATGGATAAATCTGAATTTGAATTGCTGTAAGTGAAGCCTGCACTTTCCATTTAGCCATTGACCTCACTACTCCTTACAACCTCACACTGGTGCAGTGAATTCATTTACGTTATTTGCCTGACCCATGTGAACAATGATTTTGTGACAGTTTGCTTTAAAAATGGTAAGATAATTTAGGTTGGTTTCTTTTGATTGAATTCACATGTTGGAAAAAAGGAACTCACAAATCAAGAGGCTTTTAAAATTAGATGGATATAAGATTTCTTAGACAAGACACAAAATGTGTAAATGTAAAAGAAAAAAATTATAAATTGAGCTTTATTAAAATTAAATATCTCTGTTAATCAAAGGGCCCCATCAAATAAGAGAATAAATAACTTGAAATGATGGGACTTGCAGCAAAGCCTTGGCCATACCATTACCGGGAGCCCACTCCCTAGGACTGCATAAACCTTTGGCAACATGACAACAATGTAGACATCAGTGAAAGAGAACAGCCAAAGAGATCAGTCAGGATAAAATGCAGTTTAGGGGAAAAGTAGTGAATCCAGATGAAGTGACTAGATGAAAAAGAAAAATATGATTTGCCTCTTGGGCTATCAGGATATGGGATGCTAATTATCTCATATAACATATACTTAAAATACCTACATTGTATTATACATTTATATAACTAGAAAAGAAATTAGGTTAGAATGCTATCCTTATTATATTCTTGAAGTACTTTCTCAACACTTCTTTTTGTTATGCAGAGAATCAGCAAGAGATCCCTAAACACATTGCTTATCGTAGAAATACCAGAATCCTTCTGGTTACTACACTGCTGTCCTGGAAACAGTAAACGATATCAGATTGGGTTAGTCTCCCAAACTCACCCATCCACCATCAACCACTACAATAAATCAAAAGGAGTAAAGAATTCACATTCATAAATAAAATTAATGGTACACTTCAGGGAAAATTTAGTAAGAGATTTGGTAATGTCATTTCTACGTATTTTCTTTCAGAATAAAAGTCAAACATGAAATGAACTAAAACTTCAAACTAGTCCAAATCTGGATTCTTTGCTTATGATTGCATGTCAACAATAAGATATGTACATATTAAAAAAACAGATATCCAACCACTATTAGAACTGGTAACACTAAACAGAATAATATAGAGGAAGTCAAGAATTATCTTGTTTCAATCTTTTTTAGCATCCTGCTTATGACTTTGCTGTCATTTTCACTTTTTACCAGTAATTTGTTTATTTACAGCTATAGCTATAGACAGACTTAAACTATAGCTTTAAAGGTAAGAGTGCTTTCAACATCGAAATGCAAAAACGCTTACTGGGTCTGTCTGGAGGAGGAAACAGCAGCTGACTAGCATTTACTGTACACCCATTCCCCCTACAGAGGGATGATGCGCCACATGCAAAGTGGCCTAAATCAGTTTCAAATGCCGGCAGCAGTCTGCACCAGCGAGACCCAGTTCCAGAGCCAGCAGTACCGGGTCTTTCCACGCATCACACAATGACTGCTGAATCTGTTTTGTGGCATCTCATGCCTTATTATGTTCTTCCTCAACACCTACAATGCCACAAGGACAGATTTTGCCCTTGAAATACATTTATCTTTCATTTGTAAGTAGATTCCATTTACTTTCTCAAATTAAAAACAAGTCTCTCTGCAGCAAGAATTCAGAACATTTACTTAATATTTCCCATTGTCTTTGCTTATATTTTTAGAGATTTGTTTTGCAACGAGTCATCTGCATATAAATCATTAAAATAGACATGTATTCATTGCCTAACGATCATCAATACCAACAGAGCGTTTGATTTACCTTTTTTTCACTAGAGAGCCTTTTCCCTGAAATTCTGTATCTCCTCTTAATGACTGTAAATTTCTTCTGTGGAGTCATACCCCAACATGTACTGTTAAAAGACTGTTTAACAAGTTATATTTTCCTTGCCTACTTCTTCTATTAAGATAGCATGAAAAGAAAATGAGCCCTCCAATATCTCCCAGTGGTGTGCATCTGTTACATGCTGATACAAGAACCACAGAAAATCTAAACTGAGCTGGGTCTGCATTTGTACCTCTATTCTGTGTTTTTCCCACGAGAAAAGCTTTGTTACACACAAATGACCACAGCGTAAACATTCCCTCCAGTTTCCTCACAGGCCGCTAGGATAGTGTTTACTTAAAACCCTGCCTTTTTCTTGTTTGACGTCTGTGTAATTAACATCAGTCCTGGAAAGTTTTAGAAACAAGACTGAGCCTACAAGTTTCCACAGCCTAACCGGCCTTTTCCCAACTTCGCCCTCCGCCTTTATTAATTTGTTGACCAAACTAACAAAAAGTAATCATCCATTAAATAGGTAGATTCTCCCCACTTGACAGTTTCCTGCCTAATCAGTGATGCATGGAATGAACACTCTTTTTTTTCCACTAGTCTCTGAAACATATTCTAATTTGGAAGTGTGTTATCAAAGAACAATTTAAATTATACTGTTGTCACTGGAAATGCAGCCAATTATTAAAAATTGGACCCACAGCAGCGAGGGGATGAAAATGTACTATGAGATGCTTGGTTGTAAAGAGGCATCTATGATAAGGATAATGAAATTTTTGTAGCCTTTTTTAATTTTTTTTATTTTTTTGTTCCATTTCCCCCCTTCACTCCCCTCCACCCTACTCACCCTCTCCCACCCACATTGCCCCTTTAGTTCATGTCCATGTGTCACAAATTCTTTAGCTTCTACATTTCCCATACTATTCTTGCCCTCCCCCTGTCTATTTTCTACCTACCATCTATGCTACTTATTCTCTGTGCCTTTTCCCCCCTTTCCCTCTCCCACTCCCCTATTGCTAACCCTCCATGTGATCTCCATTTCTGTGGTTCTGTTCCTGTTCTAGTTGATTCCTTAGTTTGTTTTTGTTTTAGGTGTGGTTGTTAATAATTGTGAGTTTGCTATCATTTTACTATACATGTTTTTTATCTTCTTTTTCTTAGATAAGTCCCTTTAACATTTCATAAAATAAAGGCTTGGTGATGATGAACTCTTTTAATTTGACCTTATCTGAGAAGCATTTTATCTGCCCTTCCATTCTAAATGAAAGCTTTGCTGGATAGAGTAATCTGGGATGGAGGTCCTTGCCCTTCATGACTTGGAATACTTCTTTCCAGCCCATTCTTGCCTGTAAGATCTCTTTTGAGAAATCAGCTGACAGTCTGATGGGAACTCCTTTGTAGGTAACTGTCTCCTTATCTCTTGCTGCTTCTAGGATTCTCTCCTTCATTTTTACCTTGGCTAACGTAAGTATGATGTGCCTTGGTGTGTTCCTCCTTGGGTCCAACTTCTTTGGGACTCTCTGAGCTTCCTGGACTTCCTGGAAGTCTATTTCCTTTGCCAGATTGGGGAATTTCTCCTTTATTATTTGTTCAAATAAGTTTTCCACTTGTTGTTTTTCCTCTTCTCCTTCTGGTACCACTATAATTTGGATGTTGGAATGCTTAAAGATGTCCTGAAGGTTCCTAAGCTTCTCCTCATTTTTTTGAATTCTTATTTCTCCATTCTTTTCTATTTGGTTGTTTCTTTCTTCCTTCTGGTACACTCTATTGATTTGAGTCCCAGTTTCCTTCCCATCACTGTTGGTTCTTTGTGCATTTTCCTTCATTTCTCTTATCATAGCCTTCATTTTTTCATCTAATTTTCAACCAAATTCAACCAATTCTGTGACCATCCTGATCACCATGCTTTGAACTGTGCATATGATAGGTTGGCTATCTCTTGGTTGCTTAAAAATATTGTCTGTGGGGCTTTGATTTGTACTTCAGTTTGAGCCATTTTTTTTGCAGGGCGGGGTCTGGTTGCATCTGTTATGTATGAGGGGCGGAGCCTTAGGTGTTCTCCAGGGCGGGGCAACACAGTCAATGGGTTGTGACCTTGTATGTGGGGGCGGGGTCCAAGAGGAAACAATGGCACTTGCTCCTCTCTCCCTCAGAATTCAGTCCCTTCCGCCACTTCCCCCAAGCAAACTAGGCCCTTCTGGTGCTAATTGTCATGTGGTTGATCCTGTGCACATTCTAGGACCCTGTGGGTCTCTCCTGTGAGGCTGGGAGTCTCTCCCTGCGCCTGAACCCCCACAGGTGTTTTCAATCAGTGTCCCGAGGTTCTATTTCCCGGTGCTGGGACCCTGGGATGCTCAGTTCTCTCACTGCCCAATTTCTCCTGGTTTAATTGTGTGCAAATGTGGCCCAGACAGCCAGGTGCCTTGCACACAGTGCCTCGCTTCACAGTCGCCGCCTCGCTGGGTCTGCCAGCCGCCTGTACACACGGGATGCCTTACATGCCGAGATGCCTTACTCCCGGGGATGCGTTATGCGTTGCTTTTTGTTCTGACCCCTCTCTGCCCAGCCAACCGACTCCACCCCTCCTACCAGTCTGGTTGAATGTGTATATTTTAACTCCTCGGTTGTCCAACTTCCATACGGTTCAATTTTCTGTCAGATCTGGTTGTTATCTTATTTCTAAATTGTTGCTGACCTTATTTTGGTTGTGCAAGGAGGCTCAGTGTGTCTACCTATGCCTCCATCTTGGCCAGAAGTCTTTTGTAGCCTTTTTAACAATGACTTCTGCATCAGAATCTTAGTCACTTCAAGGTGAGTGGCAACAAATAAATATACACTTTGCTTTTCTTCCCCTTTACAGGTCTCATTCCTTTCAAATTCCCAGACTGCAACTCCATACGCCAACTCAAGTTCTTATATCCAATTCATTTCAACTTCAAATATTTTTCATTTTAATCCATAACATGATAGTCTTATAAAAAGTATAACTGCAAACAATATCTTGTCTCTTCAGGATTATTTTTTATCATGGAAATTAGTAATAAACTTCAGGAAAAAACTGCTAAGGAATATGGTAAAGGCACCTGAGATTTGAGTTAGAAATGTTAAGTCAATTAAAATTAGTCCCAATTTCTAATCCTTGAATGTTAAGTTTAAAGAATTTGGTAAAGTCATTTCTGTGAGGTTTTTTTTTTTTCAGAAAAACATAAGATATTAAGTGAACTAATACCCTACCCCAGACAAGCCAAAATCTGGATTCTCTGGACTCAAATTTGGATTCAATGATCCCACCTCTGAGATATTTAAAAGCATTTCTCCCTTTTATTTGGGGTATGATGTTTCTTCTCTTGTAGTGAAAAACCCCTCTGTTTTCATTTGAAAGGCAAAAACACAAAGCTTAGAGTCACACTGCTTTTCTGAGATGCTGGAATTAAATTATCTATTAAGTGTCCTAAATAAATTCACTCTATCACGGGATATAAAGTATTAACGAAAGCAGTAATTCCCATACATGACTGTCCTCCCAATATCTTTTAAAAATGGTCACATCTCTCCTGTTGTTTATTCTCCAGGCTAAAAATCCCAAGCTCTATCAACCATCCCTCAACTGACATGGCTTCCAGACCTTCCGGCCCCCTGGTTGTTGTCCTCTGGATCCACTCGTTTGTCTCATTTATCTGCGTTGTGGAGAAACAGCATAGCATAAGTGATCCAAATTAATCCTTACTGCCCTTGAAATGTTTCTCAGTACTTTCATATGAACATAAGTATCTCTGCTACAGGTTGAATTCACAGTACTTCAAAATGTTAAACTCTCGTCGTGGAGAAGCATTCATGATGTCCAGGTTCTGCAGCGCACTGCTGCTGCCTCTGGGGCATGCTTCATCCTGGGGTGGAGAGGACTCCGAGTAATTCAGAGCACTAAGTTGAACAGAACTACCCTTCCCCCATGCCTCTCAATCATCCTGCTTCTTCTTATGGCTAGAGAAGAAAGCAGGTATTTTGATTTAGAAGAAGCGCTCTTCTGCCTTTGTTAAAGTTACATATGTATAGACCATAATAATGTCACCAAAATAAAATCAGATTGCTATGAATAAATGGACTCAATTCAGTGCCACAAATATTCACATGAGACGCCAGGAGGCTACAAGAAGGAACAAGGCAGAGTCCCAAGCCTCGAGGAGATGACAGTCTAGTCAGCAAACAAATATATTCATGTGACAAGTATTTGTGTAGCTCTTATCACCTGCTAGACATGTGGGCTACATATCAGTGAATACAACATTCAAAAACCCTGCTCTCAGCGAGCTTACTTTCTAGCAGGGGAGACAGACAATAAACAATTCAAATAAAAAATAATTAAATTTACATAATAAGTAATAAAGTTATCAATAGGCATGCTAGATGATAATATTATGGAAACTAACAGATCATATTAAGGGGTATCAAGAATAATTGTGGGGTAGAAGACAAGTTGAAATTTTGCTCAGTGGTCAAAGTAGTCTTCATTAAGAAATTAATCTTTGAGCAAAGATTTAAAGGAAGCAAGGAATAAAATGTACAGATAGCTGGGGAAGAACATTCCAGAATGAGCAAACAGCACAAAAGCCCTGAGGCAGGAAAGCGCCTTGACTGTCTGAGGAATAGCAAAAACGCCAGGGGTGACAAAGCAAAGTGGGCAAGGGAGAGAGGACAGATTTGGCCAGAAAAAATAATGCAGCGAGAGTGGGAGTGTTCACATAGGCCTTGTAAGGCCTAATAAGTACGTTTACTTTGAGTGAAATAGGGAACCAGAGAATGCTTGGGAAAAACCAGTAACTCCATATGCATTATACTTTAAAAGGACTCGGCAACTATATTGAATATAGATTGCAGGAAAGCAAGACTGTAAGCAGGAAGACTGCCGAGGAGGCTACTGCAGTTATCCAGATGAAGGATGGCTATTGCTTGGACCAGAGAATTAGCAGCAAGAAAAAGAAAAGTGGTCAGGGTTTTCATAAACAACTAGCTGTAATACAGTGAGGTGGTTGTTTTAATAGACAATGCTAAGATAGCACAGTGAAAGCAACAATAATTCCACCAAACAGAAGATTTGTAGTCAAAGTGACATCTTAGCTGAGTCCTGAATGACATGCAAAAGTTCATCAGGAAAAAGACTCAGAAAGACCAACCCAGAGAAGGTAACTGCAGGGAGTTGCTGGTTGCCAGAAGAAACACAGAGTATGACCCTTTCCCTAGCGAACTGACAGTCTCAGTAGAGGGACAAGACAGTAGGACACTTAAAAACCAGAGTCTCAGGGACCACTAGAATGAAAAGTGGCAGAGGGGCACTGGACTACAGAAATAAACAACAATGCCAGCAACATATTCAAGAAAAGGAACCAAAGAGGTAGCAGGAAATGTAGGGAAAGTGAGCCCAATTCACAAAGGGGCCAAAGGACCACCCCAACAGTTCTGCAAACATCACACTGGCCCTTGAATCACCATGCAAGGCTCCCTGCAATCTTATCCTCCATCACCAGCTCTCGCCAACGCACCAAACCAGAACCTTACCAAAGAATTCTAAGATTGCCCCGACAAGTAAAACAACTGTGTTGTTTGTTGCTCAAAATTCCTAACTTTTCACCATGAGCAGTGTGGCTCAGTTGGTTGGGTGTCTTCCTGCAAAGCAAAAGGTCGCCAGTTCCATTCCCAGTTGGGGCACATGCCTGGGTTTTGGGTTCAGCCCCCACGTGGGGTGTGTGCAACCGATCAATGTTTCTCTCTCACATTGATGCTTCTCTCTCTTTCTCCCTCTCTTCCCCTCTCTCTAAAATTAAATAAATAAATAAATAAAATCTTTTAAAAACAATTCTAATGTTTCTCCCAATAATAACATATACTCAAAACCTAAGCTAAATTTTAATGTGCTTGAAAAGTAAGGTATTGGGGTGACTACAGAGGAGCAACACTGAATTTTCTTTTGTTGGTTTTCTCTATGCTCCTCCTTACTTCTTTCTGAAACAGTAGTGCAACAAGGGCACATTGCACTCCTTCCTCTCCAAAATTTGCCATTTGTTCCCATCCTTTCCCTACAAACCCACATATCCTTTTCTCCCCCCAAAAACCAAAACAACAAAGATAGAACAGATGTTTTGGGACCAGTCCCCCCAACCTCCGCCTCCAGTTTACCTTCATCGGCCCTCCCTTCATCACACGCGAGTTGCCTTACCCTTCGCTCCTCCACAAAATCCAGCATTTCTCCCTGGAAGCCCCTTAAAAAATCCAAGCAAGCATGACCTGCTTCTAAGCTAATTCCAGAATAAAAACAGTATTTAAAATATATGAAATGCTTAGTCAGTGTTAGGCACAGTTTCATTTAGGTAATCTACACATCAACCCTAAGAACTAGTACTGTTATTATCTCAACTGAAGCAGAGACACGTAACAAGATCAAGTTCACACAACCAGTGAACAAAGGAGACAAGGTGTCTTGTTCCCAAGTCCTAACTACTCCAGCACATCAGTATGAACTTAATTACCTCCATCATTTGCCCCTTTGTCTGCAGCTATAGAGAGCAACCTTTGTAGGGACAGGTTGCTGGGCTTCCCCATGCCTTCCCCAGAATGGAGACTGTTAGCAGAGTGCCATCAAGAACAACTCAGTACACCTGTCCATGTACATCTGTCCTGGCAGCCGGCCAATGAGAAAGGAAAGAGTCATGCTCATCCTTTTCCCCCCATCAGCTCCCTCTCTAATTCTTTTTAATTATAGTGGCAATAGTTGAGTTTCAATGAATACAAATTTATACAGTGAAGCAAAAGTCACCATGAAAAAAATACCCACTAACAAACTATCTGCTTATAAAATGAATTTCTACATAGACTGGCATCTAACTCTTCCATGAAAATTTTAAACTGAAACAGCAAAAGATAAAAATTTTCATGAAGCCAATAAAATCATTATAAAGAGAACTGCTCAAATGAAACACAAAAACACTACCTTATGATGATCTGATGCAGGTACACAAATTTTAAACATGAAAAATTAAAAATTTGACAAGAATTATAAATACCTCACAACAGAATGATTTCATATTGAAGAGTTAAGAGAGAGTTCTCAAATATTTTTTGCAGAAAGAAACAAAAGAAAAATACCCAGCACTTGATTTTACCCTATTTCCTTTCATAGCTCACAGTTAAGTGATTATCCACACATTGTCATATATAGACTAGGACACATGATTTTGATAGTTTCTAGTTTTGCTCTTTAAGATAAAATCCCAAATTTTGGTTTCTGCTTTATCTCCTGTAATAATTTATGTAGACATCTTACTTTCCTCATGATACTGTGTGTCCCATCCTTATACACAGAAGCAGTACTATAAATATCTGATAAGTTAAAGAAAAATCAACAGAAAATACCATACCATAATGCCTTAAGGTCGAACACCTAAGTTATTAACTAGCAGGTGTTGAATCGTGGGCAAATAATAACAAGAACGGCAAAGAGAACAGGTGTCTACCAGCATGGGCACTGGGATCAGCCTGAGCAGAACCAGCTGGGGAGGTGGGGGTGGGTGGACAGTAAAACCAAAGAAAGCAGAGGCCCTTCAGTTCAGCTGTTATCAGGGTGCACTTCAGCCATGCCACTCTAAGTTACTACTTGCCAAAGCCCATAAAGATTGCTTCCATGCTTTCTAGCACTTCAGCTTCCACCTCTGGATTAACCTTTTGGGAGAGAAAGATTGTATTTTTGAAAAAGTAATACAGTTAAAAAGACCAGCACTTCATTAACTCTAGTTGTTTTTGGCATCAGCTCATAGTTCAATGATGACGACAATCCTCTCAAGACTCGGAACTTAGTATGTAGACTCTGATTTGCATGTAAGAAACCATCGTGAGTGTCAAATAACTAGGATGACTTTAACTAGCTAGTTCAAGTTTCCCTATAAATACACACTCTCATAAATAGTTGAGGGAGGGCTCCAAAAAAAGTTTAATTCAGTTACAAAACAAATGAATGTTAATGTTCAACATATATGTTAGTTGCCTATTGCTGCTATAACAAATCACCACAAACTTAATGGCTAAATCAACATAAATTTATTATCTCCCAGTACTGGAGATCAAAAGTCCAAAATGAGTTTCATTGAGCTAAAATCTAAGTGACTGCAGGGCTGTGTACCTCCTGGAGGTTCTAGTATAAAATCAGTTTTCTTGCTTTTTTATAGCTTCTAGAGGCTGCCAACAATCCCTGGCTCATGACCGCCTTCCAATGTCAAAGTCAGCAATTACCAATCGAGTCTTTCTCATGTTGCATGGCAATGACACTGACTCCTCTGCCTCCCTCCTCCATATTTAAAGGATCCTATGATTACATGGGTCCCACCCAGATAATCCAGGATAATCTCCATAGTTTAAAATCAACTGATTGACCACCTTAATTTCAAGCAACCCCTTTTGCCACATAACATAACATATTTACAGGTTCTAAGGATTCAGTATGATGACAGTTAGAGGACCGTTATACAGCCTGCCACAGTCTGTCCCTATACCCCCAAAGATTCTTGTCCTTCTCACATGCAAAATACATTCACTCTATCCAAATCCCCACAAGTATCAACCCATTAGATATCAACCCAAAGTGTAAATCTGGTCTAAATGCTTATCAATTCAAAATTCCCAAATTTCATCATCCAAATTAGGTATAAATGAGGCTTTGGGTGTAATCATCCTGAGGCACAATTCCTCTCCATTTGTAAATCTAAGAAACTCAAGAAACAATCTGTCTGCTCCCAAAATACACTGGTGGGATAGACATAGGATAAATTACAGGCATTGCCATTTGAAAAAAGAGAAAATGGAACTTAAAAAATTACACACCAGATCCATGCAATTTTGAAATCCAACCAGAAAAACTGTATTTGGTTTGAAGATCCCGGAATAATCCTTTGTGGTTCTTGGCTCCACCCTCTGGGTTCTTAGCTCTGCCTTCTGGACTCTCAGTTCTGCCCTCTGAGTCAATGTTACCGTTTCACTTTCACCATAGTGAAACAGGTAACGAGATGCCACTTGGGTTGACCTGGTTTCTAAGCCCACCTCTTACTTATTGTATTATTCTATTCTATTGACAATGACCACTGTCCCTCAGTACACATAGGCTCACTGACTGTCATACTCATTGACACCTCACTTTCCGCAATGCAGTTAGCTTTGCCTTCTAAAGTCAGTGGCCCATCACCGAACGCCCAGTTTCACTCTTGTTTTCAAATACTGGAATAAGAGTAGACTTGTGAACACATTTTTTCCTTTGCGTGCATATATAATAAAATATAATTATTAAGTAATACTAAATTCATAGTGTGCAATAATTTATAAAAATTATTTATAGCGTCAAAAGTAATGAATTGCAAGCATCTTAAAAATCACTAAAGAGAAGAATGAAGGGGGCAAAAGGAAAAGAAATATTAAATATGCAGAAATCACTGGGAAATTATATATTGAGATTAGTTTAAAGCTAAGAGACAAAACATGGCTATATTACTGCAGGAGACATTGAATGGTTCAAAGTCTGTTCCACCTCTGATAACTCCAAGTAACTTCTCTGATAGGTTTATTTGAAATCTGAGAACATCTCACAGGTTTTGTAATGTGTTACTATCCTTGCTATGACATTTTACACACTGTACAAACATATCTGCAGCACCCACAATTCACTATACTTCTTTATCTTCAGAGTCTGAAAGCTTTTTCCTCTCTAAAATCCACAGAATCCCAGAGAAACAGAAGGAAGAGGTCAGAACTGACTTCTTAAAAACAGTTTCCACATTGCCATAACAGGAAACAGACCTTTCCAAAGTAACTATGATGCAAGGCCAATGGTCTACCTGTTACCCATTTCAGAGTCTAAATCTTAGAATAAAGTAAATCATTAGAGTAGAATGAGTACAGCAGAGATGCATGCCTGCTGAGAACAGGGCAGGCAGCAAATACTTGCTGATTGATTGGTTATATGAAGTAATGTTCATAATTTGGCAGAACGTGAAATTTTACATCTTCAAATCTCACACACCATATTTGTTAGACATTTACTCTAAATCAGAGATTTTCAAACAGTATGCCACAAGAATTTTTAAAACATGCAATATTTGACTGTTTAGTCAGGGTCACTGGCCTCTTTTCCCTTAGACTGTCAAAAAAATGACAACAGCCAACACAACAATGGCCAAGTGGTGTAAATGAATCAAAATTATACCTATTTCTTGGTGTGTAGCAGAGTATCAGTAATTAGCTTATGTGTGTCACGAGATGAAAAAGGTTGAAAATCACTGCTCTAAATATTGGGTTTGGTACCAACAAAGAAACAACAACAAAAAAAAACAATTCATCAATGTGCACTAATATGTACGTAGTTACTATTAACAATTCAAAGAATATACATTTTGTGAGATTTATGTATTCGCTATACAATGCCTAACTTGAAGACCTGGCAATCTAAATGAAAATGAATACTAGACATTTTTTTAAAAAATTAATCATGAAAAGATCTTTATTCCTTTAGATCTTTCCTAAAAATTGTCTAATTGTCCAGCATCAGCACATAAAATGCACAGTCCTGACGGTTCTATTCGTGACAGCTCACTCTTCAGAACAGCTATGAAGAGCACTAACATAATTTACAGAACCTCTGAAAAACTTGAGGGCACTTAAACACCATTTGTTATTGGAGCTTTAGCTTCTGTAAAGCTCTCTACTTACTCAAATAAGCAATCCTGAAATAACTTTCTATCCAATTCACAGGGATTGACAATCAGAGGTATGAAAAGAAAAAGAAACAGAGGTTTAACCCTAATGATACATCTATTTTACTCTCAATTTTTATGACAGTCTGGTTTTATTTTCTTTATTAGATTTGGTCATTATTTTTAAAGGATTAAACATCCTCCCCCCAAAAAAGACCTTTAAGTAATAAAAACAGAGTAAGTAAAATATTTATCATAAATATGTCACAAAAATATTTAGTGGGCTCACCATAATGAAAACAAAAAAAATACATTTTAATTTCTTGTATAAGTAACCGTGTTTTAAATAAATGAACCACCTGTCCATTTCCTCCCTCTCCAAAGTGTAAGCTCTGGTGTTTCTGTCCATGGTGACACTTACTGGCTGGATCAGGCAATAGCACCACAGCGAAACACTCGGGTGTTATTTTATGCCTATTTCTTGGTGGCAGATTTGCTGAAGTGGTTTTATTTTGCATACCCAACTCTAGTAATTATAAGTTGTCCTTCTTTTGAAGCCATGGCACCAAAATCACAAAAGAAAAATCTGTGTGGGGTGCGGAGAAGATGCTTTAGTCAGTCCACTAGATGCATTCAACTACATCTCTCTTGCCTTCATCTCCCCTTCACCATATGTGAAACTAATCTTTCTGTATGATTAGCTACATTTTAGAAACTCATATTACAGCATCTTTCCCCAAACCAAACAACTGGCCAAAGCTTTAGTAGGTCAAAGTTGAAGGACTGATGCACTGGAATTTGCTTCTGACTATACACATACATATTTAAATATAATTTAAAATGTAGACATTTCTGCCAATTCCCCCTGACATCAAAAAACAAAACTTTTAAAATCTCAGGTATACAATTAGTGATGATACAGGTAGACTTTTGAATTAACACATTTGAAATATTTTCAAAATAATTGTTAAGAATATTATTACCATTGATGGAGAAGGAAGAATATAACCTTCCGATGAGGAATCTTGTCTCAAATATGAGACTTGTCTTTGTGATGCACAGTAGATAAAGCTATTGAGAGGTATTAATTTTTCCAGAAAGCTACCCACATAAAGAAATTCCTCCCAACCAGGAACCATTGTACCTGAAACTTTCAAAGAGCAGTGTCTTAACTAAGATTAAGCTATCCTATTTCCTACCTAAATCAATTTTACCCAAATGAGACATTTGTGTTATAATTCATTGTTCCCTAGACTCTAAAACCTACCATCTGCCATCGGAGTTTCTGTACAGTAATTAAGGCACTATCCATTAGAACTGGCAAGAGTACAAAGTAAGGGTGGGGGCAGGAGGGGAGAAAAACCAAGCCATCTCAAAGGAAATGGAAGGTGTGTATACTTCACACTGAGCCCTCCACATCTCAGTTCACACACTGTCACCCATGAAGCAATACGGAAGAGTGGGGAGGCCAACTCCTCCCGGGGTGGTCCGGACTAAACCCGCACAGAGGACTCAGCAAGCTCTTCATACCTTGAAAGAGAAAGGCTTTCGTCCCATTATGCAGCCCAGGCACCTGGCGCACTCCGGTCGTGGACTCCCCAAGTTCTAACTCTGTTAAGACGTCAATCTGTAGGGAGGGGTCCACACCAAGCCCCCAAACTGGTGGGAGTGGAGGTGGGGGAGGAAAGAAAGAAAGAAAA
This sequence comes from Trachops cirrhosus, assembly GCA_028533065.1. NCBI lineage: Eukaryota > Metazoa > Chordata > Mammalia > Chiroptera > Phyllostomidae > Trachops > Trachops cirrhosus. The sequence continues at coordinate 40,592,136 of CM052539.1, forward strand.
ACCTCCATCAAAACGCAAGCCTCTTCCTCCAGAGCAGCAAAGACCCGCGTCTCAGAAATAACCCTGGGAACTGAGGAAGAGAGGCAACTCCCTCCTCTGCCGTGGAGAGCCTTACCTGAGATGAACAGCCACGCTTTAAATAGCGGAGCACCCAGTCCCATTTCGGTGACCTACTTTAAACCCTTCTGGGTGCAAAGTTCCCCTAAGGCCCTCAAACCCTCCCGTCTCCAAGACGAGCACAGAAAAATTTCAAGCCAAACCCGCCCCCTATGCCAAGCTTCCCACTCCAGACCTACTTCAGGCAGAGGAAAAGCGAGGTGTCCCCAGCCAGCTGGGGCTGCCCCGAGGCCCGGCCACCCCCTCACCCCCTGCCCCAGCTAGGCGGCCACTCACCTGCTCCGAGACCGAAGATCAAACAGAACGTTCTCAGTAAGACCCGAGACTCCATGGTGTGGATTTGCTCAGTCCATCGTCTCCCTCTTTAAAAATAAAAATTGAAGTGGCTCTTGGAATCAAGCGGGAAAATAGCGTTCGTCTCTCCAGCCTCTGCCTCAGATTTACTGATCAGTAGGATCAGTACGATTTGGTTGCCTAAGAAAAAAAAGGAAGGACCCCCCAGGCACAGGAAGAACTTGGACCCTCCAATGCGCACATCATTCCCGCACGCAGAGCCAGAGCCACAGCAGCGGGGCAGGCTGGGAGGGGGTCCAGAGGGGAGGGTTGGACTCGCCTGGAGGCAGCTCTGGGAGGAGGGGGCGGGAATTAGCTCCGGAGCCCAAATAAAAGCAGCAGAAAGCACACACACCCAGAAGAAGAGGGACAGACCCAAGAAAGCCTGGGCTGGGGCGTCCGGCACCCGTCTGTCTTCCCGGTGCCCAAACCTGTTGTAAAGACAGAGACAATGGAGAAAGCACCGGAGAAGACTCGGAGGAGACCGGGCTCCTCCGAGGAGGGAGGGGCAACCCGGGAGGCGGGGAGATGAAGAAGAGGGAGGGACCGCCGAGGGCGAGGCACGGAGCTTTGCGTCCCTCTCCCGCAGGGGTCCTCGGTCTGCAAGCTCCGTCTGGGCAGCACCAGAGTAGCTGCAGCCTCCACCCTCCTCCTTCCCTCTCTCGCTGGCCCACGCAATGCCAACCACCTTTGGGATCCAAAGATCTAATTCAAGGTGCCAAGTTGATGGACGGTCTTGGCTCTGACCCCTTGATTTTGGGCGCGAGTCTTAAAAGACAGACGGAGAGAAAGGAACACCCAGACGCAGAAGGCAAGGTTAGAACTGGACAAGCTCGCCGGCTTTTTAGGCTAAGGAGGGAAGCCTGCGAATGGTCGTGCGTGGGCTCCGGAGCAGCCCCAGGAACTGGAGAGGGGACTCCTTCTCAGGGGTACGCAGGGAAGGGCTGCCGAAGCCCGCCAGACTTGCAAGGTGGGCTGGGCAATGAAGGAAGAGACTGGCAGAGACTGGTGGCAAGCCTAGAGGAGCCCGAGAAGGGAGGTTCCCTGCCCGGGGCGGGGCGCTGGAGAGCTTCCCCAGCGCAGAGAGATCTGAGCAGAACTTAGCCAGCAACTGCTGGACAGCTCCGGGAACTCGCGCCCCCTTGCCAAACAGCCGAACGGCGTGGAGATCCGGGCTCTAGATCTCCAGCACAAGAAGGAGGCAAGCGCAACAGAGCCAGCGTGCCTGCCCACACAGAACAGAAGAGTAGATGGGCAGACAGAAAGATATGAAAGAGAAAGAAGAGAGTGAGCGAGAGAGAGAGAGAAGGACCTAACCTGGGAAGGAGAGAAAAGCCAGCACCCCATTGCTGACCGTATTCATGAACGCTCTCTACCCATCCTTTCTTTCACCATACATGGCGGGAACCACAAGAGTGAGGTCGTTTAAGATCAAATCCTCAGCAGGGCACAGTATATTCAAGGTCGATGGCACATAATAGTTTCAACATAGCCCTAAAATTTTGAGGTAAATTTTGTATAACGACATTTAACTTCCATATTGAAAATGTAAGAGTTTGAAAGCAATTAAAATGTTAATCTAGGCAAAGACAAATTGAATTTCTTAACTTTCCATCCATACGGGAAGATTCTGAGTTCTCCAACAGGATCCTATGCAGCTAGTTGCCAAAATACAAACTGGGCGGAGTCTGGGGCTCCTGCAGAGCAGTTATGTACTACACTATGATGGGGGGAGGGGGACGTCTTTAGCTTTGTCCTTGGAAATTTTAAGGAAAAAAAACAGAATCTGGAAGTTTTTTCAAATTAATTTTTAATTATCTCTCTGTATCAAATATTCTATTTATTGCAATAATTCTACTTCTAGTTTTGTAAACTTTGAGAAATATTCCAGTACTTACATGTATTAAAGTATTGTTGTATGAGTCCTCCTACATTTGTAAAACTGCACAAAATAAAATTACTGTAATGTAGTTGAGTTAATTCAAAGAATATAATTCATCAGGGAATTAAAGATCTTTCTATGGCATTACATCCAAAACATTGAATTGTAATATGTATCTACAAAAGTTCCATAAAATATATTTTAAATAATCTTATTAAAGTTCTATTGCAAGATCAAATGAGATAGAAAAGTAAATATACAGCTACATACATGTTTATATGTAAAAGTTCTCCTATCCTACTTGTATTCTACCAAATCATAGGATCAGTGCTACCCTCCAATCTCTCTCTCACCGGTGACACGCTGAAGCTGGTGGTGAGTAAGCCTGCCTCTAGTTAGGGCAGGGGCTCTCAGCCTGGGCAGGGGTTTTCGACCTTAGAGTCACTGACATTTTAAGGCTGGATAGTTCTTTGTTAGGACTGTCCTGTGCCATGTAGGATGATTAATGGTGCGCATGGTCTCTACCCACTAAATGCCAGTATTTTCAGTATTTCATTTTATCAGTACATCTTTTAACTACATCTTTTTCTGGTATAACTTTTAGAATTGGTGTCCTAAGGCTGACAGCTATCACAGTGAAGGGAGGCTGGGAGCTGGATGAAAGAAGGTGAATGGATTAAGCAAAAAAAAAAAAAAAAAAAACCAGAAAAAAAAATACATGACACATAGACACAGACAACGGTGTGGTGATACCAGAGGGAAGGAGGAGTGAAGTGGGGCAGGAAGAGACTTTGCTTGCAGTGACTGGTGTACAACGCAGCGTGCAGATGGTGTTTTATTGACTTGTACACTTGAAGCCTCTATGGTTTTGTGAGCCAATGTCACCCCAATACATTCAATAAAAAATAAAATAAATTTAGGTTTCTCTAGCTACAAAAATAAAGTGAAATAAAACTAGTGTTCTAGGGAAGAAAATACACTACTTAAGTGTTTGCCATCTACTTAAAAATCCGTATGCTACCACTTCAATTGAAATACAGAAACTTTACAACATTGGTCCCTTTATCCGCATCCCTTTATGCTGTGATTGTCTTATGTGTTAAATCAACATACAATGAACCTTTCTTTAGACAATGTTAAAATTTTTGCTTGCAATCATTTCAGTGGGATGCTTCCTTCACTTCCCACCTCCTTTCCCCACCCCCAAAAAACATATCTATGTCCTAAACCCAACAATCTGTGAATGTTATTTTACATGGCAAAAGGGAATTAAGGTTGCAGATGGAATTATGATTGCCAATGAGGTGATCTTAAAATAGAGAGATTAGCCTGCGTTAACTGAGTGTGTCCAGCCTAATTGCTAAGCTCGCTAAATGTGGAAGAGGGAGGCAGAAGAGAAGGTCAGGGTAGTACAATAGGAGAAACAGTTGTCCTGCCCATGAAGATAGAAGAAAAAAGGAAGGCTAACAGCCAAGGTACACGGGCAGGCCTAGAAGCTGGAAATGTTGAGGACAGGGATTCTTCCCTATAGCCTCCAGAAAGAAACCCAACAGTGCCAACACCCTGATTTTAGCCCGGTGAGGTCCGTTTTAGACTCTGAAACTACAGAACCGTAAGATCATAAGTTTGTGCTGTTTTAATCCACTAAATTTGTGGTGGTGTGTTTCAACATCCACAGAAAATAATATCATTACTTACCTCATAATAAAAAGATCAGTCAAAATGGTAGACTGTGTTGACCCTGAGAGGCTCCCCTTCCACCATGAATGCATATCAAAGCTAAATAAAATGCTCAAGAATTGTTTATTCATGTAGAGTTTTAAATTTAAAAAAGAAAGAAAATCCCCAGGTGCTAAGGGTAAAAAGAGGTGGCTGGGGATTGGTGAAGAAAGGAGTAGCTGGTGCAAGGACTGGGAGAGGGTGGGACATGGGCCTTTGGACTCAACAGGGACACTGAGACAAGGGCATAGGGTTTTAACGTTCACACGAGAACTAGAACAATGGGACATGGCCAAAGCCAGAAGTCATGAAGATGTTGCTGACTCCTCTGGTTTAAAAAAAGGGGAACTTTGAAGGGTTATACTATTTTTTAAAAAATGAAACTTTAAAAAATTTGCACATTAGACTGAAAAGGGACAAAAGTGCTGGCCAGCTGCCTGGGACAATAGGTGGGAAACACCTATCAGAAATGTCAAATTCCAAGCCGTGCTACTTGTCACTTGCAGGTACAAGGTTCAAAATTATATTCACCACTAGTATAGAAATTACACTCTAATAAAAAGGTCAGTTCGCAAAGAAGACACAACAATCCTGCATGTGTATGCACTGATAGCAAAGCTTCAAAACACAGGAAATATTTACCCTAGAGAAACGGTAGCAGAACTGAAGGACTAACGAGACAAGTGCACAACTATATTTAGCAACTTCTAACATCCTTCTCTCATAACCAAGGGAAATCTCCAGTCCCAGGTTGTTTCAATGCCAAATTCCTATTACCATTTAAAGAATAAAAGACATCAACTATCCACAAATATTCAAGAAAATAGAAGAGGAGGGAACACTTCTCACCTCTTTATGACACTAGCATTATTACTCATACCAAAACCAGACTAAGATAACACACAACAAGAAAAGGAAACTAGAACAAAAACATAAAATATACCTTTTGAACATGAGCACACAGAACATCTCTTTTAAACATAATGCAAAATCTTCAAGAAAATATTAGTAAATCAAATCTGGCAATATATTAAAAAATAGTAAACTATAGCAAATTTGGATTTATCCCAGGAATGCAACATTGATTAATATTTTTAAATAAATCAGTGTAATACACTGCATATACAATCTAAAGGAGATAAATCACATATCATTAATTGGTGCAAGAAAAGCATTTGACAAAATTCAACAAGTACTGATAAAATAACTCATTGCAAAATAAAATTTGAAGGAAACTTTCTCAATCTAATAAAGGACATTTTAAAAGATTCTACATTAAGAAGATAATTTATTGGAGGTTTCAATTAATACAATCAGCCAAGAGAAAGAAATAAAAGCAATTTGGATTGGAAAGGAAGAAATAATAATTTCTCCCTTACCACAATGATTTGGTCATCTACATATTAAAATTCCCAAAGCATCTAAGAAAAAGCTATTAGAAGTAGTAAGTTACTTTAGTAATGTTACAGAATATAAGGTCAACATATATAAATCAATTGTATATCTATATACTAGCAAGGAATAATTAAAATATAAATAAAATGCCATTTATAAAGCATTATGAAATATTAAATACTTATGGAAACTCTAAATATAAATAAGATTTTACACTGAAAACTACAGAACATTGCTAAGTGAAATTAAAGACCTAAATAAATAAAAATATTTATCATTGTCATTAATGAGAAGATAATATTCATATTAATCTACAGATTTCAGGTAATCCCAATAAAAATCCCAGTAGGCTATGCTTTTAGCAATTGATAAGCTGATTATAAAAATTTGTATGGAAAAGCAAAGAAAATTAAAATGTCAAAAAAATTGAAAAAGGGGAAAAATTGGAAGATTCTGACTGACTTCAAGACCGTACTGTAAAGCTGTAGTGGTCAGACAGTGTGGTATTGAGATGAGGACAGAAGTAGCAATTGATGGAATAGAATAAAGAGCACAGGAATTGACCCACATACATATGCTTCTTAACTTTTTTAATTATTTTAAATTAAAGTTGACATTCAATATTATTTTGTAATAGTTTTAAGTGTCCTGCATAGTGGTTGGACAATCATATACTTTACAAAGTGTTCCCCTTGATATTTCCAATACCCCACTGGCACCACAGAGTTGTTACAATATTACCGTCTATATTCCCCATGCTGTACTTTACATCCCCATCGCTTTCTTATAACTACCAAGTCCCTTCACCTTTTACACCCAGTCCCCCTGGACCCCACCCCTCTGGCAACCACCAATATGTTTGCTGTGTTTATGAGTCTGTGTGTGTTTTGCTGGTTCATTTATATTGTTCTTTAGGTTCCACATATAAGTAAAATCATATGATATTTGTCTTTCTCTGGCTGACTTATTTCACTTAGCATAACACCCATTTAGCCATTTAATTCATATGCATTTAAAGTAATTGTTAATAGATATGCCATCTTGACAAGAACCCAAATGTTCCCATTTTTACTTAATTAATTTTTTTAAAAAGGCACCAAGATATCTCAATGGGTAAAGAATAATTTTATAACAGTGACATTTGAACACCTGGATATCCAAATTGTAAAACTATTTGGAAACTTCTAAAAAGTAAAATATTCACTCTTACATGTTTAATGAGTAAAAAGAGATTTCCTCACAAGACTCATTTCCGAATGTTTGCAGTAGCTCTATTCATTTTAACCAAATATAAGAACGTTCCAAATGTCCACCAACGGACCAGCGGATAAACGAACGACGGCGATTCGCGCAGCGGCGCACCGCTCAGCAGCGAGCAGCAATGAGCAGCTAGTGCGTGCAGCAGCCTGCTGCTTTCCCGTGTCCTCGCCTGCTCTGAAACCTGGGATCATAACGGCGTGTTTCCCGATTCGTTTTTCATTCCCTTTATTTTACATTACCAACCACCAGGGCACCTCACTTTCTGCTCCTGGGCCCACGGCAGCGTGACTCAGACGTGTATCATGGAACACACGTTCCACGCCTCCCTCAATCCCCATGCTGTTTGAAAGGGCCTAACACTTCAAGACTTTGTTTGCAAAGTTTTGTTGAAACAATGGGGCCACAGAGAGTAACAGAATAATCCTGAAAGTATCATTAGACTAGAAGGGTACAGAAAGATAACAGGAGATTAATAATGTTACAATAGCAAACAGAAACAGTATAAAAGAAAAAAGATTAGAATAAAGAAGTATCTCAAAATGAGAATGATTACATGTGGTCTGGGAGAAGACGAGGTAAGTAGGAGAAGAGAATTTACATAACAATGGTGACTTTCCTTCCAAGGCACACTCTTACTCACTCATTGAGAGGAGAGGCTAAAAAAGATGCCCACCTGGGACATGGGAATAGGTGAGGTTTTAGTCAACATTCTTTATATTCTCCACATGCTTCGAACTACTCACAACACGTAGCTGAAACTCTCTAAGAAAATAAATGGTGTTGCTTCAAACACAGTTCTAAAGGCAGCATGGTGAAAGTAACAAGCTTGGAACTTGGCCGGGAGCTCTGGGTCAAGGCCCTGTCCACCTTGTTCCTGAGCCATATACAACCTCCGTGCACCTGTTACCTGACTAGTGTAATAACTAAAGTCTCTCCATCACAGCGCTGCTGAGGGTCCAGTCCACTTCAAAAAGTGCCATGTAGTATATAAATGCTAGTTCTTGCTGTTGTGGTCACATTAAACTATGCCACATCAGGTTTGGCCTGCTTCTGTCATCCCCCTTTGTGATTTATTCTGCATAATGCAAAATAATGGTAATCAAAATCAGTCCATAGAAAAAGGCAAAGAAAACTGGAAATGTGAATATAGGTAACTTAGTAGCACTGATATACCTGAAACTAAAATAATGTGTTATGTTAATAAACATTATATTATAATGTTCTATGTGAATTATACCTCAATTAAATAAAAGCATTGTTAGCTAGTGAGCTTTGTTGGTTTAAATGTATACATACATTAATATAAAATATATTTTATATTTTATATAATTAATATAAACACACACACACGTATAGTGTTCTGAGCACAAGGCTGAGTTACTGGCTTATCAAATGTTTTCAGTCTCCAAGAGCCATGAGTCATCGGTTTGAAAACGTAGCCCACCATGCAGCTCTTATTTTTAACTGCCAATAGACAGGCAGAGTGAGCACTGGCTGGTTTTGTCAGGAGCTGCAGTCCTTCGTGTTCCTCTGAACAGGATGAAGCACACGTGGCCCCAGTCGGTCTGCCAGCTTCTGGCCTTGCTTAGGTTTTCTATTAAAGGACAGGGCTTTGTCTAATGTTAAGAATCAAAGTAACCCTCCCCACAAAGGCTAAAGGCCAGAATATGCTCAGTGATATCCAGAAACCAGCCCCACTTATATCAGATTTTTTCCTTCATCCTATAAACCTAACTCCGGTAAACATAGAAGTCATTAAAAATTCCATTTTCAAAAGAAGATTTTTATTTGATTCTGCCTCTGCTATCATCAAAAATAATTCTCTTTTTATAAGGCTATACTAGTGAACACCTTAAAGGAAATTTATTACGTTCAGGCCTCAAGACACAAAAAATCAAAATCTTTCCTGACTCATCACATAATTCTTGCTAGTGCTCAGCTACTGACATTAGAATTTTTTTTCTTTTTGATGAATGTGTAGTTTCTAGACAGAAGGTCCAGACCAGGTTTCCCAAATGCACATCCTGAGAACAAGGGTAAATTTAGGTTGGTATCTTAGGACACGGTCAGGGACCCAGGTTCAGCAGGGGCTTGGCCGGAGTGTCTATTCACATATATAATCAAATCTTCTGACAGGAAGAAATAAGTCAAGAGTCTGTCACCCTGCCAGGGCCAGCCTCTGACTCCATTTCTACTGTCTTTGCCAAAGGCTGCAGCTGAGGATGCAAACAGAAAGACAGAGCTGCTGAGTGAGCATGTAAGTCAGTGTGTGAGAGGTGCAGGGAGCGTTCAGGTCATCTGTATTCTTTCCCTCTGACGCTCCCCATTCACAGCGCCAAGTAACGGACTTGGGAGCGTGGCCATGGTGGATAAGCACATGAGAGGAAAGTTTAAAAACTTCTTATTTTGCAAACCAACACACAGATAGGTCAAGTAATTTGTTCAAAACCACACAATTAATTAATTTCAGAACTAGCACTTAACCATTCCCCTGATTACTCATTTACTCAAAAGATATTTGTGAATGCCCAACTGTGTGACGAGCACCATACTCCATGCCTCCACTCAGCAAATCTCAAATGAAGGTGCAGGCACCATTTTATGAAGAGTCACAGACTAATCTGAAAATATAACTACTGCCCCTAAGTCTTCCCAGGAAGTGGGACACCACCTCCCATGGACTTGACATGAAGTGGTAGGTAGGCCCCGCCTACACCTCTCCCCCACTCACTCTGCTCCAGTACTTCGTGGGTGCTCCACCAACCATCCAAACATGCTCCTTCCTGAGGAATTTTGCATACCCCTTTTTTTCTGTCTAGAATACTGTTCTCCTACACAGCTGCTTCATTTCTTTCAAATGTCACCTTCTCAGTAGGGGGACCCAAATGACCCTATTTAAAACTGTAACCCCCCTCCCCATTTATATATGCAACACTCCTTATCTCCTTTCTTTGCTTAATTTTACTTATTTCTATATTTAGTGTATGTTTGCTTATTTCTTTCCTATGTCCCCCAACTCCAGGAGATAAGCTCCATTTTTCACAGGTTTTATTCACTTCTTTATTCTTAGCACTTACAACAGTGACAGGGATATTGTAGGTGTCAGTATTTATTGAATCCAAGAATAATGTATAAAAATGCAGCTAGTATGTGTCTGGCATATAGTGAGCAATCAATAAGTGGTAGCTATTATATTTTAGAATTAACTAGAGTGTAAGTATACAAGCTATCGATCAAGGGGGCATAATTCTCCAAGGCATGCAAAATCTCCTCATTAACTTCTGCAGAACACTCTGCCAAGTTGCTGAGATATGGCAAAAGTCTGCCTCTTGTATCTTTAGATCACCACTGCATATTCAAAGTGGATTCAACAAATGATTTTTTTTTGCTGTTAAAACAATTCAGCAAAATAAAATTCTGGTTTATTGTTGGACAAGATAATTTCACATATACATCAAACAGACCCCCCCAAAATAATAAATAAACAGCAACTTCACAGACAAAAAAAAGGAAAAATAAACTTTTTATCATTGGCCTTTTTAACCATCTCCTACAAACCAACTACTTACAGTACAGCTAAGCATATACACAAAACATTACTTGAATCTTTGGAATAAGAGTGTTTTGTTGTTGTTGTTGCTTTTTTTTTCTTACAAGGTTTTTTAATAGAGATATAACTTTCTGAGTAAAACCTCCTGTGTAAAATTTATAGCAGTTTTATAACATAATTTTTTTGCAAGGAATAGAAATTGACAACTTATTTTCACTTGTCATTTATCTCAGTACTTCAGGTTGTTATTGACTATACATAAGAATGTACCTCAGAATGCCTCCAACTTTGGATAAAGCACACTCTTTCTCCATTTCCTTCAGTTCCCTCCCTCTCCCACAGCAAAATGCATCATTGTGACTGACAACTATTTTGCCAGTATTACAGGTATATCTTTCAACTTTTTGCTTTTCTACTCCTTTTATCCATACATCAAATTATTTTTTTCTTTAGCTTGACTATTGTAGCACAGTGTCCTTCCATAGAAATGTGATTTCAATGGACAAAACTCAGGTATCCAAAAATGTAACTTTATTTTCTATACCTCATATTCATCTTAAGACCTCATTTGTTTTCCTGGTGAAAGAATGACTACTTTTGGTGAGTGCAGTGGTGAAGAGAGCTGACTATTGAGTACTGTGTATCAGAGAGTATTCTAAGAAAGCTGACTCACTGATTCTCAGAACGGCCCTGTGAGGTACCCATTCTACAGATGAAGAAAGTGGGGAACAGAGAGGTTAAATAGACAACTGGTAGTTGTGGAACCAGGATTCAAACACAGGCAGTATGACTTCAGAGTTGATTCTCTTGACCACTCCACTATAGCTATTGCTTTTCAAAGTCGCTAGAAAACCCATCTACTGATTTCCAGGTTGATTTAATTACTTCTACTTTTTGTCAGGTGATTTCCAGTTTAATAGATTTCAAAGTTCTTCCCCTCAATATCATTGCCTCCAAAGGTGCACACATTTCATCAGGACGGTAGTAGAAAAGGCATCTTTTCCATCATTGCCCTTCCAGATACGGGTCTGCTACTTACCAGTATCCAAATTCCCCTTAACATGTGCCCATTTACCCTTCTGATTTGTTCCTCACTCAGAGGACAGCATTCTTGTTCCCTCTGCCCTGCCACCCTGGCCACAACTTTTAGAGTTTGATGAATCTACCAGCTATTCAAGTACCAAAGTCAACTAGAATAAAACCATCATTGAAGCCGTGGAAGATCTTCCTAAAAATCAAGTTTGGGCTAGCTCAGGTAAGTAACTGAAGACATGGAAAGAGATTTTCTAAATTTCCACATGTTCTGGGACCTGGCTAATATTTGCTCTCCCAGAGAGATCATGTTCTTGACGCTGTCCTGCAGGAGGACATCCTGGTAAGGAGACCCTGCTCTCAGCTCTGGCACCGCAGGAGCTCAGGTACATCAGGACTATGTCCCTTAAGACCAAAGCCTTTTATATTATTATTATTATTGTGTTAGTGTCATCATCACTGTTGAATCTTTGTTCATTCTTAATTTGTAAAGTGGTTACATGTTACTGTTCTCTGAAAATTCTTATATTTCTTTTTTTAAGGATTTTATTTACTTATATTTAGACAGAGGGGAAGGGAGGGAGGAAGAGAGGGAAAGAAACATCAATGTGTGGTTGCCTCTCACATGTCCCCCACTGGGGACGTGGCCCACAACCCAGTCATGTGCCCTGTCTGGGGATTGAACTGGTGACCTTTTGGTTCACAGGCCGGTACTCAATCCAGTGAGCCACACCAGCCAGGGCTTCTTTTTATTCCCATGAAAGATTATTTTTCCTCCTGTGGGTCAGGATTCTGCACAGGAAGAGCTTTTGCTCTAGATGAAAAGCTCTGCAATAGCAAGCTTGTATTTAGTCATGGCTGCACATTCAGGGCCTGGCGTAATGCCAGGCAGTAAGTTTGGGGCTCAATGCATATTAGTTTAAATAGGTGAACATGGAATTTCCTCCCCTCTTATTCACATGCTTAAAATGTAGTTTCATACCCTGTCTTGTGAAAACCTCAGAACAATATACTTTACTAAATGTATAAATATATTTGTTGAATATATTGCAAAATACTCTACACTAAAGACTGAAGACTTGTTTTCAAAATATGTCTTAGTAATGGAATGAGCTTATTCCAACAGCAGGTCCACAAGGTTTTGGTTCCCTTTCTAATCTCTGGTAATTGTTCCATACTAGGCAAGTCACACGGCAAACTTGTGAGGCTACAGCCCAGTTGAAAACTCTGGGTGAGGTTGGGAAGAGGATTTCATCCTTTAAAAGTGTGAGCATTTGAAAAAGGGACCGTTATGTGATGGTCAATCCACAAAGGTACAGGAGTGAACGAACAGTTCAGTGGAAGTACTGGAGTAGAGGTAAAATATCAGCAGACCTACAGCATTCCAGATTTCTCCTGCCAGCTGGACAGGTCAGAGGAACCTCTCTGTCACCATCACCAGGGTACCACCCTCATCACAGTTGTGGAAATATCCAACACGTGAAAAGTCCTTACCACATTTCTAAGCCCAGTGCTTAAGCTTAAAAGCTTTCATGGATTATTTCTCTTAATCATCACAATATCTTTATAAAATAAATACCATTATTATTACTACCATCAAACGATTACAGATGAAGAAACTGAAGCATAGAGAAACTAAGTCACCTGCGTAAGGTCAACATTAGGTACCGCAGCACAGCTGGACTTAGAATCTTAACAATTTGATTCCAAGACCCATACTCTACTTTTTAAACCTCATAATTCTAGAAAGGGCATTAGTTTAACTCATGTGGAAAGTCACATACCAAAGAAACTTATACATAGCACTGGCAGAGTCACTACATGTGCTAATAGTATGCTAGGACTGCCAAAACAAATTACCACAGACTGTCTTGAAACAACAGATTTATTCTCTCCCAGTTCTACATGCTAGAAATCTGCAGTCAAGGTGATGGTCTGAAGTCTCTAGGGGAGGATTCTTTCTTGCCTTTTTCACCTCCTGGTAGCCATAAGTGTCTCTCGTTTTGTGGCTGCTTAACTCTAATCTCTGCCTTTAAAACACAAACTCTTAATCAGTTCCTTCTATTGAACCCCTCTGAGCCTCAATTTTCTATCAGAGACAAAGTTAAATGCATCAACTCCTTTGGGGCTCCAAAATTCTATTATTCTATGTAAAACAAAGCTAAAATGACCCTTCACATACTTAGAGATTATGCATAATCATATGATCATGATTTTGCTAATAATAATCCAGCATACAAGGACATCCCTCCCTCTAATGACAACTAGTAACAGTATTACACAGCATTTCTGGGGTCTGGTGGGTACCTCTGCACTGCTCAGAGCAGGTAGAAACTGTGCATCAGGAGTGCTTGCAGAGGGCACACTTGGACCATCTGAGACCAAGCTGGCTACAGGCTTTGAGATTAACTGTGTTGCCATTCCAAGGATCTCAACTAGCCTGCCTGCTGGGGTCTCCCAAGCTTCCTGATTGTGAACGTCCACATAGCATCCTAAAGAGAGAATAACAGCTATTATTACAAGCCTCAAAAGCTTCTTCCTGTCCTTAGGACAATGTCTAAAATCCCAAACTTACCTAACAGAAGTGTTTCTCAAATTATCTGTGGTGACAGACCAATTTTCTTATCCAGTTTTATTAAGCAAACTAATTTTAATCTCTAGTCCTTGTGAATCAAGAGACTAGAGATTTAAAATCCTATGTTTTTAAAGTATAATAAAATGAACTTCTAGAAAAATAAATTTTGAGAGACACAGAAACTCAGCAGACTTAAAATTACATTTCAATAAATCTAATCACACCAAACCTAACAGGAAAAATTACGGAAACTATATACACTGTTTATTGAAAGCATTCATGTAGGAGATTAAAATGGAAAATTGCTGATTATGCTCATAAGTTTTGTCTTTCACAATCATAAATAACAAAAAGTTATAAAGAAAATAGAAATCCCCTGTATTAAATTGCTTTATGCACACTTTGAATGAGCACTGTGTACATCAATAGTTGAGCTTGTTTTATGCTTGTTAACTTATCTAGGTTGGATTGATGATAATGCCACTCTCAGGGAATCACACACATCTATGTTTTGCTTTATTAACGTACATAACTGAAAAATCTGTCTCACAAAGGAATATTGACAGGAATGAAAGAAAGGGAATTACCATAAGCTCAGGATATTTGTCTTTAATTTTTACCTAAAGTGAAGCAAATGATGCTGTGTGTCAAGAAATCTATCTTTAATCTATCTTTATTAGTAAACAAATATAACAATTTATCATTAAAGTTGTTAAATTATATCATCTTTCAAAAATTAAAAAGAATACCAGACCCACTATTTTTTCATGTGTGTACCTCCTTTTCATACAAAATGAATTGCAAACATTCTATCAGATTTGTAAGGCACTCACAGGTGTGCAATGCCAAGATCATCAATTACCCCACTGATACTTTTTGTTAAATGATGGAACATGTCATAACAATCTATACAAACCGTCCTTCCAAGCTTCTAACTCTCAATTTTCCCTTCAGTTTTATGTATTATTGGGATATATTTTGCATTTCTTCCTTCTATAGATGTACTTAGATCATTGAAAATATCAGAGATGTCAGATAGATAAATAAATCTCTACTGTCCAATTCACAACTTTAAAATGCTAGAATAAAACTAATTTCATATCTTGCAGAAAGACTGAGTTTCTTTTGTTGTTCAAACATGCTCAATAGAACACTTTCTTCAATAATCATTAAAACTCAGCATGTAAAAACCGTTGCTTATGATCAGCTTTCATATCCTTCACATCATCACATAATAATGAGAATAATGAAGAATCTTATACATTAGCATTCACATAACTCACAATTTTTACTACGTCGCTAAGCACATCATCTAGTTCAGCTGACATTTTTCTCACAACGTGATTTTCTTGATGAAGGAAGCAATGTGGTAAATTATAAGCCTCTTAATTGGTTATGTATTCCAGAATGCTTTTCTATTATTGTGCAAAAGCAGCTAGATTTTCTGTATTATGTCATTTATTTTGTCTGGTAAAGTCTTCTATCTCTCACTTTGCACCAGAACTCTCATCTCACACCCAGCCTGATGAACTTCTAGTCATCTTTCAAGACTCACATGAGTATCACCTTCCTTACACGCACGCGCGCACACACACACACACACACACACACAGAAAGCTAGGATTGGATACTCCCATCTCTCTACCATACTCTTCAATCCATAGCACTCATCATTCATCTCTATTGTAATGCATATAACATCATTTTTACATAGTTGTTTATTTGTCTATCTTCACTCTAACTAGAATGTATCTCCCTTGAGGGCAGGAATACCTGTTCCCTTTTGAGGGTCTAGCACCTTGTTTAGTACCTGATCCAGTGTGGATTTCAGTGTGTTTGCTGCTGTGATGAATGAATAAGGTTTATATCTATTTCCCTGGCCATAAGTAATCCGTAGGGTGGGGAGTCAGAGGAGGGTAACAGGGGAGTTGATAAGGAATAAAAAAGAGAATTGGGTGTGTGGTGAAGGATAGAAATTAGGCCAGATGACAATAAAAGGAACTCTCAAGAGTAAAGTAAATGAAAGTAGATATGTGAGAGAAAAAAATAGATAAGAAAAAGGAGGCACAAAAGATCATTTTTGAGGTATTACACAAGATGCTTTAATATATTACGAAATTTTATCTTTTTACTTGCCTTTCTTTTTCTTTTCAGTGTCTTTGTTCTTTTGCTTATTTGTTTATTTTTTCAACAATCATTCATTGAGAATCTACTTTATAGAAAGCATTGTGCTAGGTTCTGGAAATATGAAGCCAGAGAGCTGAGCTGGTAAGCAGTAGTTATGATACAGCATGATAGGAGCAAAACTAGAGATTCACAGAGAATAGAATAAGGGGAAGGAAGAAAAACATTTAAGCCTCCAGACCCTGCATATGTACCATGTGGATGCTTTGGTCTCTGAGTCAAAAATGAACTAAGAATGTGTCTGTCCTAAGTTCCGAATGAAACATTCTGACTTAGTATTTTTTTCATGTTTCTCAGTGTTTATACTTAGAGTTTTGCCTATAATCAAAATTAATAAAAACAAAAATATAAGACTTTTCTACTTTAATATACATTCTTAAACTAACCAAATAGGTAAATGATTTTTCACATTTCGTAGATTATTTTTTCATTTCCACTTTTCTGCAGCAAGCAGATAAATTCTTCCCTAATGTATCCCTAATTTAATAGAGAAAGTACTGACTTCTTATTTATTAATTTCACTTTGATGACACTTTTCCTTGAATTTCTGACATATTTCATAATAGCCTAATGGAATATATTTACTTTAACTTGATTTACTATCATCAATATTTGCATTACTGCCATTTCTGTAGAACTTTAAAATTTGATATCTGAGGTCTTCAGCTAAGTGTGTGATTTTAAAACTGGTAATCAGATGATAATATATCATAATCATAATTTATAAATCCTATTAATTTAACATGGGTTAGTTCACATCTGTCAGAGGGGAGTGGGAGGGGAACTGGGTGGAAAAGGTGAGGGGATTGAGGAAGAACAAAAAAGCCCTCATGGATAGCAGTGTGGTGACTATCAGAGTGAAAGGGGGTGGGAGAGGTAGAAGAGCGTAAAGGCGGGGGAAATGGTGATAAAAGGAGACTTAACTTGGGGTGACACACTAACACGATAAAATGTACAGATGAGGAGTTATAGAACTGTACCCCTGAAACCTGTATAATTTTATTAACCAATGCCACCCCAATAAATTCAACAAAAAATAAAATGAGTGCACACAAGACAACAAATATTCAAGAAAATAAATAAATAAATGTAAAAATAAACATTTAAGTTCATCTTTCTACATGTCAAATAAATGTCTAAGTTCATCTTTACACAAAAAGTTTAGATTTAAAAAAGTTATACCTCAATTACACTCTGATTTCTATATAGCTTGGTAACATGCTACAGAAGCAGAAACTGAGTGTCCTGCACGTTGAATTTTCAATTAACTATTGATACTACCTGCTATGTTTTCATAACACAAAGAGACAGTGGGGAGGGTTGGTAACACAGAGAAAACCCCTTTGGATAAGGACTCCTAGCTAGAATCCAGGATAGAGGCTGTGATGCCAAACAGGAAATCCTGGTTAAACAAACGAAAGGGGAGCTAAAAGATATAGTGAGCAGTAAACACACGGGTGAAAAGTGTGAGTCACAAGGGAGGTGGTGGGGGGTACCTGTGCTCACATTTGATTGGTTGGAGTTGGTCAGGAGGAAAGGCAGGAAGTAGAAAAAGTAGAAGGAAGCCCTATAAAGACAGGAAGTCTGCACCTGCAGCCTCTCTCCTAGACACTCAGAGAACAGTAGCAGACTAGGATCTTTGCTTTGATGCTAGATGTGCATCAATTTTCCATGCTGAGTGAGTATCAACTCTGCTCAAATGGTGACATGATGAAATTATAACAATTTAGTAAAGAGTCCTTAGTTCAGCTAAAAGGAGCACACCGGAAAAGTTGAAATACAAAGAGGAAATCCCACATTGTATCTAAAATTTATATTTATCTCAGCTTTGCTTAAAAATTTTTTCATTTTCTGCATGTACTTATATAATTGATTAATATTCATACCAAGGATTAAATAAGAAATATATTTTTGCAGGTAAATGCAAGACCATGGTTCAACCTAAATCTCCATTACACACACAGGGAGGGAGAGTTTGTCCTGCGATGGTCGCCATCCCATGTAGCAGGATTAGAAGCCCTGAAGCCGTAGTCCTCAACTGCTTTTAACTGGTGTTTCCTGAATAATTATGCACTCCAACAAGATTCTAATTTATATCCACATCACTCAATAAGGTATTTTCTTGATTTTTTCTATAGTTTATTTATAAGTCATATATCACCCCCTACCTTTAATTTGATACCCCCAACACCACCCAGGGGCACATTCTTCCACCCTGAGATTCACAGAAATCAGAAAGAAAGAAGATGTAATTTTTTAAATGGTAAAAGTTGTGCCATTTCACAAAATTCACCTGACTAAGCAATTTCTGGTGTTTGCTAAATATATATGCTAGTGTAAGCTAATATGAAATAACACCAAAGTTTTAAAAAAGAAGAAAATGTATATTTTAGGTCAAGATATCTAGCTGAGATTAGCTCTGTAAGCTTCCTTAAATAAACTGACTGGAGATTTCTAACATCTCCAGTTCTTAAGTGCCCTTTGTTAACAAATTATAGACATTAACATAATTATAAAAATTTAATCAAACTCAATTAACATTACTTAAAGAAATTCAATGGCTAAGGTGTACACAGGAGTGGTAAAAGCTACAATGCTATACACTTCTAAGGGCTGTGCTCTTAGGAAGGTGTAAACTAGTCACCAAGATATACACGTATACACATGAAAACTACTGGGCAAAGTAAAATGTAATTGGTTCTATGACAGTGATATTATTCAAAGTACTAAAGGAACATAGAGGACAAAGGCAACAAATCAACTGAGAGACTAGGGAAATTTTCATGGAGGATGGAACGTTTGACCTGAACTTTAAAGTAAATAAATAGGTTTATAAAGGGCAGAAAGGAGGGTGAGGTGTATTCTAGAAGGATGATACATCAGAAGCAAAACGTTTATTCCCTCTCTGAAGAACGAAAATCTAGTTTAGATGCATAAGGTAGACAAGTAAGAGATAAGGATGGACAGGGAAGTGAAGCCCATAACTTTGAAAACCATAATGATTCAGGACTTTATTTCGAAGACAATGGGAAACTGCTGAAGGTTTTAGGCAGAAGGGTGATCCAATCTGAGAAAAACTTTAAAATGTCTTTTGTTCTTTTGTGCAAGTATATACCATCAACATGCTTTCATAAAAAGGCCCATCTATACAGTGCTGGTGAAACCAGAATGTTAAAAATAGGCTGTGAATCCTCTGAAATTTGACAAGATAATTGTAATAACCGCCCACTGAGGTTGGCTGAACACCTGTCAGGGTTGCCAGCTCACAGAACACAGAATGTAATGCAGCAACTGATCATAACATTCTCGAAAACAATTAGAAAACCAATGAAGGTTCACACTTACAAAATGAGATGTAAAGCAGAGGAACAGATTCAATATTAAAACTCGGCATTTTCCAAATCAAGGCAAATATGTAAAGTCAGGAGCACTGGCAACAAATGTATGTAACATCTATGATTATAGTGGATTACTAGCTTATAGACATAGCAAATCAAAAGACTAAATATTTTAGAAAAAATATTTCATTGGATTAAACCTCTCAAATATAAGGAAAATGGGGAAAAGCCAGATCAGGTCCTGTGACAGAAGCAATGCTGTGTATTCAATAAACTCTATTACCTTTTATTCTAAACATAGAACAAGAATACATTTCCCAAACCCCTTTGTTTAGAAGAGCCCTTCACTGAGTTGCAGCCAATCAAATATGGCTGGAAGGAATATTCAACACTGTTCAACACGCCTGCATCTGGCTCCCGAAACCTCCGTGTTCTGTCTCTTCCTGTGCACACTTGCGAGTTGCGAAAATACCCGGTGGAACGCCACAGCCACCGCAACTCGGTTGGGCATCCCCTGCAGAGTGAAAGGCATGGTTGTGGCTGCAGGCCCATCTCTAAAACAGGGAAGGAGCGCTTACAAGGGGCAACTGATCCTCGTCTCTCTCTCACACCCATGTTTCTGTCCTTCTCCTTCAACCTCCCTTCCCCCCACTTTAAAAATAAAATCTTTCAATAAAATATCCAGTGGAATGCTTTGAGACTCCTGAAGATTTAAAAAACAAAACATAACAAAGCCACATGACGGAAGAATAGATCTCTGAATGGCTGACTGTGTGGAGGAGGGACCTTCTCCGACCTCCCAATGACCTTCATTGGATTATGGCAGGAGCCAGAAATAAAAGCTGCTGAGACTTGCTACTATTTGTTATACTCATTAGCATATCTGGACTAATACAGACTCCCAAAAGCGTATTAATATTTTAAAAATCATAATAACTTATACACATTCTAATCCTCCTCAAAGCATTTTGAACTGTTTTCACAGCTATAAATACACCCAAATATTTTGCTATAAATATAATCAAATTTCCAGGATACTAAAAAGTACAAGTTGGAGAGAAATAATTTAAGGGGAAGGGATAAAGTCACTCATCATTACATTCTGCCACATAACCAGGCGGCCTGCCAGGCCATGAGGGGTTTGGTTGCTCCGCAGTGATTCTCCAGTGAACACGGCCCAGTGAGGGTCAGACACAGTCTGGGAAGGAGACGAAAGGACCCTCGACAGGAAAGGACTGGACCAAATGTCCTCCAGCTTTATCAGTTACAAAAGTCTTATTTGTAAGAGTTCTGATATAAGAATTCTGACTTTTTTCTCATGCTTTTATATAAATTTTTTGAATATTTTTTCACAGGATATTTGTTATTCCTTCTAAAGCAGTTGTAATTATCAGCTAAAATTTTCTCATTATGTATTTTAGTATATTTTTTATTTTTTTATAATTTTTATTTTATGTGGCTTTTTTGTACTTTTAAAATTGTCTTTTTGGTACTTTTTATTGTTCTAAGCATGAATTCTCATAACTGCTTATCTATCTTACCTGAGATGACTCCCATATCCAAATATGTGTCTTCTGTGAGATAAACTGTATTTTACTAGTATAGATTTTTATAGTGAGTATCCTGTGAAACCAGATTGACCAAACAAAACATAGGAATCAGAAAAATGGGTAATAAGTCAATGAATATAAATTCTTTCTTTCATACCTGTTCACCAGAGCACTGAAAGATCTTTAAGCTCTCTTTCCATGTGATTGTCTAAAATAAACCAAATTATTTCATATCCTCTAGCCCATATCATCATCAGAATAGCCTACAATCTACAGATGGAGCATTAGCTCTCACAGCCCCCAAGGGGGCCCTTTGGTCTGAATCCTCACAATAGATGTCCCTTTGGTGTGATCATCATATGTACATTCGTTTAACAAATGTTTCATGCAGGTCCACTATGCACCAGACTCTGGTGATACATCAGTGAACAGAACAGACAAAAACTGCTGCCCTCTCAGTGGCTTATTCCAGTTGGGGGCAGGGCGAGGGAGACAAATAAACTAAATTAACTACGATTAACTGATTACACAGTATTCTAGTTAGTAAAAGCAGTATGGAAGTAATAAAGTAAGGGAGGGAAGTAGGAAGTTGTGGAGAGGTTAAAATTTTAAACAGACTGTTAGTGAAGGCCTCACAAAGACAGAGTCAAGGCCTGAAGGAGATAAGGAGGCGATGGTGATGATGCCTTAGGGAACAGCGTTTCTAGGCAGAGGACACACAAATGTTGAGGTAGGAGTGCCCTGGACATACCTGAGGAACAGAAGGAAGACCGTGTGCAGCAGTGGTGTGGCTGGGGCTGGCGGGGAGTCGGGGGAGCCGAGGTTAGAGACAGGACGGGTCGACAAATCACAGGAGCCCCACGAGTCACTGTAAGAACTTCAACTTTTTCTTTAAGTGAAAAAGGAAGTCACTTAAGGATTTTGAAAAGAGAAATGATATTAAAAGCAAGTTTAAAATGTTTAATTCTCTCCTTGACTGGTGTGGCTCAGTGGGATGGGCATCATCCCACAAACCGAAAGGTTCCCGGTTAGATTCCTAGTCAGAACAGGTGCCTGGGTTGAGGGCCAGGTCCCTGGTTGGGGGCGTGTTAGAGGCAACCGATCAATGTTTCTGTCTCTCTCTTTCTCCTTCCCTTCCTCTCTAAATAAATAAATAAATAAATAAAATCTTTAAAAAGTAAAATAAAATGTTTAATTCTCTCTGGGTTGATGTGAACAAAACAAAAACAAACTTGGATTATTACTGCAAAGTATCCAAGTTCATCATGGTGTATACTAGTTAGGAGGGGACACTTGGGATCCAAAGTGCTTGGATTTAATTCCTAGCTTACTTACTGAACGCCCTTGAGCAAATTACTTAACCAGTCTGTGCTGCATGCTTTGCCTCTGTAAAATGTGAATTATAATGGTTCCTCACTCAGAGGTTGTTCTGATGATTAGATAAACTGAGTAAGTTAGTATTTATAGTGGTTAGAATAGTGCTTGGCATATAGAAAGCACAATCTGTGTTTTGTTAAACACATAAAATAAATATACTGGGGTCAGGCAGAGTGTTTTTATTTCCTTTCCCAAAGCATTTTACTGCACATTTACTTTGGGAAATTTTTGTAATAAATCAGTAGCCTGTTTAAATATTGGAGGAAAGGAGATAGTACAAGGCCAGTTGGGCTCTTCTCATAAGTAAGAAACGTTACTGAACCATCAATCTTTGCTCTGAGTACCAGCCATGGTCTCCTAGCTCTCATTATTTCCTCCACACCTGGTTGAAAAAGTCTGGATACAGAAATGCAGGAGGAAGATGTAAAGCTGACTTCTAGTCTCTGCATACTTTTTCTTATTATTCAAATTTTCCAAAATTGGTATGTATTATTTTTATATTCAGAAACAAATGTTGTTTTAAAAAGCTAGCTTTCAAACTAGAGTTAGAAACAAAGATGGATACAATAGAGTAACTTTTCTCCTTCCCAGTCTAAAAATAGTAGCCAGGGGTTACTGGGAGGTCAAGAAAGGATTAAGCATTATGTTTCAAATTAGAAATAGTTGTGAATTTACCAAAGAAATTCCAAAACTTTTAATATACTAAAAAAAATCATGAACATTAATATATTTTAAGCAAAACAGTATGATTCACAATGAAATCACAGCTGCTCAGAAATTTAGGTCACTGTATCTTCTTTATAGAATTAAAAAAAGGCATTCAGAGTTACCTTAAAATTAGAATGGTAAGAAAGAATTTAAGAACTCAAATTCTGAGGATTACAACTCACAATTATTATTACGGACATTTAATAATAATACACAATAGTCTAAAAGGTTTTTATTTTCCTCCAAGTTGAGTAAAAGTATGTTCCCCACTTCAGTAAATCCTCAGTAAATCATTCTGCCTGTCTTCATATATACATCCTTTCTGCCTGTCTTCAATGTATACCCGGCATGTAACCACCTACCACCTCTCCCACACCCACCTTGGTCCAAGCCAGTGACTTACTGGTCTCCCTGCTAGTGTCCTTCCCTTCAGTGTATGCTCAAAACAGCATTCAAAGAGTGAGCCCACTGCAACCAAGTCAAATGGCGTCACTCCTCTGCTGAAAACCCTCAGTGGTTTCCCATCGTGCTTGAAGTAAAAGGTTAAGTCCTTGCCGAGCCTTATGTTGCCTGGCCCAAGTTACCCCTCTAATCCCACTCTTCATCCCTTACCCACTTCATTCCTCCTGGCCTCCTTAGTGTGTCTAGAAGAAGCCAGTCAGGCCTTTCCTCATGCTGTTCTTTCTGCCTGGAATGGTTTCCCAGCAGACGTCCACATGGCTCGTTCCCTCACCTCCTTTAGTACTTGGCTCAAATGTCACCTTATCAACAGGCTTTTCCCTGACCACTTTTTAAAAAATTGCAAACCACCCCACAAAATATTTTCTACTGTCCTTCCCAGGACTTTCTCTACATAGCAGTTAATACCACCTGACATCCCGTATATTTTCCTTATTTATCTTGTTGTCTCTCTTCAATGGAATGAAAGCTTTTGTTCCCTGATGTAGTCCCAGAGGCTAGATCACTCCCTAGCACACGGTAGCTGCTCAATACATATGTGGTGGCTATTAAATGAAAGTGGAGGTGTTGGGCAGGCTATTAGATACACATTCCTGGAATCTGGAGAGAAGTGTGAGCTGGAGATTTCATTTTAGGAGTCACCAGTGAAGATGGCATTAAAAATAAAGAGACTGGATAGATTCAGTAAAGAGGGAATGCAAGAGAATGTATCTTTATATTTGTTGAGAAAGCATAATGATAAAGAATATGCACGTTCTGCAGATTTCAAATTTAAAAAATTTTAAAACTGAAAGTCATTAAAAAGGCAAAATATTTGTTCTGGCTGGTGTGGTTTAATTGGTTGGTGCATCATCCTGTAAACGGAAAGGTTGAGGGTTTGATTCCCAATCAGGGCACATACCTAGGCTGCAAATTCCATCTCTGGTCTGGGCATATACAATCCCCAGTCCAGGCACATACAGAAGGCAACCAATTGGTATTTCTCTCTTACATCAACATTTCTCTCTCTCTCTCTCTCTCTCTCTCTCTCTCTCTCTCTCTCTGTCTCTGTGCATGTGCATGTGTGTGTGTCTCTCTCCCTGCCTCCCTAACACTCCTTCCTTTTTTTCTAAAAGCAATGAAAAAATGTCCACAGGCGAGCATTAAAAAAAAGATAGTATTTGTAACCATTTGCAGGACTTTGAATCAATAATTTATCATTGCTTTTTATTAGCAGTTTGCTTTATTTCATATTCAAGGTTATCTTCTCAGTACATGAATAAAATGGATGCCTTCCCATTCTTCTGTTTGCCACCTGATCTCAAACAACAACCACAGAACACTAATAAAGAAATGGAACACATGTAATGTGTTTCTAAAGAATTCTCATTCTAGTCTTCATCTTTTGTGACCATTTAATTGTAGTGGTGACTGGCAGAGCTTGCAGACATGTGGGAATTGAAAGTAATGCACTTGAAGTAAATGGAGATTACAATTTTCTTTCCAATAATTTGAAACTTATTCTGAAGCTTCTTCCAAATATAAATGCAGAGCCCAAGGTCAGACAACACTTTACTGAGAATCAGCGATTAGAATGCAAAACAGTCTCCTCAAAGACTCTGCTGTCTGCATTTTGTAGAAACAGATGCAAAAAGTGGGGAAAATATTACAAAATAAACACTGCCACTGCTTGGTAATTTGTGCTAGTTATATCCATAAAGTTGTCAGTCCACTGTTCTCCTTAGGTGACATCATTCAGCAGTCCTTGCGATTTGTTCCAACGTGGTCAGACACCATGGGGCTGAGAGATGCCTGCTGCACACAACCCAGAGCTTTTCCAAATACCTTTAATTCATGCTCGCAATCCCCACTTTCCAAAATGTAGCATTTCATCACCTACTATATTTAAATTTCTAAAATCTGCATTATGTATTTCAAGGATGTCTAAATAGATATTAAAATATTGGAAGAGCCTACGTAATTTAACAAGTAGCACGAATTAGAGAGTGCTGACTCAGCAGATGACAGGCAACCAACAGGCCCACCAAACTCTAGAAAAACTGCAAACAGCTGCAGGTTTAAAGTTATGAAGATGAAGACATTGAGAAGGACATTAAAATGTTATAAAGTAGACAAGAGAAATAAAATGAGGAAAAGAAAAAGTACAAAAAAGTATAAAGGAAAGTTGAAAATATAAAAACAACCTAAATAATAAGTGAAATAGAAAATCAAGTAAATGAAATGGGTTCAGGATCTAGTCAAGCTAAAAAGAATTGTTACTAATCAACCATCATAGTAGGCTCACATTTTTTAAATGGAAACTATTATAGCAGAGGCGGGGGGTAAATGAAGCAAAATAACCCTAGAATACTGTGGAAACTAATACTACAGAGTCATCATTGTCAATCTTCCTCAGTCTTTTTTCCAATAAAACCTCTAGAGTGTTCTCTCCTCCATCACATCTCAGCGCTCCTACTGCATGCAGCATTGTAACCACCAATCCACCTTCCTTATCCCAACAGGCCAATTTCTGTGAGGTTTGTGTAGAAGGCAGAAATCCAGAAAACGACAAAATTTCAGACCACCCAGGTTGACCCACTATAAATCATATTTAACACTTACTGAATACCAGCATCCTAGACTCACAGACTCTCAGAACAGAAGAGATTTTAAAGGTCTTCCAGTCCAACCAAGCATTCATTCTCAAACCCTCTGCAACGTTCCTGCCAAACAGCTGGGTTACTTTTACTGAAATATGTGGATTGATAGAGATGCCACTATTTTCCATAAAGGCCCTTTTTACCTTCAAACATCACTTCAGCCTGTTCTTTATTCCATTCTTATATCCCTCAGACCAAACATTTCACTGGGGGCATTTACTCATAAGAAAACATAAAAACTCCAAAAGACTGGGACCTACTCTCATTCTGTTGATATGATTGGAGGATCCCTGTGAATCCGCACACTTTCAAAGTTCCCCTGGTGATTCTAATATGCAACCAGGATTATAAATATTGCCCTATACTAAGTTTACACCACACCACGGTAGCGTTTCTATTAGAAAGTGTCAAATAACCCATTTCTGTAAAACTTCTACCTATTAGTCTCAGTCTGATTCCATGATGATTATACAGTTGAATTAGGTAACATTATAATATGAAGAGAGTATAAGATTTGAATTTAGACAGACTGGCCCTGAGTGAATAAACTTCCTGAGTGATCTCAGCCAGACTGTCTGTCTTGAGTCTCATTTCCACATCTGTAAAAAGGGGATAATAGTAAGTAATCGGGAACTGAAAGATAGAATATATTCCACGCGGCGATCACAATGCTACTGTATCCACTTGAGCCTTCTCTAGGTGAATGCGGTAGACAGGCCCTAGGGTGGCCCCATGATTCCCTTTCCTGCATGTCCCCAGCCTGTCTAATGCTCTCCCCTTGAGTGTATGTGGAACTTGCTAACCCTTAGAATTTGGCAAAGATGAATGGATTTGGCGGGTATAATGAAGATCCCAAATGAGTTGGTTTTGAGTTAATCAAAAGGAAGATTATCCTGGATGGGCCTGGCTTAATCAGGAACGGTTGAAAACCCTCCCTGAAATCAGAGGTCCCAGGGGCAGAGACTCTCCTGTGGCCCTTGATGAAGTAACGGTCACGTTCTATTGTAGACACTCACTCAGCAAGGAACTGTGAATGGCCCCTAGAGACTACAGGTGGCCTCTGGTGCCTCCAGCCAACAGGCACTGAAAAATCAGAGCCTTCAGCCATAAGCTTGCAAGGAAATGAATTCTGTCAACAACTTCAGCGAACTCAAAAGCAGATGCTTTCTCAGTCAGCCTACTAGGCGAAAATGCAGTTTGTCAGACCCTGAGCAGAGAGGACCTGGTAAAGCTGTGCCCAGACTCCTGAGCCATGGGAACCCTGAGATAAATACTAGTGCTTGGTTTTGAGCTAGTAAGCTTGTGGTAATTTGGTTTGAGGCAGTAGAAAACAAATAACATTTTTGTTTCAATGTCTGAAGTCCTTTTATGGTCTGGGTCACCCTACCCCAAACACCTCTGCTTTGATACATTTCCCTTAAAGCAAGGTTTGCA
Organism: Trachops cirrhosus; assembly: GCA_028533065.1. Classification (NCBI taxonomy): domain Eukaryota; kingdom Metazoa; phylum Chordata; class Mammalia; order Chiroptera; family Phyllostomidae; genus Trachops; species Trachops cirrhosus. The sequence continues at coordinate 40,619,688 of CM052539.1, forward strand.
AAAGTAGATGGAACCATGCAGCAAAATTTATTCAGGCAAAATGCATCAATGAGATGTTGGTAGTTGTAAAAAATTAATAAGAAACTTGAAATTTATGATTAAATTTGATGATGCCATTTTTTATCCTAAGGTTCAGATCTTCTCTGTTGTAGTAAAATGACATTCATTTATTAAATTGCTTTGCAAATGAGCCTCTCTTTCCCCATCTAGAAAGCAACCCATACTAAATCCAAAGCTTGTATCAACTCCAAGGTTTGAAAAATATGTTTTGGAGAGTTTTATAAAGTCAAACATTTCTATTGCTCTTTATATTAATCTATTAATATTTGTATTAATCTTGAGCTGCTTGTGTTAACTTCACACACACACACGTACTTGTATATGCACGCATGTGATTGTGTACATTTTTCTGCCAATCAGAGAAACCTTAGAATCTTAGTTTTCCTCTTTTCATATTTGCATAGGCAAGTACATTTAAAAGTGCCTCTAACCAATTCATATCCAAATACATTATGGAGCCTCCTTTCTCCATCCTTGCTCACTAATGATTTTATGTCAGACTATATGAATTACTATCTTTAACTTCCAAAAGCAGCCTTTCTATTAATAGCTTTTGTAAAGTGGCACACAGAGATTAACAGCACCCCCTCTAATGGACTCTATGGAACAACTATTGGTGTTCCCTTTCCCCTCTGCAGGCAGTCCCTGATTCCCAGTGTAGAATATATTAAGTCCACATTTGTAGTTTCCACCTTCCTTATTTAGGGCATGAGCATATGACCCTAAAGGGACCTTACAAAGACAGTCAACGTGCTAAGAATGATAGAGTAAAATGATAGAAAGAGCTTGAGTTCTTGGTGACACCACTCAATCAAATAATTAACCAGGTCTTCGACCACCCTACTGCCAGATCTCTTCCAACAGGAGAAAATCAATGCCTTGTGTAAGCCACTTTGGGGGTATTCAGTTACTGAGGGCCACAACATCCTAAATGATACATTTACCTTTCTCTAACAATTTTTTAACCTTCCTAGGCCTCAGTTTTCTCAGCAATAGAAAAAGGAAATATGAAAATATGGTCTTTCAAAAAGATCAAGTTAAGTTGATAGACAAATAGGGTTCTGGTACCAAGTCCAGGGTGTGTGTGTTGGTGTATGTGTGTGTGGGGGCAGGGGGAGGTTCCACACCAACGAGCAATTCTCAGAACACCAGCTGGGTGTCCTACAATTCAAGTCAATTCTGACACTATCTACCCAGAGATAGCATCAGGTCCCACAGGTTAAGGGTTCAGTCCTACAAGACAGCACCCCCCCGAACCCACTTCAGATGCCAGTCACAAGTCCAGGCTGTTACCTATATATCCAACCAACTGGCTATAAAACAGAGGTTCCCATGACTCACTCCTCTGGTTCAATTAATTTGCTAGAGCTACTTACCTACTCGATTAAAAGGATATGACTCAGGACCAGCCAAATGGAAGAGGTGCATGGGGAAGGGGCACAGAGCTTCCATACTCTCCCCAGGAGCACCATTCTTCCAGCACCTCCACGTGTTCACCAGCCCAGAAGCTCTCCAAAGTACCTTTCGGGTTTCTATAGAGGCTCATTCCATAGACATGATAGGTAGCCCACTGGCCACTGGTGATTGAGTCAACCTCCAGCCCCTCTCCCATCCCCAGAGCCTGGGGGGTGGGACTAAAAATTCCCACCCTGTTGTCACATGGTCAGCTCCACTGGCAACCAGCCCCATCCTTAGGTGTTCTCCCAAAGTCACCTCATTAACATAACGAAAGACCTTCAACAATCTCAACACTTAGAACACCACAAGGGTTTAGGAGCTCTGTGCCAGCAAGGAGGACGAAGACCAATATATATTTCTTACTGTAAATCAGAACACCACAGAAGGTTGTGAGAGAGGGCTCTAATCCAATATGACTGCACCCCTATGAAAAGGGGAAATCTCGACCCAGAGACACACCACACGGGATAAAACGCCAGATGAGCATAAAGGTAGAGATCAGGGTGATGGTTCTAGAAGCCCAAGAACATCAAAGAATGGCCAGCAAACCATCAAAATCTAAGCAAAAGGCCCTAGAAAAACAGCCCTCAGAAGAAACCTCTGCCAATGCCTTGATTTTTGACTTTGAACATCCAGAAATGTGGGACCATAAATTTCTTTTGCTTGACATCCAGTTTGTGATACTTCGTTACAGCAACCCTAGCAAACTAATACATAATTTGATGGCAAAAATAAACCCAATTCCAAAGGACCCAAACAAACAAAAACAGAAAATAAATTACACTTTCTTCATAGTCATACATTAACAAGCTGATGTTTATTTTAATAAATGATTGTAGTACAAAACTATGAATCTCAAATTAGTCTTTACACATAAAAACCTTAGGTCAGAAATTGAAGAATTTCTTAAAAGAAAGAAAAATATTCTACAGAAAAATAAAAAAAATATTTGGAGGGTACAATTTTAAAAGAATCTAAGGGAGAATTTTCAAATATACAAATGGAACAGAACAATAAAGAGGGTTAAGACACAAGTGTGCTTTGTTAATAAAATCATGAACTCACAAATGCTAAAATAGATTAAGAAGATAATGAGACATGAGAAAAGAATCCACTTGGACATATCTTTTAAATCTGAATTCTTTACAAAGAAATATAAATTGTTATATTTGCATATTTAATCAGTACATTTTAAGTCTTTCAGTGCCTTGAAATTTCTAACTAAAGAATTGTCAGTAAAAAGATGTGGAAGGAGATGCTTTGTATTGAATTTGAATATATTATTCATGTAATTATAACTTCAATGTAACAAAGGTTTCCTAATGTAGTCTCATCTAAAATTAATAGATATATACTCAATGAATCCAAATGTTTAATGAGCTACAAGGTTTATTAACATTCCCATTTTATTTATTTTTAGCTTTATTAAAGCTCATCTAATGCCCACAGGCTTGTGATACACACATCACATAATAAAAAGACAAAATTAAATTTAAATTCTCATGTAGCAGAATTTCCTACAAAGCAAATGAATACCAATATGGCTGCCTTATTTCAGAATTTCCGGATTTAAAATCTAAGATTAAACTTTTTATCTGCTTCTAATTAACCTTGTATTGATACATAGAGACAGTGCAAATAAGTGCAAATTTACCAACAGACATATAAAATACTAGTTCACATAAAAATGTGCATAATTTCTGCAGCTCAGGGGTAGCTCTGCTGTTCATACAAGCACGACCCTCATCTATCGACTGGTGGCAGAAATCATTAAAGTGATTAATTCCTTAAAAACATGACTATTCCTAAAGAGGGGAACACTTCTGCTAGTCTGAGAACATTTAAGTCCCAACCTAAATGCAAATGTTATAGCCAGCGGGTGGGGACTTGGGACTGGGCTAATGGAAGGAAGCAGCCCCAAAGATGGAGGCTGGGAGTGCTAAAACCTCCCTTTGTCAGTCTCCTTCTTTTGTTTCTATATATTCAGGATTCTATTTTCCAAATGAGCATCTTCATATGTAAACCACGATATGGAAGTCAAAGACCCAGACACTGGATTAAAGTATATATCATGCACAAAAGACTGAGCTAGATTTTATGAGACATACAAATACAAGTAAGACATAGCATCCAAGTTCTCAGAAGCTTACAATCTGGCAGGGGGATAAGAGAAGTTTAAAATTCACTACAACACAGGCAGTGCAGCATGATGGGTAAGAACTCAGACCCAAGAGGTAGCCTGGTTTGAACTGTGGCTCCAACTTACAAGTCCTGTATCCTCTCTGTGTTTCAGTCCCCCAGCTGTGCAATGGAAATGAGTTATTATGAAGGCTAATTGAGTTAATATATGTAAAACACTTAGAACAGTGTAGGCAGTAAGTATGAGGCAAGGGTCATTTGAAGAAACTAAAAACAAGGTGTTAATAGAATTCAAGGGTGGGCAAGATGACATTTGATGGAAAAATCAGGAATTTCTTTTTCTAAGACAGACAGTATAAAGCAGAGAATGTTGGTGACCCCCCTCTTCCCCATCATACACAAAAGAATGTCTGTCCCTTTTCAGAAAGTGCTCTGCCATTCTGTTGCCTGACAGGGTCCCTTCAGGTGTGGGTGGTCCCATAACTTACTCTTTTCCTTTTGTTTGCTCTTTCTCCATGGTCACAATGAGAACCTGCACTAAAACTGTCATTTTATAACAAAAATACGTCAACATTCTACACACAGTCTTTGCAAAAATGTCAGGATGAATTTTTATGATATGAGTGTTATGAATACCCTTCCACATTCATTTATTTTTAATACATGAAGAAGTAAGATCTTGTGTGCTAAGGGAATACAGAGCATACGATGAGTTTGGTTCATAGGATGGTATTGATTTTTTAGGGTGGCATGAAAATCGGTGCGGTTAGGATTCAGCTAACTAGTCTAGAGTAAATAAACAATAGTTCATCATGTTACACAAAGTAAAATAGTAATGCCTTTTCAAATATTTGTACATACCATACAACTTACTTAAAAATAAGTCAAAACTACACTGTACAAACTTTTAAGCATTAACTCCTTCAATGAATTCCTTTAACTTAAAGAAGTGAATATTGTGGATTGAATTGTGCCCCTGAAAAGATACGTTGTAGCCTAACCCTCACTCACGCCATACTTGTAAACATGACCTTATTTAGCAATAGGGTCTTAACAGATGTGATCAAGTTATGATGTCATACTGGCTTAGTGTGCGCCTCATCAAATGACTGGTGTCCTCATAACAGGAGAGAAATTTTGATCAAGACAGGGCACAGTCACACAGAGGAGAGGACCTCATAATGCCAGAGGCAGAGAGCCAAGGACCGTCAAGGATTGCTAGAGAACCCCAGAAACTAGGAAGACGCAAGGAAGGGTTCTTCTCTAAAGACCACAGTGGTGGGGTAGCACTGCTGACACCTTGATTCCTGATTTCTGACCCCCAAAACCGTGACAGAAGAAAAATTCCGTTGTTTGAAGCCACCCGGTTTGTGGTACTTTGTTATGGCACCCGATGAGATAAACGCAATCCTACAACAACACTTGTTGAGTCTGCCACATGCTGGGCACGGTGCCAAGTGCTGGGGACGCTGCGTGGGCAAGCACAGCAAAGTCCCAGTTCTCAGGTACTTGTGTTCTTGCAGAGGAGACAGACATTCAACAAACAAAATATACCGCACTCATGAAATTCCATTGCAAATATCCTGCCGAAGTGCCTCTCACAAGTCATTCTTTAACATGACAGTTCAATTTCTTTATCATCATCACCACATGAAATCAGCTTGTTTTGTCCTACCCTAGTCGTCAGTCCCCTCTCGTCCATCCCCAACTTTTAGAAGAGCACATGACATTGTAGACACCCGAAAACTGCTGAATGAGAAAAGCAACAGGGTAAAAGAGTGTTTATGAAGGAGATGTGACCCTTTTTTTAAAAGTTCAAACAGGCTTCTCTATGGAAATTATATTTGGGCAGAATAATAAATAGGAGCTGCTTCTAGGGTGCTAAAGATAGTTAATTTGAAGAGTAGACAGGAAAGAGTATAAGCAAAGAAAATAGGACTTAGGAAGGCCCTGAGGCAGGAAAGAATATAACACACTTTAGAAATTCATAGGTCAAGGTGACCAGGGCCCAAAACGTGAAGGGGAGGCTATGTCAAGACGAGGCAAGTGAAGCAGGCAGTTGCCAGATCATGTGTCACTGAGGCCAGGTTTAGCATTTTAACATTTTCATAGTTCACAGTGAAAAACCTATGCAGGGTTTCCAGAAGGAGAATGAATGATCATATTTGCCTTTTAAAATCCCTGCCTGGATCCTGACTGCATATTTTAAGCAGACAAGAGTGAACTGTAGGGATAGTTAGGGGTTATTACAGCAGTTTGGATGAGAGATAAGGGCAGCTCAGAGCAGGAACCTACCTATGAAGAAATAGATTCAAAGTTCTATAAGTGGTTTAAAAATCAGAATATTGTGATGTTCGCCTTGCCTTCCAATAGTCATGTGTCCTATATAAACATCTGCATACCCAAACCCAAGAGAAGTTATTGTCACCAGATTGAATTTGCATTCCCTTGTCAACCTTGAACGATCCTTGATTTTATGATGTGCCTTTGGATTACTGAGAACTTCATGATTAGAAGAGAGGCAAGAAACAAGAGCAATGACTTAGTGTCATGACGAATTCACAAAACTAACTTCAGGGCCTAAGAGTGTGAAAACACATGCAGGAGGCAATAACACACGGAGTTTTCTTTCCAGCCACTGCTTTTGAAATGGGCAGTATTAGGGGCTTCTGGAATTCAGTTTCCACTTATTTCAGAGAAAAAAATCACAATGGAATGTTAAGATTCCTTCTTTTTTAATATATAATCTTTGTTATAAAAAGGTTATTGTCATTAATCTCTTACTGTGCCTAATTTATAAATTAAACTTATCACAGCTATGTATATATATAGAAAAAAAAGTAGTAGGTATAGGGTTCAGTACCATCTGTGGTTTCAGGCACCCACTGGGGATCCCCACTGGGGAACGTTTCTCCGGAAGATAATGGGTGGGGGTGCCAACTGTACTGGGGTAAAGAAACATTCTAAATATGACCCATAATGCAACAGAGAGAAGGAAAGCTCAAAAACTAAAGTGCAGTTTGAGTGATACTCTTTGGAGTTTGAAGTGCAGAAAGAGTGGTACTCTTTCCTAAGAGTTTTATTATATAATATGGGATGCTAGTAACTTTGAAGGATTACTAACCCATATTTGAAGAGTCTTGCATCTTAAAAGTTATTTATTCTGTTCCCTTCCATCATCCTGATTCAAAACTGATCATAAAGTTATAATAAATACTCTGTCCTCCATTGTCCTTACTATATATGTATATAATTTATCAGGGTTAATCAAATGGAATCAAGAATTTTGAAACATAAGCCTCTTTAGAAGTTGTCTGATTCAATTTTATTTTCATAGGCAAGGAAACAGAAGCTCAAAGACATTAGCTGACTTCCCCCAAAACATGCATTAATATGGCAAAATATATAACTTTTACTTTTCTTTGGTTCAAACCAGAACATTACCATTTATACGTAATAACTTGTCTTTTCATATTTTTGAGGGAAAAAATTGTGCCGAGCTAGACATTATCATTATACACAAGTTTTGCCCCACTATACATAAGCATCAATTTAATAGTAAACAAAATCAACTTCCCAATTATCTGTCAAAGGTTACCAGCCGCCTATATTATGGAATAAAACTCTTAGGAAGGAGCACCAGCGCACTTCAGTTTGAGCTCTCCTTCTCTCCGTTGCATTACGGGGCCGTATTGAGAATGCGCATTTACCCCAGTACAGTGAGTCCCCCACATCTGCAGGGGACACGTTCCAAGATCCCCAGTGGATGCCTGCAGACAGTGCTGAACCCCACATACACTGTGCTATCTTCTATGTACATACGTCCCTATGATAAAGTTATCCACATTAGGCACAGTAAGAGATTAACAATCATACCTAATGATAAAATAGAACAATTACAGCAACGTATTGTAATAAAAGTTCTGTGAATGTGGTCCCTCTCTCAAAATATCTCATCGTCCTGTACTCACCTTTTCACTTTAAAAAAGCACTCTATGGCTTCACTTTGATATATACAAATTGCCAGCCTCACCACGCTTGTGCTTTGGGGCCATTGTTCATTAAAATAGGAGTTACTTGAGCACAGATATCGATACTGCAACAGTGGAGCTGCTAACCAGGAAGGCGACTAAGAGACTGACTAACAGGCTGGAGCGTTCAGGCTGGACAAAGGGATGAGTCCCGGCCCAGCCAGAGCAGACTGTGCACGATTTCATCACACTATTCAGGATGGCCAACAATTTAAAACTTACGAATTGCTTATTTCTGGAATTTTTCAGTTAATATTTTCGGATTGTGGTTGACTACAAGTAACTGTAACCAAGGAAAGTGAAACCATGGGTAAGGAGGGACTCCTGTATAGAGTGAAATCAGTATTTCTAAGATGAGTCTACTGTACTTGACTTTAATTCATAATATGAAGGGGAATATTAAGGGTATCACAAATTTATAACTCCTTCTCACAATCATAGGAATTTGACTCCCACTGTGCCAGAAATCTCACTGAATAAAAATAATTTGCAAATACTAAATTCTCTAAAATTAGATTAGAAATATAAATTTTATTTTCCTCTTGGAGTTTACCCCGTTTGCCTCTCATTCTCCAAGTGCAGTGGAAACATTGCGATCCTCAGTTCTTGAGCAGGCAAAGGCTTTCTCTCCTGCTTTAATGAAGTCACTTTAGAAATGAGTTTCAAAGACAGCAATGGGGTACCATCACTACGGACACGAGGGAGGGAAAGAAAATTCTTGGCTCAGTATGACTCAACACTCACAATCTCGGGATATGCATTTATATAACAGGAAAATTAGGCATAAAGTTAAGGCCTTCTCATGTTCTCACTGCAATTTGAATAAAATCAAACTTCTTACTGAGTCCTAGAAGACCGTCTCAGTCAAGACTACCTAGTTCCAGCCTCATCTCAGTGTCCCTTCTCACTCACAACCCCTCCACCACACATCCCTTGAAAATGACAACCTACATGTAACTTCTAAACCTCTGCTTCAGCTTCCGTGCCTGGGTTATTTTTGCCCTTGGTCCTCACAGAGCAGAATGGCCTCCCCTGACCGCCCTGTCTGTACACACACTTGCCCACCTCGGGATTCTCCCATTATCCTGCAGGGCATTTGTTGGTATCTGAAATCATTACTATTTTACAAATTTATTATCCATCTCTCCCCACTCAATTGTAAACTTCACAAGGAAAGGGACTTTAATCCTGATTTACTGCTTGGTCCCCACCCAGCCTGTAGACCAGTGCCCAGCACACAGCTGGGGCTCAGTTAGTAGACATTACAAGGATGTAAAGTTGATATTGGTCTACAGCTCTCTATGCATTTCATTCACTCAACTAACTTTACTCTCTCCTCTGTGTAATATAACCTGTTAGGAATCACCTGGTGGTGAAATTTAAATATTGAATTCTTCAAATTCCTAAGAGCAGGAGGACAATCAAACCCTAAACTTACAAAATTTTAGTATTAACCTTGAGGTTGGAGACCACCTGGTGCAGCTTCTTCATCTGACACAGGAGGGAACTAAGGGACAGAGATACGTGTCTTGCCCAAGAGAACGCATGTTTTCACTGTTTCTACAAAAGGAGTTGCTGAGTCAGCTCTTCAGTGAAATTTTTATAGCACTAACATGTGAAGTTGGCTTCCTACGACAGAAGCAATATTTACTATTATAAACATTATTACTGTGAGTACTATCACCACTTCGACTAGACTACCATGTAGACATCACACGGCACTTTGTTACCTAACTATGTGAATGACTGCGTGTAAAACACACGTCAAACCCTTTGGACACCAAACATTTAGGTCAAATTCATTACCCAATACACGAATTCCACAACTCTACCCATGGACAGACGATCACCTGTTCAAACGAGCTGACAATAGAAATCCAGGACCATCGCCCAGAATGGCTAAATGAGCAGTACAATGAGAGATACCTCATACTGAATCCGTCATTTAATTCTGTGTGTTAAGTTAAGTCTTGCAGTACCTCACACAGTGCCCACAACAGAGGAGTCAGAGATACTTGAATTGAATATGTTACAATTACTAAGTAGCTGTTGAATGAGGCCGGACAGACGGATGAAGGAGAGAACGATTCAGTCGTGAGACCGCCCACGCCAGGTGCCGGCGGCTCTGCTTCGCCCCTCTGGTTGTGTCCGCTCGTGCTGTACGCAGCCCAGTTGCTCTTTCCGGCATCTTTCAGGGAATCAGACTCTTCGGGGTTGAAGTTAATTTAGGGTTTAAATAAGCCTTAATAATTGTATTTTTCTGATTTCACTTTATCTTTCAACCATCGAGCTTCTTTCAAAAGATATTCACAGCTGTAATTTATGTCTCTGTGACCGTTCTGTAGCTACCAATTTGGACTTTTCATAACCCTTTCACCTTTTCACTACAGGGAATATAGTCAATAATATTGCAATAACTATGTGTGGGGCCAGGGGGCACCTGAAGTATCAGAGGGACCACTCCATAAAGTATATGATTGTCTAACAGCTATACTATACACCTGATACTGATACCAAGTAATACTGGATTAAACTGAAGTAGGCTATTAACACGCTTTTTTCTACTTTTGCACATGTTTGAAATTTTTCATAATAACATTTATTGTGGTCCCAGAATTTTTTTGAGAAAATAAAAACAAAGGCATTCACAGTTTAATAACTTTTAGGTACTTAGCAACAGAATATGTGGGAAATCTCCCCTAATAAATAATACAAAAAGCCCCTCAGTTGCCATTTTGGTTTATCAAATATTTTTTAAAAATTGATTTCTTTTCTTTTAAGAATCTAACAATATTTTGGAATTAGAAACATTTTACCTTTTGACTAAGTCTGTTGGGAGGTATAGACAACACAATTAGAAAGCCTAAGCTATTTCTTACACATTAAGAACATAATCTTTCATATTACATTGGTAGTCCTCACCAAGACCTACATGCTATGGCAGTTACACACATAACACAGGCTAGTGGTTAAGAGCCACACAACACAGACTGGTTAGCAGGCTTTGGAGTCTCGAGAACTTGCATTCAGATCCTAGCCCCTGCACCCCAAGCTTGGAACATTGTCTAGTTTCTCTGAGCCTCAGCGTTTTCATCCCGGAGAGCAGGGATGTACCTGTTAGTACCTGTTCCACACCACTGTTGTGTGAGTTACATAAATGCCCCATGTGCCCAACATATCATGGTCCTTCAAGAAGAGAGTTAGCAGTAGTACTAATAAGGGTATATAAGGTATAAATAAAATACTTTCAGCACCAGCCTATCTGCTAATATGCATTCAGTGATTTTAAAATCAACCATGGCGTTTCCACCCACTCATCACTGTAAGATCCAAGTAAGAGTAAATGACTACAAGGGACCCACAGCTTGTCTTCTCTTTTGCAAGAGTTTTCTAATTAGCACATTAACTAATTCACTCCTTACAGATGTGCAATTTGTAAACACAAACTGTTATCTCAGACATTGATAACTTAAGTGATTTTTTAAATGTAGATGCATTACAAACTCATTGTAATCAGTCATAATTAAGAATTGTACAGTGATGTATTTGTTTTCTCTTCATACTGGACTTTTTAAATTTCATAAATTTATTATTCTAACAAGGAAATCATGTTAAGCATTGATTAAAATCTCTAATACTTTGGATGAATGTGTAATTTTAATTAAAATGACCAATGTGGTCAAAGTGAATCTCAGCAATAATCCACTCCCCAAATATTTCAATTCTAAGTCTTCTAAATATATTTTAGCAATAATTTTTTTTTTTACTTTTTACATTTAGTGGCTCTTAAGAAAGGAATAGTGAAATTTTGTTTTCCTGGGTACATCTGGTAGAAACTGTGTTTTACACATAGAAGGGCTCAATCTTTATTACACTGACTCAACAGCAAATTTATTTGCAAATTTTGGAAAGTCTTAACTTCAAAACAATAAAACTAAAAAATATTTAGAACAAAACTGAGAATATAATTAAACATCAAAATATTCAGTCTAAAAAACAAATCCCAATTAACTACACAATTCACTCATTTCAAACACCCAAACTACAAGTAGTACTAAAAATTTTATCCACAATGTTTTTTAAAAGTCTTAATTCATACTCAAGATTTATATCATACTCACATTCATATTTATAATTTCACACTCATGTCGCTATCTCATCTCTGGTAATTATTCACGGTGTACTAATTCCTGTTATTTTCTATTCTACAGTGGTTCTGATGGACGGCACTAAAACCAGACAATAGAGCTGGACTTGACTGTAAGTGAAGTCTTACATTCTTTCTTTATGTGTCACTTTTATATGTAAACAGATGGGAGGAGGGACATGGTTTTTTTATTTTTATTGCTGACACTATTACAGATGTCCCCCATCCCCTTTCCTCCCTTTGCCTGCTTCCACCCAGACCCTGGAAATGTTCAAAAAAATAAAATAAAACCCTGTGCTGCTATACTCCAAATAATTGGAAGGACTATAGCGCCATCTTGTGGAAAAAAGTATCTAAATAGTGAAATGCCTCAATTCTTTAGAAATGAGATTTAATTTCTTGGCCACCTGCCCTAGTTTCTTCTAATGATAAATTATTTTTAAAATGCTTTAACCTGGAATATCTGTCAAACAGAAAAGGAAGATAGTATTAGCCCAGAGAACTAATATATATATATTAATATATACATTATATATGATTAATTAAATATATTAATTATATATAAATAATAATATATAAAAAACACAGAAACCACATTATCTATGTCTCTGTTCTAAAGAAAAGTACAAAGTTAATATCTTGATGACAGGTTGCCCCAGAACCAAAGAAGGAATCTGAAAAGACGGTGAAGGGTGGGAGAGGACTAAAGCTGGAGGTACTGGCTTTTTCACCTTTCTTTTCCAGTTGCGAGGGGAAAAGGAAACCCTTAACGTGACTGCAGCGCGTCTCCTTAAAGAGACTGGTGAAGTACACAGACCATCCACGGTGGAGGAAATACCCAGGAAGGCCAGTCTGGGAGTGCACGTTATCTGTGGGGCACTGAACATAGCCTCGTGGGGTAAGAGAGAGGGGAGAAGGTTTTCCACTCATTCTCCCAAATCAGTGAATTAGAACCAAATGGTGAAACCCTGGGTAAACCTTGTCCTCCACCATGCTTTTCAAAGTACTTTCCAGACTACTGTGTATTCGATACAAACTCCCCAAAACAGAGTCAGAATGTGCCTTTTGTAGAATTAAACAAAATTCCTCCTCTCTGCTTCCATGACAATTCATTCATAACCTAAAATGGAACTTAACCTTCTATAAATAATTATTCGTAATTATTTACCTGCCTGCTTCTCCTAAGACTGCAAGCTCTTTAAAAATCAAGACTGTCTTACCCATCCCCTTACACTTAACACCAACTATGGTGCGCATTCAACACTCGACATGTCTGTTGAATTAAATCAATTATACTTCACAATGTATTGGTGTTTGGCCACAGTGATAAGCTCCTAGATGGGAATCCCATGGGTTCCTTCGGACACGCCCACCCTCACTCGGCCAGCCCAAACTCTTGCTTTAGGTCTTTAACCCCTGAATCTATTTTTAAAACTCCATCTCCTGAACAAACAAGGGCAGTAGGTTAAAAAGAAAACTCTCTATATCTGTATCTTTTTTTACTCTGAGGGTGGAGGACTTAGGGATTATTTTTTTCTAAAATTTTCTTTCTTTAAACAAATAAAAATCTAAAGAGGTAGCTGGCTATCTGCTAGAGAACTTAAAAGAAAAACAAGGAAAATCAATGTTCTCCAAGAAGACGACTTCAGTCTCCCGGTGTGGCACGTTGCTCTCGCTTCCTTCCCCTCACCCATCCTCTCTCAACCCTCAGTTCCCACCCAATCCCCCACCTGGATTTTGTTCTTCACCTAAAACACTTACACCTGACTACTGAAGAGTTAGCAGCAGCCACAGAAAGAAAATTCATTACACATCATTAACAAAGAGCAATTTGGAATCCAATTTCTGTTTTATTCGACAACATTTTATTTAGCGTATTTGGCCACATTTAGGCACTCACCTGCAGAGAGTCACACCGCTGTGCTGGACTGCACAAAGAAACAAAACTCACCGATTTTTAACCAACGGATGTAAGTAACGCTCTCTGGAGAAACTACCGTTAAACAAGTTCAACATGCCCTGCCCTTGCTTGCGCCTGGATGCTAAAATAAGGAAGGCTAACACTGATTGCAGCAGATCGAGAACCTAATTCCCAGCAACTCTTTTTAAGTGAAGGCCAAAGGTTTTACGAGCTGGTTTGCAAAGAAGAAATGCTTGGGCGGTCATTATGTAAAAGGGAAAAAATCTTGATGTGAAATAACAATTCCTTTAGCTCTTTATAGGGTCAAGGACTTAATAAGCATCGCCTATAAAAATGCTATGCTGAAATGTGGAAAAGTCATTCTAACGGACTGAAAATTTCTCTAATTCCAAATGCCACGCAGACTTGCACTCCTGTAATCATATAAAGCGCTAAGCATGAAGTTCATGCTACAATCCATTTTGTAACTCCTCCTTTTGATTGAACAAGAGCGTTACACCAAAGGTCCAGGCATGGTATCTGGGACTTAATTGTTTCCTTCCCCTTTTCTTTTGGAAATAAGAGGACTGGGCGTGTTTCTCATTTCCTTGTGAATATTATTAAACCTCTCTGAATCTCAGTTTCTTCCTATGAAGGATAATAAGACCACCTCATCCAGTCATCATAAGGGATAAAAGATTATAACAGGTGTTAGTAGCTAATTTTAAGTTGTCAGTGGAAAATAATTAGCACTGTTGTTATTTTTAGAGTGGTTGGGTGTATACTGCATATCCAAACTTATAACCTTTACAATATTCATCAAAACCCAAATCTAAATAAATGAACTGCGCTCAGATCTTGGTGGTGTTATACACAAAATCTTGACAGGCGCTATAACACATTATTGTATTTCACCGTCTATATTGCACACCCACGTTTTTGGCCCAAACTTTCAGGAAAAAAACTTACATTTTATTTTTTAATTCAATTATTTATTTATTTACAGTTAGATACTTTTTGTTTTATAAAGGAATTTTAGCATTTATTTTTGAAGATATGGATATCATTATTGCTTTCTAGAATTATACTTTTAATGCATGTCTAAATAAAACAATTAAAAACATTTATATAGATACTGAATTAGTACTACCCATGTATAATGCGCATGCTTACTTTTCCCTCAAAAATTTGGGCAAAATGTGTACATTATACATGGCAAAATATGGTACACATTTTTAAAACATTAGTTTGTTCAAAGTGTCAACTTTGGGATTTTAATAATAACGTACAATTATCCATCTATAATCTAGTTTGTTCTTTATCGAAAATCAGTTTCCAAAAAGAAAATCCAATTTTACCAATACAAAAATCCTAGTACTAGCTGGTTGAAAAATCTGAGCTCTTTTTGAAAATGAATAGGTTCTTCAGTAACTCTGGGGTAAAGTTGGCAATGCCAAGGAAAGATTGTTTGGTCTTTTTCTGTGTGTGTGGTTGCTATTTTACTACCCTCTCCAGCAGTTTTCCACCTGAATACCTTTTAAACTTGTAATTTAGCCACACTTTATTTTTTATTGTATTTCAATCTGGGAGGCAAATAAGTTAATTAACTTAATTGAAGACCTGGACTCACCAAGAATTCTAGTTCTAGTTCTAGTGTTGATTAAGTTATTAACCTTTTGTTGATTAAATTAGGACAATAACCTGACTACTTTCAGGAATGTGTTGGCAAGAACTCTTCTGCTTCATCTCTGAGTCTCCCTTCCCCTTTCCACTGCCGGTGCTCACAAAACATTTGTGGAACTGAATTTATCACAGTAAAACTTTTCTATTAAATAATCTGATATTAAGTAAAATTCAGCAGAAAAATAATCATAAGTAATTTTTTACAAACTATGCTTATTCCCTTCCTTGCAACACAGTTCTAATTGCCTCACATGAAACTTATGAAGTTAATTTCTCCTGGTTTTGGTCACTCCAATTACTTCAGCAAGCCCAAGAGAGCCTAGGCTGAGCTCTGGAATGCTCCATTATTTGAAACACATTTGAAGGTCCAAAGGAGAATCTAGTCAAGGAGACTGAGAAAAGATAGATATATTAAAATAGTATGGTGTCCTAAAAAACAAGTGAAAAAAAGTTTCAAGAAAGTGGAAATAATCAATTGCATTAAACACTGGTGATGAGCAGAATAGGATTTGGACCAAGAACAGATCCTCAGATTGGACAAGACGCTGGCCCATACAGGCATGGTTTCAGTGGAGCAGCAGAATAAAAGCCTCGTCATGAGGATGGGAGCTGATGCTGTGGAGACATCGAGGCTGGCTCTAAAGAATGATGAATAAGTTCGTAGCCATAGGGGCATGGAAGCAAGGGAGGGTTTTCTTTTGTTTGAGGGTTCTCTTCTGTTTAAGACTGTTAATATTACAAGGCATTTTAGCAGAGAGGAAAGGAATTATGCAATGATATAAGACAGGAAAAAAATTACAGCAGTAAAGTTCTTGAGAAAGCGAGAAGAGATGGAATTTAGTGAACAAGTAGGAGACTTTCCTAAAAATAGGGAAAGGCACTTTCACAGTAACAAAAGGCTACAGAATTGGGTAGGCTGGTTGGTGGAAAAATAATGTTATATTCTGATTGCCTGTTTCTCGGTGAGATAAGATGCAGTCTCCCACCGAGAGTGAGGAGCAGGATAAAGGAGTTGGAAATTTGAGGAGAAAGAAGGAGGTGTGAAATAGTAATCTGTAAGACAGAAAATCAATCAGTAAGGAAATGGGAACTGTGGCTGACTAAATTGCAGAGACTGAGACACACACTCATGAAATCCAAAAGAGATCAGTCAGAATAGTTAGGTGTTTTTCTCCAACAATCAAATGCAAGCTTGGAAAACATTTATTGAGTGTTCATTTTGTGCCAAGCACTGTTGTAAGCATTTTACTTTTGTTAATGCCTTTGAGCCCACAACAAACCCATGAGATAGGTACACATGGGGAAACCCAGGCCCAGGTTTGTTAAGAAAGTTACCCAAGGCCACTAACTACTAAATGTTGGACCCAGAGTTGAAGGAGTGTAGTCTAGAGCCCACACGCTTAACCACTAACCAATATTACCTTTCCGCAAACACTTGGGATTTGCCAGTGTTGGTCTTCCACCTTTGAGAAGGCCAAGAGGGAGACAAGGAAGCTGAGGGTGTTTGCAAGTAATTGGACAATGAAATCTAACCTGGACAAGGAGGAAACGAGGATAAGAACTGGGGATGGGGGAGGACACCAAAAATGGCAGTTGTGAATGGGTTAGAAGATCCACTGTGATTAAACAGCTAGTAGAGAGGCAGTGTGCTGAAAAGAGAGGAGTGGTTATTGGGGGGGTATTAGAAATTGAAATTCTGAGGGCAGTAAAGTTATTTATAATGACAAAATCTAAGATTTAGACCATTTGAATTATAGTTACAGTCATAAAGAAGGATGAGGAAAAGATTGTAGGGGAAAAGATGAAGACACTTCAAAAATCAAGGAATAGATGAAATTTCTACATGAACCAGGTATACCATGTAAAGAAGGATGTAAGTCTGGTGTTAAAACTATCACCAAATGAGAACGATTGATCAGGAGACTAGGCGATTACTGCAGGATGGACAGATGCGTATCATCAAGCAGCCCTGCCCCAAATAGGGGTTAGCAACAACTCCCAGTTTGCCCAGAACTTTCTCGGTTTTAGCACTAAAAGTTCTACATGCGGGGCCTCCATAAGCTAGGAATTTTGAGAAAGGAGAAAGGATGAGACATTTTCTGTAAGAGGCAATGAAAAGATGATACCAGTATATTGAGGATGCTATGAATTATGTTAAAAACTCACATGACAGGTACTACTACTATATTTAACTCCTCATCTCAGAACAGGTGCTTTGCTCACAGGAGTTGACTTGTTTGAAGCCAAGATTGCCAACACATTTTCTTCCCAATTTGTCTGACTTGTTCCCTTAAGGATAGTGATCACATTTCCTATCTCATTATACTTAATATGCTCTGTAAGCTATAGCTAATTCTCCATAAGCAGTAAATGCTGTTAAGTGCCTGAATGGGCCCAATGAAAAATATTGCTCAGTTGCGAAAGTCATATCCTAGCAAAGAGCCTGAGCATTCAGGAAAGGGTCAGTATGGTAGTGTCACCCTACTCTCCCATGCCTGAAATGAGACATATCCCTGCCACAGAAGTACCCACATCCCACACCCACTATTTCAACAGCTTCTGGGCTTAGGGGATAGATAATGATAGTACTTCACAGAGAAACACTTTAAAGAGAAACCTTAAAGATACTTAAGCAGTTTTTAAAGAATCATGGAAACCATCTTCTTTGATTGAACCCTTGTATGAACTCTCCACTCAGGCATTAAATGTACTTTCTGTGTATTTCTAGTTTCACGTGGCAGAAAATGCTGTATATTTTCCAGCTTGCTTTAGTACCCTACATGGACAAACTTTGTAAATTATCAAGTGGTTTTAAAACAGTTTTTGCATAGAAAAAAAGGTGAAAGAATACACAAAAGATTAACTGAAAAATAATACAAATACTGCAATGACATCATCAGGTTGGTCTGAGCCATCTTCTAGTTTTTCCTACCTTTTACCCATGCCTCTCTCTCTCCTTGCCCTTATCATGAAATTTATCAATAGCAAAATCTATATTTTTTCAGCTCCAATTCACCACTTAACTTGCAATATGATGTGGCCTATGCCCTCTTAGCTTGCAATTAGAGTAGCAGCCCACACTCCTTGGCTTGCACTAGGACTTGGTAGTCATTTCTGAGAAAAATCCCAGTTTCCTGTACATTCCTGTACAGAGCATATACAGAATAAACTGTGTAACTAAATACAAGCTGAATTTTATATATTTGTTAGCCTCACACAAATTTATAAATCAGGGGGAAAAATCTTGGATAGACTACATATCCTAATTTTAGGATTGAAAACTTCCAGTTCTCCAATTCAGTACCTATCCCTCCATGAAATTTCAACAACACTTAAAATCATTTGCTATCTCTTTTTCCTGAAATTATCTCACCCCTTCCTATTTTTAAATCTCTTTTCTCTTATTTGCCTATTATTTTTTCTCCCTTCTGCCTTCAAAATTAGTTCATTATTTCCTACATAATTCTTAAACTTTTATCAACACTTTTTAAATCCTCTTTCCCCAGACATTTTTTCTGAATATTCCTTCTTTGGCTTCCTTAGTGAGTTCTCACTTTCTTCAGCCGGTCTCTAAAGGCAGGTAATCCCTAGGAAGCTATACGTGGACTTCTCCCTGCTTCCTACAAGGTTGATCTCTATTACCCACGTTGTCTATTCTTGATTTCAACTGCCGTTCCCAGACAGAATGTACTCCAAACCAAACTTCTTAATAATTATTTCCTACACATCTCTATCTGGATGTCCCATAGTCACCTCACATTTCACCTAAAATCATACCCATCTTCATAACCAAAATCAATTCATTATCTGATTTCCCTCATTCTGATGAAAGAAGCCTCCAATATCATGGACACCCAAACTTAAAGCCTCCATTTTTTAATCCATCCTGGTCAGTTTAAAAGGTTACTTTAGTCTATCTTCACCCTAGGTCTGACAAACTTTACTTCCTACTCACCTCTATAGTCATAACAGCTCCTTAATTGCCTCTTTGCCTCAAGTTTCCCCCCTCCAACCGATCTCAAATATTATTGCCCAGTTAATCTCCCCAAACCAGTGGTATGATCTCCTTCATTCAGAAATTGTTAACAACATCCTACTGTTTGGCAAAATAAAGTCAAACTACCTAACCTGGCACTCAAGCACCTCCAGGTTGTGTGTATTTCTCTGACGATACTTATCTTACAACAGAGTCACACTTCTCAGATTCTAAAACCAGAAAAAAGTCGTAAGTAGTTACCCTGGGAAAGTCCTCCGGCAGGCGCTCCACTGGAGACCATGAGTCGGTTCAGCACGGTCCGTCTTGCCTCAAGCATTGGAACAGATTCCTGTGTCTTTGGTTGAGCACCAGATGAAGTAGTTGGCTTGCTTTTAGGGTCCGTTTTATATGAAAAATGCACACATGCATATCTTTAAAAGTTAGAATCACACTCAGCTCAGTGGTATGTTCGCACTTCAGAGGCCCCCAGAACAGAACTAACCAGGGGAACCACCGATGCAAGTGTTCCCGCCATGCTCACTCCAGGCAACCATGGAAGGGAATGGCGGGCAGTACTGCCCGCACTATTTAAATTGTAAATTTTCTATCTTTTTTATTTCTGGGTTACTAGTTTGTCTTGTTAAGATAATGAAATTCCACTGTTATGTCTTTTGAAATAATAATAAATATTTAGATACTTGTCTTTGTGCCTTTGAACTTTGAAGACAGGGATCATGTCATATTCCTATTCACACCTTCTCCAGCACTTCACACTGTACTGAGTCACCTTGTAACTATTTTCTCATCAAATAAAATTTGCTTTGATTTGTTTATAAAAGTTAAGTGAATAGTAAGGTGGTTTTTAACAGTATATGCCTAATGAAAATTTTATTTCCCAATTTTTTTAAAAATCTATATCTTTTTCCATGAAAACATAGTGACAAAGTATTTTCTGTTGCAATTACTTAAAAGCAGCAGCTAATTTTTCAAAATAAATTGGTCTATTTAAACACAATAATACAACAATATGTTAGCTCCAGTAGAGGCAGTGAAATTGACATACACTTGTTATCTACATTTGATAATCAAAATCTACATGTTAAAGTATATGTATATTTAAATACAAACTTATATATTTATATTCCAAAATAATAAGAATAATCTAAGTTGTTAAATTGATAATAAGGAAATAACTAATGTAGTATGTCATCATGATTAAATTAAAAATCACCAAAAACAGCCCTGGCCGGGTGGCTCAGCTAGTTGGAGCAGCCTCCCATGCACCAAAAGGTTGCGAGTTGGATTCCTGCTCAGGGCACGTTCCTCGGTTGAAGGTTCCATCCCCTGCTTGGGACACATACAGAGGCAATCAATCCATGTTTCTCTCTCACGTGGTTGTCTCTCTCTCTGTCTCTCTCCCTTCCCCTTTCTCTAAAATCAATTTTTTTTTAAACATATCCTTGGGTAAGGATTTTTTAAAAATCGCCCAAAACAAAAAAGAAACCGATCGCATTCCTGCCTTGGACTATGCAAATTTTATCATTGTTATTCAAATATTTCTATAAATATAACCAAAAATATCCCTGAAAATCATAATTATACTACCCCATATAATCTAAAATTGTTACTAGAGCTACTTAAATACTTGCCATGGGGAAGTCTAAGATATCCAAAGCGGCTACTGGAGTCAATTCAAATAAACCACCCTGTGCAATTTGAGGGACATACAAAAATAAATTTTGGACTTGCTGCCTCATCCTCTAGATACCTGTATTTGATTCCTCCCGAACTTTAGTGATAGAATCTACCCTGTGGTATCCGAAAGTGCACGCTAGACAGGTTTGAGAAGTCATCATGAGTTGGGGCAGCGCTAGGGGGCTTGCCCCAGAAGCACCCAAAGGGAAGCTATGAGGGTGACTCTAGGTGGTGTCACACAGCCTTGCGTCCCTGAGCAACATCCGCGGGGCTTTGCAAATGTTCCTGGCAACATTGATCCCGAGTGAAGGTTGGAGCTTCCTGGTGACCACTAGAGGGCTCAGGGGAGATTGCCATTGCAGGCTGCCCTCCGGGGGCCTTGGGAGGAAATAGCTCCAGGGATGTGATGAAGTTTACGTGTTGAACAACAAACAGCAGTCAGCACCGAGGTTATAAGACCCCATGAACACAGGGGATGGACCGCCGGTATTTGGAGCTAGACGAATATGCCTCTGGAGACATGGATGCCTGCCGTGCTTAGTAGAGAAAACTTTCCACCTAGAAGTTTCTAGTTTTTCGCACATATCCAAAGACATTGACCTAAAACAGAAAAGATATATGTCAGAATTAGAAACTAATAGTCCATATATAGGCTTTAGGATCAGACTTGTATTCAAATTCAAGCTTTGCCATCTATGAGCATGGTATGGTAAGTAATATATGTAATTTTCTAATCTTCAGTTTCCTTATCTGGAAAATGTAAAGTGCTTGATATAGACAGTGCTCTAAAAATAGAGTATACTCAATAAGTAGATGTTTTACTTGTTGTTTTGATCATTTTATTTAACCTTCTACAGTTGGAATCTCTGAGACTCTGGGTACATCTGTCTCCAACTCCGTTTCATAAAAATCTCTGTCAAGACCCAACCAGACTCCCAACTAATGAAAACCAGACCTGGTGAAAGATGAGATGTCTCAGAAAATGTCTACTGCTCCCAAACCTGCTGTGTTTTGTACTTGGGCACAGGTTTTTAATCGTTCTCACGATTGTATCAGCAGGTTGTATCTATTTAAGCCCCACCTAGTGTAGCCAACATGACTGAATGGAACCTGCAACTGCATGTCCGGGACCTTTGATTCCAGCAGCCTCACCCTGAATTACAGCCCCCAGAATCAGCTGGGTGGGGAGGAAATGAAGTGGGGAGGGCCCACCTACTTCCCTGACTTCTGTCTGTCCCTTTGCCAGGTATCCGTCTCTGGTCTTTGGACCTAGGCTTCACCCTTCAAACGTCCCAACATCAAGTACAGATGGCACCTTATTTAATGAGTCTGATGCCCTCTGAGGCTGCCACCCAGAAGATTCCCCTGCCCCATCCATCTTTGCATTAGACCCTTGGACACTGACTTCAGCCTGGGTTTAAATTGTTTTACCCTCCGCTTGATTTTTAATATGTTATTTATAGGGGAAAGGGAGGGAGAGAAACTGATGCGCAAGAGAAACAACAATTGGTTGCCTCTCCCATGGCCCCAGCTGGGGACCTGGCCCACAACCCAAGCATGTGCCATGTAATCAAACCAGCAACCTTTCAGTCCGGAGGCTGGCACTCAATCCACTACTGAGACATCATGTTTAAAGAGACTTCTTTAAATGTGAGGTCTCTTTAGCGTCAGTTTTCCCCAACCCTCAGTGCACAATATCCCCATCTTAGTTTCAGATTGTCCCTTTCTCCCTAACAGTTCGCAGCAGACCAGATCATTATGGCTGCAGTTTTTTATAAGAAAAGGTGAGGGCTAGAGTTGCCATCTGGAGACACTGAACTGGCACTAAGATTCTTTTTTTTAAAAAATTTATTTTTTTTGAACTAGCACTAAGATTCTTGATAGAGGATATGGCTCTAGAATATGGTCGATTGATTCCATTAGATAGTTTCTGTTGATATTCTTATCAAGGAAAAATTCAGAAACACACGGAATTGATTATTAAAAGAGCTCTCCATCCATTAATCAAGAATATAGGCTTGGAGGTTTGTTCTTGGATTTTTTTCTCTTTTTCCTGTAATAATTGTGAATTTCTTCTGATCCATCTGTTTTCTTCTCTGGAATTCTTAATTGCAAGGGATAATAAATGGTCCACACAGATATTGCACTAGTATTTAGACCTCATTAGATTTCAGTGTGTCCCCATAGACAGACACAGATATTCATCTTAAAATACCACAGAGTACCTCTCATTTCCTCTCCTGTCTCAGTTTAGCATTCCACATTTTATGTTCATTTTTTAAAAAAATTTTATCCTCACCTGAGGACATGCTTATTGACTCTAGAGAGAGGGGAAGGGAGGGAGAGAGGGAAGGAGAGAAACATCGATGTGAATAGACCAGTGGCCTCTTTTATGCACCCTGACCGGGAACTGAACCTGCAACCTGGGCATGTGCCCTGAACTGGAATCAAACCCATGACCTTTAGGTTTATGGGACAATGTTCCAACCAACTGAGCCATATTGGCCAGGGTTTTATGTTCTTAATGATTTACAAATTAATGAATTCTTTGAGAAGGAAAAATTGATCTTTCTGAGTAGATGTTTGTCAACATTGATATGAAAAAATGTTCAAATGCTGTACTGGTACATTCTGTCCGACAAAAACAAGTGCTGTCTCTAGCCATATGTGAAATAGAGAATCTGCCACACCAGTCAATTAAGAAAACTAATCTCTGAATTACTTTGAATGAAACATTAAAGGATTAGATGCCAGAAAATGCAACAACAGATTTTCCCCCATATTCACATTATAAGATTGCAACTCTGAAAAATTCTTTTCTAGGAGTTTACTGCTTCCCAGAGTCACTGTCATCAAGTTTTGACATAAAGGATTTCAGGCACCCAATTTAGAAAACAAACAGCTATTAAATTTCCAAAATGTCTATTTCCGTGGATGTTTTAATAATGGGATAATGTTTGTGTGCTTCTCTCTGCCTCCTTCTTAGAAAGTAGGCAGTTCAAAGGGTGTTTATTCATTCTTACGAATATATTTCCCCACTCTGTCAAAAAGAGAAGCATAATTCAATTGAAGTGTATCAGAACGATGTTTCCTTATACCATACTATGTGACAAGCCATAAATAAAATGAACTTTTTATGAATACATAATGCATAGGATATGTTTCTAGGGTTGCATATAAAGAGTATTATAATGACATACATTTTTCTAGGTAACCAAAAGCAAGTTGCTATTTTAACAACTCATGGTCTGAATATAAAGCAATATTCAAGTGTGCCAGCTCAAACTTGTAGTCTTAACACCTGAAATATTGACATACCAACACAGTAAGTTTCTTCTAGAAAATTATTTTTTAAGAAATTATGTTGGCCACCATGAACTTTGTTTTACACTTCAAGTATTTAATACCATAAGAATAGAGTTTATGCTTTAATGTTAAATTCCTTTCAATGGTGGTAGACACCAAGTACCCTGTTCGGTGCTGTCTTCTCAGCACCCAACGCAGTCCATATCACTGTGAGTAGACTCTCAAAAAGTCTTGAATAAATAATTAATTAAACAAGAGAGTAGGTCAAGTTTATTTGGTTGTCTTCGTACCTCCCTAACGGTGCCTTTTTTAGACACACGGGTACTAGTCTCCTTTTCTTACTTCCCAGCACTCCCCCACTCTGGTCCTGGGCCCTCTCAGGCTATTTCCAATATAGGCCCACCTGCCTCCAGCTCGGGTCAGTCCTACACTTTCCCATCCCGGAAAAATAAGGATATGTTGTTTGATTTTGAACTGTTGCGAGATTCCTTCAGTTCTTTGTACCAGACAAATATTTACAGAGGACTATTTTACAATACTTCTGGATACTTTTGAAGGGTCATCAGAAGCTCCTCTGCTGGGCCACTCTAGTTGTAAATTCAGTGAAGAGACAATACCTCTCCTTCCCTGCACCTCTTTCCCTGGTTTTTACATGTCATACAGAGTCTCCTCCAGGAAATGCCCTTGGACGGGACTTCCAATAGCTGTAGAGAGAGCTCTCTGTGCCCTGTGCACCCTCCCTTGTGTACCAGAAGTGCTCACACATCATCTAACCCACAGTAGAGGGGAGCGTACTTGCTTCCCAGACACAGCAACTTGTGTTCATGCTCCCACAAAGTGGCCCACAGCCAGGTCTCTCCCACAGTCAAGATCTCCTGGGTGGCAGTTGGACCCCAGCTCTGGGTCTCCCAAAATGCTGAACATAGATTTTAAGCTCTTGAGAAATTAATTTCAGTGAATCTGATTTTTCCATCACTATCCCTCATTTTCCATTCCCTAGGGTTCTTTCTATAAATGACAGTGTCCTTTATTCTTATTGTCTAGGGACTCTGCTAATTTCATGCTATGTATGAGGAAATAACTATTTTTGCTATTTTTGTACCATGCTATGGGACAAGCATATCTGCCTAGATTTATAAACACTCCCTGCGGTTCCACCACATTAAAGTCAAAGCATAGGGCCCATCTATTCAGAACACAATGATATTTCTGATTGTGGCATGTCTTCTTTGTCTCCACCCTTCCTAATCCAAATAATCATTTCTAATAGGCAAAGACCCTCTCTCCATTGGATATTTCTCACTCTTTCTTCTTGTTGGAGGCATCTAGAACAATCTCCTTAATAAGCATGAAATCAAAACATAGGAGGGAATTTTCTACTTTCCTTCATGCCACGTACTTTCTCTGAGGCAGAGAATATAACACTAACTGCCATCTGCTTGAATTATGTAAAGGTAAATGAAGAAATACTTGGGGGGACGGGGCTGGGAATTGGTAGATACCAGAAAAAATATCACACTATGAAAGGAATTAAACAAAAAGAGACATAATCAGATTGTCATTAAAAATACTTTTTTAGTTTATTGTTTATTTTTAGAGAGAGGAGAGGGGAGAGAGAAAGAGAGGTAGAGAAATACGATGTGAGAAAGAAACATTGATCTCACACCAAGACCAAACCCACAACCCAGGCATGGGCCCTGACCGGGAATCGAACTGCTAACCTTTTGCTCTGCTGAATGATTCCCAACCAATTGAGCCACATTGGTCAAGGCAAAAAAATTTTTTAATTGCTCTGGCTCCTTTTAGGACTAGATGTTGGAGATGCTCAGGAAATAGTGAAAACAAACCAGCTTGAAAATTAGTGCAGTAGTAAGAATGACAGTGGCCACAGAATGGAAAAAAATTAATGAATTGAAGACATAAAGCCTGCTGCTGCCCTTAACCACTATGCTACATTGCCTCCCAGTAAATGACTCTGAGAACTCATTGGCCTAAGTTTTAATGCCTACTTGGTTTATTGCATTTTTCAGACTAAGGGTATTAGCATTTTAACAGGGGACTTTTTCTTGATAGAGTGAAGGAAATTATTAGGGGAGGGCTAAGGATATGTTTATCTTTTACATCTCCTTCAGATGGTTAAAATTACTTGCACAAGGTCCCAAGCTAGTAAACAGTGATGCTGGGATGTTAATGTCTAATAAAAATACCACAATGCATGTCAGCATTTGACAGGTTGGAATTGATATTTTTAGATGGAGAACTTAATCTATGTGCCATATTCTTTTCATTCTTCCATTGATAAACTATAAGACCAGGGTAATAAAATATAGACACCATAACACCCATGCCAAAGACATACTCCTGGGTCTGGCTGCTGCTGCTTAGAAGGCTCGAGCAGGCAATTAATCGTGCTTCCTCATGTAGAAAGATGTAATTGAGTGATATATTGTTTATTTATGAATTGAAGATCCAGAGTTGAGGTATCACCTTTTAGCCTCTTGCCATATATCAGTTAGATCAATGTAAGCATTAAAAAAAACCAGTGGAAGCAATTGGCCATAGTAATGGATTTCTTGGCCTTTGGAGACCATGGTGTTAGAGGCTGAGTGTTAAGAAGACTGTGGAATGTAGCGGACTGTGCTGTGAAGAAGCATCTATAGTGAAAACATTTAGCAGTCTGCAAGGGCTTTCTAACTAGGTAGGTATGATTCTTCTAATTTTGTAAGTAAGTAAGGTAAGCCACGGAATGGTTCATTACCTTGTCCAAAATCATGCAGCTAAGAAATGACAGAGTATGATGTGTATTTAGATTATTCTAAATTATTAACACATTCAAGACCCACGCCTGCCCCTCAGTGACCCTGCTGAATCACAGTGTTCATCTGCAAGCCAGTTCAGCCATGCCTGATTATCTGCCAACAGCCCACCGGCATAAAATTCCAAACAATTCACAAATGGCCGTTATACGAACCCACGTGCTGAATTTCACAGCAGTTGTTCCTAAGACACACTCCATGTCAGGAAAAAAAAATGGAGACTTGATAATGGCTTAGCCATTCTCCTTTAAGCAACACAGCATATGGCCCTCACTCCTAAACAGAGGAGACAGAAGGAGAGAGATAGGAAGAACATCGAAAAGAAGAAAAAAGAAGTGTGGGAACCACACTATTGTGGGTCCACATTGTTTGTCTATCTTGACCTTTTTACTCTACTTGCCTCTGATGGGTGCTATAAATTAAATTGTGCATCCCACTAAAATGCATATGTTGAAGCCCTAATCCCCGATGTGATGATGGTGTTTGGAGGTAGGGCCTGTAGAGTCTCTATGATGGGATTCGTGACTTTATGCATAAAAAGAGGAAGAGACACAAGACCGCCCTCTGTGTTTGCATACCAAGAAAAGGCCATATGGGGGTATAACCAGGAAAGGGAGCTCACCAGGAACCTCACCATGCTGGTACTCTGACCTTGGGATTCCAGCCTCCGGTACTGTGAGAAATAAATATTTGTTGTTTATGCCACCCAGTCTATGGTATTTTGTTATAGTAGATAAATTAATTCTAATGCTTTTTATATTAATACAGTGTGGCAAAAAGGTGTTGGGATGAACTTATGTTAATTTAATACAACAAATCTAATTTTTTTTATTTCTTATGAGAAAACTAATTGGTGTTCAAGTTGTTTTGAATTACCTTCCACTTTTCAAAAATGTTACGATCAGTAAAATCAAGAGACAGGTAACCTCTTTACAAAGTTAGAATATATGGATGTTATTATTATTATTATTATTATTATTGATGGAAAAGAATACAAATAATTATTTTGTGCATCTGTAAAATCCACACTGGATAATCTGAGTATTTTTAATTAGAAAATATTAATAAGACATGTAAGGAACATAATATCACACCAAGCCACTCTTCATATTATCTTTCTTCTAAGACTTTTTTTTTCATATTATGGTTCATCTGAACATATTCCTATGCTATTATCTTTTACGCATATATAATCACACAAACATATATTGTTGGGAAATATAATTAAAAACACAACTCTTCTCACAACCCAAAAATCCTCCCCATGAAGATAGTAAAGAAAGAAAACACTTATTTTTGAATAAGCATTAAACCAGAATCTGATTCATATCACAGGCAATGCACTAAGAAACCACAAAGGGAAAGGAATCTCACCCTCTTATATGGCCAGGCAGACATGACCCATGACATACGTGTTCTCAAGATAAATGACAACTAGTCCTCAAATAAGAGGACCTGACAGCACCATTTGTCACACAAAATACATCTTAAATTTACCTTGGTAATTGTGGTGGCCATCTGTGTTAGGTAACTAACTGGCTCTATGCAGAGGAGAAACAAACTTCTTCTATCTATATGGCAGAAGACAGTTTTGCAATGTGGAGTAAGACAACTCCAAAATTAGGTTCCTCCTTCCCGCAGAAATTGGGAGAGAAGGGTGCTACCTCCCTTGATGTCCCCATTCAAAGAGATGGCTTCCAAGTCCATGAAAAAGGCATCTCTGGGTTATAAAGTTGACAAAAGGCCTATTGAATTTTCAGAAGGATTTCTATACATTTCAGAGAGGTAAAAGTATAGTTACAAGTTTTCAAAAGTAAATGCTATAAGAAGGTAGGGGGAGAATTCCCTTCCCTTATTTTCAACAGGGAAAATTCAGCCCTTTATTTTTATTTTCATTTGTCCTTACAATGACTAGATATAAAAAACTGTAGGTATAGATACATGTGTGTGAAACTCTATAATAGTATTTATATATCTGTTTATACACCAACAGTATATTACCTATGTATAATAAAAATTGATAGCAAAGAGACTATATGGCAAATGATAGCATAAAAAAACTAGATGGTAAAAACACACAAAA
This sequence comes from Trachops cirrhosus, assembly GCA_028533065.1. Classification (NCBI taxonomy): domain Eukaryota; kingdom Metazoa; phylum Chordata; class Mammalia; order Chiroptera; family Phyllostomidae; genus Trachops; species Trachops cirrhosus. The sequence goes on from CM052539.1 coordinate 40,648,982, forward strand.
AGTTAACATCCATTATGTCTACATAATTAGATTCTGTGTCATTTTTAGTTCTTTCTACTTTTATGTGTGTTAAATGACTATCACAAACATATATCCTGTTTTTATATTAAAAATAAACTCATAGTTTGTTTTTTAATATTGAAAAACATTTCCAAAGAATCTGCTGCAAAAACTTTCCCATCTGTGAGAAAACAATATTCCAACTTTTTCATTAGAAATAATGTGAGCCATTTGGTGCACAGTTATTAATGAATGCTCTGTATTATTGGTTTCAGAGCAGTTCATCATTCAGTAAAGCAAAGACCAATGGTTTCCAACTTGGTTTCTGTGGCTAGCAGTGCTCACCTATTGGTAGAATAGTTAGAATAGAATTGGAAGAATAGGAGAACAGTTGACTGGTTGTTAGCATGATGAGGATGGGAAGCTAGACACAGGGTCAGTGTCTGAGTCCACGAGTGATGTACGTCCATGAGTTTCACACCAATGGTGAGTCCAGTAACAGTAACTGAACTCTTTCCAGAACGGTTATCTTTGAAATGTAGGAAAATACTGCTGTTTTCCCCACTTAGGAATTCTGTTCTCACAAGAAAAATGGACTTCTCTCTCTTGTTTTTTTTTTTATCTTTCAGTTTATTTTTTATTATATTTTATTGATTATGCTATTATAGTTGCCTCAATTTTCCCCCTTGATCCCCTCTGCCGAGTACCCCCTTCCCTCCAGCAATCCCCTCCCTTAGTTCATGTACATGGGTTGTGTGTGTAAGTTCTTTGGCTTTTCCATTTCCTATACTGTTCTTAATGTCCCCCAGTCTGTTTTGTACCTACCAATTTGTGCTTCTTAAACCCTGCACCATTTCCCCATTCTCTCCCTTACCCCTCTCAGGTGATAATCCTCCAAATGTTCTCCATTTGTTTTGCTTAGGGTTTTTTTTTGAGATTGTTGATTTTTTTGTTGTTGATAGTTGTGAATTGGTTGCCTTTTTGATGTTCATGGTTTTAATCTTCTTTTTCTTCAATAAATCCTTTTAACCATGGCCATGTAATAATGGCTTGGTGGTGATGAACTCCTTTAGCTTCAGCTTTACACTGTCTGAGAAGTACTTTATCTGCCCTTCCATTCTAAATGGTAGCTTTTCTGGGTAAAGTAATCTAGGTTGTAGGCCCCTGCTTTTCATGACTTTGAATATTTCTTGCCAATTCATTCTTGCCTACAAAGTTTTTTTTTTAGAAATCCACTGACAGTCTTAGGGGAACTCCTTTGCAGGTAACTCTCTGCTTTTCTCTTGCTGCTTTTAAGATTCTCTCTTTATATTTAAACTTTAATATTTTTAATTATGATGTGTCTTGGTGTGGTCCTCTTTGGGTCCAGTTCATTTGGGACTCTCTGTGCTTCCTGGACTTATGTGACTATTTCCTTCACCAAATTAAGGAAGCTTTCCTTTCATTATTTTTTCAAAACAGGTTTTCAATTTCTTACTCTTCCTCTTCTCCTTCTGGCACCCCTATGATTCAGATGTTGGTACATTTGGAGAAGTCCCAGAGGCTTCTTATAATATCCTCATTTATTTTTTAATTCTTTTTTCTTCTTGTTGTTCTGGTTGAATACTTATTTCTTCCTTGCATTCCAAATCATTGATTTGAATCCCAGCTCCTTCTCATCTCTGTTGATTTCTTGTAGATTATTCTTTATTTCACTTAGTGTAATTTTATTTATTTATTTATTTGTTTGTTTGTTTATTTATTTATTTATTTATTTATTGCTGTTCTCAAGGAGTTCTCTGAGTATCCCAATAACCAGTGTTTTGAACTCTGCATCTGATAGATTGGCTATCTCTTTTTCATTTAGTTCTTTTTCTGGGGTTTTGTTCTGTTCTTTCATTTGGACCATATTTCTTTGTCTCCTCAATTTGACAGTCCCCCTGTGTTTGTTTCTGTGTATTACATAGAGCTGCTTTGATTCCCTGTCTTAGTAGTGTGCCCTACTGTAGAAAAGGCACCTGTACATTGTATGGGGCAGAGCCTTAGGTAATTGCCAGGGTGGGGTACCTGCTTCACTGCTTTGTGGTTCTGTGTGTGGGAAGGGCTCAGAGAGGGGACAATGCTGCCACCTGGCTTCTGGAAGTTCACCCAGCTCTTACCCCATTTCCAGTTACTTTACCCCCTTCTGGTGTGCGACCGATGACCTTCCAGCTGCTGCCCCAGTGGTGAATACCAGAGTGGGTGGGTTTGCGTACATTCTAAGACTGTGATGGACCTTTAAGCAGTCAGTTTCTTCCCCTGCCCTAACTCCCACTGGTTTTTACAGCCAGGGGTAATGGGGTTCTATCCTCCCAGTGCTGGAACCCTGGGCTGTGCGGCCAGGGGCTGGGATTGCAGGCTCTGAAAGTATCCCTCCCATCTGTTCTGCCCCCCACCTTTCCACACCACACTGCCTCCCTGCCTGTCTTTGCAATTCCACCCCTCCTATCCATCTGGATGAATATGTCTTCTTTAGACCCTTGGTTGTTGGACTTTCCATACAGCTTGATTTTCTGATGGTTCTGGTTATTATTAGTTTTGAGATCTTGTTGTAATTCTTTTTTTGGTTTCTCAAGGAGGTGAAGTATGTCTATCTATATCTCCATCTTGACAAGAATTTCAGATTTCTCTCTCTTCTGTATGTCAGCTCTTGCAAGTGATCACACATCTCAAGATACTTTCCAAAATATTTCTCAGCCTCCATGAGAATACACTGACATCTGGATTGTCCCACCAAGATCACCGAACAAATGGCAGTGTCTAAAGCCAAAAGGCAGTGTCTAAAAAAAACACTCTGGGCTCAGGCTGACAATTCCACCACAAAAGGAACAAAGCACAGGAATCAGAATTCTAAGACAAGCTTTCTGCGGAGATCTTGGCAGTCAGGAGCACTTGGGACACCAGGAAGTTCAGTGTGGGAAGCCCTGGGGGATGAAAGACCTCTAAAGCAAAGTGCCATGAGCAAGAATGAACACAGGTCTGGTGTCCAGGCACAAGTTACTTCACACCCACACTTAGCTATTTACTTGCCACTGAGCAAGTTACTCCCATCTGCCTTTTTTCCCTCATCTGGAAAGCAGGCATATTAATAGATTCATTAAACAGTTACCACAAAGAGTAAAAATGTATGTGAAATGCCTGGCAGAACATAGGCACGCAATAATTGGTAGCTATATAATATTCCTACAGCACCACTGTGACATGACCGGACACTGAGAAGGCTTGACTTGGCCTGATTTTAGACTTAGCCCATGCTGATCTCTCTTGTGTGTATTTCTTCAACACTTTTGTCCATATTATGTCTTAAAGCTATTATATCCACCTTGCATTCTCAAATTTATTACTTCCCACACTAGAGTTGAGCTCTTTGAAAATAGCAACCATTGAATTTATGATGAATTAATATCCCATACTTCAGGTATATTTATCTACCTTATGATAGAAATACATACCAGAGAGGTAAGTTGCATTTTCTAAAGGAGCCCCCCAAGCCCTATGTATACTGCCTATATATTTGTGTTTCCACCTAGCCATTCCATGAAGAATGTAAGCAGAATAACAAGTTAATTCAATGGTTTGTGAAATTTTTGCTTATAACTTTCACAATAAGTACATAAAGTTCTTTAAGGAGCTACAAAGTCAACATAGTAAACGGGTTAAAAGAATGGTGCAAACATTATCACACAGATTTGGTCTGAAATAAAGGGCTAAGATATTCACTTAGTCAAATTTAAAAACTAATTATTCCTTTCTCCTTTCCTCCCTCCCAGCCTTTCTAGATAGCTCGATGCTAGAAAGTTCAGGCAGGGTCAGGCAAGGTGGGCTCCAAACTGCCCTTCCATCCGCATGCTCCACTGCTCCCTCACTAACTCTTGGCTCCAGCTAAATTAACCACTTGCACTCTCCACTTCTGTACCTTTATTTGCCCTGATGATTCTTCTGCCTGGAATGTCTATGACTTACTCCCAGCTTCCTTCCCCAACAGCCCTGCCCAGTGTCTGAAACAGTCCATCCACCCTGCAAGGCTAATACCTCAAGGGATACCACCACCACAATGTAATATTGTCCTCCTCTTAACTTGTTAAAAACTTTCTCTGTATATCTCTTGTAGCATATCATTTTCTCTGTTGCAATATTATTATTTGAAAATACCTTCTAACATGTCAACAAGGTTGTAAATTCATTCAGAGCAAAAAGGAAAGAATTTACATCTGGTGAATCTTGCCAGTCCCTAAAGTACAGAACTGAATTTGAAAGTAGCCAAGAAGGACATACTGAGGATATGCCCCAATGATTCCCTACCTTCATCCACTAAGCCAGGTTCTCAAACATTTCCAGAAAATGTTAATCCATAAAATCTTCTCTAAGACCAAGGTCCTTAAGTTTAGTATCTATGTTTTCTTCTGTATAGTTTATTGTCCCAGGTATTATATTTAGGCCTTTGATTCATTTTGGTTTGTTTTTTTTAAGATTTTATTTATTTATTTTTAAAGAAGGGAAAGGGAAGGGGAAAGGGAGGGAGAGAAACATCAATGTGTGGTTGCCTCTCGCACACCGCCTACTGGGGACCTGGCCCACAACCCAGGCATGTGCCCTGAGTGGGAATCAAACTGGCAACCCTTTGGTTCCCAGGCCAGCACTTAATTCACTGATCCACACCAGCCAGACCAGATTCATTTTGAATTTATGTGCAGAAACAGTAGTCTACTTTCATTCATTTGCATATGGCTTTCCAATTTTCCCAGTACTATTTATTGAAGGGGCTTTCTTTTCTCCTTTGCATGTTTTTGGCTCTTTTGTTGCAATTACAAAAGGATTTTTTTTTTCAAAATTTCATTGTTAGTATATGAGAAAACAGTGGATCTTTGTACATTAAATGTACAGATGATGTATCATAGAAATGTACACTTGAAATATATAATCTTATTAATCATTGTCACCCCAATATATTTAATTAAAGCATAAATACTGTTAATCCTGTTCTGATTCAAATCCATTGTAGACAACATGCAACATCAGAAGTCCACAGGTGGCTATAACGTCTTAATATGAAGGCTTATTTTTATTCAGGAAAAAGGTGCTGAATTAATTCACATTGTTTAGTTGAAAAGATTATTATCCTTCGAGATCAAGGGACATTCTCCAAGGCAACTGATCTTTACTCTTCAAAGTGTCAGTAGTACGTAGTATGAAAGACAAAACAGAAACCTGGGAACTACTTTAGATTAAAAGAGATTCAGTCACAACTAAATGAAATATGTTACCCTTGACTGGATCCTAGAATTTTTAAAAAAGGAACATTATCAGCACAATTGAGGAAATCTGAGTATTGACTGTATATTACATAATATTATTGCATCAATATTCAAACTGTTTTTATAATAAGGGCATTTCTGTATGTAGGAAAATGACCTAGGTCTTAGGACATAATGCTAAAATGCTTAGAAATGCAGTGGCATGGTGCTTGCAACTTACTTTTAAATGATTCTGCAAAATAAACACACACATGTACATACATGAAGTGAAAGAGAAAATGAAAGGGCAGTGCTAACAACTGATGCACCTAGGCGATGTGGTACACCGTTCATTCAACTTTGAAATTTTTCAAAATAAAAAGTTTAAAAATTTGTCATCATCTTGCAAAAGTAGGGAGCCACTTATAGATCTGTAGGAGTAACTTTTAAAATGTAAACAGGCAACATTAACAGAAATATCTATTTGCTAAATTACCATCAACTTGAAAGTTCTTGTAAACGGTATGGAAATATCCAACACCATTACTGGCATTCATAAATCTTGAAGCAAATTGTGTCCTTTAACATTTGTGTGAACTTTCAAAGCAGAAGTAAACCTTGGTTAAAATTTCAAACTGAAATAATTAGGAAACTAAACAGTGAATGTTCAAAGCACTCTAACAGTTTCCTGTATTAATGGAAGAGCTTTGAAATGCTTAACCATAATATTCCTGTGGTTTTTTACAAGGATTAAAGTTACAAAAAATTTTTTAGTAATCTCTACAACAGTGAAGTGAGAGTGGCAATTTGTATAAAAATCACTAAGCAGAAAATCTTGAAGAATTATAGTCTTTAGAAATTCATTTCTGCTATTTTGCTCCATACAATTCTCCTGCTAAAGAAAGGACTGAGGTTGTGCCAGGAATTTTTTACTGGAAAACATTCTGATGCCAGTGTGGCCACAGCTAGACGACATCTGGCACACCCAGTAGAGGGGACAGCACATAGGGAACGGCCGGTGAAAGATGTAAGGCACATTTAATAGATAAATCATGATTTCTTTCAATGATGATGAACTCAGTTTTGGAGATAGGAAAATATAATTTCAGACCTTTATTTTTTAAACTCTCTGAACAGTGGAACAAAAAGCACAAGATCTATTTTTCTCCCCACACTGGAATTCTCATAATCATTACTGAATTTATATTTTATTGTATGACTTCAAAAATATGTCTGAAAGTTAGTTTTGTTCTATTGCTGTATATTATCTTATAATAATTTCCATAGATCGTCACATGATAGACTTTCTCCAAAATGTTTCAATATATGATACTTCTATGAAGTATCTACTTAAATCTAGAACAACTCAACATTTCTTCATGGTATAATTTATAAAGTGACAAGTGAATGCTAGATTTTTTAGGGAAGAAAAAATGTTACTTAATCAAATCCCTTTTGAATTTATGTTTCTTTTTTTTCACCATATCTCATAGTTGTAGTCACTATGCTGAAGTTTCAAAAACTAAAGATCATCAAGGATTAATTTAAAATTTATCATATGGCTCATTGCACTAGGAAAATAGACCATAACCACGTGGTCACAGTTTTTCTAATTTATCACAGCAAAGGTTCCTCGGTCCCCCAGGCATATGTTATCCCAGAAAGCTTAATCATAAATTCCCTTGCAAAATACTATCCTACAAGTACTGTTTCAAGAAGAATAATATCTCTATATCACAAAAAGATCTCTAAGCCATAGAACAAATGGTCCGCAGTTTTGAACAAATATTCAAGGCGGTAGTATGCCACTGCTTCAAAATCACAGAAATCTGATTTCACGTAGGTTTCCCCTTCCTGCTGTGGTCACCATTGGTGCTATCCACAAAATATGTGTGCACCTAATAGGATACACTTTTGGGCCTGTTGTGACATTATATTGACCATGTGACTTGCTTTGGCCAATGAAATGTGAGCATAAGTGTCAGGCAGCTATTTCAAGAGCCAGGGCATAATAAGAAAGAGTGCCCAGCTATCTTTCCTTTCACCACAGTGACCAGCAACCTCCAGCTGGAGCAGCTTCATCAAGCCTGAATCCCGAAGAGAGAGCACTGCAGATCAGAATCTAAAAATTACCCACAATGGGCATGCTGCAAGAAATAAACCCTGTAGTTTTAGGCTGCTGAGGTTTGGGAGTTGTACAGTAGTTATCACAGCCTAACCAGCCCAGTCTGACCAATGCATTGCCCATGTTTTATTAGAGACAACTGTGTTAGGCTCTTGAAGTTTGCAAAGAATACTGACACATGCTCTTGTTTCTTGGCTGATGGATGTTTATTGTATTAGTATAGATAGAAGGAAGTAAGAAGTTAGAGAAAACAATTCTAGTAGCTGCAGACCAAGTCTTATGGATACGGGATACAACACAGCACAAATTTAAAGTACACAGCTCGGTAAGTTTTGAGATGTATACCAATACAGTCAGGAGTAAAAAATACCCATTCTTCAGAATTTCCTTACACAACTTTATAACCATTCTGTCCAGCCCACCCTCCTTCAAATAATCACGTTTTGCTTCCATCACTAAACATTACATTTTGTGTAAATAGAATCATACAGTATACTCTTTGGGGGAGCTAATTTCTTATACTTGGCATAATTATTTTGATATTCATCCATGTTGTAGAAATCAGTAGTTCATTCCTTATTATTGTTGAGTATTCCATTGAATGGTTATAACATAATTAGTTTATTCATCTGTTGGTGAACATCTCAGATGTTCTTTGTTTGGGGCTATCATAAACAAAGCCACTGAAAACATACATTTCCAAGTCTTTGTACAGACATTGACTTTCATTTCTTTGGATAAAAACCTAGGAGTGAAATGGCTGGGCTATAAGGAAGGTATATATGTAGTAGTATCTCATTGTGGTTTTAATTTCCTTAATGATTAATGATGCTGAGCATCTTTGGTGTGCCTATTTCCCACCCAGCTATCTTCCTTGGATAAGCATCTGTTCAAATCTTTTCATCTTTAAAAAATTGGAATATTTGTGTTTTAAGACTGTGGGTTCTTTACATATTCTAGATACAAGTCTTTTTTATCACATACGTGTTTTGCTATAATTTTCTCCATCAAATTGTGGCTTGTCTTTTATTCTCTTAACAGTCTCTATTGAAGAGCAAAAAATTTTATTTTGATGGAGTCTAAATTATGTGTTTTTTTAAATGGATTGTGGTTTTGATGTAGTTAAGAAAGCTTTGCCTAACCCAAGATCACATAAATTTTCTTTTTGCTTTCTTCTAGATGTTTAATAGTTTTAGGATTTTTTCCAGCTTTATTGATATACAAATGACATAACACTGTGTAAGTTTAAGATGTATATCATGGTGATTTGATACATGGATACATACATTGCAAAATGATCACCATGATAAAGTTAGTTAACACATCCATCACTTCATATGGTTAATATTTTTGTGTGTGATGAAAACTTTTAAGATTTACCAGCTTAGAAACTTTCAAGTATACAAAAAAGTATCATTAACTATAGTCACTGTGCTGTACCTGACATCTCCAGAACTTAAGACTGGAAGTTTGTGCCCTTTGATTAGCTTTACCCATTTCTCCGACTCCCTCAACCCTGACACCTGGCAATTATCAATCTACCATGTTTTTATGAGTTCAGGGTTATTTTGGATTCTACATACAAGTGAGATCATAAAGTATTTGTTTTTAACTGACTTATTTCACTTAGCAAAAAGGTTCAAGTTTCACTCATGTTGTTGCAAATGGCAGGATTTCCTTCCTTCTCCGGAAAAAGTCCAGCCATGGTTACTATAACGAGAACATTTGCACAACATCGATGTAACCTGGCAGCAAAGGAGACTGGAAAGCACATGCATGAAGAATGATGACTTCACTGTAATAGTCAGTGGGGGTGGTAGACATTGTTGAGTGAGCATGTGTGCTGTGTGGCTGTCGCATTCAAAATGACTGAGCGAATAGAGCAACAAATCTGCATTAAATTTTGCATTCACATTGAACATTCCTCCATAGGAAACTATTTGGATGATTCAGAAGACTTTTGGGGATGATGCAATGAGTGCAGTGCAAATAAAAGTGTGGCACAAATGCTTCAGAGATGGTTGAGAATCTGTTGAAAGTGATCTATGTTCTGGAAAGCCTCAAGCGAGCAGAACACCTGAGAATGTTGAACGTGTTCAGGCTACAATCAACGAAGATCGGTGACTGACAGTGTGAGAACTAAAAGCTGATCTGGGGGTTCCAAAAACTACCTCATTCGAGAATTTGACACAGAATCTTGGCATGAAACATGTCGTGGTAAAATTCATTCCATGGTTTCTGCTGCCAGAGCAGAGGGAACATCGTGCTGCGCTTGCTAATGACTAGATTCAAGCCTCTACCAGGGAACCAGATTTGGCACCCTGTGACTTCGGGCTTTTCTCAAAACTAAAATCACCTTTGAAAGGGAAGAGATTTCAGACCATCGATAAGATTTGGGAAAATATGACAGGGCAGCTGATGGTGATTCCAAGAAAAGATTTTTTTAAACTTTATTGTTGTTCCAGTACAGTTGTCTCCAATTTCCCCCCACCTACTCCCCACCACCCCAACCATCCCCACTTCCCACCTTTGATCCTATCCCCCTTTGGTTTTGTCCATGCATCCATTATACATGTTCCTGAAAACCCTTCCCCCTTCCCCCCGCATTATCTCCCCCAACCTCCCCTCTGGTTACTGCCGGTTTGTTTTTAATTTCAACATCTCTGGTTATATTTTGTTTGCTCATTTCCAACAAAGGATTTTGCAGACTGTTTTAAACAGTAGAAGAGATGCTGGGAGAACTGTGTGAGGTCCCAAGGTGCCTACTTTGAAGGGGACTGAGGCGTAATTGTCCTATGTACAATGTTTCTTATACCTTGCATCGCCTTCAATAAATATCTATTTTTCATAGTCCATGGCAGGTATTTTCTGGACAGACTGTATATGTAGTTTGCTTCTGTCTTGGCTGTTGTAACTAATGCTGCAATGAACATGGAACTGCAGACATCTATTTGTGACAGTGATTTCATTTCCTTCACCTATATATCCAGAAACAAAATTGCTGAATCATATGACAATTCTATCTTTGGCTTTTTGAGGAACCTCCATACTGTTTTCTATAGTGGCTGCACCAATTTCCATTCGCACCAACATGTTGTGCACAAGGCTTCCCTTTTCTTCACATCCTTCCCAGCATTTATCTCTTGTCTTTTTGATAGTATCCATTCTAACAGATGAGGTGATACCTCATTGTGGTTTTGATTTGCATTTCCATGATAATTATTGATGTTGTTGAGCCCTTGTTCATGTACCTATTGGCCATTTGCATGTCAAGGAGCTAACTATCTATGTTTTCCTCTAAGAATTTTGTGACTTCACGTATTATGTTTAACACTTTAGACTTCCAGCCAAAATAGGGGCATAGGTAAATATACTGTGCCTACTCACACAACCAAAATAAGGACAAAAAACATTTACAAACAAAAAAACAACTAGAACTGACAGAGAATTTAACTGTATGGAAGTCCGACAACCAAGGAGTTAAAGTAGACACATTCATCCAGACCAGCAGGAGGGGTGGAGATGGGCGGCTGGGCAGAGAGGGGTGGCAGCAAAAAAAGCAGTGGCTGGCAGACCCCGGGCGCACAGGTGGCAGCGGGCGGACCCAGTGAGGCAGCAGATTGTGGAGGGGCACCAGCAACGCAAGGTGGCTAGCAGATCGGGTGGTCCCACATTTGCACACAGATAAACCAGACAAAACTGGGGAGGGAGACAGACCGCGCAACCCAGGGTCCCAGCGCTGGGAAATAAACCCTCAAAACACTGATTGAAAACACCTGTGGGGGTTGAGGTGCCGGGAGACTCCCAGCCTCACAGGAGAGTTCATTGGAGAGACCCACAGCGTCCTAGAACATACACAGGCCCACCCACATGGGAATCATCACCAGAAGGGCCCAGTTTGCTTGGGGGAAATGGCAGAAGGGACTAAAATCTGGCAGAGAGTGGAGCAAGAGCCATGTTCCCTCTCGGATCCCTTCCCCACATACAGCATCACAACCCAGTGATGTGGGTTGCCCTGCCCTGGTGAACCCTAAGGCTCTTCCCCTCACTATGTAACAGGTGTGCTGCGACAAAAAAAAATGACCCAAATGAAAGAACAGATCAAAGCTCCAGAAAAAATACAACTAAGTGACAAAGATATAGCCAACCTATCAGATGCACAGTTCAAAGCCCTGGTGATCAGGATGCTCACAGAATTGGTTGATTTTGGTTGCAAATTAGATGAAAAAAATGAAGGCTACACTAAGTGAAATAAAATAAAAAGTACAGGGAACCAATAGTGATGGGAAGGAAACTGGGTCTCAAATCAATGGAGTGGACCAGAAGGAAGAAAAAAAACAACCAAACAGAAAAGAATGAAGAAATAAGAATTCCAAAAAATGAGGAGAGGCTGAGGAACCTCCAGGACATCTTTAAAAATTCCAACATCCAAACTATAGGGGTACCAGAAGGAGAAGAGAAAGAGCAAAAAGTGGAAAACTTATTCAAACAAATAATGAAGGAGAACTTCCCCAATCTGGCAAAGGAAATAGACTTCCAGGAAGTCCAGGAAGCTCAGAGAG
>CM052539.1:40661420-40685459 GCA_028533065.1 Trachops cirrhosus
CAGGGGAGTGGGAGGAGGAGAGAGGGGGAAAAGGTACAGAGAATAAGTAGCATAGGTGGTAGGTAGAAAATAGACAGGGGGAGGGTATGAATAGTGGGGGAAATGTAGAAGCTAAAGAACTTATGACACATGGACATGAACTAAAGGGGGGAATGTGGGTGGGAGACTGTGTGCAGACTGGAGGGGAGTGAAGGGGGGGAAATGGGACAACTGTAATAGCATAATCAATAAAATACATTTTTTAAAAATCATACCAATTTATATAAGTAAAACCCACAATTTAAAAAAAGATTCATGAACAAGAAGACACACAATTGTAGCTCTTTCAAGCTAAATTCCTCAGTAGGAATCCTGAAGTTTCACCTTGTATCAGACCCCTGACTTCCTGCTTCTGACTTTTGTTCTCTTTTCAGGTGATTTGTTTTGAATCTGAGGGGATGAAATTTAGTGCACAATGATTTAAGCCTATGGTTTTTCCAACTCTTACAGTATTCCTATAGAATAAATTTCAATGAGCAGTTTTTCTGGAATCATTTGATAATGACTCATTACAGGAAATGGATTTTTTGTATACTTTAATTTAAAAGCTATGATTTTCCGGGGGTGGCAGTTAGGGGGTGGAGGGATCAAGGAAAAAGCCCTCATGGGCATGGACAACAGTGTGTGTGTTGTGGGAGGTGGGGGTATAAAGAGGATAAATGGTAATGGAAAAACATAGTAAAAAATAAAATAGTAAATAAAGACTTTAATCCATTTTGAGTTAGTTTTTATGAGCAGTGTAAGATATGATCCAGTTTTATTGTTTTGCATATTAATATCCAGTTTTCCCAATATCATTTATTGAGAGACTATGTTTCCCCCACTGGGTATTCTTGGCTCCCTTGTCAAATATTAGTTGACTGTATATATGTAAATTTATTTCTGGGTTCTTGATTCTGCTTCATTTTTCTGTGTATTTGTTTTTATGCCAGTACCATATTGCTTTGATTACTGTAGCTTTGGAGTATAGTTTGAAATCAGGATGCATGATGCCACCAGGTTTAATCTTCTTTCTCAAGATTGCTTTGGCTACATGGAGTCTTTTGTGGTCCATGCAAATCTTAGGATTGTTGTATCTATTTTCTCAAAAAAGAATGCCATTGAAATTTTGATAGGGATTGCATTGGATCTATAGATACAATGTTTAACAATATTAATCTTCTGATCCACAAACATGAAATATCTATCCATTTATTTGTATATTTAATTTCTTTCATCAAAGTCTTAAAGTGTTCGGTGTACTGGCCTGGGAATTTGCTCCCATGGCCCAGCAAGGCCATAAAGTGAGCTCCACAGTCAATATGACTCTTTAGCTAGAGATACAAATCAGGCAGAATTGCCAGGCACGCTCCCTGCTTGGTATCTCTGGACAAGCAGGATCCAGCCTGCTAAGATCTGAGCACTGGTGGCTGTAAGTACTCCTGTTTCTCCACCTCTGTCTGATTGATCTCCAGCAGTTGAAATCCACAGATGCCCCCAGTGAAACCAGTGAGATGAGTACCAAGTGAGCCTCCCAGGAAGTGTCCCACATTTTGGGAAAACTGGATTTCTACCTTGGGTTCTCTTTTCCCCATTAGAGAAACCATAGGTCTTCGAGGTCTCTCTCAGTGTGATACTGTGCTAACCGGGAAGAGGAGTAATGTAGTCCAGATGTAACAGCTCTTCTTAGTCTTCTCATGTAGTCCTTCTCAGTCTCTGTTGTCCCGAAGGGCACGTCAACTTCACATCAGGTTCTGGAATTTTCATGACAGTATTTTGTCTATGGGTAGCTTATCTCCTTTTTAAATTTTTATTGTATTTTTTCTGTTACCATTTAAGGCCCTTATACTCCTCTCCCCCCTTATATACTTTATCTTATAAGTGGGACTGAAGTCAGGAATGACCATTTTGATGACATCAGCCCCTCATATTTTTAGGTTTAATATTATGGTCTATAATCCACTTATTATTAAATGTTAAACATGGATGGATGAAAATTCATTATTTTGCATGTGGATATCCAATTGTTCAAGCACAATTTGTTGGAAAGATGCTTTTGCAAAAAGATGCTCTTTGTAAAAAATAAGTTGTGCATATATGTGTGAGTCTATTTCTGGACTTTATAATATTTTCTACTGGTCAGCTTTTCTATCTTGACACCAGTTCCACATTTCCTTGATTACTCTAGTTTTGTGAGTGTTGAAATTAGCTCCATTTTGTCTTCTGACTTTGGTCTTCTATTTCAGAACTATTTTTGCTATTCTAAGCCCTTTGCATTTTGATATGAATTTCAGAACTCATTCATCAGTTTCTGCAGAAAAGCCTTCCAGGGTCCTGGTTGGGACTGCACTGACTCCAAAATCGGTCTAAGTCAAATTCACATCTTCTGACTATGAACATGCGTGTCCTTCCACTTGCTGAGATCTTGTGTAATTTCTCTCAGCAGCGTTTTACAGGGCAATGTCCAGGCCTTTCACACATTTTATCAGGTTTATCACTGTGATGTTGTGACTTATAATAAGAAATATATATGAGGTCTGTTTAGAAGGTATCCAGCCATGTAATATGGGAAATAGAAACATTTATGGAAGGAGATACAAGATACAAGATACATTGTACATAGGACAATGATGCCTCAGTCCTCTTTAAAGTAGGCACCTTGGAACTTCACACAGTTCTCCCAGTTGCCATCAGCTGCCCTGTCATATTTTCCTGAATCTCATTGACAGTCTGAAATCTCTTCCCTTTCAAAGGTGATTTTAGTTTGGGGGAAAAGCCAGAAGTCACAGGGCACCAAATCTGGGCTATAGGGGGGCTGAGTCACCTGGGCAATTTGATGTTTCACAAAAAAAATTCTACGCAAGATGTGATGCATGAGTGGGCATGTTGTAATGATAAAGCTGCCAATCATCAGTTGCCCATAGCTGCAGACTCCTGAACCATCCAAATATTTTTCTGTGAAGAAATGTTCAAGTTTAATGCAAAATTTGATGCAAATTCATTGCTCTACTCGCTCATTTTGAAATCAATGGCCACACAGTACACATACTCACTCAACAGCATCTACTGCCCCCACTACTTAGTACAGTGAAGTTGTCATTGTTTACACATGTGCATTCCAGTCCACTCTCCTTGGCTGCCAGGCAACGTCAATGTCGTACAAACAATTTTCATTATATTAGCAATGGCTGGACTTTTCCAGATAGATGTATTTGGGCTTTATCTTGGTTCCTAGCATGGAACTCTTAAAACCTTTGGAATTTCTGAAATAATAAGAGCATAAAGACTCTTGATATTCATAACAAATCCCTTTTAATTAGACCTGAGTTTATGTTAATGAGGTGATTTTTGAAAAGCACGTAAGAATGGGGGCTAGTTGTCAGGAGAATCTATCATGTGATTGGAGAATTGAAACATCCAGGGACAGTAGAGGGGCTGGAGGTTGACTCAATGGCTTATAATTAATCAATCATGTCTATGTAGAGAAGCATTCATAATAACCCCAAAGGACAGGGTTCAGAGAGTTTCCATGTTGATGAACACATCTGGAGACTCGGGAAGAGTGGCAGGTGCTCTTGGAGACAGCATGGAAACTCCATGCTCTTTACCTTGCCCCATGCATTTCTTTCATCTGGCTGTTCCTGAGTTATAGCCTTTTATAATAAACTGGTGATCTAGTAAGTAAAATGTTTCTCTGAATTCTATGAACTGCTCTAGCAATTTAATAACACCTGAGGAGGGAGTTGCAGAAACCTCTAACTATAGCCTATCAGTCAGAATAACGTGTGACAACCTGTACTTACAACTGATGTCTAAAGTGGTTGTGGGTGGGACAGTCGTTTAGAATTAAGCACTTAACCTGTGGGGACTGGGGCTATCTGTAGGCAGGTTGTGTCAGAATAGAGTTGAATAGGACACCCAGCAGGTTTTCTGAGAATTACTTGTTGGCGTGGGGAACCCCACCACATTGGAATTGGTACTAGACTCACTTCAATCTCTAAATATTTATTTAATAATTTTAGATACTGTTTTAAATGGTAATTTTAAGAAATTCAATTTCTGCTTATTTGATTCTAGTATATGGAAATAGAACTAGTTTTTGTAAATTGATCTTGAATCCTGAAACCTTGTTAAACAAATGAATAGTTCTAATAGACTTATATATTCAATTAAATTTTCTATATAAATGATGTCTTTCATAACTAAAAACAGTTTTACTTCTTCCTTTCCAATCTGGATGCCTTATATTTGTTTTTCTTGCTATACTGAGTAAGCTGAAATGTCCAGTATAATGTTGAAGAGCAGTGCTGTGATCCGGCCATTCTGCTCCTAGATATTTACTTAAGAAAAACTGAAGCATATGAGATCTGTTCAGAAAAAGTCCAAACATCATTAATATAACAAGAATGGTTTGTGTGACATCAATGTTACCTGGCAGCCAAGGAAAGTGAAATGGAATATGTATGTGTGACCAAGGACGACTTCACTGTAGTAGTCAGTGGTGGCAGTAGATGTTGTTGAGTGAGCATGTGTACTGTGTGGCCATTGATTTCAAAATGACTGAGCGAGTAGAGCAACGGATCTGCATCAAATTTTGCATTATGTTTAAACATTCCTCTGTGGGAAAATATTAGGATGATTCAGAAGTCCACAGTCATGGCATTGGGTGATTGGCAGCTTTATCACAACAACACGCCCACTCATGCGTCACATCTTGTGTAGAATGTTTTGTGAAACATCAAATTTCCCAGCTGACTCAGTCCCCTACAGCCCAGATTTGGTGCTCTGCAATTTCCGGCTTTTCCCCCAAACTAAAATCACCTTTGAAAGGGAAGAGATTTCACACTGTCAATGAGATTCAGGAAAATATGACAGGGCAGCTTATGGTGATTGGGAGAACTGTGTGAGGTCCCAAGGTGCCTACTTTGGAGGGGACTGAGGCATCATTGTCCTATGTGCAATGTTTCTTGTATCTTGTATCTCCTTCCATAAATGTCTCTATTTTCCATATTACATGGCTGGATACCTTCTAAACAGACCTTATATATCTGTATGAACAAGAATGTTTTAGCACCTTTATTTGTCATAGATGAAAACTGAGAAAGCCTACTGTCTTATCAGCAAATGACTAAATATACAAAGTGCATATCACACAGTTGAATATTATTCAACATTACATAGGAATGAACTATTGATTTGCTGTAACATGCAATGGTATCAGAACAATTATTCTGAGTGAAAGAAGCCAGACAGCAGAGCACATACTATATGATTTTAGTTATATAAAGTTCTGTAATATGGAAATTAATAGGAATGTAACTTAAAGGAAATAAAAAACAGTAGCTGTTTAGTAATGGAGTCAAGAGATAATGAAGAAAGCATGGAAAAATGGATTACAAATATGCATAAGGAATCCCCAGGGGTGGGGGTGGTAGATATTTTAATTATCTTGCTTGTAGTTATGTTTTCAAGAGTATACCAATGTGTCAAAACTCAATATTTTAGTAGCTTATCATATGTCAATTGTACCTCAATAAAAATTAAAAATAATTTTTAAAAAACACCACAGAAAATGAATAAACTCAAGTCTGGGGTTATCTGGCCAGAAGTAGGTAGAGAATATCAACTCTGTTGTATGATCCTATCACCAGCAACTCCCTAAATGCAGCCCAAGCTCTGAGACGTCAGAAGAGTAATTATAATGTCTGATTAAATCAGGGATTAAGTGGCAAAGATGGATAGTCTGTCAACTGAAATAAGAAATAAATATCATGCAGAGGCAATTCTCAAAGAAAAGTTCCTAGTGGTCCTATTGGATTCAAACTTGGGGTAGGAAATAATATTAAGGTATTTAAAGTATAGACACCAGTAGCTATCATGATTAGTGCATGCACATAATTAGTACTGAGCAAATATTGCCAACTACTTAACTACTGGTAATAAGTTGAGGAAACATCTGCTCTTTTTCCAGGAAAATAAAGAACCTGCCATTGGTGCCATTCCACCCTCTATTACAAAGCCATGGTCTCTGAGTTTATGGAAATGCTCTTGAACTTCTTGTTGGCTATAATTCAGTTCTATTATGACCCTAGGACATTTGTTCAATTCCTCACACCTACAGCAACAGTTCTCTGATAGGTTTTACCCTGCTCACCCTGCTGTGCTTGTTGAAAGGTAATCATTTTATGCAAACATGCTCAATTCCCAAAGCTGTCTCCATCTGTTGCTTCATCCCAGAGTACCATCACTGTAGGAATACAGTATCACAGTCTGATCCCTCTTCAGGCTTCATGCTTTCTGTACTTCAACAGTGTTTCTGCTTCATTAGAAATTAGTCTGATAATAATCAGAATTCTATTCATTTCAGTCAATAATACATATAGCTTATGAACCTGAATGAATTACCTAGTCTCCTTAAGCTTGACTTCACTCACTTGTAAAATTAAAACATAATGCCTACTTTAGTGGATGTTGGAGAGTTCAATGAGCCTATCACAGTATCTGACACATAGCAGATGCTCAACAAGCATTGTTCTTAGTATTATTGCTCATATTCCTCCATGGGAACAGCCTTCTTCATGTTATTCTCTTGTCTGATCTTCCCAATAGCTTCCTCACTAAGTGCAAGTTTGATAAGGGCAAGGATTCTGGCTGTTTAATTTGTTGATGGCTTCCTGGGGCTTAGAACTGTACCATGGTAAATGCTCAATCAGCACTTGTTGGATGAATGAATAAATGAATGGCCTACATCCTCTCCCACCTCGAACAGCCCATTCACCAAAGAGAGGATCCCTGCTCAATTCATTTTTATATTACCTCACAGTCCTAGTTTAGGGCCTACAGTAAATGAATATTTGTTGAGTGAATGAAAACCTAAACAATTGTCTCAACGACTCTGTTTTCACTTCCCAAACACTAACTGCAATCTTAATCACCATTCCTAGCATTTTAAGCTCCATATTCAGAGGGAAAAATGCTAAAATAATATGCCTTCATGTTCAACCAAACACACATACAAATTAAAGTTAAAAGCATAAGGAGTGGCATTTATGTTCAATGGCATAAAATTTTAAAGATTGCTCAATGATTTGGAGTGCTTTTTTTTCCTTAAACTTGACTGCTTTTCAATCCCATACAATGAATAGTAAATAGCATATATTTAATAAAACATTTCTGAAGTCAGAGCATATTATTGAATGATCAATAAAATGTGCCTTTCAACTTATATGGAGGGCTGATATAATCAGCTTTTTAATGAATCCCTAGGCTGTAGCAGAAAGTTTTATAAATCTCAAATAGTGAGATTTTTATGAAAGTTATTAGCATACTTGTTCACCAAAGAACTTTATACCATTTCCTGGGATTGTTTAACCATTTTAATGAGGCAAAAATTACCCAAAGAAAAAGCTTATGCTTAAATGTTATTGTCAGTATAGAGAACGAAGATCCATGTAGCCATCACTCACATACTGGATAAGCATGATAAAATAAGGAAGAGATGACTGTGCACTTGCACATGATTTGAACTCATGTTAGTTGATTTCTTAATGGAAAAATATGACCTCCTACCTTTAAAATTTAAATGACCTTTTGGAGACTTACTAAAAAGAAATCTTGCCCAACTTTGCTAACATTATATGACCCACATGAAATAACATCTTGATGTATTAGTATATGAATCAAAAACATCTGTATCATGTTTGGCTTAAAATATACATTGATTTGAAAATAAAGTGGAAAGTTGTAAAAATGTATGCTTTATTTCAAAGAATGTAAACCACTAAACACATTTTTGATACGTTCTAAAATTTAATTCAGTTGTCTGAAATAAAGCTCAGAGAAGTCTGAGCTTTTGTCCTGATGTGGAACAACAATTGATCCTTGAACAGCGTGGAGGTTGGAGGTTTCAACTCCTGTGCAATCAAAAACTCATATATAACCTTTGACTCCACAAAAACTTAACTACTTATAGACTATTGTGAGTGGAAGCTCACTCATAACACAAACAGTCGATTAACACATATTTTGCATGATATATGTCTTATATACTGTGTTCTTACAATAAACTAAGCTGGAGAAAACATAATTTAAAAAATCATAAGAGAGAAAAATACATTTGTCGTGCTGTACATATTTATTGAAAAAATCTGCATATAAGTGAACCAATGCAGTTCAAACCCATGTTCCTCAAGGGTCAACTGTACATAGAACCTTCCAGCAGAGAGTTTTGTCCTGGGTGAGTTGACTCAGTGTAGGTTTATTCATAGGCTTCAGGGAGTCCCTGAAGCCCCTGGAACTGTGCTTAAAGTTTTATGTGTATGTGCAGACATGTCTTTATCCAGAGCACAGTTTTTCATTCTTGGTCATATTGACATTTGGGGCCAGATCATTCTTGGTTGTGGGAGCTGCCCTATATATTGTAGGATGTCTGGCACTGTCTCGGGCCTCTACCCATGACATACCAGTAGCACAGCCCCAATCGTGACTATGAATAAATTGCTCTATTTTTATATTAGAAAAAATGTCTCCAAATATTACAAATGTCCCTGGAAAACCACTGATGTAGAGAGAGGGCCCACTGGCTTTATCATATTCCTAAACAGGTTAACAGCCACTGATTTAGTGTGCAGAACAAGAGTCCTACTCACCTCCCTGTTGGGCCCCAAAGATAAGCCCACTGGTCTGACCTTTGGAATTGCCCCCATAATGAAACCCATTGCTGTTACTCTTGTGTCAGGCAGAGCCATGGGGCTCCCATCACCATCCTTCCCCTTGAGAACTGCAATCATGTAAAGATCTGGGTCTTTTTCCAAAAACATTTGACTAAGGTATCCCCATTGTTTATGGCTTCAGAAAGCCTAAGGATTGTGTTTAAAGATGGGGAGTTAAAAACCTCCCAGGTCCATTAAGTTTTGTCGCTCATCTTGTTTTGGTTCTCCACCACACAAACCAGTGTTTGACTTGTGTGATCAATACATATTTGGTTAATGATTGGATAGCTGCACTGTGAAACCCACAGCATCTCTGAGAGCTTATTCTTAATTAAAAGACCCATAGGTAGTAAGAAGTATTTCTGAAATCCCTCCCTCCCAAAGTTCTGATTTTCTCTGTCTACTGTAAGGCTTTTGCCTCAGAGATTCACCCCAAGGAGAACAGAGCCCAATGAATCTATTCCACACCATGAACTTGGACTCGGCAGTGGACTCTCTCCTTGCTCTGTGAAGGTTTGACCCTGTGTGCAGGTCACAGGTATCCCTGAAAGCATATCACATTCAAAGTGTCCCCATCACCTCCACTGGAACCCTTGTGGGTAGTGGGATAATTCTGCTAGGTTTTCCTTTAGCCAACTAATCCATGGATTTTCACCTGCTTTCCTTTGCCTTTCAAAACCTACCACCCACTGTTGTTGGTGTTCTTTCCCACATCTTGTCCTCTTTTCTTTTTCTTTTCCAATTTAATTCTGAAGTGGAATACAATCTCCCTACACACACACACACACACACACACACACACACACGCCCCTTTCTTGCCTACACCACATAGACTATATTAAAACAAGAATTTAGCAACATACCATTTCAAGAGACACACTACAACATAAGGACATAAAGAGGTAAAAGTACAAGTGTGAAATACCACCCAAAAGAGAGCTAATATAGGCAAAGGGACTCCAGGTACAACAGCAACACTAGAGTTAAAGAGAGTTGCTACATAACAAAAGGTTTGATCCACTGGGAATACAAATCTAAATTTACATGTACTAAAAAAATAACTTAAAATATGTGAAGCAAAATTTGACAGAATACAAGCAACTTGACAAATCCTCTGTTACAGTGAGATTTTTGTCATAACTTTCTCAGTAATTGGATCAAACAAACCCTAAGTTAATAAGTATACTAAGATTCGGTAATACTGTAACAAGTTCTATCACACATACATAGTATATATTTCAAATCTTATCCATCTAATCCATTCTCCAATAAAATATTTCACACCAATTCCTTTATGTAAACTTCTAGTGTCTCCTTCCTATACACTCTCATGATTTCCTTCTTACTTCACTGAGAACTTTTAAGCAGTGCAAACTTTTCCAGACTACCTCTACCACATTTACCCACTTTTCGGCATCTGCACCCATACTCTGCATTCCCATGTTGACTGTGGATGAACTCTCTGTGCTTTGATGTGAAGCCAGTCTGTGCCCTTGTGCACTGGACCCCATCCTCCTCTGGCCTCTTTTCTCTAACAGCCTTCCTTTCCTACCTATTTCATCCTGCTGGATCATTCCAATTAGTGTTCCCACCAGCAAGACCACATCTCCCCTGCAAATATTCCTCCATGCTAGCAACTAAGTCTCCCAACACCTCAAATCTATGCTAGTCCAGCTATCACACCCATCACTCCACCAAAACTGTTCTTGTCAAGCTCTCCATGCTAAGTCTAAGTCTCCATGGCCTTTTCTGAGTTCCCATCTTACTGTACTAATGTCAGCACTAATCCTATTTATCACTCTCTCCTTCTTATTCACTGTTTTTTGAAAGAGTTTATTTATTTATTTTTAGAGAGACAGGGAGGAAAGAAGAAAGAGAGGGAGAGAAACATCAATGTGTGGTTGCCTCTCGCACACCCCCTATTGGGGCCTGGCCCGCAACCCAGACATGTGCCCCAGGTAGAAATTGAACCAGTGATCCTTTGGTTTGCAGGCCAACACTCAATCCACTGAGCCACACTAGCCAGGGCTTATTCACTTTCTCTGTTAGCTTCTAGGACACCCATCCACTTGGCTTTCTTCCTACTTCAATGTTTAGTCCTTCTCTGACTCTTAGTGCAGGGGTCCCCAAACTCCAGGCTGCACAGCAGGAGGTGAGTGGCTGGTGAGCAAGTGAAGCTTCATCTGTATTGACAACCACTCCCCATCACTTGCATTACCACCTGAGCTCCACATCCTGTCAAATCAGTGGTGGCATTAGATTCTCACAGGAGCATGAACCCTGCCGTGAACTGCCATGTGAGGGATCTAGGGTGCACGCTCCCCTGAGAGTCTAATGCCTGATGATCTGAGGTGGAGCTGAGGCAGAGATGCTAGTGATGGGGAGCAGCTGCAAATACAGATTATCATCAACAGAGAGTTTTGACTGCACAAAGACCATAATAAATCATTTGAAGATTCATATCAAAACCCTATTAGTGAGTGGCAAGTGACAACTAAGCTGCTTCTGGTAGTGGCAAGTGAGTTGATGTACTTCAGTTGTACAGCTACATCTGGTGGCAGCCCTTAAGTCAGAATAATCCGACGCTTAGTTTAGTTTGGCCTGCCCATTATTTTATTTACCACTTCAATCTGCACTATGCACTTGTCTCAGTCACAGTTTTGGTAAAGCCACCAGCTAACCCAAGCCAAAATGAGTAAAAAACAAATGCTGCTAGAGAGCTTCTTTGAAAAGGGGGAAAGACCCAATGATGAGACAGCAGAAGACTCTAAGATGCCAACAAAAAGAAAGCTGCATTTAAAAGAAAATACCAAGAGTCCTACTTAAATTATGGATTCATTGCAACAGGTGACTCCCATTCTCCAAGCCCACTTTATATAAGATGTGGTGACCAGTTATCTAACAAAGCCATGAAAGCTGCAAAATTGCTTCACCACATGGAGACCAAGCACCTTGCATTAAAAGACAAGCCTTTGAAGTTTTTCAAAAGAAAAAAATGTGAACACGAAGGACAGAAGCAATTATTGAAGATCCCCACATCATCAAATGTGTCTGCACTGAGAGCATCATTCTTAGTGGCTAACCGCATTGCTAAAGCTGAGAAGCCCTTTACCATTGGTGAGGAGTTGATCCTGCCTGCTACTAAGGACATATTTCATGAAAATTTAGGAGAAACTGCAGTTGCAAAGGTGGCACACATTCCTCTCTTGGCTAGCACCATAACTAGATGAATTGATGAAATAGCAGAGGATATGGAGGCACAATTGTTAGAGAGGATTAATGAGTCACTGCAGTGTGCAATCCACGTTGACGAGTCTAACGATGTTGACAACAAGGCAACAATGCTTGCTTTCATGCGATATATTTTTCAGGAGGATGTGTATGTTATGTGCACTTGCGTTGCCAGCCAACACCACAGCAGCAGAACTATTCAAGTCTCCGAATGATTGCATATCAGGAAAACTGAACTGGTCATTTCGTGTCGGTATATGCTTGGATGGAGCAGCTGCCATGACTAGACAGCTCTCTGGTTTCAGTATTAGGGTCAAAGAGGTCAGTTTTGAGTGTGAGTCTATGTATTGTGTTGTCCATGGAGAAATGCTGGCTATCCAAAAATTGTCACCTGAACTTAACAACATTCTGCAGGACGTGATTAAAATTATCAACCACATTAAGGTGCATGCCCTTAACTCGTGTCTGTTCACGCAGCTCTGTGAGGAGATGGATGCACAGCACACGTCTTCTCTTATACACAGAAGTGAGATGAGTTTCTAAAGGCAGATCACTGGCCAGAGTTTTTAGGCTACAAGCACCGCTCCAGAGATTTCTTTTAGAAAAACCATCACCACTGGCAGCACATTTCAGTAACGCACAATAGGTCATAAAATTTGCTTGCTCGTGTGACATTCAACCTGCTCAATGAACTCAATCTGTCACTCACAGGAGAATAACAACTGTTCAAGTTGGCAGATAAAGTGACTGCATTCAAAGCCAGGCTGGAATTGTGGGGGTGACGAGGGAGCATTGGGATTTTTGACATGTTTCAGACATTGGCAGAGACTTTGAAAGAGGCTGAGCCAGGGCCTTCTTTCTCCCAGCTGGTGCGTGATCACCTATCTCAGCTTTCAGAAGAGTTTGAACATTACTTCCCAACCACAAAAGACCCCAGAAATGGGAAGGAATGGATCTGCAGTCAATTTGTGAATAAGCCAGGTGGATGGACTTTGTGCTAGAAAAGGATCAACTGCTTGAGACCGCAAATGACAGTGGTCGTGAAAGTATGTTTGAGACAACTTCAAATCCCCATACGTTCTGGAGTAAAGTCAAGATGGAATATCCCAGGATTGCCACAAAAGCACTGAAAATCCTGCTTCCATTTCCAGCATCCTATGTTTGTGAAGCAGGGTCTTCTGCAATGAAAGCAACCAAAACGAGATTACAGAGTAGACTGGACATAAGCAACACACTTCGGGTGTCACTGTCTCCCATCACCCCCAGATGGGATGATCTAGTTGCAGGAAAACAAGCTTAGGGCTCCCACTGATTCTGCATCATGGTGACTTGTATAATTATGTCATTATATATTGCAATGTAATAATAATAGAAATAAAGTGCACAATAAATGTAATGTGCTTGAATCATCCCGAAACCACCACTCCCCACCCTGCCCCGGTCTGTGGAAAAATTGTCTTCCATTAAATCAGTCCCTGGTGTCAAAAAGGTTGGAGACTGCTGTCTTAATGTTACTTGTCTCTCTCAGACCTCACAGTGTTAGAGAGCCTCAGAGCTCAGCCCTTGGTCCTCCTCTCTTCCCTTCCCATGCTCACTCCCTTGGCAACTTCCTCCAGTATCAGGGCTTAAATGCTGTCTATATGATAATGACTCTCAAATGGGTGTCTCTAGTCCAGGCCTCTCCCCTGAAGTCTAATTTTGTACATCCAATTACCTACTGAACATCTCCACTTGAAGAACTCATTAACACAAACTTGCCTTGCCCCTGCCACCAACATGGAGTCTTTGTACCGAGTCCCTTCCTTACTGCTCAAATGCCCCGACCTGAAGCCGAAGGAGCTGCCCTGGGGCACATGCCCTCAGCCATGATGGTGTCCGCTCTGGTGGTGGTGCCTTCCTTCTTCATCACTGGAGGAATAATTTATGTTACTGTTGAACCCCCAAGTGTTGGCTCTGTGATTGCTGGGCATGAGCATCCGAATGGACAATATGTTATGGAAGGACTCACGTTCAGCCTCCGGCTTACAATGGGGAGTTAAGGTTTCATAACCCTAGGTCAATCCAATGCACCAAACATTCCAAAACTCAATAGATTTCTTCCTCTATTCACTGGATTTGTCTGTGCCCTAATGAGGTTTTTTCATGGTTAACGTGTTCATGAGAAAAAAACTGCTGGGCTATCTGATGGGTAAAGGTGCCTTTTGAGAAGAAATCTGTGGATACTGGATTTACACCTATTAATAAAATTTTAAAGGTTATACTAATCCTCTAATATGAAACACAGGAAAGGATGAAAAGTAGAAAAGAAGCACCTAGTAGAACACATGAGAAGCATATTAAAACACAGACTAGAATATCTTCTTGGCATCAAATAGGCAAGCTTGTCACAGTACTTTTTTCCTGATGACCTATACTAACATATGTTAAGTGGCATTTTCTTCTCAGTTTTTTATATCTTAAAGAAAATGTACTCCATTTATACAACTATAATAGTAAATAGAGTGATTATTTTTTATAACCACCTTAACATTCGTTGGGGATGACATTCCTGACTTTCATGGATTAATGTAAAATTAAAAAGCAAGATCCATAAGCTGAGGACTCTGGACAGCTGCTCAGCTTTACCTGTGGTGCTTTGCCTTTAACTAGAGTGTGCGACTGTACATTATTTCAGATATATATGTGAGGCTGTTTCCTCAACAATGAGGTATAGGAAAGGAACAGAAATAAATTTTAATTAAAAAAAGCTCAAACTCTGTCAAGGGGAGAGAGGTTAGGGGGTGCAGGGATTGAGCAAAAAAGAAAAAGAACTCATAGATATGGACAAGGGTGTGGTGATTGCTGGGGGGATGGGGGTAACGGGACTAAATGGTAATGGAAAAATATACAATAAAGATTAAATTAAAAAGCCAATAAAAATACAAACTCAACATGGTTAAGACTTAATTTCTGATCTCCCACCAAAAACCCTAACTTACCCACAGACTTCCATATCTTAATTTCATTCCTCCATGAGCCCAGGCAAAAAACTTGGAGCCATCTCTATTCCCTCTGTCTCATACCACCTTTATTCTACCAACAAATTCATTTGGCTCTATCTTTTAAATATATCCAGAATTCAACCACTTCTCTCTACTACCATTGTCCAAGCCTCCACTATCGTCTTGGATGATTGTCACACTATCCTTCTGCTGTTTCTGCTTCCATCCTTCCCCTTTTAGTGTATTCTCAACACAGTCGCCACAGCGACCCTTTCAAAATGTAAATCACGTCCTCATGTCCCTGCTGCTCTCATCCTATTCAGAGAAACACCCAAGGACCTTATCGTGCAGTGCACCTCTTATTGTCTGGCCTCATCTCTTATTATTCTCTGTCGTGGGTGCCCCTCCAGTCCCACTGCCTCCTTGCTGTCCTTTGAACGCAGCACAGGAGCTCCCGCTCACCGGCACCTGCAGCCGTGTAGTCTGTCTTCCCACTTACATTCTTTGCACTCCCTGTCCTCACCACCTGGCCTGTGCTTCCCCCAGATACTTAAATGACTAATTTCCTCACTTTCTGCAAGTCTCTGCTCAAATGTCATCTTCTCAGTGAGTTCTTCCATGAGCCTTTTGTTTACAAATGAAACAAACCACCCCAACCCTCCTGTATTACTTCCCCTCCATAGCCTTTATCAGATTCTCACACACTCCTAACATGCTATACTCACTATTTATCATCTGCCTTCCTCCCCGAGAATGGAAGCATTTGAAGCAGAGATTTCTGTCTGCTTGTTTTGTTCACTGATGTACCTCAGGCACCTCAAAGATTTCCTGGAACATCGTATGCACTTTGTAAATATTGTTAAATGAAAGAATGAATGACCAAATGAACAAATAAATGAATGAATATGTAGAACTCTGAATCCAACATTCTTTTCGAAACACAAGTGGAATAATTATAAAATTTGAGCACTCACAATTATAAAAGAAGTATAGACTCTATCTGAAAGCAAAAAGAGGAATGTCTCACTCAGAATTTTGCGTTGAGGTACCTATTGATGGATGAAATAATATCTAGAAGATTTTAAAAATGCATGTAGCTGAGGAATGAAAGAGAGTGCAGCAAGGTTTGAGTGTTCTAGGAAGAATGAAAGAACACAAGCAAAGACAGACCCGAAGGCCATAGTGAGAGTATGAAGATCAAGATGCAATGAAAAATGTCTGGAGTGCAGAGATGGTGGTGAATGATGAGGCTGGACTGAGAATTGACTAGGAGCCACATCACAAAGATGTGTGCCCTCATTACAGAATTTAAACTTCATTCTAAAAGCAACAGGAAATTTCCCAGTTCCTTTGCTTCCTTATCACAGTGACCTTTCTCTCCACCCTGTCAGCCATCCATCTCCACGGCCTGATCCCAGACTTTATCAGCACTAGAATTTCAGGAATACGTAGAGGCCAAGGGATTTGTCCCCCAACAAGTGTTCAATGTGATGAGACAGGCCTCTTCTGGAAGAAAATGTCAAAGAGGGCCTACCCCAAACAGGAGTCATTGCCAGGACACAAGACAATGAAGGACAGGCTGACATTATTGGCATGTGGGAATGCAAGTGGGGACTTTAAACTGAAGTCTCTACTTGTCCACCATTCTGAAAACCTGTGAGTTTTCAAAAAATATAAATGATGTCATGAAAAACTAGTTGAATGTGATGTGGAGGACTAACCGCAAAGCTTGGGCAATCTGGCAATTTTTTTATCAAGTAGATTCATGAGGTGTTTGCCCCAAGTGTAAAGAAATACCTCCGGGAGAAGCAATTTCTACTCAGGGCACTTCTTGTAATGGACGATGCTCCTGCCCACCCTCCAGGCTTGGGGGCCGAGCTGGTGGAGGTGGACAGCTTCATCACCATTAGGTTCTTGCCACCTAACACCTCTCAGCCAGCCCATGGACCAGCAGGCCATTAATTTAAAGAAGCGCTACACAAAAACACTGTTTCAGAAGTGTTTTGAGGTGACCTCTGCAACTAATTTAGCCCTCAGGGAGTTCTGGAAGAAACATGATAATATCCTCACTTATTTGAGGATCATAGACAAAGCATGGCAGGAGGGCAGGGAGTATCTTCCAGGGCTGTGAAAGCAGCCTCGAAGAAATTTTGGCCTGAGTCTGTTGCTAAAAGAGATTTGAGGGCTTTGAGGATAAGCCCGTGTCTGTCGTGGAGGACACTGTGTCTCTGGGCTGGTCCATGGGCTTGGAGGCAGATGGTGATGATGTGGAGGCACTGGTGGAGGCCCACAACACTGCGCTGAGGAACCCCCCGGACCTTCAGAGGGAGCAGCAACTGGAGGCAGCTGAGGAGCTTTCTTCAGAGGGGGAGGGAAGGGAGGATATTCCTCCTTCGCTAATTAAGGAAATGCTTAGGAAATGGGGAGAAAGGCACAGTTTTTTGAGAAATATCACCCTGACAAACAAGTAGAAAACTGTGCGATAGATTTATTTGATTACAATGCAGTGTTTCACTTCAGGTAAGCGTTAAAACATAGGGAAAAACATACATCATCAGATAGGTTTTCAGTTTGACAGAGGCCCAGTGAGCCTGAAGCAAGGTCTAGTGGAGCAAAGAGACAAAAGAGAGAAAGAACCGCAGAAGAACAGCTACCTGAAGTTCTGATGGAAGGGTGCGCCCCTTCCAAACAATAACATCCCTCCATCCCTCCCCTCTCTAGTCAGTCAGCAATAGCTCTAGTCATGAACCGTTCTAGTGTGTATGCAAATTTCCATTTTTTACTGCATATTTCATTTTCTTTTTATTAAATTTTCATTTACATTTCATGTACTTTTTGTTTTAAACGTGTTTATTTATAGATTAAATAGTACCGTATCCATGTGCTGTGTATAAGAACAGTTAAAACAGAATCATTTGGGGGTCTGGAAGGGATTAATTCAATTTACATTATTTCTAATGCGAAAAAATGATTCCGTTTTTGAACAAATCACTTCTCGAACAGCGTTCTGAAATGAATTCAGTTTGAGGACCGACGTTCCACTGCAAGTGTTTCACACTGAGCCTGCCAATCTCTGCAAATCTCCGTGGCCCTGGGACGACCTAAGCAGGCGCTCTTCACTCTTCCTCCCGTCTCTTCCCCACATGTGCATCTCTGTCATTCAGCTAGGCAGCTGCACACAGGACAAGTGCGTGGGGAAAACTGGAGCAAAGCTCTTGGATACACTTAATTTGAAATCAAATCAAC
Source organism: Trachops cirrhosus (assembly GCA_028533065.1). Classification (NCBI taxonomy): domain Eukaryota; kingdom Metazoa; phylum Chordata; class Mammalia; order Chiroptera; family Phyllostomidae; genus Trachops; species Trachops cirrhosus. The sequence continues at coordinate 40,679,608 of CM052539.1, forward strand.
AAATATTTATTGTGGAATCACTAAATGCCAGGCTCCCTGCTAGCTATTAAAGATGGTAGAGGTGTACAAACAGGTTTGCTGACCTTACAGAGTTTGCAGTCTACCTAGATTCCTGAAGTCAGGAAGGAAAAAAAAAGGTGATTACCAGGGTGGCGGGTGCTGGGGAAAAGGAAGTTTAGAGTGCAGCAGAAACATACAGTAGGGGTTAACCTGGGCGACCAGGGAAGATCTGAAGGATGAGTAAGAGTAGACTAGAAGAAATGCAGGTAGGGAGGAAAGAGGGAGAGTAGTCTGGGATTAGCCTGTGTAAAAACTTGAATTATGAGAGCTAAAGAAACTTAAGGAAATGAAGAAAATCCAGCTACCTAGAATTTAGAACACATGAAGGAATGTGGAGTGAGATAAGACTAGAGAGGTGAGCAGGAACCAGATCTCAGAGGACGCTGTGAACTATGTGAAGGATGTCGGTGTTGATCTTAGCTTAGGGAAGAACCACAGAACAGTTGTAATGAGAAAAATGGCATGATCAGGTTTGCATTTTAAAAGGATCATTCTAACTACAAACTGGAGAAGGAGTTAGAAGGAACCTAGAAGGCATGCAAAGAGGCTGCTAGGAAACAAGAAGTGTGGAGACAATGGTAACTCAGAATGCATCCGTGGCTATGGGGATGGATAGGAGAGGACAGACCGAAGAGGTGGTTAGAGGGATGCATAGACGAGACCTGGTGATTACGATAACTCCTCATGGAATGTCACTGATAGATTCTTGGAAACTGTGACTAAGAAGTAACTCTAAGTTGACTCTAAACAACACAGGTTTGAACTGCATGGGTCCACGAATAAGTAGATTTTTTTCAATAAATACAGTAAATGTATTTTCTCTTCCTTATGATTTTCTTAACATTTTATTTTCTCTAGCTTACTTTTGTAAGAATGCAGTATATAATACAAATAACATACACAATATATGTTAATCGATAATTTATGTTATTGGTAAGGCTTCTGTAGGCTATCAGTACAGTCAGCCATCCACATCCACAGATTTCCAACCTCGGACTGAAACTACTATTTTCAATAAACAGTTGCTTGAATCTGCAGATGTTAAACCCATGAATACACAAGGATGACTGAAGTTAAGTTTTGGTGGGGTCGAAGGTATATGTGAATTATTGACTGCATGGCAGGTCAGTGCCCTTAGCCCCCGAATTGTTAGGAGTCAACTGTATAGTGAAACTAATTTTACCATAGGCTAACTGATAGAGACAAAAGTCACGTTCCTACAGCATATTTATGGTCACAGAAACATCACCAACTCCTAAATAAAGAGCCAAACACTTCTAATATTAAACAATGAAACTATTAGCTATACACACATCTAAGAAAGAAGAATAAGGCATTCCTTTTTCCCACCTCGTGAAGCCTGCAGGGCCTGCTGGGAACAGGACTTCTACAAGGACAAGTAAGTCTGGAAGGCTGTGGTCCAAGGCTATTTTTGCTGGCTATAAGTGGGCTCTCTGGAACCAGAGAGAGCACGAAGCTCTTCTTAAAATTGAAGGTGTTTATGCTCGAGGTAAAACTGAATTCTGTCTAGGCAAGACCGTGCTTATGTGTGCAAAGCAAAGAACAACACAGTGACTCCTGGTGGCAAATGGGACAAAACCAGAGTACCATATTTTGCCCTGTATAATGCACAATTTTTTGCCCAAATTTTTGAGGCAAATATAAGGATGCACATTATACATGGGTAGTGCTAAATTCTGTATCTATAAAAATGTTTTTAATTCTTTTATTTATGCTTATGCATTAAAAGTGTAACTCTAGAGCCCTCTCTGGTGTGGCTCAATGGATTGAGTGTCAGCCTGTGAACAACCAAAGGGTCACTGGTTGGATTCCCAGTCAGGGCACATGCCTGGGTTGCGAGCCAGGTCCCCAGTAGGGGAGTGTAAGAAACAACCACACACTGATGTTTCTCTCACTCTCTTTCTCCCTCCCTTCCCTTCTCTGGAAATGAAGAAATAAAATCTTTTTTAAAAAGTGTAACCTTAGAAAGCAATAATGATATCTGTATACAAAATAATACCCTGGAATACGATCATCAGTTTTGTTTCTAAAAATAAATAAATAAATAATTGAATTAAAAATTAAAATGAAATTTTTTTTCCTGAAATCTGGGCCAAATGTGTGGGTTTGCATTATACACAGCAAAATATAGTAATGTGGGGAAATGTGACTCATGTTTATGGAAACAGTGGCAGGGCTCCTGCTGAATTCCAGAACAACCCTCCTGCGAAGGCCATTGGACACAGAACCCATGCAATGCTGTACCCCTCAAGGAGTTAAACTTAATTGAAGAGTAAATAAATAGAATGGATTTGTTTTCTTTTTAAAAAAAGAAGTAAAATGAATAAAACAAGTAAGAGAAGTCTTTTCCAGTCTGCTTATTCCAGTTCAGAGTCAAGGGGAACCAGAGCCTATCCCGGCAGCTTGGCACAGGATGCCCTTCCACCACAGGTGCGCTCACACACCCCCCACACTTACTCAGACTGGGACAAATTAGGCACGTCAGTTCACCTAATCGTGCACACCTCTGGGATTGTGGGAGGAAACCCGAGTCCTTGGAGGAAACGCACACAGGTGTGGGAAGACGGTGCAAACTCCATGGGGACAGTGGCCCTGTTCTGCCTGGGAAGCATTTTTTTTCTTTTCAACGTTACAATGTAAGGATGTTGAATAAAATGATGTTATTCAAGGACCTGCCGTAATTATACAAGAGAGGATCAAGGAGTCAAGTGTCAAGCTGACTCCCATGAATTCAGCAACTGGTTGTCTTATTTTGCTATTTACCAAAAGAGGGGACTACTAGTCAATATTTGAGGTTAAAGAAGAGCTCACACTTAATTTCTCATACCCAGATTCTACTGGGAAAATTTTTAATTGAATTTATTGGTGTGGCATTGGTTAATAAAATTATATAGATATAAGGTGTACAATTTTATAATACATCATCTGTACACTGTATTGCATATGGACTGTTTATTAGGAGGAGGACAGAAAAATGAAGGGGATTTGAGGTTTACATTAAAAGGGAAGAAGAAATGTAATAACAAATCCAGGAAGAATTCAAACTACAATGTGGATTGTCAACAAGAAAAACAATATCTAACCTGACAGTGATTTAAACATGTGTCCCACATACCCTCAATCTTCTTGGAACCATATCATCCTAGCTTCTAGGCAAAATGGTCCCAAGGATTAAGGAAGTCTTTCTTTCTTTCACAATTGCTCTCCTAAGGAGTTCAGTTCTAAAGGCATGTGGCCTGGAAATATAAATAGCTGTTCTGGCTAAGCTCTAGGAGAGTTTACCATTACAATTAAGACAGAAAATAATTTATCCTGGAAAGGATCTTAGAAGTAATCTAACAAAAAAACATATTACCTATGAAGAATCAAATTGTTAAGAGGCTAAATAAATGGCCACCAAGCACAACTGTTGTATTCTGAGGTGATATTTATAAGTTTGGGGAAAAAAGAAAGAGCTCATTTGAATTTGACGTGTCTATAAGACAGCCACGTCAAAATTTGTGTGTTTTAATATTAAAAGTTACACAATTTGTAATAGATTATTTGGAAAAGAAAGCAAACATCATCTTTAACCCAACTCAGAGACAGCTGCAGTTAATATATAGGTACATGGTCTTTTTTCTAAACCTATACACACATATACATTTTAGCTATTAACATACTGTATTTTTTTTATTTTTAGAGAGAGGGGAAGGGAGGAAGACAGAGAGAGAAATATCAATGTATGGTTGCCTCTCCCACACCCCTACCGGGGACCTGGCCCACAACCCCAACATGTGCCCTGACTGGGAATTGAACTGGCAACCCTTTGGTTTGCAGGCTGGCACTCAATCCACTGAGCCACACCAGCCAAGGCTATTAACATATTGTTTTATAATCTGTTTTTTCCTTTAACAATGAATCATGAACATTATTATAGATCATCATTCATCTACAATATTATTTTCAATAGCTTTCTAGGACTTCATTATATAAATTTGCTAAAATTGATTTAACCAATCTATTGTTATCAAAAACATGTTATGAGATGAACTTCAGGGTAGTGAAACTACTCTGCATAATACAGTAATGATAGATACGTGTCATTATACATTTTTCAAAACCCATAGAGTGTACCACAGCAAAAGTGAAACCTAATGTACACTATGAACTCCAGATGATAATGATGTGTCAGTGCAGGTGTGCAGCCTCTTCAGTTGTAACAAACATACCACTCTGGTGCGAGGTGTTAGTAGTGAGGGGGGGGATGTGTGTATGTGGGGGCAGAAGGAGTACTGGGATATCTCTGCACATTCCATTCAATTTCTCTGTGAACCTAAAACTGCTCTAAAAAAGTCTAACATGTTATGATGAGCATCCTATTACATAGAGCTACTTGCACATTTCTATTCCCTTAAGATAAATTCCAGCAAGTGGAACTGTCTTGACATAGGGTATGCTCATTTACCTTCTTGCCTATGTCACTCAATTTCTCTCCAGGAAGTTTTTGATAACTTACACTTCAACTAAGAGAGTTGATTTTTGATCCCTGATTCAGAATTGCCCATACTGTGTTTCACTCCACGCCTCCATTTACCCCACTCCCAAAATGGTGCTATAAAAACATTATTGAATGTTTCTATCAACAACATCCCTATTTGCTTAACCACATGTAGTACCAAGTTCACTCTGTCTTTTGATTAGCAACCAACTGCATTTCTGAGAAAATGTATGCCGTGCTAATTTGTCTTTTTTTAAATTTCAAAGAAATACCCACATGGATCCCAGATGTTGACCATTTAATGGAAGAAGGTGTTTCCTCATTATACAAATATGGTATGTGTCCAAAATATTGACATTGTTTAGTTTATGAATCAGTTAAAACAACTATATCACAAAAAACAATGGTTCATGTGTGAGTCATAAATTAAACAATGCCAATTTCTTGATGTGCGCCACATTTGTATAATAAGGAAACACCTTCTTGGATTAAATGGTCAACATCTGGAATCCATGTGAAAGCTTTAAAAAATTAGCCCTGTATTTTCTTAAATTTTCCCAGTGTAGAAAGAAAATCCCAAATGTAAGCAATTTTTACAAAAATTTCTCTGCTTCAAATATTCTTGCAAGTAGTGCATTGCTTGGTTGGTACAAAAGCTTAAGCCAAAGCAATGTAAGTCAAATTCCATTACAGAAAATGCAAAGAGAATGTTTTGCTTTTATTTTGAGTATTTTTGCTATAGTGGGATACAGCTATAGCATCTTACTATAGAATACAGCTATAATAGGTTGAATAGTGGTTCCTATAAAAGTTAGGTCTAAGTCCTAACTCCTGACCTGTGAACTCGACCTTATTTGAAAAAAAAAAAAAAAAAGGACCTTTACAGATGCAATTATGTTTGAGTGTGATCATCCTGGACTTTTTTTAAAGTCATTCTAAAACCAATGACTGGTGTCCTTGGAGAAAGGCAGAGGGAAACTGGTGATACAGGCACACAGAAGACCACATGAAGTCAAAGGTAGAGACGACCCAAGCCAAAGAACTCTTAGAGCCAGCAGAAGCTGAAAGAGGCAGCTTCCTAAAATCTGCAGGAGGAACATGGCCCTGCTGACATCTTGATGGTGGATTTTTGACCTCCACAACTGTGAAAGAATATACTGCTGTAGTTTTAAGCCACACAGTTTGTGGTAATCAGTTATGGCAGCCCTAGGAAATGATAATGAGAATTCATAGTAATAGGACTTCCGGCCAAGATGGAGGCATAGGTAGACGCACTGTGCCTCCTCGCACA
>CM052539.1:40685959-40750686 GCA_028533065.1 Trachops cirrhosus
CATCATCACCAAGCCATTATTGTATGAAATATTAAAGGGACTTACCTAAGAAAAAGAAGATAAAAAACAGGTGTAGTAAAATGACAGCAAACTCACAATTATTAACAACCACACCTGAAACAAAAACAAGAAGAAACTAAGCAAACAACTAGAACAGGAACAGAACCGCAGAAATGGAGAACACATGGAGGGTTAGCAACAGGGGAGTGGGAGGAGGAAAGTAGGGGAAAGATACAAAGAATAAGTAGCAATGAAGGTAGATAGAGAATAGGCAGGGGGAGGGCAAGAATAGTAGGGGAAATGTAGAAGCAAAGAACTTATGACACATGGACTGAAGTAAAGGGGGGGAATGTGGGTGGGAGAGGGTGTTCAGGGTGGAGGGTAATGAAGGGGGGATAATAGGACAACTGTAATAGCATAATCAATAAAATATAGTTAAAAAAAGAATTCATAGTAATAGAATTAGATATCTATCATGAATTAATTGCATCATTATATTTTATTAGAATTTGACATGCCTGATTTTTTGGTTTTCAATTAGAATCAAACACTCGATGGTTCTGCTTCATGTTTAAATGACATTAAAGGCTCCCTTTTAATCTTGCAATGTACTGATCCCCAAAGATCCTCCCCATAATTTCTGTTGTTTCAAGCAACTTCAAGAAAATCTCCATAGAGTCATGACATCCTGAGGGATTCCAGACTAAAAAGGCAAAGCAACCTTGTCATATTCCTGTTCAGATGGTGGCCCATTCATTCGCTTGACTTCTGCACATGTTGTGGACAAAAATACATACTCAGAAAAGCTAAATAACACATCAGTGTGACTGTAAAGCACAACTGAACAGCGGTAGAATATTGCCCTGCATTAGTACATTTGCTGCTGGCTATGTCTAGACATCCAAGCGTGCACACTCCTGTACATTTTGAACTAATGAGGTAAGTTCTGATAAACTTCACAGTGGCTTTTTGGAAGAGACTCTCAATTTTTATTCTATGTCTTATGTTTGCTGAAGTTTCACTGAGTTAAAAGAAATAAGCATTAGATTGTTATTCTTCAGTGCATTTTATGGTACAGGAACCCATGATCACTCTATCCATGACCTGCCACCTCCTGGCCTCACCCCCTGGTCCACATCAAGAAATGGAGGAGTTACAACAGAATATTGTGCAACCATCATAAATAGTTTCAAAGAATTTTTTAATGGCCTGGGAAAGTGTTCTCTGTATAAAGTTAAGTGAAAAAAAGCAGGATAATCTGGATATGCACTATGATCCAAATTTGCCTAGACACACACATATTTACATACATATATAATCAAAAGTGAAAAATTTTCACAAAAGAGCTAAATTGGATCTCTCCAGGTGGCAGAATTACACATAATTCTTCTGTTAGATATATTTTCAGGTGTGTTTCCTTATAATGTATAACTTCTATAACCATAAATAACTTCTATAACTTCTATAACCATAAATAATAATGTAATGGAACCCAACTAACAGCTGGAAACTAAGAGCCATCTTTGTGGGGCTAGTTCTATGTACTCAAGATGGTTGATTACTAAATAGGTTGTTTGTTTCAGAAATAGTTTATAAAACCATTAATTCTGCAAAATATTCCCTGTATATTCAAGAATACTCATCACCCTTACTTCCACACCCCCACTTGTGTTATTTGCTTCTACTTCTGTCTTCCCACCCACCACGAGTACAGGTTGATCTGCATCTGAGAAGGTAGAAAGAAGAAAGTAGAGGGTAGGGTGCACTATGTAGAAAAGAGAGTACTGAATTCTTCCCTTGAACTCTTTCTGACTTGTGTTTGGACCAATGCAACTGAATGGAGGAGGGGCAGCGTAAAACACCAGCAATGTCAAGGAGTTTGTACTTTTCTGAGGAGCGGAGCACTTCACCACCTCCACCTCTACAAATAAAGAGATGGGGTTTTTGGATGGTAGATTATTTTTTTTGCCCCAATTTTACTGGATCTAGTCAATGGCAGCATAGATTATTTCAAACGTTATTTGGTAAGACTAGACTATAAGTTCCTTGACAGCAAGAACCAGGCTGTCCCTCATTTGTTTACATAGAGCCTAGGATAATGCCTCACACACAGTGCCCAATTAAGTGTTGAAATCCGAAAGAAAAAATATTTTTGTAGATTTCAAATGATTGCAGATGCAGTGTCTAATAAGCTCATGAACACAATGGGACAAGCTTCATTATATTAAAAAGCCAACAGACCTTGATGAAATCACTGCTCATCGAGGGATGGGTCGTGGGGCATGTTGGGGAGTAGGCAGCTTTTAAAAGGGATGCATCAATATGCAGATGATGTATTCCAAATTGTTCACCTAAAGCTTATGTGGTGTCATTAATCAATGTTATCCCCAATAAATTTAATTTTTAAAAAAATTAAATAAAAGGATTCATCAGACTGGGGAGTGAAAGGAGGCAGAAGAAACATGTGTAATTTGGACAAGCATAATTAATTGTGATTGTGAAAAAAATGCTATGTATGATAATTCTCAGGGGTAGAGAGGAAGGTGTGGGTGCTGAAGAGTGTGTGTGAAATGTATGTCCAAATGTGAGCACACAGAGGAACCTGGTTGGAAGGTATGGCCTGCCCAACTGTATGGATTTTTGAAGCTTGAGAATCACTGGCCTAAATAACTGGGTTCCACACTCAAACCACCTCATTACTAAGAAAAAAGAGTTGCCTTTTAAACATCGATAATCATGGCTTTCTCAGTCTCCACATCCAGTGATCATTCCTTACCTGCTTACATACTTCTAGCCCTTTATACTTACCTTTATAGAATAGTCATCTTTATAACTGCTAGAGGATGGTGCTCACCATTTTTTTCTTCTCATCTGCTTAAGATCCATTTGACAACTTACTTAAAAATTTTTGTACTGCTTTTGCCTCCAGGCTTCTGTGGTCCTGGTGCTTACTAGAGCAGGGTTTGTCTGGAGAGCAACAAATATGCTAACATGTGATCACATGGAGAGAAGGAGTCATCGTCCAGATAACAGAAGAAAATACACATGGAAGTACACTGTAGGTGAATGGAGGGCTAGCGGAGCATAAAGTGAGAGAGAAGGGAGGCCCTTGTCAATCAGAATATACAGCTCAGTGGTTCTTTCCAACAATTCAGGCCAAGTCAAGGCACAGCAGGCGTGTGTGTGCTGGTGTATATGCTTGTGTGTTTTGTAAGCCCTAATATATTCTTCCTAAGGGTACTTTTCCTAAGCCTTAACACATTCCAAAGTGGAAACTGATTAAAAAATTTATTTGTATATTCAAATATCAAGTCAACCTTACAAAGAGGAGCCCCTGCTGAGTGAAACCCTGGGGGAAGATCATTTAGCCCCCTTCTAAAACCTGGGTAATCAATGGCCATGACAGTTTCTCTCATTTGATTTTCAAGTTATTCTCAACAGACACTGACCAAAGATAAGTACTTTATGATTTTTAGCAATGAGTGATAAAATGATGTACTTTAATTTAACACTCCTATGGGATTAATCTCTATAGAGGCTTCATAGTTAAAGGCTCTACTTTTGCAATTCTTTACTTTCCCTAAACTTTAAAATGAATACAGAAGAGACTACTGAAGAGAAAACCATACCCCAAGTAAGCGCTTATATAAAGTACAATACGGTCTGAATTTCTTTAATAAATTTCACTGTAATTTTCAAAATGTTATGTCTTCCAATGCATCCCATAGTGGTATGTGCCCCCACATGGTAAGATTTCAAGATTTGAAACTGGACTGCCAGGGTCCAAATTCCACTCATTAACTTCATGACCATGGACGATCACCCTAACCATACCACCTCAGGTCTGTTGTCTGGGTAACAGGAATCCTGATAGCAATATTGCCTAGGTTGCAGGGTTATTGTCATGAGGATTAAATAAGTACACCCACCCTAAAGGCTTAGCACAGTCTCTCACACATAATAAGGACCCAATAAATGTAAATGAGGTCAACATCATATAAAGAAAAGAAACCACACTATAAATCATTTTTCAGGGTGATCACTTTGTAAGTTATATAAACGTCTAATCACTATGTTGTACACCTGAAACTAATAACTTAAAAATTTTTTTAAAAATTCAATTTGTTATCAGAGGATCCATGACTCTACTTCCCACAAAGAGGCACTGAGAAAAGTGTCTTCTGAAATGACTTTTAAATAAACGATCTTCTGATAAAGACATACCCTAGCATATACCAATTCAAATTCCATTCACAGAAAATAATTTCCTGATGCTGACTAAAACTATTATCTTTTCTTTTCTTACACTTCTTTATTTTTCAGTTATAGTTGACATTCAATATTATATCAGTTTCAGAGGTGCAGCATAGTGGTGAAATATTATCGTTTCTAAACCCTCCCAGTCTATAGTTAAGAACATAAGCAAATCAGAAGTCATTCTTTTACATAGCCTTCTCACTAACAAAATTCCACATCATGAACTTCTAATAATGTTTCTTGTCCACAGATTAATAATAACCTAGTTCAAAACCACATCATTTCCTTTTTCTGCCTCATTTCCTTCAAAGTAAAACATAATTTTTTCTTGGACCTAGAATAAAAATTCTAGATTAACTAAGCAAATCGTTACCAGAAAGGCAATTTTACAATAATACTATTTCAGAGTACTCAAAAACATTAAACATCTGTGCGGTGTTTGTTAATACATAAAATAACCTAATATATATAGTATATAGCACCTAAGTGGAAAATTGAGTCTCTTAACTAGAAGTGCAAAGAGAAATCTCTATAGATTCCATCAGTATTGTGTTTTGTAGTCCAGTTGGGAACATTTAAAAAAATTGTGACACTTTTTTAAGTCTTGGCCGGAGGTCACAAACTGCTTGGCACAGATGTTTCATTTGGCCAATGTAGTACTTTAAAAAGTATTAAACTCAAATATCTTTAGGTGGGTCATGCCCTTTTTTTACCCGACAGGCCCTAAAAGGCATTTTACACTGCAAACCCTGGTTAAGGCCCATTCTTACAGAGATCAAAAGAGATCAAAAGATCGCCACTGGTTAGATAGGTACCAACCCCCATGGCAGTGACTTGAAAACTAAGAATACTTGTAGTTACATTCAGAAATTCTTCTAGTTTGCATGTTGGATTAATTTTAAATATACACTTTCAATGTATATATCTAACAGTGGCTCATTTGATTAGGATTGCAAAGTTGTTATAACTCATTTACAGCTGCATACTAATGAAACCAGAAAATAGAAAATTTTAAAGAACATGTTCCTATATAAAAATTTGGACTGAAGTCCTACTTTTACATTATTTTTTAAAAATTAATGACATTCAGTCAATGGTTGGTTTTTCTTCATATAAAAGGAAATGAATTTGCCCCAGGCAGTATTTAAAGAGGAACTGGTTTCTACTAATGTGTTTTAATGAATATTCATATATATATATACATACACATAGAGACACACTATATATATACACACTCAGGCTGAGCCAACTATTACTCTCATTTTTTTCAGTTCCATCACACTTTCTGGGAGATTCTATTCCACTTACAAATTAAATCTGAGTCTAAGACACAAATAACAGAACACTGAGAAGAGTTTCCTAAAGCATTAGTTCATGTACCACTCCAGAGGTGTTAGGTTTTAGGCACCGATGAGGCACAAGCTAGCTGGATTTAAAGTCCAAAGATTATTAGTTAAGTGTTCTTTTAAATTAACATGGAGGAATGCCTCCATTCAGACGGCCCCAGTAAGTACACCCTTGTCTCCAGCTTCTTCAGAACACAAATATAAGGCACCTTGCAGTGAATTTGCTTCTGGAGGCTGTGCCGCTGAACTCTCCTGGATGAGTCTTTCTGGAGGTTCTGGTGAATTCTCCCTCCATCGTGGACTGGAGTGCTGTTGGGAGACGTCCCAGAGTGAAGGACAAGGAGAAGGGAAACCCAGGGCAGATCGCGAGAGGGGATCCTCTTGAAGGCCTACTTCTTGGATACACCTGTTGGAAAGCACTTCCTTTTCTTTGGAATTCCGCCATTTCATCCTTCTGTTCTGAAACCAGATTTTCACCTATTGATAAAACAATTGGATAAAATCATCACTTACTCCATGTTAATTCACTTCAGCATTTTAAACTGTAATTTCTTCTATTATGCCTTCTACAGAATATACCTTTTTATGAGAGCCAGCCTAGCAAAAGTCTTTGTGGCTTTTCACCTGGGCTCCTTCAAAAATATCTGTGAAATTACTTAGGTATAATATCCCCACATACACTTAAAAAATAAAACAACTGTGGTGAATCAGTTATATCATGTAAGTTGGACATCTTTTAAGACTGATTTAACTCTCTTCAATATTTTAAATCATTTAGTCTGTGCTGAAGTATTTATTCAAAAGAAATGTTATCTACCAGTAATAGCATCTGTGTTAATTTTGTACCAGGTGTCAGGCCATGCACGCTACATGAATTACATAATTTGATCCCCCCAATGACTGCAAGAAGTCCTCATTTACTTGTAAGAAAACCAAGGTTCTGAGCCATAAGTCAGTTCAAGGTCACACAGCTAGTAAAATGGAAGTGCTCAGACTAGTGCCCAGGCTCTTAGAAGCATCCAGATCTCATCAGGAATTTTTGGAGACTAAATTAAGAATGCATTTTATATTGTTTTGATGAACTTCAGGCTTTCTACAGTTTCCAAGTTTGATTACTCCCAGAATTTATCTGACTCTGGTTCAATAAATAACAATTGATTGTAATTAACCCAAGTATGATGAAGGTTTCTAATTTAAGCCATACCTTCCCAGCACCCCACTGGACTCTCTTTGTACTATTAACCTCCCTCTTTACTCCCAGCGTAGTCAGCCGCGCCTGAGCAGGAAAGTTCACAATTGGTTTCCTGATATCTTAAAAGCAAATCACATTGGTTTCCTGTGCATTACGTTACATCCTTATACCAACAATTTAGTAGATACCTATTGTTAAAGCAAAAACTGAAAATATTTTACCTAAAGAATGAATCATTAAAGTTTTTCAACCAAATATTTCTCCCAGTGAAGGAAAAAATTCTGAGATAGTCTTTCTAGATTGGCAAAACAATTGCTTCATTCCTTCAACTTGATTGGCAATATTGAAAATGACTACAAGAGAATCCTATGCCAGGCAACTGAGTCCAAAAGACTACCATTCCAGTTACAATCCTCTGATTAAAGCTTTTCATAAGAAAACAGTACTAATGTGTACATAACAGCATTCAGTTTTATTCATGAACTTGTTTATTATTTGCAGTGGGCTTTTACTCCGAGAGCGCCTGCCAAGTTATTTCTAATGGGTTTTCACCATTCTGGCCTTTCTCGTCACATTCATTGTTTTTCTCTTCCCTTAGCTCTTCTGTATCTCCAGAAATTTGAGTGATGCCTCAACTTAACAAAATCACGAAAGGAGTTTCATCACAATCAACAGTATTGGGACAAAGGTATATTTGGGGGGGAAAGTTCTACTACTCAAAAAATACAAAAGTTCCACATGGATTAAACAGCTAAAGATAAAAACAAAACTATAAAAGTTCTAAAATAAAATATAACATTATCATTATATTCTTGGAGAGATGAATGTTTTATTAAGAATGACATAAAACACAGAGGCTACAAATAAAAAGGTAGAGCTGACCACATAAAAATAAGAAATTTATGTACAAAGACACCATAAACATAAACTACCCAACAGAATTAAAAGGAGGGACTCAAAAGCTTTTTAGTTTTATACAGTTCCATCTGTTTATCTTTGCTTTTGTTGCCCTTGCCCAAGGAGACATCTCTAAAAAGATATTACTAAGACCAATGTCAAAGGGTTTTCTATGTTTTCTTCAAGTTTTATGTTTTTAGGTCTTTTTAGAATTAAAAATTAGATTTTATATCTTTTCACAGAGAGGATAAGGGAGGAAGAAAGAGAGGGGGAGAAACATCTATGTGAGAGAGAAACATCAATCGGTTGCCTCTTGTACTCACTCCAGGCAGGGACCAAACCTACAATCCAGGACAGGCATGTGCCCGGACTGGGATTCAAACCAGTGACCTTTCACTTTGTAGTACCATGTCCAACCAACTGAGCCACACTAGCCAGGGGTTCAGGTCTTATGTTTGAATATTTAATTCATTTTGAGTGTATGTTGTATATGGTGTAAGAAAGTAGTCTAGTTTCATTTTCTTTGCATGTGTCCATCCAATCTTCCCAACACCATTTATTGAAGAGACTGTCTTTAACTCAATATGTAATCTTGCCTCCTTTGTCACACATCAATTGACCGTATAAATGAGGTTTTATTTCTTGGATCTCTATTCTGTTCCATTGATCTATATGTCTGTTTTTGTGCCAGTATCATACTGTTTTGATTATTAGAGTAGTAGTATAGTTTGAAGCCAGGAAGAGTGATACCTCCCACTTTGTTCTTCTTTTTCAAGATTGTTTTGGCTATTCCAGATCTTTTCTGGTTCCATGTACATTTTAGGATTACTTGTTCTTGTTCTGAGAAGAATGCTGCTGAGAGAAGATATTCGCAAATAATACATCTAACAAAAGGTTAATATCCAAAGTATATATGGAACTCATACAACTCATATTTTAAAAATGGATAAAAAACTAGCGGAGGACCTGAATAGACATTTCTCCAAAGAGATCATACAGATGGCCAACAGACATGTGAAAAGAAGCTCACCATTAATAATCACCATGAAAATGCAAACCAAAACCACAATGAGGTATTACCTCACACCTGTCAGAATGGCTATTATCAAAAAGTCAATAATTAACAAGTGTTGAAAAGAACGTCAAGAAAGAGAAACTCCATGTGCTATTGGGACTGTAAATTGTGGTAGGCACTATGGAAAACAGTATGGAGGTTCCTCAAAAAATTAAAAATTATTCATCCAAAGAAAACAAAAACACTAATTTGAAAAGATATATGCACTGCTATGTTCATTGCATTATTTACAATAGCCAAGACATGAAAGCAGCCTAGGTGTCTGCTGATAGGTGAATGAATAAAGAAGATTGTATGTATGTACACACACATACAATCACTAAAATATTTTACTAAAATTACTAAAATTGGGCTAAAATTTTAGCCAAAAAATATATAATTTGCCAATCTGACCAAAAAATAGGTATAATTTTGATTTGATTCATTCATACCTGACAGCTATTGTTGTGTTGGCTGTTGTCATTGTTTAATTCGACAACCTAAAGGGAAAGAGGTCAGTGCCCCTGACTAAATAGTCAGGTATTACATGTTTTAAAAATTCTTGTGACATACTGGTTGAAAATTGCTGAGTTAGAAGGTATTATCCTAAGTGAAGTAAGTCAGGCAGAGAAAAACAAACACTGTACAGTTTAACTCATATGTGGAATCTAAAACAAAACGAATGAACAAAAAAAAACAAAATAGAAATGGACTTGTAGATATAAAGAACAAACTGATGGCTGCCAGAGGGGAGGTGGGTGGGGGAATGGATGAAGAGGGTAAAGGGGAATGAGCAGTATAGACTTCCAGTTATAAGACACATAAGCCATGCACAGTGTACAGAACAGGGGATACGGTCAATAACATTGTAATGACTTTGCACGGTCATGGGTGGTTACTAGGCTCATTGTTGTGATCACATCATAAGGTATATAAATGTCATATCCTTATGTTGTGTGCCTGAAATTAACACTGTACGCCACCTATAATTTTAAAAAAGCAGGGGCTCAAACACAGTTGTATACCCGTGTTCTTACCAGCATTATTCACAAAAGCCAAAAAATGGAAGAAACCCAAGTGCCCATTGATGGATGAATGGGTAAACAAAATGTATACACATACAATGAAATAACATTTTATGTATAAAAAGTAAGAAAATTCTGACACAGACTACAATATGAATGAACCTTGAAGATATTATGCTACATGAACTAAGCCAGTCACAACAGGACAACTACAGTATAATTCCACTCATATAACTTACCTAGAAGAGTCAAATTCATACAGACAGAAAGTAGAGAGGTGTTTGCCAGGGGCTTGAGGGAGGAACAGGTAGACATAGTTTAATGAGTAAAAGGTTTCAGTTTTGCAAGATGAAAGAAGTTCTAGAGAGGGATGGTGGTGATGGTTGTACAACAGTGTGAAAGTACTTTATGCCAGCAAATCAAACATTTAAAAGAGGCTGAAATGGTAAATTTTATGTTATGTATATTCTACCACAATAAAAGTCACAAACTTGGAGAGGATTTCTGCAACAATTATAACAGGAAAATGTTACTAACCATAATATTCCAAAATTTTTATTAACAGCCAAAATAATTGCTACATATCAATGAAAAGAAAATATGATACCAAAAATATGGTTCAACCATGAAGAGGCTAATTCACAGATTAAAAACAGCCAGTAAATTGATTAACAGACCTTCAAGTTCTGGTAATTAAGGAAATTTTAAAAAATCATTGCCAATAATGTTGGCAACATTTTTAAAAATTATAAACAGTGGAGGGTTTGCAAAAAGGGACTGTGTTATTGAGTGCAAATTTGATATAATTCAGTATTTTGATGAAATATATATTTGGGAAAAAATTTAATCTATCACAATTTAAAATATCTATATACTTTCACATATAAATCCCACTCCTAGGTCCCTATCTTACAGAAGTATTTTAAAAGTGCATAAAGATATGCAACAGTGAAACTTGGAAGTGACTTAAAGTTGAGAATGCTCAATAAATTATGACATATGTATGCAATTATTGTTATGAGATACTAAAAAAGAATGAGGTAAATCTGTAAGTACTGACATGGAAGGATGCATCCCATGACAGCTGAATCAGGGAAAAAAGCAAAGTGCAAAACAGCAGGCATTGTCAGCGCATTTTTAAAACAGCCCAAAACTGGGAACAACCCGGATGCCCACCATTAACATGAATAAACCGGCAGGAGAAGTGATGCTGCACAGCAATGAATACGAATGAGCTACCGCTCCGTGCCGCAACACAAATGAATCCCACAGATGCAATGTTAAGTAAAAGAAGCTCTATACCAGAGAATAGGTGCTAAATGATTCTATTTGTACAAAAACAGGCAAAGCCGATCTATGCCATTAGAAGTCAGGACAGTGGAAGGAGCAGGTAGTGACGAGGAGGGAGGCAGGGGGCCACTGGCTCAGGTGATGTCGGAATGAGTGATCTGTGTGCTGGTTATATAGGTAATTTGTACTGCGCTTCAGAATGGAGTCAGCCCGTTTTCCTTTAAAATTATACATGCACAATTCCAGGCCTCAGCTTCTCCACTTGTAAAGCAGCAATACTAAAAGTAGCTATCTCATAGAGTCACTGCAAAGATGAGTGACACTGAACTTGAGGGCACGCAGTAGTCACTATGTAAGTGCTTATGCTATTACATATCAGTGCATACAGAACACACAAATTTGTTTTTAAAAAATACATGATATACCAGTAAACTCAAACAAGAGCCATTTACAAATGATAGTTATCTGACAAAGGAACAAGAACACACAATGGGATGAAGAGAGTCTCTTCAATAAACTGTGTTGGGAAAATTGGACAGATACAGGCAACAAATGAACCTAGACCACTAACTTACACCATACACAAGAATAAACTCAAAATGGATTAAAGACTTAAATGTAAGCTTCGAAACCATAAAAATCCTAGAAGAAAACACAGGCAATAAAATTTCAGACACTTCTGGTAGCAATAATTTTGCAGATATATTTCCTAGGGCAAGAGAAACAAAGAAAAAATAATTAATGGGACTACATTAAATAAAACAGTTTTGTACAGCAAAGGAAGCCATCAACAAAATGAACGGGGAGAATATATTTGCCAATGATATACCTGATAAGGGGTTAATTTCCAAAATATATAAAGAACTTATACCATTCAACACCAAGAAGACCAACAACCCAATTAAAACATGAGCAAAGGACCTGAATAGATACTTCTCCAGAGAGGACATACAGATGGCCAATAGACATACAAAAAATGTTCAATGTCATCAGAGAGATGCAAATTAAAACCACAGTGAGACATGACCTCATGCCTGTCAGAATGGCTATCATCAGTAAATCAACAAACAAGTGCTGCTGAGGTTGTGGAGAAAGGGTAATTGTGCGCTGGTAGGAATGCAGACTGGTGCAGCCACTGTGGACAACAGTATGGAGTTTCCTCAAAAAATTAAAAATGGAACTTCTATGATTTCACCTTTAACAGGAACCTAAACAACAAAACAAGCAAAATATAACCAAAGATACTGAAATAGAGAACAGGCTGACAGTGACCAGAGGGGAAGGAATTTCAGGGGGAAAGGGGAAGGGTTTACAGGAACAAGTATAAAGGACACATGGACAAAAACAAGGGAGGGGTAGAAACAGGAGGGAGGTGGGGAGGGCTGGGGGAGGTGGGCTGGAATGGGAGTAAAAGGCAGAAAACTATACTTAGACAACAATTAAAATAAAAAATTAAAATAAATAAAACTATGGCACATTTACACAATGGAATACTATGCAGCAGAAAGAAAGGAGCTCCTACCCTTTGGGACAGCATGGATGGAACTGGAAAGCATTATGCTAAGTGAAATAAGCCAGACAGTGAGAGACAAATACCATATGATCTGACCTTTAAGAGGAGCCCAATCAACAAAACAAACAAGCAAGCAAAATATAACCAGAGACATTGAAATTAAAACAATCTAACAGTAACCAGAGGGGAGGTGGAAGGGCATAATGGGAGGGGAGGGTTTTCAGGAAAAGCTATAAAGAACACATGGACAAAACCAAGAAGGGGTGGAATCAGGGGAGGGAGGTGGGGATGACTGGGGCTGGGGGGTAGTTGTAGGGGGGAATGCAGACCACTGTACTTGAACAACAATAAAATAATAAAAAAAGAAAAAGAAGGGAAAAAATGTAACTGCTTTTTGACCTTGCAATCCCACCTCTGGGAGAAACCCAAAACACTAATTCTAAAGAATATATGCACCCCTATAATCATTGCGGTGTTATTTACAACAGCCAAGATCTGGAAACGGCCCAAGCATCCATTAGTCAATGAGTAGATAAAATAGCTGTGGTAAATCTATACAATGGAATACTACTCAGCTGTAATAATGAAGGAAATCTTACTTTTCCAACAGCATGGATGGACCTGGAGATTATTATGCTAAGTGAAATAGGCCAGTCAGAGGAAGACAAATAACATATGATCTCACTTACATGTGGAATCTAGTGAACAAAATAAACTGACAGACAAAATAGAAGCAGAGGCATGAACACATGGAACAGACTGACAGCTGTCAGAGGGAAGGGGGGTGGGGACTGAATGAAAGAAGGTGAAGGGACTAAGAAAAAAATGTGTGTATATACCACACAGACACAGACAACCGTGTGGTGACAGCCAGACGGTCAGGGGGGTGGGGGTAGGTGGAGGTGGGCAAAGGGCGGGGGAATGGGGACTGAAAGAGACTTTGCTTGGAGCAATGGACACCTGATGCAGAGCACACATGATGTTTTGTTGAGTTGTGCACTTGAAACCTGTATGGTTTGGTGAACCGGGGTCACTTCAATAAGTTCAATTTAGAAATGATAGCAGTAACCTAGGAGTTAGATTGTAAAGTGAGTAGGTGACTTTTCATTTTTAACTTTACTAATTTCTCTTTTGTTTGAATTTACCATAAAAAACACCATGTATTAATTATGTAATTAGATATATGTGCAAATAAGGAAATGTTAAATTACTTCTAAGATGTTTACCAAATTCAATTTAAAAAAAGCGTTCATTCCTGAAGTACTTGAATTTTTAAAACAATGTAATCACATAAAACTATGTACCTATGGATAAGAACTGGAAGATAGCATTCAAACAGGAAGATAGTTTGTCTTCTTGGAATGAAGAGATTATGCTCACCCCCTCATAAATACTCTTCAATATGCTGGCTGCATTCTCCTTTCAATTGTCAATTTTTAAGAAGACTGTATGTACTACCAGAGATCCTCACACTTTCTCAGAGCACTATCAGATCAAACCCAGCCACTTTTCATCTTTTAATACCTACCTCAAGTTCCTATTTAACCAAAGGCCCCCTGACCTCCAAAACCAGCGCATTTGCTCCTCCCTGATTCTGGAGTTTCTTGTCTGTACCAGTCCCACAGAGGCCAGGTCTCCTGGCCCCGCTGTGGTCCTCAGGCCTCACCCTTCCTCTGAGGATCACAAAGTCCCATCGCTAGACTCCCCATGTGCATGCGGACCAGTTACAGAGCTGTCCTTCCCAGAGACAGGAATGATCATAAGGCCCGAGAGATACATAACTTTGAGGACTACTGACCTATCTCCTTTACCTGGCAGCATTTCTAACCTACTAGGTGATGTCTCCTATACTGTTGTCTTACACTGTTATCGAACTGTTTGTGAGCTTCTGCTTTGTTTTCCCAGGTGGTTGTACAAATTCCCAGGGTGCAAGTAGTGTATCTTAATCAGTGTTTATTGATATTCCCGCTTACTGCTTACCTAGCAGTGTCTTGCACACCGTAGACCATCCAGATATAGCTACTGATTTATCTTCCATATACCCCAAATTGCTCTGTGGCATAGAAAGAATTTCTATATTGGTCCCTGATTTTAAAGTTAGAAACTGAGGTATGCAGCCATCAATGAAGGTTAGGAACTCATCAATACCACTCACGAGCAAAGCACAGACTGGCTGATGCAGGCCCAGGACCTCTGCCGTGCCACATACTGCTTCCTGTGACTAGAAAAAGCTGGGCGACAGAGGGGAAACAGGTCACTTTCCCAGGGAGAGCAAGCAGGGTTAAGGAGAGTTTCATACAAAAAATAACTGGTTTAAATAAAATCCAATGTTAGAAACCAGGTCACTTGTATCAAGGGGAAAACAGAGTGCGATGGTTAACACAGAGCCTCTGCTAGCCCTTCAATGCCTTGATGCTAATTTAAAAAATCCAGGTGGATGTAGCCCTGTACCAAGAAAGCCAGCTTGGAGAGCAGAGCACCTGCTGCATTTCAGTCACTGTCATCCCCCTTAGCCAAGTGCCCTTGCACAGTGAATACCCTTCCCAACTGTACGTGGTGGCTCTAGGTTAAGGAGAATGCAAACCCTGCAGTCGGGATACCTGCAGAGGGACACTGGACCTACGTTTCCTCCTCTATGTTTCTTCATCTACACAATGTGGATGGTTACACTGCTTGCTTCAAGTGGTGATTAGAAGGAATAAATAGGAAATGCTAGCACCTTATGCAGTTAATTATTTATAATTAGCAGGCCAATCTTTAAATGGAGTATTCTGTGCTTCCTAAAAGGTCACAATGTCTCATTCAAAATTATATGAAGCACTGAAGTGCACGAAAGGTGTGTAAGTGTTGCAAATTGGAAATTACTTAGCTGTACCTGACATAAACCCAAAGTGCAAAATAATGAAATTATTAAGAGGCATTTATGAGTCATGCATTCATGCCTTGGTTTTGGATTGGAAATGAAGAAAAAGACAGGAAAATTGGTTTCTTTTCTGCAGGAAAATAAGTAGCCTGCTTTTCTAAAAACTGAACAAACAATTTAATGATGTAAATGCCACATCCTTAACATTTATGCTTATTTGGGAAGAATTAATAAGGCAAAACCTAGACCTCTAAGCACATGGACCTATTTCCAAAGAGGATTTGTGATATATATTTCCACCCATTAAAAAAATTATGAAAATCACTTCAATAAACGCTTCAGGGTCCAGCCTAGTACAGCAAATATTTGGCACATGGATGTTTTCATCGCACTCCTTCAGAACTCAGGAGCGGCGACACCATCCAGCTCCTTAGTACCTGTGATTCCTTCAGTCCCAAGTTGATGGCAAGTTTCTTTCGGTCTATTTTGCTGATATATTTCTGCTTCTGAAACATTTTCTCCAGAGCCTTTCTCTGGTCCTCAGAAAAGACGGCTCTTCTTAAAATACCCCTCCGAGCTTTGGAATTGGAGTCCTGTGTCAGGAGGGGCAGCACCTTCTCCTCTCCTACGAGGGAAGAAAGATACAAAAGCTTTAGTGAGGAGAAGTCAGTCTGTCTTTCCAGGGCAGCATCCTCCTTGTCTGTACCATGGCTCGATTATCTCATCTCTGAACTCTGCATGCTTAGAGCAGTGCTTCTTGACCAATTTTTGGTGTTGGCCTCTGTTAAGAATCTGACCAATGCTCTTTGCCCTCCCAATTCTGTGTGCTGTGCCAGAAAGTCCATGGTCCCAGCTAATGAAACTCCAATGCAGAACAAGTGGTAGGTCATTTAAACACTTTGGTTTTCTCTAATTCTTCATTTACTTATTCATTCATTTTCTCCAGAAATTTTCAACACTCATCATATGCCAGGCACTGTGTTCAATGCTACACACTGAGAAACAATACGGATATCTTGTATCACACACATTACCTGTAAAATCTAGTGAAAGGTGTTTATTCAACTAGCATCACAAGTATAATAATGAAGTATTCCTAAGCAGGGTACTTTAAGAGCACAAAACAAGGAGTAAACTGGGATGTCAGGGGAAGCTTACAAGAGTCAGAGATGTTTTATCAGAGAAGAGAGGTTTGGAAAACCCCCGATCACCACCACCACAACCACCATCCCCCCAAATCAATTGATCACACACTCCTTCATGTCTGAGACATTTACTACTTTTTCTGCTTTTCTGTGGCTAGCACAGCACTGGTTCCCACCCTCTAAGAGTTTCATTCACAATTCATTCATTCAGCTTCCTAGTTGTGATGGGGGATCCCAATCCCCATAACCTATGAATATGTTACATTACATAGCAAGGGGGAATTAAGGTTACAGACGGAATTATAGTTGCTAATCAGTTGACCTTGAGATTAGAAGAGTATCATGTAATATCCAGGTGGGCCCAATGTAATTACAAAGGTCCTTATAAGTAGAAGAAGAAATCAAAAAAGAAGTCATAGTTGGAAAGAGATTTGAAGATGCTACACTTCTTGCTGTGAATATGAAGGAGGATGGAGCCACAAGCCAAGAAAGGCAGGTGATTGCTGGAAAAGGAAAGGGGACCCATTTTCCCCTAGAGCCTCCAGAAGTAATGCAGTCCTACTGACACCCTAATTTTAGTGCAGTGAGACCACTGCAGGCTCCAAACTTCTGTAAGTATAAGATACTAAGTTTGAATTGTTTTAGGAAACTAAGTTTGTGAACATTTGTTACAGCAGCAAGAAGACACTAATACAGTGGGTATCCCAGACAATTAGCACACGGTCCCTGCCCTCAAGGAGCTCACCCTCTCGTGGGAGGACTGACACATGACCAACCCTCCAAAAATAGTCATCAGGGGAGTGGGGATGCCGGCTTACATTTTGGTGCTCAGTCATTATTTTTAAATAAACAAGCAAATGAATAGACATTTCATACAGACATTAAGTACAAGACTAGAATGATCTGTAAAAAGCTCTGGCATCAAAGAGGAGAAAATGATGAGCTCAGAGAAAATAGTCATGTTGAGCCAAGTCTAAAATAACAAACCAGTTCAAAAGAGAAAGAACCAAGGCCAAATCAGGCAGAGTAACTAGAATGTCTAAAAGCACTATGGCGCAAAGGAATAAAGTCTGTCCAAGGATAAGTAAGCAGGCTGCAAGGCTGGGGAAGGCCATGAATCAGAGAGAGCACTGCCAACCATATACAACCTGCAGCTGGGCTTTGTTTGGTTTTAGAATGTTGATTAGGAATGATGATTTAATTGTCCACATTTATTAACTGGGAGGTTTCATATAAAGTCCAGGTTTCCAGTATCTCTTCAAAGGTAACCACACTGGCTCACTTTCCCATGAAGCAAATGGCTACCAGAGTGAACAGTGGGAGCTCCCTTCAGAGGGAACACGTGGCCCCCAGTTCCTCATAGCCTCACCTAGCTTGCTCTCTACCTGCAAGGCTCTGGAAGACATCTGGACCTCTGGCATAGGGATGATGGAATGGAATCGAGCCAGGTCACAGAGGACTACAAGAATTTGGGACACTATCCAATATGTAGTGAAGATCGAAAGAAGATGTTTAAGCAGGGTGTGACATGATAATGAGAAACATAAGCATACTCTGTGCATTATTTCATTTAATCCTTCCAACCAATCACTGCTATGAATGCTACTATAATTCTCCCCATTCTATAGATGAATAAAATGAAGCCCAGATGGCTTAAGTAACTTTATCCAAGGACACATGGGTAGGGTTTCAAACCCAGGAAGAATGAATGCAAAACAAAGGCTCCTAAACCTACATAATACTCACACTCTCCTGACTTGTATTTTAGAAAGAGAATGTCAATAAATAAACCTTGTTAATTCTACCTCTGTAACATGATAGCTCCCTTTTCTATTTGTCTAAAAGACTGCACACATCTCCCAGTGAGTCCCTCAGCCCTGGGTTACCAGTCCTTCTGGTTCATCCTCACACTGCAAGAACCACCACGGGCCTCTCCCTCTTTCCTTCCAGCTCCGTAACCTTCGCATCTCCTTAGAAATGCCATAGCCCCTGGGGTGTAATCATGCCAAATTCCTTACAGAGGTCCATTTTTATTGATGCCCTGTCCATTCATCCTCTCATTGGATCATAGTCAATTCTCCATTGAGAGGACCACCTTTTTTTTTTTGCCTGTCTCGTGCTAAGGTCATATGTTAAAGTCAGGTTTTGACCATTGAATTCACTATTTCTTTATCAGAGATTTAAGTAGTTTTATGGAATATTGGTCAATAATAAAAACTATTCTAAATATCTCTGTATGTCCATCTTTTTCTAAATGCTTTTCTTCCCTAAACTTTCCTTGATACAGAGACCTTGGAATTGGCCCTTCTGCAATCTTTCACAGCACAGAATTACTGGGTGGGATGATGTTTCTCTAGGAAAGCTCAGGACAAAGGACTTGGAATTATGGGAAAACTGGGCTTGGGTCTCAGCACTTACAGTGTGACTTGGAGCAAGCGACTCTTTCAGCTCATCTTACGTGGTTGATCTAAGGATATGATGAAATAGCACAAGAAAATTGCACTGCCAAGCCTACAGTAAAGATTCCACAAATCTATTTTACTTCTCCTTGTTGGATTTAATTTGATTCTTATAAGAATCATATGCCACAGACATCCTCTGTACAGATGACGTGTTCAGAGTGGTTAAGGTCCACAGCTACACAAAGGACACAGAGCTCAGCTGGTGACAAGGCTTTCTGAGTCCAAATGCTGGGATCCTTCCTCTGCCCCACACTGCCCCTTTATTCAGGTGTATTGGGCCAAAACTTGGAAGGAAGAAAACATTTACAAGCACAGCCAGAGCTCCTGCCTGTGCCTATAGGCTTCTGCACCCTGTCCCGGGTCAGTCCGTGAGCCTGGACTACGTGGCACCTCCTGTACTGCCTTGCAATTGTCTCCTCCAATTCCAGTGTACCCTTCCCAGTTGATATTTTGATTCTAGAACTCTTAGTTTATAAATATATCCAATCTATCCTTATTATATATTAAAAGTTAATATCTATTATATATCCATATATATTAAAAGTTAAATATGCAAAGGTAAAGTACATTATGCTATATCCACTTGGTGAAATTTTCAAGAGCTACTAAAGATGAGGACTATGAAGATCAAGCAGCAGCAAACAAATATACTATCATACACATACCATCTAAGACATATACTATGCTTACAACTAAGCAAAATTCAAAGAAAAAAGATTGAAAAGCAAAAATAAACACTAAGATAGGCTACTGTTGGAGAGTTATGTACAAAAAAATTCATCTCCGCTCTACTTGAGTCTTGTTCTACTGTCTAAGGAAAACAGCAAATACTCCAGCAAACTTTTTGGGAATAATCCTGCAGAGTGATGGAGCTGCTGCTGAGCGACAACTGAAGAGGAATCCAATCCATCCTTCAGGTGCTCACAGTTGACAGGGATAGGTCCAAGAAGAATACAGACAGCCACAATCCACTGAGATAGATACCCACAGACCAGAGCAGAGAAAGTATTTAGAACACCAGATAAGAAGTCACTTAGTCTTGGAGGCCAACAGAGTAAGTCCTAAGAAAAGAGCAGCTAGAAGAATAGCAGTTCCCCTTGCTGACAACCTAGACAAAGCAGGCAGAGCAGAGGGATGAACATTTGCAGGCACACGAGAGGGACGAGGACAGTGCGAAACATGGTGGATCTGAGAATCTTGCCCAGTGTGGTGTTTCCAGATTGCAGGGTATGAATGGGGAGAACTCAGGAGATAAACTGGGAAGGCACATTAGGGCCGCAGTGACTGGAACAAGTTTAGGTTATAACTTGCCACAGAGGAAAGAAAGCCTTTCAAGGAGGACCTGACTTAGAAAAGTCAGTATCTTCTGAGTTAATAAAACTTTTTGTACCTCTATAGAAATGCAAAACAAATTTATGGACCTATAAGGCTAGTTTTTAAAAAATATATACATATATATTTTTTCTAAGTAGAGGTTTTAGAAGTAGAAGTCATGATTCTACTTGTTTTAGCCCGTTCTTCACCAAGATCAATATGTTTAAATAAAACAATGGAGTAACACATTTAAATGACTCCAACGGCTTTTCATAGAAACACATAGGTTTTGCTAATGAACTACTTTTAAGTAAAGAGAAACAAGATGCTCATCAAGGGAGTCTATCAGTAAGTTATTCTCAACAATGTGGTGCATACTAACACTAACATACTAATACTAAACCAGACTTCATTCTCTGAAGGAGGGACCTGGAGTGGCTGTGAGGGCCAAAGGGCTAACTTCTGGGTCTCACCCTCAGGTTTCAGCGCTCTGTAACACACACAAATAGAACCAACGAACAAGCAAAAAAATTCAGTAGAGATAAAGAATATGACACTCTTCCTTTCCTTGCTGGTTGCCTGGTTCCTCTCAGCACTGCCCTCAATGCACAAGTCGTGCACGTTTTCATGCAGTGATGTGCCTCGTCACTCTGCCAGAAGCTGCTTCGACCACTGACGCCCCCTTGCATGTCTGACCCGTAAGTATTTCACAAGCTCTCTCTGGACCTAACCATTAGCCACACTCATGAACTCACACTATTTTCATATTTCTGAAGCCTCTGAATACGTGCTCAAATTTACACCTGCAAAACAAACATGGACTTCAGGAACTTGGTGGTTCAAAAATCTCTCAAATGCTACTGAAAATTTATAAGCAACAAACACCTCTAACTATTCCTATGTTCATAATAAATGTCTGACTTGTGTAGAAACTTCCAGGTGACTACCGTTCACCTGGGAATATCATTATGGTTATTATTTTATAATGAAGCTTTCATATATATTTGGGGCTCAACATGTGCTGATATGTGTGCAAACTGCACACAGCATGTTGCATAGTCTTTACAACCATCACCAGCTGTATGTAGTATCACCCCTGTTTTTCATAGGGAAAAACTGAGGCCATTGAGGTTATACATCAGAGCAGAGTGAGGCCAATCAGCGCTCTTTAAAACTATACCAAAGACTGTCAAAGCTATAAGTGGCTAGGGAAAGAAGTCAGCAGGTGGGGAAGAGTCCAATTAGAAGGGCAGAATGACCTAGGGTAGAAACGATCTCAAAGACATGATTCCCTGGATCCTGAGAAGTCATCCAAATGCAATGGCCCAGGGAATCCCCATGTGCAGTGGGCGTAGTAACGGGCACTAGTACAAATGAAGGTGTGCTGTGTGGGGATGGTACTGTTTGGGGAAAGCTGGGGCCGGGGGGAGTATGGTGCAACAGAAAAACACAGGATTAGAGTGCAAGCCTCAGCCTCTCCCTCCAGAAAACATGTCTGAACTCTGAAGACAGGTCATTGCTATTCATTACTGCCAGCAAGCCCTAGAGAACAAAGGGGTACCTGACACAGTCACTTTCTACACATCAGCCCAAGAGCCAAGAACTGCACTACAATCCATCACAGTCCCTTCCCAGGAACCATGTGCTAGTACTTTGTGTGATGTTCAGACCCACCATGACTCATTGGATTATTGACCCCATACTGCTTCAGGAGCCCTGTAAAGGGCTTTGGACCATTCATGTCCTTGCTCCATTCTGAGCTCCTGGGCCCCACCATGGCAATGGCCTTGCTGATTCCTGTTCTCTACTCCCCACCTAGGGGGATCACAGCAACCCAAAGAGAAGGCCACTCCTAATCATCTCTGCTGCTTCAGGTTTTTTTCAGAGTTTACACAGGCTTTCTGTATTAAAGACTAATTGATGACCCAATATGCCTGTGGCTGTAAGGAACTTACAGCACAAGTCTATGGAGCAACATTGGGTCTACATCTCTCAAGGCTTTTAGTAAAAAAAAAAAAAAGATGTCAGAATAGCTCAAGTCAGAGATTACCAACAAACCTTTCAGAGGCAGCTTCCTTTCATTCCTTTGTACAGATTCAAGAGTAGCTTCTCAGAGCTTAAAGAGACGGATCATTTGCTTAATGCAGGCCTCTCCACCAGGCCAGCTAAGAGGCCAAAGGCCTCCATTAACTATTTCTTCAAAGGTAAGTCATTTTGAACCACGACTCCGTCTCCTTCCTGGTGTTAGCTTTCCTCAAACAGGGGGTGGTTCTTCTCTGTGGGCTCATCTTTTTCTGCAATAATACCCAAACAGCGGTAACTTCCTGTCACCCATTTTTCACGGTTTTCTCAATTTCTCTCCTGTGAAGAGCTTCCTTACTCTTCTTATTTTCAAGTGTGGAGTGTGTGTGTGTGCGTGTGCATTTTATGTAATTCCTGTGAATTTTGGGTTTGAGAGAAAAGATAGAGCCCACCCCATTTAAACTAGAAGTTATCTTCTAATCTCTATATAATCTAGTATTTGGGAATGCTATATGATAATATTTCATTATTGCACAGTTTGATTTTCTTAAAATGTTTCCCTTATATTAAGCCCAAATTCAATTTCCACTAAACTCTACTCATTGGGCCCAAGTCTATCCTTTGTATCTATAATGAATACAGCATATCTAATTTGAAGATAACTTTCATGTTCTCCATATTAGTTCTCTTCTCCAGGCCAAAAATACTCAACTGCTTTCAAAAATTCATGACCAGTCACATATTAGTTGCTGACTACCTCCTGACCTGGTTTTCATATGTGAATTTGTTCAATCTGCCTTTTAAAGTGGGCCTCCGGAACTGAACAGGCGTAGGCAGTCTGATCTTTATAGAGTCTGACAGGACTATTATCTCCCTGGTTCTGGATATTCCATTTCTAAAAGCACAATTCAAAATCCCTACATCATTCCTTAGACACATACGGAGCTACTAGTACAACCCTTTCCTACTTCATTCTATGCGTCCAATTCTCTCGCTCCCCTATTCTGTACCTGTGCATTAGTTTTGGGGGAATTCAGTATTAGCTGCCCTGTTAGATTTCATGTTATGTTCAGGCGAGGGGTGTAGTCAAGATCAGGGACAAGCACCTTATACCACTAGGTAGTTCCCCTCCCCAACCCCCACTACTTATGAACATTTAGGGAGAAGGGAACTCCATTCCAGAAACATTACTCATATACTTTCACTGCCTCTGTAGAAATGCTGAATAGAACCATCAACTTGGAAAATCTATTGTCTGTGAGTCTCTGCCTCCTTTAAACATTTTTCCTGGTTGACCGAGTGTCATTTATCTACGGAGCACCCCTCCCTGCACTACAGAGAAGTCAAAACCTACATTCAACTTACTGCACAAACCCGATTATGTTTTCGACAAAATAATTAGGCTTCTCTCTCTATTCGAACACAATGCTGCATCCTTCTGAAGACAGTGGAGTGCCAAAAAGAAATCCTTATAAAAGAAACTTCTGTGCTGCCTTTTATGAACTTGCATAGGTCTTGTCAGTTTCGTCAGCCCACTCACTACTCCCGCTGAGAGCACAGGCAGTCAGTGGGCAAGGATGCTACCCAGAGCATTGCCCTCTTTGACAGTAATGCCCGCAGGACCAACCTCCATGCACAGTGACAACAATGATGTCCCTCCCCTGCTGCCTTCAAGAAAATCCTAAAATCAAATTTGGAGAGTATATTATGTTCTTTTAAGTTTTAACAAAGAAGGGAAGAAAGTAAAATTAAATGTAGACTATAAGGTCACCTCCCCCAAAAAGGCAGAGCTACTTGTCCTAGAATATTTCCCTGCTGCTCCACATTTAAACTCTGTCTTTTAATCCAGAACATTTTCAAAAGGTCAAATGCAAGTTGGGTACTCAGAGACAAAACAAAACAAGCATCTGATGAATTCAATGAGCTATTCTACATAATTAAGTCTCCTGTACTTTTCTCAGGTAGTTTTTCTTAAGGTCATTCTATGCATAATTTCCACAACTTTCCATTTCCTCTTAGCTGAGAAATGTGTTATTTCAAAAAGAGCCTTATGGATGTAATATCAAAGATTTTCCTTACACCACTTCGAGGGAGGGGAGAACTTTTACCACTGCCTTTTAATTGTTCCCCCCTGTAAGGGCTGTGCTTAAATAGCCCATTACAGTATTTATTATATGTGGGAAGGGCACTGGATGAATGATTGTTTCCACATTGCAACGAGTCAATCATCCATCTAAAAGTTAACAAGAAAAACTAAATCAATTTTAAACAAGTGAATCGTGTTAAAAGAGTCAAAATGATGTTTCACTTGCAAGCTACGGGCATGTTGATCTGATCCTACACTTTCTGAAACAGCTAAGCCAATATTGTGAAACGATAATGAGGGCTGTTGATTTCATCACTTATTAAACATCTTAGTACAAATGTTAATTTTGGCTCTCCGACCTGAAACACAATACGAGATTACTTCGACTGTTCATTTTCTTTCTTTTGTGCAATGGGAAAAAAATTAAATGCTTGGGCATGAAAATTGCTCCTATTATTAAAAAAAGAGAAGAAAAGGGGGAAAATCTAGTAAACGCCTTAAATAAAAATGATTACTATGCAGACATAAGCCTTATTAACTGTTCCCTGGCATCATGGTTATTTATGTAAAAGTCTTTATTGACAGCATAAATCCACCATTTAATCATTATTTGCTGCCAATACAATGAACATTATAAACAAGAAAATAAGGAATTCATTTCAGAATTGTAACTAATGAGACACCAAAGTTTATTTAAACCACTCCTGGCATTGCTAAGCTGGTGTAAAATGCCAAGTTTAGAGCTAAAAGGAAACCCAGTGCAGCATTCTCGATCCCCAGTCTGAGCTGTGCTGATTTTCCGCTTGTGTGCTGTATTCAATAAAAAAGATAAGCATGAGAACTCAGAAGCCTCCAGAGATGGACACAAATTACAGCCGTTACACCAAAAGCACAAGGTGGGAAGGACTGAGAAGCAGATGGAAGAAAATGAGACTTGCTTGAAGTAAATTTTCAACCAATTAAGAAGAAGTTATCTAGGAAATGTCTGTGCAACTATTTTTATGAGTTCTACTTATTAAACTGGCCTGGGAACTAGAGCACTTGTATGATTTAGAGACTTATTAAGACACTACTAGAGAACAGACATACACACACACGAACACATACATGAATGTCCCCACCTGTGCATGGAATTTTTTGGTCCACTCCCACTTACCTAAATTCCATTGCCAGAGGTTTTCTAAAGCAGGAGACAGGGTTACATCGAGGTGAAATAACTGAAACTAGGTACGGGACTCTTCTAATCTTCACCCCCACAATGCAACACTAAAGATTTAATTCTGCAGAGATGCCACTATGCCACTGTCTCAAATGGTGTCAGACGTTTGGGGTTTCAGTCTCTACTCCAGCACTCTTTTCCTGATACTCAAATATCTGGTGATAAATGTCTCCTTAATCTGCACAACAGTTTTCAATTGCCCTCATGGGAGACCACCTTGAAGGAGCGCGGAAAAGGTTTAGTCATGGTTTCTATTTTTCTATTTGAATCAATACACTCTAGTTAAATGGACAATTAATAGGTCACTTCCAAAATAGTAGTGTATCTGTCCTGGTTAATAAACAATCCCCACAGTTGATAATGGGCTCTATGTATTCAGCAAGTCCTGTATACACTCAGCTCATCCACTAAATCCCCTTTCAGGTAGACAGGGTTATGTGGGAAGATGAGCTAGAATGAGTCTATAAAAGTCAGTTTCATTCACTGCTTTATTTTTCAGTCAAGTGCTTCAAATGGTGTCCAGAAATTCACTTGGAATGTGAGACAGGAGAAAAGACTGGCACACAGAGCCTTGCTTTATGACCATACAAAAGGGCAACTGACCCTTGCCCAAGCCTTTTCCATGTGAAATGGTTCCTAAAGTTCATCTGCACAGTGAAAAATCGTGGTGAGGTCGCGTGTGGATGAGTCAAGTGAAAGTGGCAATTGGTCACGGGTCTGTCGCCCATTGTGGCTGGGTCCCAGCCATGTAAAGTGCTCTGTGGGAAAGTACCAGCCCCCTCGAGAGGTGCTCAGAAGCTCGCAGCTCATTAAACGGCCAGCATTTGCTGCCTCACTTGTCAGGAATCATTCTGTCGAGCAACCGCCCTCCTGAAACATCCATAAAACACAGGCAGAGAGGCAGCCAGGCTCTGAGTTCAGCCATGATGAGCTCTGGCTTGAGCCTGACTCAACTCTTACTTCACTTTTCACCTGACAGAGTTGTTAACCTGAATAAATATTTTCTCTTGGGCAGCTGAAAGAAATGCACTCCGGGATGCTTTATCATCAACTCAAAGTCTCTGCCTACAGATTCCTACCTGATTTAGGAATCTCAAGACCGAGGTGAACTTTATTGACTTTTAGTGAGACATTTTTTCCTTTGCGTGTGTGAGTGTGTACACTCTGCAAGTTTTTGAAAGCTGTCATTCTCACTCCATCACTGCACTCTATTAAAATTGTCATGTTTGAAGAAAAGTTTTCTTGCAAATATTTCCTCCGACGCTGGCTGGTTTTCCTCAACATCACAAGGGAGGAACTTATTTATTTGTAGAATCTTAACAATTTTAAATTATTTTCTACGGACACCCAGTGACTTTCTGTGTCACACTTTAAGCTAAATGGAAATTTTACACAGCACAATTTCTTAGCCTTCCTTTTTTCTTCTTTAAGTGGGTATTGCTACACATTTCAGAAAGAGCCAAACCGGTCCCTCTGAGATCTTTTATATCAAATGGAAAACAAGTCTCCTTCCTTGGTGTGTCAGCCCTGGGTTTCCATGTCATTAGAAACGCTCACAATTGCTCAGTGTGCTGAGGTTTGATAAATCTCTGGAAACCTCCTGAATAGGATCGCTGTGATTTTTAGTGAGGAATTAGCTCCTTGCCATTGCATTACCAATTAGTTTTCCAGAGCACATTAAATCCTGCTGCTTTGGTTTACAGAACAACTGAGGCATTGCTGATGGAGCATAAAAACTTACTTGGAAAAGCAGTGGGGGATGCAGGGCGCCGACAGGACCCACCGCAGCACGCGGAGTAGAATGGCGGGGCACTCAGGAAAAAGGGTTTGGAAGGCGCTGCAGAGAAAGCATTGATCTCATTGATTAGCCATTTCTTTTAGACAATATTCAAAATTCCAGTTTCCCAACAGTCATAGAGTAAAAGCCTTTCATTTTCTGAGACTTTACTTCGTTATTACACTTACAAAATTAAAGTCCATTTAAAGCAGCCTTTATCTGTCAAAGAGCTTGCCAAATAATTTAATCAAGATTTGGAAGATGTGGTGAAAAGACTCAAATTATCAAAAGCAAAGGTAATAGTTCATTTTCTGTGTGGCCATAATTATAAGCAGTATGTATCATAAATCCAATATTCCTTTATTTAATATATCCTAGAGCAACATTACTCAGGAGAACTGTCTGCGGTGATGGAAATGTCCTCTGTCCGCACTGTCCAATATGGTGTCTATCTACTTGGGACATTTGGCTGTTAACCACTTGAAATGTAGCTAGTAATACCGAGCAACTGAATTCTTAATTTATATTATTTTAGGTTTAATTATTTTAGGTTTAAAGAGACTCATATGCTAGGGGCTATTATATTGAATAGTACAGCTTTAGATACAATACTTGCCAAGAAACAACTTGAATGTTAAGTGCTTAGGTGTAATTTTTAAAAGATTATATTACTCTACTGTTTACTTTCAGAAGGTTCTATATATAGTTGAATTCCAAAGTCAACTATATAGTAGTTAAAATAGTAAATTTACTGAGCAATTCCCTAACAAAATGCAGTTTCTCTGATCACTTTTACACATTTAAAAGTATTTGAAAAGAGTAATAACATTGCATCACAAGAGAAATCTAGTTAACCTGAAAGCATTGATGTTTATAGTATAGGGATTTACCATATAATTTTGTTCTGCTCATTTTATTAAAGTATGCTGTTTCTAATATTTTCAATACATATACATGGGCTGGTTATTATACTCTTGTAAGTAAAGAAATTTTAAACCCTGTTCCTCAGTAGATGAAAAATAGGGATACAGGATGTCATAGAACATTAATAGCTCTTTTTAAAAATTGATTTTAAAAAGAGAGAGGAAGGGAGAGAGAAACATCAATTTGTTGTTCCACTTAGTCATGCATTTATTGGTTGATTCTTGTTTGTGCTCTGACTGGGGATCAAACTCACAACCTTGGCGTATCAGGATGACAATCTAACCAACTAAGCTACCTGAGCAGGGCCCTAATATCACTTTTGTACTGAGCACTTACTTTACCCCAGCCTTTGGGTAAATACCTTAAATATACCATATCCTTTAGCATAATGAGGTTTAGTACAATATAAATATGGGTGAGATTTCCTGAAGGCAGACAATTTCCTTTTACCAGGACATACCCAGAAGAAAAACTAGCACACTCTAAATAGTCAATACATATCTGGTAAATGAATAAATGGTCTGCAAATCTAAGAAATAGGAAACTTCTGATCTCCATAGGTAAAGGGGGAAGACCAGGAATTAACCCCTTCCCTGTTGCCCTGACACACACTGAAATACAGTATCTTCCATAACAAATGCCCCAGAGAGCTACAACATGAGTTCAAAATAAATGCTTTTATTACTCTCCCTTCATATCCAATGGCAACTCTTTTCTTAGTTATATATCGTCAAAATTATTTTGATGCACGTGCATACCTTCTTTTAAGAACACAGTAATTGCAGACCTGTATTTTAATCAATGGATGAGCACCTGCTTATTTTCACCAATGCCACTGAAGGATATATCAGAATAAGTCTATTGCTCAACAAGAATTTTATAGTCTCAGGTTTCGTAATGCCTTCAAATGGCAAGCTAATTATAAATACAGGTTTTTAAAATAATATAATGGAAAGCAGTCAATACTAATGTTTTTATTTTTAATATCTGGGTTTTCAAATAAGAAAATGCTTGTCATTTTTTCTTCCCGGTTGGCACATATTATCCATTTTTATTATATATTATTATTTTATTTTTTAATTGAATTTTTTAGTCCATCACCCTGACAGCTTTTTTTCTCCCTATATCTTTCTTTTACTATTATTCTTGTTTATTCTATTACAGTTGTCCAAAAATGTCCCCTTTGCCTTCCTCCACCCAGCCCACCCCTCTCCCACAGTCAATCCCTTCTCCACTGTCCATGTCCGCAGGTCATCCATACATGCTCTTTGGCTAGTCCCCTCCCCTTCTTTTCACCACCCCCCGCCTCCCTCCCCTCTGGCAGCTGTCACTCTGTTTCATGTTTCCATGTCTCTGGTTCTGTTTTACTTGTTAGTTCATTTTACTCATTAGATTCCTCTTATAAATGAGATCACATGGCATTTGTCTCTCACTGACTGGCTTATTTCACTGAACATAATAGTCTCCAGTTCCAACCATGCTGTCGCAAATGGTAGGAATTCTTTCTTTTTGCTGCATAGTATTCCATTGTGTAAATGTACCATAGTTTTGAAAATACAACTAAACAAAGTATAAAAATGATCTATTTTGGTGTGTAAAAAGTTTAATAAAGTTTTTTTTAATTTCATTACCGTAAGTTGTTCTAATACTGACTATAAAACCATCATAAAAGTATGTCATTTCATTTAGATTTAATATCTTCTGTTATGAGAGCATGGCATTATTTGGAAAGAGTTATATCTTCCATTATCTCTGTGAATATATTAAGTACTTGAACAATAAAAATATATTGTATGCATAAAAGTTGCCTCATTATATTTATTCTCAAGCATTTCTGTTAGCTAAGTTATTTTCATCCCCCAAATTAACACTCTACAGATAATTAAGTTATGGTTATTGTGCTACTTGGCATTTTTTAAGTAGAGATAAAAGAAAAAGAGTCAGCAATGTTGCACTTACATACATACAATTAAACATTTATCATGATCACTGGAAATGCACATAAAAACATTTCTGCTCAATGTAAAGTGTAGAAAGTCAGTACACTCCTGATACTAAAGTAGTGATGCAGGACACGTGCAAATTACAAATTTTACTCCTCCAGCCAACACGCTTCTCAGGCTAATCTTACAAGTCAAAAAAAAAAAAAAAAAAACCAGAAAAATAAAGGGTAAAAAATGGATGGTTCATTTGAGACAAGTGATCAATTAAATTTATTTGTGATCAATGAGGTTCTGAGATCTGTATCTTAGTGTTAAATATAGTCAAACAAAGAGTTGTAATTGAACAGTTTGTTGTATTGCTGTGTATCACCCTCTTAATACATACAGTACAGCTGTCATCAAATGACACGCTATCTCCAGTAACACCTCTAAGGGCTAAAGAACAACAAGTGACACGATCAGGCTTAAAGTCCCATTGTGCAGAATTTCTTCACCATTTTAAAGCTCCTCTTTAACACACATATATTTACACAGGAGATTAGTCAATTCCTGATTTCTATACATAAATACACCTTGTTTAAACTGGTTTTATGTGGAAATCGCTGTGAAATTCCAATTAAGTGCTCCATTTTTTTTGCATGCTCCTACTTTGACATAAGTCAATTGCTAATCCAGCTGAGCATGTGATTGCAGGCATGTTGAATGACACTAGGAAATAACCCTTTAAAATAATTCAATGCCTTGAAAAATATATAATTTAAAATAGTTGCAAACCACACAGTTTTTAAAGCAATGAGCAAAAAAGGAAACTCAAGTGTGATTAAAAAAACCAAGTGACAAGTTGACAGATGGGTTCAAGCTTTTGTAAGCCATTAAAAACTACTTTGAAGATGCTCTGAAAGGGGCAGAAAGCAAGGCAATTTCATCCCTGATGATATGCATTTCAAAGTCCATCAGTACATTGTAGATGCAGTCACTTTAGCATTTATCACATTAGGAACAATTCATTGTAGGCTTATTGAACAATGCTTATGATAGCAATATTTAAGGAGCACCTGTCAGATGCCGGGCACTGGACTGGCTATGAATTTAACACATTCTATCTCACTTATTCATTAACACTCAGCCTAAATGGGCGTGCACCTGGAATGTGATGAGGACTGTTTCCAGCAATTTTTTTTAAAGCACAATGGGAACATCAATATTTGGGCATAATATTTCATCGTTGGCCATGAGGGATAACGATTTCATGGACAGAGACTGCCAGTTACTCAATAAGAGCTAGAGTCCAGAAAACAAACACATTGCCCACACTTTCCATAAGAGAAAAACGGATGGTTTTCCCTAAGGAAAAAAATGCACGTTGTCAGTTTCTCCAGCATGATGTTAGGTTTTCTTAGTACAACACTTCAGGATACTCTAAATTTTGTATCCTGCCAACAAACCTAACTTCCAGTTTCTGTGGGAAACTTACAAGTTACAGACAAATGACTTCAAGATTTTGGAGCTAAACTGTATGAACCTAAATGACTAAAATCGCTTATTCACAGAAAACTTTACGAACTTTTCACTTCTTAGTCAGATGGACCTTCCTGAAGACAAAGAATCAAAACCTCTAACAATTATTTTGAAGGTTTAATTAAGATGGGAACTTAGAGCCAAGTTAAGATGAACTGACCTGATTTTTTTTTACCTTAACCAACTAGATGGTTCTGTGATCTAGGTAACCCACAGCCAAAGACAATGACCAGCCTAGCCACAGAAAAATTATTTTCAAACTCCTGCCTAGAAAGCCAGCAATAAATTTTTAGTTGTTTTTTTTTATTCTTCTTTACTGATGGAGAAGAACAATGGGTATCTAAGTGGAGTGAAATCCCATTCTTTTTATTGTCATTGCAAACTGCAGTACTGACTGACTTGAGCTGGCATTTCAAAGAAAGAATACTAACGACCACTAATAAAACCTTCAAATAAATTTCAGGAGCAAACTGAAATGCTACACCATTTGGGCAGACATTTAAAGAAGGATGAGGAGAAATGGGCAAAGGTCCCAAGATGTCTTACTAAGGTAACCAAAGGGTCAAAAGTACTTCTGGGAAAGAATAACATGGAATTAAATAATTTCAAAAGGATGATTTCAATTACCTCCTTCAAGTACCAAGTACATGGGCACTGGGAGTAAAGAAATCTAAACTTCTGACCTAAAAATAATACATAATTGAACAGACTATCTGGAGTAAAAGGGACCCCAAAGTGGGACTGATGAATGGCAACTATCTGTCTTCAGTAGTAAGGCCTAAGAAACACCAGTTATCCAATGGTGTGTTATTTATTTTATCACACAACCTGCAAACAACCAATTTATGTGATTTACATGCAAACTTGCCTTCAATTGCAAGGAAAAGCAAGCTAATTAAATTCATCATTTACCTTTAACAGAAAACAGCTTTTTTTGCCTCAAATATTTCAGAGAAAGAAAAACAAAGGTCTGAATATTCTGGTATAGCTCATGAGAAGTTAAATCACATGCAGTGTCTACTCACTTGATTCTGTCTTCTAATTCCGTTCAAATGAAATTTGTTGCATACCTATCAAGTCTCACATAATTCACTACATGTTGGAACTGAAAAGATGAAAAAGGATAGTTTCCCTCCCTGGAAGAATTTCTATTTTTTAGTGTTCTTTAACTTGTAGATTTTAAATCTGCTGGTCAAAGAAATAAAATTTACATTTCTCGTACTCCAAATTTAATGTTGTTCTGTCAAATATGACGCATTCCCCAAGAAGGAGATGATATCTAAAAAATTTCTTACTGTGTTTTCCTAACTAATAGTTCCCAACTCTAATACACATTAGAATTATCCAGAGTACTTTTCAAAGATACAGATGCCCAAGCCCCACACCACGGATGAAATCCGGCTGGCTAGGGGTGGGTCCCCAAGCGTAGGACTGTTTCCAAAGCTGCACAAGTGATTATAATGTACAGTAAGCACAAGACCATTGGAAAGAACACAGAACGGTGCCTTCCTGTCTACCACTACTATAAAATTTTAGATCAACTCTAAAAAAAAAGACATAAAAAGCAGCAGCATGAACCTAACTTCCACTGAAATACAGAAATTTTAAAAAAAGAACATTGTTAGGAAGGCTTTAAGCATGAAAAACATCTTAATCTGAACCTTGACTTTGAAGGTATCTGGAATGGCAAAAAAAATGAAGAGGAGAGACTTTATTAAAAGTGGAAACATTACTCAAAGGAAAATAAAATATTTTGAAAAAATATGCAAGGGTCTAGGAAGCATATTGTACATTAAAGCAAAAATCCTCTCACTCATATTCTCACTCTGAGCAAGAGGAAGGAGGACAAGGGTGGTGGTGACACAGGGGGCAGGTCAAGGAGACCTCCCGACTACGGGGACAAGGCCAAAGGAGTGTGCGTGAAGCACTGTGTTTGGAGGAGCAAAATGCAGCTATTGGAATTCAGGTCTTGAAGGACAAACTAAACATTTTTATTTTATCTGACGGATGTCAGAAAATGATAATTAAGGTTTTTGTGACTAGCTTGGTGATATGACAAAAGCCATATTTTACAAAACTTCACCTGGCAGCACTGAATGACATGTGGTAGAATAAGGAGGGGCTGAATG
The DNA here is from genome assembly GCA_028533065.1 of Trachops cirrhosus. Classification (NCBI taxonomy): domain Eukaryota; kingdom Metazoa; phylum Chordata; class Mammalia; order Chiroptera; family Phyllostomidae; genus Trachops; species Trachops cirrhosus. Next base: position 40,719,936 of record CM052539.1, read on the forward strand.
GAAGGATCCCACTGCCATTACAATATTCCGTAGCAATGGGTGATGATAACCATTTATTTGGACGATCCCACTACCATCTTCTCCCATCGCCTTACGACACCAACAGGTGGTTGGGTCTGGCTTCCCCTCCACCTGTGGAGCCCTCGTTCACTGCAACAATCAAAGGTGGTCACTACTCTGCTGCCTCTCCCTTCAAGGTGTCTCTATTAGCTCTGAAAAAATGAGCAAAATTTTAGGAAATCCCTGGCTCTTTTTATTACAAAGTTGATGTCACATAAGAGACTACCATAACAGACTAGTAGCCATAGCTCTTAAAATTCTAAAAGCCTTAATGAAGGCTCTTTGAGCTCCAGTTATTCCACTCCCTGTGATTAATTCCTAAACTGGTCTACTCCAGCAGGAGACAGACCCAGCCAGAATTGTGTCTGGAGGTGGTTATCTTGATTTCACCCTATAGAAGATTTTAAAGGTCCGCAAATTATTTGGCACTCCTCCCATTGAGAGGTGGGATCTATTTCCCACTCACTTATATTTGGGGTGGTCTCGTTGCCTCACTTGACCAAGGAATATAAAAGAAGTGACGTTCAAGAACTGTCAAGGTTCAGTCATAAGAAGCCTTGAGTTATAGCTTGCATTTCTTGCAATGTTTGCTGTTACAACTCTCCCCTTCAGAACCCAGACACCATGCTGCAAGAAGCTCAAAACACTTGCAGAGTCCAAGTGTGGATGCTGGGCAGCCAGTCAACAGCCAGCATCACTGTGAGCCAGGTCAACTTGGACAGCCAGCCCAGCTGAGCCTTCAGATGACTGCGGCCCCAGCTGACATGCAGCCATAATGAGATTCAAAGGGAGAACCAGGGGAGCCCAAGTCCCCAAAATGAGAGAGAAAATGAGAAATTGTTCCTTTAAGCCTCTAAGTCTGGAGACAGTTTCTTACACAATACTTCTTGTACCTACGTTTTTCTTATGGCAAAATGATGGAGAGGGGTGTTTCACATCTTTTTGTATATGTTATCAATGGGTTTTTGAGGTATTTGAAAGTCAAATATCAACCCTAACATTGGTTCTCATTTTGAAATGAAGAAACAGAGGTTCAAGTAGATTTTGTACATGAATTTCTCAGGATTATATAATCACTAATATAAATACTTTAGACATGAACTCAGGCCATAAAAATTATAGAAGTGCTGCTAAAATCACTTCAGAAAATATACAGTATTTTGATAATTACTTAATTTAATATTTGTGCTTTGGAGAAAGTACTGGCTAATTTTTACCATAAAGGGTCAGAGAGTAAACACATTAGACTTTGCAGGGCATACAGTTTTTGTTGTAACTTTAGAAATTATGTAAGCAAATAGGAGGGACTGCTCCTGCTTTGAAGAATCAGACTGTCTTTTGGTTTCACAACCAATATAACTACAGAACTGGTTCAACATGCCTCAACTCAATCCAGCCCTAGGTTAGTCTATTAAAAACTGGCCAGCAGTCAGTTTTTATTCTCCTTTAATGGACATAAATCTTATCAAAGAATAGCTTACTAACTCCTTCACACATTTGTATTTCAAAAGTGTCAGAGATTTCAAATTTTAAAGAACAAGAAATCTGAATCCTCCCAAGAAGACTGGAAGAAATGGGTACAGTACCTATTCTATTTCTGACGGTCACCTGGAACTGATGACGTTAACACTGTTATGGCCTGGTGCCTGCACAGGTGGAAGAAAAGTGAAAAACCTAGTTCATCTTGGGAATATTTATAAACAAGAAGGCAATTAAATATTCAGCAATATATAGAAAAAGGACATTTTTTTTCTTTCCTTTTCCTGGATGCTTTGTTTCTGAAACAAAAGTCTAAAAACTCATAGAGACTTTTTGATCTTTGACTTCAGAGAGAATTTTTAATCCTGTAAGTTTACTGTTCACATAACTTGCAAAAAATATGCCCCTGAAATATTCCCAGCTAACAGCTGGTTGACAAAATGAATAATGCTATTAAATACAAAATCAGTATGGTAACTCTATGTGAAGTGATGACTCACTCAGCATTGCCAAATCAAGTATTAACTGGGGGCTAAAAAGAATGAACAGGAGAGATTTTATTAAAAGTGGAAACATTACTGAGAGTAAAATAAAATATTTTGGAATAAAATATGCAAGGGTCTGGTAAGCATATTATACATTAAGGCAAAAATCCAATGTTTTATTATGATATTATAAAATAGAAGCATGATTTAATGAAGTCTTAAGTAGGGATTCTAACAAGCATTCCTAGATAAAAATCATATTGTTTCTTTTTACGATTTGCCTTTTTATTCCTGATAAACTCCAGGTGTATTTGAATGAAAACTTGAAATTATTTAACTGATTTAAAAATTGTGCACCTTCGCCACCAAAAATAAAAGTCACTGTAATTAAGACAAAAACTTCCAGAGTCTCTGATAGGCCAAGATTAAGTGGACAAACACTATATTAAGAGCTACTAATGAAGTACCTTTAAAAGACATAATTAGATGGACTCTAAAATCATGGACAGTATCAACAACAGAAACAGGGTGGTGGAAAGTAGGCTGAGTAAGGAGTTAATGAAGCATTTACACACCTCTCACCCTAAGATGAGGATACATTTGTGTAAACATTTTAAAGGTAACATTTTACTTCTATAAAAATTTTCATAGCATAGATTTCCCAGTATTTTATGAACATATCTATTACCTATATTGCCCCCTTACCTTTAAGTTGCTACCATTCCTATCATTGTTCAGCTGCAAACCTAACCATAAAACATCTTCTTAGAGCAAAAAGAGACCTTTTCTGGTGGGCATGAGAACAGGAAGAAGGTGGCACACTCAAAGAGGAATACAATGGAGTCTAATACACAACTCTGCTTCCAACATCTGAGCTATACGCGTATTTATGGCAAACAAGTGTAAACAAATCACTGTTGACAATCCTTTTAAATTGCCCACAACATATGGCACCCTTTGGCTTCCTACATGTCCCTTGTACTCTCTGAATCCTAAGTTTACTTCTGCATAAGTCCATATGCAATTTTCTGGGCACTGAAACCATTGTGCCCCTTACAATAACCCTGCCCTGGCTTGTGTGGCTGCATAGACTGAGTACCAGCCTGCAAACCAAAAGGCTGCCAGTTTGATTCCCATTCAGAGCACATGCCTGAGTTGTGGGCCAGGTCGCCGGTAGGGGGTGTGCAAGAGGCAACCACACATTGATGCTTCTCTCCCTCTCTTTCTCCATCCTTTCCCCTCTCTCTAAAAATAAATAAATAAAATCTTTTTGAAAATAACCCTCAAATTCTTAAAGTGCATATTAATTAAGGGGAAAATTCTAAAATGTTCCTACTTGCCTGATGGATTTACTCCTGCTTTATTATTAAACCTCAATAGCTTCGATACATGTTAGCAAACTAAGATTCCTTGTTGTTAAGGTGAAGCAGAGAAGCATATATTAGGGGTTGGGAGAGGGCTGGGTGCTAAAGTCAGAGCCACTCTGAATGCACATAAATGACCCTGCTGTAGTTACAACTCAGACATTGCTTTGTAATGACTGACTGCAGCTTACTCAATCAGTAATGGAAGTAAAGGCACAATTAGTCCTACTGATTCTCTTCACTGTAAGAACTTCTCCTTGAACCTGATGGAGTCTATTAACTTGGAGACCATATAACAGTTTGTTCAGAGCTGATTCTTCATGAACCATGTAAAAGTTATTCACGTGTTCATATAACTCCAAATATGTGTTAAGCAGATTACAAAAATATTCAGCTGTAAGAAAGAATATGGTTTAATATTATCTACAAATTCCAACAAAAATGGTTAGGGTGATGGCCTGAGCAAGGAATCACTCAAATGGGTCCTATCATTATTTGGATTCCCCATTCTTTTTGTCCTGGGTCAGCATCATCAACATTCAAGATGCTGTGATTTTAATCTGCCAAAATAAATCTATAGGACAGTGTTATCAACAAATAAGTGATACACTCTGGCTTAATAAATCAGATCATAAAGTCCTAACTTGAACCGAAATCCCCACTTGGAGCCCAGACCCATCTTCTCCCTCCCAGAAGTGCCTAAAATGTAAGAGAAGCTATTTTATTTCACACTTTCAGTATATCTCTGTGAAAGTGGAAATGAACTACCAGTTGGAGCACAAAACATAAGTTTAGGGCAGAATCAAGGGTTAGTAGGTAAATTGCAACTGAGACTGGGGATGGACAAGAAAACTAGAGTGCACATTAAATATTAATGGTGAGAAACAATCCTAATCGGGTGCCAGAAAAAATATTGAAAAGTTCATTCGTTTTTTTCCACACGATTGCTCTAGTAGTGCTTAGTCGTCTTTAGCTTCATTCAAAACAATTTTGTTAGTTTGTATTGTGATAGCTGTCATGTCAACATGCATTTAAAAAAGAAATCAAAATTGGTGAATTTTTGTGTAGTTATTTTAATATTGAAGATGGAAGAAAACATTTTTGGCATACTATGCTTTATTATTTAAAGAAAGGTAAAAAATGAAACTGAAACACAAAAAAAGATTTGTGCAGTGTACAGAAAAGGTGCTGTGACTGATCAAATGTGTCAAAAGTGATTTGCGAAGTTTCCTGGTACTACTGACATTTTGACCGACTAATTCTTTGCTACAGGGCTGTCTTATGCATTGGAAGATGTTTACCAGCACCCCTGGCCTCTGCCTCCCAGAAACCAATAGCAGGAGAGAGCCGACATAGTCAAAATATCCAAATCTCTAAAGTTACTGGAGAAAATTAAAAACGTGTCTTTTATTTTACAGAAAAAAACTAAAAGGACTTTTTGGCCAACCCAAACTACAGACCTGGTTCCATTTCTGTACTACAGTAAAATTTACTTGACAAAGTTGCCTTAAAAATAAAACAAAACAAAACAAATGAGCAGCCCTGGCTGGGTGGCTTGGTTGGTTGGAGTGACATCCTGTACACCCACAGATCATTGGTTTGATTCCCAGTCATGGTACATACCTAGGACGCAGGCTGAATCCCAGGTAGGGGTATGTGCAGGAGGCAACCTGTCCAGGTCTCTCTCTCTCACATTGTCTCTCTGTCTCTCTGTCTGTCTGTCTCTCTCCCTCTCTCTCTCTCTCTCTCTCACACACACACACACACACACACACACTCTCTTTCTCTCTCTCTCTCTCTCATTCACTGGCTCTCTCCCTTCTTAACATATGCTCAAGTGAAGACAAAAAAAAAAAAAGAAAGAAAGAACAGTTCAATCCACCTATCCAGAACAAACAGTTGTTTTGTAATCCTTTTATATGCAGCATAAGGAGTAGATTTAATAATCAATAATATACTCAGAAAAATTTCTTTATGTCAAAATTTCCTAAAATGCTTAAAATGACAAATGTTATTAAAAAGCAAGTCTATTTATTTTACTTCTTTTGAAAATAACTGGTGCCATAACCAAAATAAATTTTAAATTTTAAACTTTTACATTTAAAGACCATCTTTCATATACAAAAACATAAATATTTTAATCTAGTACATGGATTGCCAAATAATGACATTAATAAACTTCTGGGGAAAGATTTCTGATGATTAGGATTTACACAAAAACCCTCCCGGTTTCCACTAATGAACTATAACAGATCCAAGATTTCTTCTTTTCAGCTACAACCCCTGGAGGTGAACCTTCTTACTACCTACTACTGTACTAAACGTGCCCTTCTCAACCCTTGAGGAATGCGCTTTGATTTTGAAACTAAAGTTTTTAAACTACTCCATATAAACAACTTGGCAACATATAGCTACAGACTGTTTCTTTTCCTGAGCTAAATGCTTTAGACTTGCCAGTTTTCTGGGACAAAGCACTGACAGCTCTACCTTCGTCCATGACCTGCAAACAAAGCTGTGTTACTGTGTAACTGTCACCACCTTTCAGATATATAATGAGATAAAGGGGAAAGCCAATTTCTTTTATAGGCTCAGACACAGAATCATATCTGATTTATTATCGTGATACTTGTAATTGGTTATCCCGTTATTCTTCATTAGTTTCTCAGATTCAGTGTAAAACTATTCTAAAGAATATGAAGACTTGGGGTCAATTTTTTTCTTCCACAGTTTACAGATGTTTACATTGATACTTCAAACAAAAACAACACTAGGATGCGAAATAATCATTGTAGAAAAATAATTGACCTATTGTGAGGACTAAAGCAGCTAACAATTTTTTAAAAATGCTTGGTAAACCAGAAAGCAGTACAGAACATGGAATGTAAGCTCTGCAGGACCAGACAGAGTTATCTGTTTGGTTCACTGATTATCCTAAAGGCCTAGAACAGAGCCTGGCACTTGGAAGACGGTAAGCATTTGTTGAATGAATGAAATGCATGGTATAATTAGTAGTAGGTAACAAAATAATGAAGCAGAATTGCATCCCCTGGTTAAATGGTATTCTATTTCACCAAGGCACTTAAAAAGAACTCTGGGGTTTTCCTATTCAACAGTTAGACCTGTGCGATGGACAAACGAAGGTCGAGAAAAAAATGGGTCGTTGACAGGCTGAAATGATTGAAAACTGCATTTTTTGTTCCACTCCTTAGTATCTAAAGGATCAGAACTGGTTGTTCACTGCCTGTTCAGAAAGAGATATTGTTATGGTTCTGAAAACAGTAGCTGTTCTACCTCCTTTACACTCTCCACAGAACATAACCACTTTCATCCTCATCTAGTTTCCAGGTGATGGAGAACGCTGCCAATGCTCATTATAACTTCACAACTCTACACAATATGAAGTAATTCCTATAACACTTGGTAAGGCAGTTATCTGTCACTTAAATAAAACTGAGCAATGTTCAGAAAACTATACTCTTCATCAAATTATGAAAAACAAATGGAGGTAAATGCTTATTTAAGCAGCATATTTATGGGTACAAATTTACAGGACTTTAATTTTCTTCTTGAGACATTTTTCAAGTTTCAAAAATTAAATGCACTCTCTACAAGAATGATTTTTTGAAATAAAAGGTTATTTATCCAAATGAAAATTAACCTAAGGGAACGTAAAATCTTCAATGATGACAAGATAAAACATCAGGAAAAATATGCTTAAATTATATTAAAACACTTCAAAGGAAAACACAAATTCTTACACTCTTAATTATTCCAAAAATATTTTTGTATTTTGACACTTTAATCAACATACAAGAATGAGTATGTTCTGGAAAATTAAAAGAGTGGGAACCCTTTTCTCAATAATTGCAATATTCTGAATGAAACAAGTATACAAAATTATTTTTCAGAGTTACTGACATACCTGCATTTGATTACCATTTGGTTAATTTAAATTTAATCTATAAAATCTACAAAGGTTAAACTTAAGTAATTTTCCATTGTTGAGTATCAAATCATGATCAGGAGCAATATAAGGGCCCTTGAAAAATGTGTACATAATGCCAAACCACCAAATGTTATGCAAATCACTAAACTTTCTTGAAAATGTTATTTTTAAGAGACATTACTTACTAACTCTTGTCTACCTGAACCTGTTTTATATGTTTCTAATTTTCCTGCTACTTCAAAAGAACAGAGTGATCCAAATTTCCAACGCATATAAACTTTGCCTTAAACGTACTGTATTTGTTCCTCTCCCAGGGCGCAAAAAGGCTTCCTAGAATTCTGGTTTTATACTATGTGAATGAGAATGGTGCTCACATAATTATGCATGTTCCATTCTGTTAGCAACAATTTCCAACTGGTAGACCAGGACAGGTTCTAAACATGTTGAATTCTATAAAGCCATTAGCAATAAATTTGACCCAGCAGTTTACTGGGACAATGGAAACTGCTGGAAAAGCGTCTATTAGTCATTCTGGACAAACCCAAAGGGATTAAAAGAATGAGTTAAGATCGTCTAAGGACGCAGACAAAAAAATTAATCCAACTGAACGTCAGCTTCTGAGTCTCTAAGAGGCTTTTCCTTCTTACACCGCCAGTTTCAGCAGCCCCGCCATAAAGCTTTAGCTAATATTTGGCTAAATTGTCCGTCCTCTCCCCACTCCCACCACTTAGGTTTCATGCGGGAATTAAAATAAACCGAAACTGCCCTTCTTTTGGTAAACTCCCATTTATTGGTGAATTTCCTACTCCAGGTGCCTATTCAGCTGTTTCAACTCAGCACCAAGAAAAAGTCGGCCTGATTTCTTTGCGCCCTAGCGATCCAAAGCCAAACTTTGCCCAACTCTCCTTCCAAGAATCTTTGCGAGGGTTATTGAAGGGCCCCGACCGTCGTAACACTTTAAGTGGCAAATGCCCCCAAAGCGGACCGCGCGAAGGTACCCTTGCCAGGAACTTCCCAGAGAACCGGTGTTGCGCGGCCTCAAGGGAAAGGAGCCGGGGGGCAGAAATGCTGAATTAGGGAAAGTCCGTGAAACCGGTCCAGCGAGCCCAGAGACCTAAGGACTGGGGCTGTCCTTCCCGCTAACAGCGAGTTGCCTTCAGGGTTTCTCCTTAAAAGGCCTGAAAATCCAGGTAGCCCTACCACTTGTTGAAAGAAGGGGACAGAAAAGGAAGCTGTTCGTATGGGAAAGGGGGGGGGCGGCAATCACAATTAGTGGCGGTTACCCTCCAAAACTCGATTCCAGGCCTGAGTGGAGTCCTGCGCCTCGGGTCGGACCACTCTGTGCAGTGCGTGTGGCCGGCGCGCCTAGACCTCAGGACCCGAAGGCCAGGAGATGCTGTACCCGGCTGGGAAGAGGAGAGCTGGCTCACCTGGGGCTGAAGGATGGAAAGTACAGTCTCGGTCAGTCGAAGCCCGGCCGGGCAGCCTTGCACCTTCCGCCGAGGGGCTGAGCACTTGAAAAGCCCACCGCGTGCCAAAGGGCGCTCCGCCGGGGCTGACTTGTTCCGTGGCCGGGCACAGCTTCAGGGGAACCGGACTAGCAGGCAGGGGCCGGACCTGCGCGCCTGCGGCGGCGGTGGAGGTGGCGGCGGCGGCGACCGTGGCTAGAGTGGCCGCGGGGCCGTGGGGCGGGGGCGGTGGCAGCCCTGGCGGCGGGGCGCCCCCAGCCCGCAGCAAGTTCTCGATCAGGAAACTCTTGCCCAGGTTGCCAAAGCCGGGCGCTGCGGGGAAGTGGAGGAGCGCGGAGGAAGCCACCACGTCCCAGTACGCGCCGGCGTGGGCAGCCACGGCACTGGGGAGCATGATGCGGCGCCCGCGAGCCGGTCGCACTCCCGCCTTCTATCCTGCGCGCCCCAGGGAAGGAGGAGAGGGCACCGAGGACGCCGGTAGACTTGGAACGGTATTATTTATTTGGGTCGGGCCTTCTTTAAAGGATGGGAGGAGTGAGTGTGGGAGGGGGGAGCTGTGCGTTTTCCTGGCCCGCGGCGTAGGCTCCGGGGGCTCCGGGGGCTCCGGGGTGCGTCCCTCCCAGTCTTTATGCAGATCTGGACCGGAATTTTTTTTAGAAAGCTGGAAGGTGTGTCCAGCTCATCCATTCATGTCACCCGGCCCACAAAGTGACAGAGGCGACCAACAATAAGGGCAGTCCCTAGAGTCCGAGCTTTGGCAAGGGGAGGGGCCGCATTGCAAGGAGGAGGTGGGCGTGGAAGCCACTCGAACCGGCGAGCTGGGCCCCTCTCGGTGGCCGGCCCTGGAGACAGCCCTGAAGCCCCGCCAGCGAGGAGTGCCCTGTGGTCTGGAAGTCCGCTGTGCTCCACTTGTTGGGGGACTTCTCGTCTCCAGTATTGGTGTCACTTCAGGAACCACGGGGCATCCAGGGAAAGAGAAGGGAGTTTTCAGTGTCTGGAAGGGCTGTAGCTACCAAAGTCACAAGTGTTGCTGAGACTATGTGGCGGTACAGATGAAAAGCTGCCTTTAAAGAGCGGGCTGTGTGCATATTAAATGTGGCCCCTACTTTTTTAAGGACGCCAACCCTGAGAAAGAAGATACCTACTGAGAAGAGCTCTCAGTGGCTGCGTAATTGGGCTCAAATTAAAAACAAACCAACAGAGATAAACAGAGCCTAGAGGCCAATTCTAAATAGGAGACCCTCACCAAAACCACACATTAAGAAAAAGTGAGCAGAAACTTCCTACATGCATTGTGTTCTTGCCACCTGAGCCAGTCCTTACAAAGGAGTTCCTGGAATTGTAGTTCGACCAATAGGACTGAGGCTTACCCTGCCCAATCAGAATTACACAGCTCTATTCCCATCAACATCTTCACTGACCCAAAGAATGGTTCCATTCTGATCAATCAGGGCAACACTTTTTGGACCAATCAAAATGCAAGGATTTGAAGACTTCATTTGCATGAGGATGGACCAATCTGGAAGCAGGGATTGGGACTTCTGTCTATGTAAGTCAGTTCCCCTTGAGCTTCATGAGCCCATTTTCTCTTTCCACCACAGAATGTGTTTCCCAGGCTGGAGCTGAAACACTGAAGATGTTTTATTAGAACAGAGTGGAGCTGTCTAGTCAAAGAAGGACCTCACCCCAGGGCTTCCTAATAGCAGTGCTCTTTCACAGCCATGCTGCTTCATAATTGAGCTGTGTAACGCTATTGAACTGTTCCAGAGCCTGCTGTTCTCACAGCCATGCTGCCTCACAGTTGAGCTATGTGCACTGAATAAAGTTTCCTTCTTCATTGCACCCCAAACCGGGGAGTCCTATTGGTGTTGAATTGATGCTAATGACTATCAGTTAACAAGGATAAAGGAAATGACTTTTTCTTGGAGACCTTTTAAGAAATTTCACAGTTTCCAGTAACTCATTTCTAGTCACTTTTTAATAAGATTTGACTGAGTGTTCTGGACTGGGATGGAGAGGGAGGGGCCTTTGATTTCAGAGTTCAGGTAGAGCCTCAACAACTGTTACCAAGCCCATGCTCACCCTGATCCCCATCCTGAGCTGTGCCAGGATTCCCTTACATCTGGGGCCTCCCTGGTTAAGTTTCACAGGAGACAATTTGAAGGCTGAGGGCAGACAGTCTCCTTGCTGTGGAGAGGGAAATAGCTGAGGGTTTCAACCATTCAGTGTTTATACCCCCAACCCCTGTCTTCTGATGGTTGTAACTTCCTCCATTGGGAGTCAGTCAGTTATTCTCCTCCACTTCATCTTTTCCCAGCCCTGTCTGAAAGTTGTTCTCTGCCCATGTCTCCTCTCAGGATTTCTTTGTGGCTCCCATTTGAAAGAGTCTGGGCTGGTGGGGGGGGAGCAGATAAGTAAATTGGTCAGCTGACCCTATTACACAGGAAGCCCCATAGTGGTTTTTTATAAATTGAATTCAAATCCTTTCACCCCCTCTGATCCTCTCACACTCCTTGGTCATTTTCTTACATATTCTTACATAACCTTTCTTACCACTTGACCATACCTGCCAGGCCCCAAAGGCATCTGACTGTTCCACTCTGTGCCCCAACCTGGGCTCCAGTTCTGTCATTCAAGTGCTCCGGGGCATGACAGAATGGATGTTCTGTGTGTGTGTGTGGCCGTTTCATCTCTGCCTTCCAGCCCCATAGGAGCCAGCGGCAGGAACAGCTGGGATGGAGTATGCTTGCATAAAGGACTCCTCCCAAAGAAAGCCTTCCCCAGTACTCAGAATACAAAGTATTATTAAGTACTTGGAAATATAAAAATGTCTTTCTCCATAAAAAAAAAGTTTTGATTTAGGAAGCACTCCAGAAGAGATGATCAAACAAATTTTGACCTGGAGAAGGGGATCTTAGTTGGAGTTCGTTAAGTGGCAAATGGTAGCTGGCTGGGTCCAAAGCCTGGGAAGAAAAACCACCACCAAGTTCTAACCAAATGTTGTTGGGTCCTCCTTGTCAGAGAGACATAAATGAGGATCCTGAATTACTTAGAATTGCAGTTACTTTTTCTCCCTAGAAAGACGGTTATTTTTTTCAGTTTATTAACAGCCTGATAAATAGAGCACAGATAGGTGAAAAAAGTGTGTGTGTGTAATTAAGTTTTTTTACCCACAACACAACTTTAAAGCTCCTAACTTTGGAAACTGTGTCAATGGAACATTAAAAACTGTGACTTCTCCGTCAACACTTTTCCATTGCCACTCTATTGTACAAATTTAGATGAATTCATTTAAAATAAGATTTTTTAAAAGCTGTCTGCAATGTTTGGGGTCACATGTATCCTTTTTCAACTTTACCCTAATAATAATTTGATCCCTCGCTTCAGTTTACTTAGAAGCTGTCTGGAGTTGCCAGGCTAGTGAAGTAAATTTCCTTTTAAGAATTCATTCACCCGGCTGATCTGTGCTTCATTTAGTCTAGGTATGTCCACAGCTTTTTAATGGTCCTTGTGCTGCTAAGTGGGAGGAAAGTTACTTGCAAGGCTGGTGTGCATGACTCATGTCCATTCGCTTATTGATTTAGTCAACAGACCTTTACCAAGGGTTAAATAGTTACTGAGCACCTGCAGTGGTCCTGGGACTGTGCACAGGAGAAAGCTCTGGTCCTTGCCTTCTAGGCATTCACAGTGTGGTGGGGGAGCCAAACAAGTAACAGCCGAGCACAGGCTTGTAATGTGGAGGGGAAAGTATGAGAAAACTCCCAGGAGAAGTCTCCCCTAAACTGAGTCTTCAAATGCCAACAGTGGTGGGTGAGAGGACGCTTAGTGGTCACTTTTGCGCTGAGCAAGGAAAAGAAGTGTTGCATCATCACTGTCATCCCCCTGTCATAGCCACCCTTACCAGTGTTTCCTGTCATCCCCCTGTCATAGCCACCCTTACCAGTGTTTCCTGTCAGCCATGGTATGAGGGGGGCCCCCCAAAAACCCTGGAATTTGTATATAAAAAATTATGTATCCTTACATGTTTAAATTTCAATCACCTTCCAAGTACTCTCCATTGAATGTAATACACCTACTGAGACGTTTTTCCCACTGCTCAAAGCAGTTTTTAAATTTGTCGATTTTGATGCCTTTTAGTGCTTCTGCTGTTTTTTTGGTTCACCTCTTCCACATCGGCAAAATGTTTCCCTTCGAGGACTTTTTTCATTCAGGGGAAACACAAATAAAAGTCACTGGGGTCTAGATCGATCGAGTGAACACGGAGGGTGGGGCCCGGCGGTCATGCTGGTTTTGGTCAAAAACTGCTGAACACTCAATGCCACATGGACAGGTGTACTTGTAAATCACCCATGATGAAATGGGCAAATACGTTGAAAGAGTCTTCAAAAAAATTCACTGAAGCTGAACACAGCCTCTCACAACAACACCAGCTGACACACCGATACAGATGGGTTCCTACAACACTCACCTAGTAGAAGCCTGTACTACAGGGGGCCCACCCTCCAGAAGGTAATTCCAGGTTTTGTGGGTCCCCCCTTGTACTAAACATTTTATAAATATTAACTCATTAATCTTCACAATAATCCAATAAATTCAGTAGTTGTATTATCTCAGTGTTACTGATGGGGCATAGAGAATTTAAGTAAATCCTAAAAGCTGCACAACTACAGAATGATGAGACTGAGACATAGTCCAAGGCTGGATGATGCCAAAGCCTTGGAACCTTTGAGTTCAGCTATTGCCCTTTTCACAAACCTGACGTGCTATGCTAACCGGTGTCACCTGACCATGCAAGGGAGGCTGAAAAACAAGTATTTCATTTTTCTTTAGTAGAAGGGGCCAGTGAATGTTTGTGTTGAGAGTAACTGTTGAGTCAGCCAACTGACCAAAGCCAGGTAGGAGGCAATTGGAGAGGTCCAGACACAAAATGATGTGGAATTTAATAAAATTAATGGCATGAAAGTGAAATGAGGAGATAAATATTGTACTGGTTGAATCTGTAGGACTGAATGATACACTTCTCAACTGAGGGAGACCCCCTCCATCCCCAGGGGACATTTGGCAATGTCAGGAGATAATTGTTTGTTGTCACAATTTGATGGAGATGGGGGACTTAGCTGTTCGCATCTAGTAGCTACAAGCCCGGAATGCTGCTCTACACTCTATAATGCATGGGTCAGTGCCCATGCAAAGAATATCCAGCCTTACACATCAATAGCGTGGCAGTGGAGAACCTTGGTTATAGAAGATAAGGGAAGAGCGTAGAATCACTTCCAGTTTTCTCATTTAAATGACTGAGCATATGCCCACTTCTCTAGATGGGGACTTATAAAACAAGGACCAGGTTTCACATTGGGATTTGAACAAAAAGGTAGAGATAGACCTTCTGGTTGTCTGTGAAATCTTCTAGGGAGAATGATGTAGTGAGAAGAGAAATGAGTGAAGAGACAAATACTGGGGGATACCGACATTGAGGGATGGATAAAAGAAAGAGAAGCTGAGGAGGAGACTGAAAACAAGCAGTCAAGGTTGGAAGATAGAAACCAAGATGGTGGTGTCACAGAAGACAAAGGCTCTTCAGAAAGCAGGGATGCCAGACTCTCGTAAAGAACTGCTATATGTTCAGAAGTTTCTTTTTCCAACTGGACAAATAGCTACAGTGCATTTCCCAGCCTTCCTTTCAGGCTGTGTGTGGCCAGCGGAATAAGAGTAGAAGTGGTATATCTCTCCCGTTGCGCCCCATGCTAACAGTCCACACAGTCCTCCAAACTCTGCTCTTCAGCTGCCAGAGGCAGAGGTCCAGCTGAGGACCCTAAGTCCCCAGGAGATGGCGGAGCCCCAGAGGAAAGGAGCCTAAGTCCATGAATCACACCTGGAAGGCCAAGAAAGATGAGTATTTACGTGAGTAAAACATGGCATATGCAAGAAAGGAACCTTCATTAAGTAATGCCATTAAGATTTAGAAGCTGGTTTCCACAGCATATTCTCACTTGCCTTAATAGAGGGGTGGGCAAAAGTAGATTATAGTACAAAAAATAATAATACAAGAATAAACTCTGTGTTTTGTGAACTCACAACTATAAACCACTTTTGCCCACCCCCATATAGTGATTCTATGAATGTCCCACACCAATAACAGTAACTTGGTCCTTAGTGACTTGAGCAAGATCCCTTTCTTGGGGAGCAAGTGAGGCAGAAACAGTTTGTGGGTGATGGGAGATCAATAGAAGGTAAGGGAGTGGAGAAGTAGAGTTTGAAGAAACATAGAGGAAAGCTAAAGGGGGTCATAGGGTTAAGAGAAGACAGCACTCTAAGATGAGAGAAAAGAACTACTACAGACAGGAAGCAGAAGGGAAAAGAGATGAGGGTGCTGGACAGAGCAAACAAGGGGATAAGCCCAGCTCAGGTTGTGTGGACTCTTAACATCTAGATAAACAATCATTCCAGGTTCAAGGTCCTCTCTCATGCAGCCTACTGTGGATGATAGACTGGGTGCAGGACAGTGCCTTTCCCAGCAGTTATCTTTATCTTCATTTAACACTAGGTGGTGTTTTAGTTGGCGTAACAGATTATACATTATTTTTCACCTCATAAATAAGTGTTATTTATGGTGTGGAGCAAGGCATTCCCACCTTTACATGAAAGCCTATCTCTACTCTCCAGAACGGAGCCCTAAGGATCGGTTCGGAACCAGTCCTGTATTCTGTCACTTAGAGAGCTCACTGCACATCCCAGGACCAGAACACTGACACACCGCCTCAGGCAAGTCTTTCATGCAGGGTGTGAACTTGAAAGGGCTGACAGAAGAGCGTCACTGAGCTCACACAATAAATGACTCTAACTGCTTGCATGTAAATGTTGAAAACTGTCCGGGAATTCAGTCTGACACATGCTTTCACACCTGTTAACAGAGTTATGGGGGTGGCTGCATATCACTTCTTTGCTTAATTATCTGTTAGAAGCTATGGGCATTTATGTAAAAGAACATCGTAAATGAGAATGACAAAGAAGCTCCAGTCACTTTGCTGCAGTGTCTTCATTCCTTAAGGAACCACTTTGTTGTATGATGAGGTCTGGTCCAAAAAAAAAGCATTTTCACAAACTCAGATGCCTTTAAGTTCAGATTGGTAAAACCTATCGTGTAGCCAAGTGTAAAATGATGGGGAGTGTGTTAGCTATTAAAGAAGGTGGGGGAAATGGAGAGGAAAGGAAAAAGAGCCTGCCAAGCAAAGCCTCCGCCTGGACCTATGTTGTCAGTAGGCTGGAGAAATAGTCTGGGCCCAGACAGTGCCCTGTACGTAGTACTTTGGACTTTGTCCTTAAAGCAATGAAACGTGACCATATTTGCATTTTAAAAGACATTGTGGTACAGACATTGGGCTAGGATCTAGAGAAGACTCTGATTGGAGCCTATTAAAATAATCCAGATAGCAGAGGCCATGAGTTTGGGCTGGGTTTCTGGCAGTGAGGATGGAGAGAAGAAGGAGAATTTGAGAGATATCTAGAAGGTGGAATCTGTTCTTCTGTGAACTAGAATCTGAGGAGTTCTTTTCTGTCCTGAGGAACTAGTTAGTGTGCCTGGCGGGAACTACATAGTCCTTTGTATTCCCTGAAGTGCATGGAATGCCAAGAAGCCGAGTTCATCTTGGAGTTCTATTGCATTGACTCTCTTCGCCTGTATTTCATCTCCATCCTCTCCTTAGTTCATGTTAGATCTTTTATGTTTATTTCTGTTGTGTGTGTATCCATTTACATGCTTCCTCAAATCCTATTAGTAATAAATACCAAAAAACAAGTAAATCTTTTATATTTTAAACATACATGCTTACAGTAGTTCCACTCAGAACTGGGCTTCTGTAACAGAGTCTGAAGAAGCTCTTCCCTATTCTTGCTTAACCAGGTGATTTCTTCCCTTCGAGCAGGAGAATCCCTGTGCTTGTGGGGAGAGAAGCCTTCTTGTAGCCCCTATAATGTGGACCCTGGATGGGGAGCTCCAGGGTCCTCTCATTGCCGACCTCTCATTGGCAGCCTCTGATCACCTGCTTCAGTAAATACACATCTTTAAAAAGAAGAGGTGATTGTGAGGACCTAGGTTCTGTTCTCAACCTAAAGGAGAAGATTCAGGGGAACCATGTCAGCCTTTTTAGTAACCACTGGCAATCTGGCTGGTGCAGGAAGCAACAAATATTTCCCAGTAGCTGCCAACTCTGTGGATTCTCTCCACAGTCCAACACCCACTCACAACTCAGATCTTTAGACAGATTACATTCTAATCCTCAGATTAGAAACAAAAAATATATTTTGAAGAAAGTACAGGAATATGTTGACTTAGGTACATTCAACTACTTCAATAATCATTTCTCAGTCACCTTCTAAATAATTCTGTACTTTCTGAAATATTCCCCCATTCCCTCCAGCCCACCCCATCCCCCAATACGCTTGTGTCTTTGAAATAAATTCTAAAAATCTGGCTTACCTCTCAAAGACAATTAAAATATGTTTTCGATTTTGATCTGGCAGCACTCATGCTCTCATTGTCCTACTTTTCCTGCACATGTCTTTTCTGGCTGGCCCCATTGGCTTTTTGTGTATTATTTCACCGTGCCTCAGGCATTGTTCGCCTCCGTGCCCTGCATTCTACCTTCAAGCTCTATTTCACTAACTTTCTTCTGTAACTGGGAGACTTCCCAGTTCCTTTCCAGGCCATTCAGTTTCTTTGGCATTACTTGCTCATTGATCATTTCTAACCATTTCTCCATTTGTACTAACTGGCGCAAAGTGAAATGTGAGACCACTGAAAGATTTTGAGGAAATCTCTCTGGATGCTGCTGAGCCCCAGTCTTTTCAACCATTTCTCATTATTTCAGTGTCCTCAAAGTCACAGGTGCCTCTCATTCATATTGAAATCCTACAAAGTGTTTTGGTTGGCCCTGAATTACTGCTTTGAACAAAAGGAAGGATGCACATTGCATTATGAATTTTGTCATATCGCCAATGTTTGCACCAAAAAATAGTCCCTTCGGATGAACATTTAGTTTTTTACATCCACTGTCAAAATTAAGAAGTACACAGAAAGTTAATCCCTTGTCAAACTCTGCCGTAAGGCTATGAATCCAGGCTCTCTGAACCCAATTGGGATGTGTTAATTGCCTTGCTTTAGGGTGTCATTTCTTTGGTGAAAATTTGTCTCATGTTAAATACAATAAGCATTATAGGCAAATAAAAATTAACCGATAGATTTTTTTTCTACTCCCTCAGTCCTATATCGAGTTTTACAGCTTAATTTGGAAACTAGAGTAATAGTGCACATTTTCTGAAGTCAGTACTGCCTGACAGTCAGCCATTTAAATTGTGTAATTCTGATGAGATGCAGCAGGAACTTAACTCTTGTTTCTATCAGTTAGCCTAGGGTAAAACGGGTTTCACTGGGCGTTGTTTTACTCAGAGTTGCAGAACCTATCCACGGTGTTAAGTATGTTTTGTGTATGGTGTGGAATGAGGATCTCACTTTGTGAGAGCATGAGGAAACCACTGCTCAAAATCAGATATAAAAAGACAAAGCTGAATTTACTTCTCAGGCACAGGCTCAGAGCAGAGGAGACTGTTGATCTCACATTCAAGTTCTGGCAACCTGAAATCATGGATTGGTGGACTTTCAAAAGTGTAAATGGGTTGGTATCATCTGCAGTTGTAGCAGTGTGATTTCTCAGGCAAGACAGTGGTTGATTTGTTGACACTTCAGATATGTTACGTTTTTGGAGTGAATCTGCCCCTTACTGACTTTTAGAATCAGGTTGCCGATACTGTTCAGTTGACTTGCAAAGTGTATTCACTGAGAACAGTTACTGTTTATCTGTTGAAAAGGTTTAAAACTGATTCAGGTGATTACTTGCTACCTTGGTTACAGAATCACTTTCAGAAAAAGCTTGTGGAAACTTTTAAATTCTCAGTTCTCCCTTTTGATTCTCACTTATCCAGAATTTTAGATGATCAAGGATTTTCCAGGCCTTGCCACAGTTGCTGATTCTCTTTAAACATGTGGTTGATAAGATCTAATATTTAGATCGAGCATTAATTGGTATTATTTTATTCAGTTGTTTATCTGGAATCATTTAAGTCATCTGTGAGGACAGTGACTGTGCAGAATATTTAAGACTGGACAGTAGACATCAAACTATGAGATAATTCATTTATTTGTTAGATTCCACAAATAAGTGAAATCATATGGTATTTGTCTTTCACTGTCTGACTTATTTAATTTAGCATTATTTCACTTATCATCATTTAACATAATACTCTCCAGGTCCATCCATGCTGTTGTAAATGGTAAGACTTCATTCTTTTCAGTGGCCAAGTAATATTCCACTGTATATGTGTACCACATCCCCACATCCTCTTTACTCACTTGTCAGTCAGTGAACATTTTGACAAATGAACAACAAAACAAACATCAATAAATTGAACAAACTGGTGGTTGTCAGCTAAGGAAGACTTGGAAGAAAGGGTGAAAAAAGGTGAAGGGAAAAGAAGAACAAATTGCCAGTTATAAAAGGAGTCATGGGGATATAGAGTACAGCATCAGGAATGTAGTCAGTAATATCGTAATAACTCTGTATGGTGTCAGATGGGTACTAGACTTATTGGGGTGATTACTTCATAAGATATACATGTCTAATCACTATTTTGTACATCTGAAACTAATATAATATTGTATGTCAACTGTAATTGAAAAATAGAAAAGATACTTAAACTATGAGGCAAATAAATAAAAATAAAATAATTTTAGAAGGAACTGGAAGATTCTCTAGAACTAGGCCTGATTAAGGAAACAATTCCCAACAGTTTCCTGTGTCCCTCTTAAGTAGCCAGGCTGCCTTTTATTTTAGCTGAGACATAGATTGTTTACCATGAAAGGGTTAATTCAGCACAACATTAAGTGTCAGCCAGAGGCATATTCCTTCAGGGCTTGCCAAAAGAAACTGGTGTGTGTGTGTGTGTGTGTGTGTGTGTGTGTGTGTGTGTGTTATCTTTACTTACAGGGTTCTACATGTACTTATTACATTAAGCTGTTATATAAGTATTTCATAGACTTACAATTTATTTATCTATTTGAGTTTTTAGTTACTGAGATTTATTAAAATCTATTATGTTAGATACTTATTTTTCTTTGTATTTCATATATATTCAAATATATAATTTATATATGCTTTATGATCATATTTTTATCTTTAAAGTCTGCTTCATCTAATATTGGATTGGCCAAAAAGTTCATTTAGTTTTTTCTGCAAAATAAAAGGCACATCTTTCATTTCAACAATAACTTTATTAATTTGAATATTTTGAGTATGTTTGCTATCTCCTACATGGTAGAACATTGATTGTTCTCAATTAATGTCTCAATTTGATTGCTATCAACTTCAACTGGTCTACCTGACCATGGAGCATCATCCAGCAAGAAATCTCCAGCACAAGACTTCACAAACCACTTTTGACACATTTGATCAGTCACAGCACCTTCTCCATACACTGCACAAATCTGTTTATTGCATTTCAGTTGCGTTCTTACCTTTCTTGAAATAATAAAGCATAATATACTAAAAATGTTGCATGTTTTCTTCCATCTTCAATATTAAAATGACTACACATTCAACAATTTTAATTAGTTTTTTAAATGTTCACTGATATGACAGCTGTCACAATACAGGCTAATAAAATTGTTTCAAATGAAGTTCAAGACAACTAAGTGCTACTAGAACCATCTTACAGAAAAAAACCAAATGAACTTTTTGGCCAACTCGATATTAATATAGTTGCATCAGATTTATTTGTATTACTATTTTCCTACTATATTTTTATATTCTTTTATTTATAAATATTCTGTGTTCTTATATTGTAGATGTGTGTTTTAGAAGCTGGTTTTTACAAATCTACTCTGGCAACCTATCTTTTAATTAATGCATTTGTTTCATTTATATTCAGTGATTGCTGAGACTTTCAAATTATTTTTACCAGTTTGTAAGTATACCTTTATTTACAATGCTGTCTCTTTCCTTCCATCTTGATTCTTAATGGACTGATAATATTTTATTTATTCCCTTTCCTTCTCTTCTGGACTAAAAGATGTATACTCTATTTTTATTCCATTAATGTTTTTCTCAACATTTTAACATTAATCCAAAATTAATGAATATCTATAACACTATTCTGAACAACTCAAAATACTACCTTAGTACATTACATGTAATTTTTCTGCAGTATTTTTTTCCATTTTTGTTTTTATGCTCATAGTATAGGGACTGATGGTTTGTATATACTCACCCAGTTACAAATTTCTTTAAATTGTAACTTCTTTAAATTGTATATTTAAATTTTAAATTTCTTTATTTACAATTCATTCTTGAACATCATTGATTTTTTTTATCCTTATGAAATACACTCTTTTTTCAGTAGTGGAAATTCTTACTAAAAAATCTACAGTTTCCTGTCATTCCTGGATGATTGTTTAGCTGCATATAAATGTTATATTTGCAGTTGTTTTCCACAGACTTTTGGAGATGTTCCGCCATTGTCATTGGGATTCTATTTTTACTGGTGCAAAGTCTGTTGTTAGGTTAATTTTCGTTCTTTTGTAGGTTATCTGTTTTTTCTTTCTTGGTTTGTGTTTACGGTCCCTCAGTTTCACTGTGATTTATCTAGTGATTACTTTTTTCCTTTTTAGAAAATTCTCAGAACTTGCAGTGCTTCTTGAATATGATGAGTTACATGTTTGATCAATTCTAGAAAATTCTCAGCTATTTTTAAAAAAATAGTACTTCTCTTTCAATCATTCTTTAGTGTTTCTCTTCTAAAATCCTATCAGACCAATTCTAGACATGTTTTGCTCTATTTTCCATTCCTCTTAAATCTACTTTTTCATCTTTTCATTTCTTTAGTCTTCTAGGTAGTATTTTTATGTCTATATTTTAGACACTATTTCTATCTTCAGCTGTTTAATTTGCTATTTAATTTGAATTAGAATTTTTTACTTAAATGATTCCATTTTCCATTTTAATTTTAGATATCCTACTAGCTTTCTTTTTAAATATTTCTGACCATTTTTAATAATATATTGATCTTTTCCCATGTTTTAATTATGTTTAAATGTTTTTAAACAATTTAAGAACACTTATATTATGGATTCTATCCATAATTTTGTTAAAAGATGCTAAGTTTCTATACCTGTTGTTTTTGTGTCGATATAAAGATGAACGTTGCTTCTGTTAGATTGCTTTCTTATGTATTGCAATTTTGGATTGTGAAGTCATTTTTATTTTACTTGAGAGAGGGGAAGGGAAGGAGAAAGAGAGGGAGAGAAACGTCAATGTGTGGTTGCCTCTTGTGCACCCCCTGCTGGGGACCTAGCCCTCAACCCAGGCATGTGCCCTGATGGGGAATCGAACAAGTGACCCGTCGGTTCTCAAGCCCTCATTCAATCCACTGAGCTACAGCAGGCAGGGCATTGATTGTGAAGTCATTTTTAATGGAGTTGTATCTTGTAGAAATGCACTATTACCTGACTTTAATGTGTATCATTCTAGAGATACTTTGTGGCTAATTTGTCTGCTAAAATGAGGTCCTGGGCAGATGCAAATTGAGGAATTGAAACTAAAATCCAAGCTATACATTTAAAATGAATATGTCACATTTTATCCTGTAATGTTTATTGCTTTATAACCACAGGGTTTTGTTTTATTCTGAGTCCTTAAATTACCAAAAGCGTAAATGTTTTACTTTTTTCCCAGGAGCCGGATTAATCTTTTCATAAAATATAAATCTAAGCATATGACTCCCCTGCTTAAAACCCTTCAAGTTTTTTTAATGTTAACTTTTTAAAGAATAGAATGGAATCTAAAATTATTAACATGTTGTTGCAAGGCCCCCGTGATCTGACCCCTGGCAGCCTTGCCAGTCCCATCTCTGTCAGTCCCCTCTGTGCTGCTGGTCTTTGCTCAGCTCCTCACGGGTGTTATCTTCTTTCCCGGCCCTGAGCCTTTGCATGTACTATTTCCACTGTCCCTTCTCTGCCCCAGCTCCACCTGGAAAGCGTGCACTGGTCTTTTATGTCTCAGCGTGAATGTCTTGTCCTCAGGAAAGCTGCCCTGAACTCTCCAATCTCACAGCCAGCCAAGGTTAGACTCCCAAGTTGGTCACTTTCTAAGGACCTTGAGGATTTTCTTTCAGTGTAATCAAGTCATTTTTAAAAGTGTAGTGGCTGTCCTCTCACCCGACTAAGCTCCATGGGAGTATGGCTGGGTCAGGCACTTCTGGTCATGTGGGTGAACAGCTCCGTGCACATGAGGAGAATACGTGCATTCGTATTTCAGAATACCTGCAAGAGGGAGCTTGTGTTGCTCTATCCCCACATGTGCTACATTGTAGGAGGCAGTAAATACATGCCTAATAAAAGGATTAATTGACAACCTGAATGACATTTCATCATGATTGATTGGGCCTCATTCTACTTGTTACTCCCAAGAGGACATCCAAATGACTCTTCTTGGGTTTTTTTAGCTTATACAGTTTTTTTTCTAACGTCTTCTGAAAATTATTCCCAAAGCAATGTTTCAGCACTGAATCTTATCTCTGACCAGATTATTGCAAAAGTATCAATATCTCAGCCAATTTCTGTGCTTCTTGCCTCTATTTTCTTCAACCACCCCACCATGCCAGTATATCACATGCATTCCAACATGCCTTCATTCAAAATTAAATAAATGAATATTTACCAAGCATCTGCATGCCTGGTGTTGTTCTAGGTTCTAAGGACTCAGGAGTGAACAAGCAAGTACTGCCTGTGTCTCACCGAACTCACTTTCTTCAGAGGAGACAGACAACAAAGAGTAAATATAAATTGTGTTGGCAGGTACAATTAACCGCTGTGAACAAAATTAAGCTGAGTGAGGAGATAGTGTCAAGTAATCTTATTTTGGTTGGGATTTTCGAAAAGGCCTTTCTGAGGAGGTAATAATTAATATTCAGGCAAAAATCTAAATCAGGTGAGGACACAAGTCATGAAAATACCTAGAAAAGTGGATTAGAAGCTGAGAAACAGCAAGCACAAGGCCTGAAGTGAGCGCATACTTAGTGGTTTTGAAGAACAGTAAGGAGGCCAGTGTGGAAGGAGCATGTTTAGCTGGGAAGAGATTGGAAATGATCTTGCGGAGAGAGCCCTAAACAAGATCACCTTATAGTTTAATAAGGCATCCAAAAGCTTTGTTTTAAGTGTGATAGGCAACCAGAGGAAGGTCAAGAGCAGAGAAGGCAAGTGATTTGGTTTACATTGTAGATTAGTCACTCCAGCCAGAAGTAGGGGAGTGGGAAGGGGATTTCAGGGGTCTGACTGAGTGAGGGTAATCTGAGTGACAGTGTTGTCAACTAGGGTGGAAGTCATGGAGGCAATGATGGTTCATGCTTGTGGGCTACTTTGAATTTAGCTTCTAGATTGCTGATGGGTTGGGAATCAAGGATTACTCCTTTTAAAATGTTACCTGAATGCCATGAGATACTGTGAAATCCCTTTTGAGTATTTTTAGTGTGGGCTGCCTATTAGACATGCAGGTAAAGGTGTTACTTAGGAAATTGGATACAGGAGTTTAGAATTCATGGGAGAATTGGAGCGGAAGATATAATCTGGAAATCACCAATACATAATTGGTATTTAAAACCATGGGTGAGATCATCCAGGACAGTTCTTTCCAATCTTTTTCATGTCATGGCCCACATAGAAAATAATATTTTTACACTTGAAGAGGGAAACAGACAAAGCTGCCTAAAAGCTGGAGGTGATGACCCAGAACCTCCAGGAATCGCATCTTGGAAAAATTTATAATGTGTGTTTAAAGTGGTTAGGACAACAGCATGGGCTGTTGAGTGCATGAAGTGCATGGGCACTTCAACATTTAGATGTCACTAAGTAGAAGATAATCTAGCACAAGAGACTAAGAAAGTGTTGCAGGTTGTAAAGAGGGAAACCAGGAAAATATAGTATCCCAGAAGCCAAGTAAAGAAAGTAATTCAAGAAGGAGGAAGAATCAATTAATCAGCTCCTCCAGTGGAGATGAGGACCAAGAACTGAATATCACCCATTTTAGAGATGAACAAATTGAGGCTTGGAGAGGTTGCCCAAGGACTGGGACAGAGCCTGAGGTTCTGCATTTCTAATAATATCCCAGGTGATACAGATGTTGCTGGTCATGGATAATACTGAATAGCTAGGCTCTTCTAGACCAAACTCTCCTGCATAGTTCTTATTTAAATATTTTAAATAGAAATTTTAGAAAAGAATCAACTATTATATTTGGCAAACTGAGATTTTTAAGGACCTGAACAATTATTATTTTAATATTTGCTTTTTTTGGTAATGACCAGTTCTTCTGACGTAGTTTGACAGTATGGAGTGAAGAACAAGATCACAGGAGGGAAGGAGGCCAGGGAGGAACTGAAGTTTCAGGTTTGAGATGAAACAGTCATGTGGAAACAGAAATGACCAAGAATGATGATAGGTCATTGAGTCATACGCAATCATGTGAAAAGCAGTAAGGATGTGCTGATATCTTCAATGAATAAGAAGTGATCAGAAGGATTATGGATGCCTGCAATATGGTGCAATGAAAGGTGATAACCCAATATAACACTTCAAAAGAAGAGGCTTTAAAACAAACAAACAAACAAACAAACAAGAATTCCCTGTCTGGTGTGGACCAAAGGGTCACCAGTTCGATACCCAGTCAAGGCACATGCCTGGGTTGCAGGCCAGGTCCCCAGCTGGGGACGTGTGAGAGGCAACCACATATTGATATCTCTCTCTTTCTCCTTCCCTTCCCCTCTCTCTAAAAATAAATAAATAAAATCTTTAAAAAAAATAAAAATTAAAAAAGAGAATTTTGGTGGGTAGGAGGTGGTAGTCCATGGTGCTTTGTGGGTGGGGCAGCCGTCACTCGGGAAGGCTCAGGTGCTTCTCTGTTCTTAGGGGACTGTGAGACTGGTTTAGAGCATGTAGGTGGTGGCAGTGTTCAAAGAAGGAATTTGAAGATAGTGAGGACTTTGCTCCTGACAAAGAAATTCCAGAGGGCATAGTGGAAGGATTTGAGGGTCAATGAGAAGTGGGATTTTGGTTAGATTATTGGATGTACAGTGATAATAAGTGTCCAGACAATGTAGGAAGACAACTTTAAGTGTTTAGACTTCTTGTGATGATTTCAATGGGGACATACAGCATAAGAGAGATTTGGTAGAGCATTTGACCATGCCTTCACAATCTGACCTCAGCCATACTTCCCTGAAATCCTCTACATATTCAATTTAAAATCTTCCACCCAGAGATATACCAGTTTTCTGCATAATAGGGCTTGCTTTATTACTCCTCTCTCCTGCTTCCTCGAAGACATTTCCCCATATTCTTACCCAGTCAGTATTTATCTCTCCATATACCTCTATAATTGTCTAACATATCTTCCAGTTACCTATTCATTTATATATAATCATTTCTCCCACAAGAGATTATGAGCTCCTCAATTGCAAAGTTGGGGTTGCTCATTTTCTCCTTAGTACCCAGAACTGTCATCAAAAGTCAATAGAAATGTAATTAATTGAATTCTCCCTTTATTCACCCCGAGGGCTCCAGCCTTCAGTACTGTATCCACTATGGCGATGGATTATCCATAAAAGACCCAAGTAGAGGTGGTCCTGATGCCTCTGCCTCATTCTCTCCAATCCTAAACAAGCCTGGCTAGTGCCTTGTGGGGATAGATAGCATAGGACTGTGAACATTCGTTTTTGATTTGTGAACCATGGATGTACCCACACAGGATGTAAAAATAAATCACTGCCCAGGTTGGGCTGGAAACCGGAAAAACCTATCATTGACATGCTCTTTTTTAATATATAAAATTACAACTATGGAGTATGGAAGCCAAAAGCTTTGATCTTATAGTAATGATTAGAGTCAAGGGTAACTTGATTTCATAGTTATTTGTTTTACCAATGCAAAATACACACACATCACATGCTTATAAAAAACTAACTTTTCTTTGTATAATTAAAACTAAGTATATTTAAAAATCAATTAACTTGGGGACTACTATACTTGAACAACAAAAAAGTTAAAAAATAAATAAAAATCAATTAACTCTATCTGCTTTTATTATAACAGGTGATAAAATAGGTATAATTTTTCTGTTATAATTAATTTAATAGTATGCATAGAATTTTAAATGCACTGTGAAGTGAAAATCTGATGATTTCACAATTTTAAAGCTTTTTCCCTATAAAAAGAATTCTGTTTTTACTGAAAAGATTTATTTTAAGATGTGCCCATTTTATTTTTAAATGTGTCCTTTTATTTTGTGTTTCTTTTTCTGCTTAGTGATACTTAATCTTATTATAAACCTTTTATATGATTTGTATGCATATTACTGCTTTTCAAAGTTGATGAGCTTTTCTCACATGCTTTCAAACATGCATAATAGACTGATTTTTAAATTCCCAAATGTTATAAATACTTATTTCTAAAAGACTTCTATGTGAAATTAAAAACTTTTCTGGGAAAACAGATGAATTTTAGCTTATTTAAGATCCGCAGTGATTGTCAGTTAATTGCTATATCATAATAGAGCCCAACAAGGACTGATTATTTTAAGGGTTCTGGGTGGGGAACTAAGTTATAGTTAAAATGCACTGCTTTTGTCAAAGAACATATATATATGAGCCATGAGCAGTGTAGGGATTGACTGTGGGCGTGGGCGGGGTGGAGGGGGGGAAGGGGGAAAAGTTGGGACAACTGTTATAGCATAAACAATCAAATACTCAAATTAAAAATAAATACGATGCACTGCTTTAAAGGCATACACCAGGCTGAGAATACGTAGTTAATCAGAGTGTGGTCTCTGGAGTCAGACAGTCTGGGTTCAAGTCCCAGCTTTATCAGTTAGAAGAAATGGGACCTTGGGTGAGTTACTTAAGCTGTCTGTAGCAAACCTAACTATTCCTTATACCAAAGACATCCTCCGCATTTGCTTCTCTGCCTGCTTCTTTTTGACAGAGCCTTCACGCCCCTACAGAGGATACAAGTACCAGCTGTTTTCCTGGCTTCCCTTGTCATTAGGTGTTGGCCTATGATCCAATTCATCCAATGGGACATGAAGAGTATCTGCCAGAGATGTTCTAGGATAGGTTTTCTTTCCTATTAAATGGAACAATGCAGTTATTTGGCCAAATATTGATCTGTCTGTCTGATGCCTGAAGCTGTGGCAGCCATCTTGGGAACTGCGAAAAGACAGGCCCAAGGACAAGCCAAGGACCAGCTGGGTGCTTGGGTCCTTGATGACATCACCAGCCACTGGGCAAATGTGGGAATGTTTTTACCAGAGTTCCTATTATGGAGATAAAAATTTTCCACATTTTTTAATCCATGTTTAATTGGGAATTCTGATATTTGCATATAAAGATATCTTACACTCTCCAAGTCAATATTAGATACATACAATAACAGCAGATGTTCTTGTCTTGTTTTTTATTTCAAGAGAAAGTATCAACATTTAACAATTAAGTGTGATGACATCTATAGGGTATTTTAGAAATCATTTATCAGTAAACCATTCTAATTTACTAAAAGGGTTTATTAAATTATAAATGGAGATTTAATTTTTCTGCATCTACTGAAATGAACATGTAATTTTTCTCCTTTATTTGATTAATGTGACAAATTATATTAATTTATTTGCAAACTCTCTCTAACCTAGAATTCCTGGAAACTCAAGTTGTTTATAATATAATCAATCTATTAGCCATTTTGGATATTGTTGGATTTTGTTTGCTATGTTCCATTCATGTTTATAAGTCAGATTTATCTTTTATTTTCCTTTTTCATAATGTCCTTGGCAGATTTTGGATTGATAATATGCTGTCTTGATAAAATGAATTCATAAAAGTCTTTTTCGGTTTTCTAGAAGAGTTTTTGAGGAGTGGAAATATTTCTTCTTTGAATATTCTTTCTGTTCCAGTTGAATGTTTATTTTTTCCTTTTGTTCCAAATCATCGATTTGAGTCCTGGCTTCCTTCTCTTTACAGTTGGTTCCCTGTGTATTTTTCTCTATTTCACCCTGTATAGCCTTCACTTTTTCCTTTATTTTGTGGTCATACTCAATCATTTCTGTGAGCATCCTGATTACCAGTGTTTTGAACTCTACATCTGATAAGTTGGCTCTCTCCTCATCGTTTAGTTCTTTTTCTGGAATTTTGATCTGTTCTTTCATTTGGACTATATTTCTTTGTCTCAGCACACCTGTTACATTGTAAGGGGCGGAGTCTTAAGAATTCACCAGGGTGAAGCAACTCACTTCTCTGTGTTTTGGTGCTCTATGTGGGGGAGGGGTCAGAAGGAACAATGCCGCTTGCTCAGCTCCTCCCCCACTTTCAGTCACTTCCCCCTCTTACCACAAGCAAATGGGGTCCTTCCAGGTGCTACCCTGATGCTGACACCTGAGTGGGTGTTCTTGTGTATGTTCTAGGACTCCGTGGTCCCCTCAAATGGACTCTCCTGAGAGACTGGCAGTTTCTTCTGCCACACCCCTCACAGGTTTTTATACCCAGAGGTTATGAGGCTTTATTTTCCTGTGTTGGAACCCTGGGTTGCACAGTCTATTCTGGGCTGGGATTGCTCACTCTCTAGTTGTTCCTTCCGGTTTTGATCTGCACTTGCATGTGGGGCCACACAGTCTGCCAGCTGCCACCTCACCGTCCATCTCTGTCTCTCCTACCAGTCTGGATGAATATTTCTTCTTTAATTCCTGGGTTGTTGGACTTCCATACAATTTTATTTTCTGGTAGTTCTGATTGGTTTTTGTTTTTAGATGGGTTGTTATCCTTCTTTTGGTTGTGCATGGAGGTGAAGCACATCTATCTACACCTCTATCTTGGCTGGAAGTTTTCCTCTTACTGTCTTTTTAATATCTGCATGGTTTGTAAAAATGGACTCTTTTTTGTTTTTAACATATTATTTATATCTTCTATATTTTTATTAATCAGTCTCTTTGCTTTCTACTTCATTATTGTCTGCTTTTATATTATTACCTGCTATTTACTTTCTTTGGATTTATTTTACTATTCTAAGTTTCTGACATAGACACTTAAATCATTACCTTTAGACTCTTTTTTTCAAGTATTTGCATTTAAGGCTACATATTTTCTAAGTACTGCTTTTACTGCAAGTTTTAAATTTTTATTATTTTTATTATCAGTTGAGAATATTTCCTAATTTCCAATGTGAATTTTCTCTGACCCATGGATTATTTACAAGTATATTTTTAATTGTTTAATTTGTTGGGATTTTCAAGTTATCTTTTTATCACTTTTTTAGCTTACTTGGCTTTTGGTCTGAAAATATCCTTTGAAATTTGCTGAGACTTGCTTTTTTGGCCCAGTACATGGTCAATATTTGTAAACATTCTATGTGTGATTGAAAATAATAATGTGCATTCTGCAGCTGCTGGGTAGAGTGTTGTATCTATTTCCATTACGTCTAAATTATTAATTGTGTTACTCAAATCTTTAATATATTTGTTTTGTTTTGCTTTATGTTTAGTTTGCTGTTTTATAACTCTCAGTATAATTGCAGCTTTGTCTTTTTTCACTGTAGTTTTATCAAATTTTTGTATATTATGAGGTCACATTGTTAAATTCATAAACCTTTATAATTGTTTTATTTTCCTGCAGAAATGAGCCTTTTTCATCCTTTTACCTATAGTTTTTCTGAATAGATAGCATACCTGCTTTAGATGTGTCTCTTTTAAAGATATATAGTTGGATATTGTAACCAGCCTGACAATCTATGCTTTTTTATTGGAATATTTAATCCATTAATAGTTCATGTAAGTGATGATTTACTTGAATTAAAATGCACCATTTTACTCA
>CM052539.1:40751186-40850717 GCA_028533065.1 Trachops cirrhosus
GAAATGAGCCTTTTTCATCCTTTTACCTATAGTTTTTCTGAATAGATAGCATACCTGCTTTAGATGTGTCTCTTTTAAAGATATATAGTTGGATATTGTAACCAGCCTGACAATCTATGCTTTTTTATTGGAATATTTAATCCATTAATAGTTCATGTAAGTGATGATTTACTTGAATTAAAATGCACCATTTTACTCAGCTTTCTATTTGTCCTGTCTCTTCTATGTCCTTCTTCTCTCCTTCCTTCTCTTATCTTGGATTGTTTTTTTTTTATTATTTCATATTTTTCCTTAGGTTGAATATTAGTTATATACTCCTTTATTATTTTTTAGTGATTATTCAGAGATTTCAACATGTATTCTTGACTTTATCAAAGTCTAATCTTAGTTGATGATTTTATTTTTTCCAAGGCCATGAAATGACCTTGGAATACTTTCAGCATTAATTTTTCTCCCAACTATATGCTATCATTGTCATATATACCAATTTTATATGTAATTTTAAACTAAATAAATCATAATAGTTATTATTTTATACAATATTTGTATTTACCTACATTTTTATCATTTCCATTATTTTTCCCTTTCTTACTCTTGGACTTTCTATTTGGTATCATTTTCCTTCTTCCTGAAGAATATGTTTCAGGTTTCATTTATTATAGATCTGCTGGTAGTAATTTCTCTCCATTTTTGTTTATTTTATCTTTACTCTAGACAGATATTTTGATCAGGTAAAGAATTTGAGATGGGCACATTAGAGATTTTATATTTTCACCTTCTGGCTTTCATTGTTTTTATTGAAAGATAACTCTCAGACTATTATTTCTTTAATACTAATCTGTTTTATCCCTGAGCATTTTCTCTTTTTTGTTTTATTCTTCCATTTTATTGTTATGTGTTTATCATTTGATAACCAGATGTTGTTATCATTTTATTTATCCTGAATCCAGTTAAATAGTATCTTTATTAAACCTGTGATTTGTTGTCTTTCAGCTATTTTTGGAAAAAGTCAGCCATTTTCTCTTCAAATATTGCTTTTTTCCATTTTATCTGTCATCTCTTTCTGGCATTCCAGTTAAATGTGATTCAGATAATACATTCTTTCCTTTGTTTCATTTCACTTTTCTCTCTTTCTTCTCATTTTTTCTTACCTCTTCATTTAAAGTTTAGATATTTTCTTCTGACTTCTTTTAGTTTATTATGTCTCTCTTCATTCATGTCTACTATGCTTTTAAATCCATCCATTAATTTCTTGATTTTGATTGTTGTATATTTTACTTGTAAAATTTCTCTTTGGATAAGAGTTTTTTGGAGAGGTCAGATGTGCTATGTAATTTTTGTAGTTTTTAGCTGTCAACTTAAATTTTTAATTTTATTTTTATCTCCTTGAAATTAGTAAGCAAGTTATTTTAAAGCCAGTATCTTATTAATTTAATATGTAAAACTTCATAAATAAACTCCTTAATATATGAAATTTCATATATTAAGTTAATATGAAGCTCCTCTGATTTTCTCTATGCTAACTAGTCTTCTATGTGTCAAATTATTTTGGATTATGTACCACACATTATATTAAATTTGTGAAAGATTTGAGACTAAGATAATGTTATCTTTCTCTAGAAAGGATTTTGCATTTGCTTTTTCCAGGCAATCTAGAATTACTTTTATTCAATTTCAAGAATTGAGATTTTCCAGGACTCATAGATACAAGGACTGGATTACTTATTTTTCATCGTTATTAGTAAAATGTAGCTCTTCAGGGTCCCAGACCAAAGTGTTCACCTGAGCCCCAAACCTGACAAATCCTAGACTCCAACTTTTGTAGCCCTACCCTATCTGTGACAGGCTCTCATCTCAGCCATCTTTTTTGAACTCTCAGTTTCCAACAGGGAAAATGTTCCCCTCTTCTGTGTACCCTCCCCTCAAATACTAAATTCACATTTCTATATTTACGTATTCTTCTGGATTTGGGGCTATAGTTTTTCACTATCTCATCAGCAAAAGTTGTTGAGGTTCCCTCCAACTTTTCTAGGTTCTGTGATAAGTGTAGATTGCCTTATTTCCCCTTTCCTAAAGCCACTGATACACTTTCTGCACTCTGTTCCCAGCTATAAACTGAGGATAATAATTATGACTCTATCATAGAAAAATTAGAGTTGTATAAGTGAAGTGCTTAGCCAAGAGCTTACATGTAATAGTGCTCAATAAATGTTAGTAATAATATTAGTTATAATATCATCCTGATTATTAAGATATTTGGGAAATATGTTTTGTCTTGGGTGTGACTAGTCCAAACCAAACTACTAGGAACGGTTTTGTACTGACCAAGTCAGGTATAAACCCAAATCCCAAACATGTTTCCCCAATGTCTGGCAGCATTCAGTTCAAAGTCTTATGCCAATAATCTGGTATTTCCCCAATCAATGATTTTACCATAGACTGTAGGAAGAATTTATACAAATTATATACATTTACAGGTTCAGAAAGATACTTAGCTATCAAAAAACATATACCCAAAAGGAAAATTGCTGAGTATGAAAATTCCAATGGGGTCAAGCTGTCTCTTTTATCTTGTGACTTTTTAAAAAATAGTTTCATAAGTTTCTGATAATAATGTCAAATCCCATTTTTTCTTGACTTTCCCCATACTTGAGTCAGGGTATACCCATTAGGATTATTTCAGTTGTATATAACAGAAAAGGAACATTGCTCAGCACTGGAATGATAACTCCGTAAAGTTGTGAGAGATTCAAGATCCTTCCAGTTCACCACTCTACCATCTGTCAGACGTGATTCTAATCCTCAAGGTCAATATGGCTGCTAGAGCTCCAACATCACATCTGCATTACAGGCAGTTGGTTTTGGGAGTAAGTGAGGGTGTCAGAGAGAAAGAACACTCTTCCTTCCTTTTAAGAAGACTTCTTAAAGGGTCCACAGTATTTCTGCTTACACTTTATTGGCCACAGCATAGTCACATCATCACAACCACAAGAAAAGCTAAGAAATGTAGTCCTTTACCTGTGCAAACTGTCGCCAGTTGAAATTAGTGTCCATTCTCGAAAGAGGAAGGGGCAAATCAGTATTAGGAGTTAACAGTCTATGCCTCAAAGGCCTATGAACTGAAAAATATGGAGAATTACAGTAAATTTACTGAAAGACCAGATTGTTGTGAAAAGATAATATTTTCCAGGTTACTTTACCCTAATGCAACCAGTAGCAAAGGGGGCAAGAAATCAAAGATTGAGAACCTGGGTTAGAGAAAAAATAATTTTTTTAAAGGGCTAAAACTTTGTAGGCAAAAAGGAATAGGTGAAGAGTGAATTTCTGGGCATTTTGAAACAGTGTAGAGAACTTGTAAATTAAATGCAAGCCCGTATTTTTCAGGTGAAATAATTTTGTACTACGGTATTGGATGCGCAGGAATTAAAATCAGAACACCTGCAAAAGTGTGCCTGTCATTTTTATATTGAATGGTTTCAGAAAAGTTTCTCAAGTTCTTATATCTACCTCTTAATTAAATGCATGCCAGTTTGACTTCTCACTCATGAAATATTTTCTCCACAGCATGTCCAAACAGCACTTGGGCTGGCTGGTTTTGTGAGGAATTACGCATAGCACTTGCCTCTGCTGAATTCCTTGGAACTCCAGAGGATTTTATAAAGTGATGTCAAAGGGCAATACAAGATATTTTACAAAGTAGGTTAGCATAGACATTTCCAAATAATTACTTGGTTTGGGAACCATCTATTCACTTAAAATATTCTCCTATAATTGCTACATTTGGTGAACTCTCCTCCTGAATCTCAAAGTATAATGCATATTTATGCCATTCAATTCCCAGTGACTATTCTAAAATATGTCAGTGTTGATCACTGAATATAAATTCTAAGTGCTGTCATTTAAAATGTGTGTTTTTAAATGCAAATCTACATTTTATCATGCCCCTTGCCTTCTTTCTCCTTGAGGGAATTCTTACCTCTGTCCTGGGCTTTAAAATAAAACTTATAATAATTGGTCTTTGATTCCAGAAACAAATTTAAGAAAATCTATTTAATTCAACAATAATAAAGTACTCTTGGGAGAAAAAAATATATACTGTTTCTTAGTTCTTTTAAAAGCAAGCAGAAGTTTAGCTGTAAGGGGGACAGGGAGATAGGTCAACCTGTTTCTTTTGCCTGCTGGCCAGATGATGCTAACAAGTCATTGTCTTTTCTCACTCAGGCATAAAAGCCTGAAAACTACTTTTTCTTCTGCCTACCATTGCCTTAACCAGTAATGCTCTTCTCAGACAGCGAGATACCTGAATGTCTAAACATTTATCTGGTACTAATACAGGCTCACTCCACGTGAATGCCTGCCAAGCAGGAACTAGGCTGTCAGCTTCATCCCATCAAAAAGACTTTCAGTCCCAAGGACTGATGGCAGGTTCCAATTGTTAAGTCATTCTTGCTTGAACTGAATTTTAAAGTCAGGCGCCTACTGTTAAAGAATGGAGCTCAAAGAGGGTATTTGGCTAGAAATGTTGCAATTCTAAATATAATACTGTTGACTATGGATTTTTTTTCTTGTTGTCATTTTTTTTTTAAGTTGGTCACTAAGTAAAACCCCAGGGCAGCAAATAGTGTGTAAGGGCAACTCCTGCTGCATAACAGCTCTTGTTTTGGTACATTCACTTTGTAGTGATTTATTAAGGGAGGCTGAAAAAGCCTGATTAAAATGCATAAACAGTGCTGAACAGTAAACAACCATGTCTAAGGATGAAAAAATGGGACCCACATGCTGTGCATGGAAATTGCCCTTAACAACATGGCCTATTGTGGAACAGATAGGAAGCCAAAGGTTGCTTGTAATCAAATTTGAAGTTTCCCATCACTTATAAAAGCAACACTTCCTTGTGCAAGCGTTTCAATTTGTTGTAGTTAAAAACTGCTTCCTGACTTAATCCTTGCAGAAACCAGGAGTTCTTTTGACTGTCAGGTGGATAGAAAAATTTAGACAGGGAGCCTACTAGACTAAAAACAAAAACCTAAGTGAAACCAAGTTTGCACACTAAGGGAGAAATAAAATCTAACGATCAACGGGGGCATATTAAAGCAGCAATGGAGCTCAAGATTGTGTATATACCAAATATATATTTGGTAGTACAT
Organism: Trachops cirrhosus; assembly: GCA_028533065.1. Taxonomy (NCBI): domain Eukaryota; kingdom Metazoa; phylum Chordata; class Mammalia; order Chiroptera; family Phyllostomidae; genus Trachops; species Trachops cirrhosus. Next base: position 40,756,334 of record CM052539.1, read on the forward strand.
TTTCCATTTACACAGGGGAAAAAGAGTTGTGGATTAGCTAGGTGCTCCTCTTTCTTCTCATTCAGAAATAAAACAAATTAAAAAAAAAACTGGTTCAATACAACCTGAATCAAGTCTATCAGGAAAGACTCAAGTGGAAAAAATCATTAATAATATGACAAGACTTATCTGATGGGCTGACTTACATGAATTCAAATACAAGATTTAGTATATATAATACTTCATTAAATTTATATTTTGAAGAATATTGATTGCTAATTAAAAAAACAAATTGACTGCTAAATTCTTATGCCATATTTATTCATCCACTGTATGACTATATTAGATTACAAAGAAAAACACATTAAGAAACCTAAATAATTTCTTTAAAATCCTATTTATATTATAATCTATAGTGCCTTAGTTACATGAATAGCATTTAAAAAATGTTTTAATACCCTTTTTCCAAAGAGAATTAAAGAATAAACCAAAAAGTCATCAACTTCCATCTTCCTAACTAAATATCCTTGTACTGAAATTTAAAAAAATACATACAATTCACAAATATCTCATTGTTAAACATTCAGGTCTTTTTTATTTCCTAGTAATAATATTATAACAAACATCCTTAGACCATTATATAAATATATGTGTTTGTTTGTTTGTCTGTTTGTTTGTTTCTCTGGCACAAATTTCCTCACATGTAATTTCTAGATCGCAGCACAAAAATTTTACTTACTGAAAAATGGACTTCCAGAAAAGTCTTACTAATTTTTGTTCTGCCAGTGTTACATGAGACTACTAGGAAACCAGCATTTGGTGCTATCTTTGCCTAATCAATATGAAATGAGTGAGGATGGCATCTTTTAAAAAATGATTTTCATTCCCCTGACCTTTTATAATTTTAATAATTTTATGATTTATTTCTTTTCCTTGTATAAAGTGCCTCTTAAAAACATATCTGATCCTTTCATAGGGCTAGTGGGAAAATTAAATGAGGTAGTTTGTGTGACGTGCTTAATTCTGTCACTAGAAAATCTTCAGTGGTTAAGAGTAGTTAATGAGTTTTAGTTATAATTATGGGTATTGATTTATCTCTCTGAATTATAGATATAAATGTGGTCAATAAAGAAATTCAACATAAATGAAGATAGCATTACCATTACTCTGAAATTTACATGTAATAGTGAAATAAAAGTATTCTTTCTATAAAGAACACAAAGCCACAATCTGTGGAGGAAAGAAGTCCTTGGTAAGCAGTTAACTGACTCCTTTCCCAATCCCTGTGACCATCACAAGCACTTCCCTTCACTTTGGGGAAGAGTGGTGAGTCCAAGTTCTCATTCAATCGAAGTGAAGGATACTTGTTTTGCCAGGAACTGTCCTGTGCACCTCTTAGGTATGTAGGGGAATGTTGTAGCCTGCGGTCCTCAGAGCTGCCAGCCACCGGGAGAGAAATACAGTGTAGGCCAAATGTGACCTCAGAGGCCAGGACCGACAACAGAAGGGCACTGATGGGGCTCATGCTTCACTTCAGAACCAGAAAGTAGGCCTTTCAGGACATTAAAGAGAAAGTTGTAAATTTTTTCTAAAATCATGAGTATAATTCCTCATTTGGCATTAACTGCAATGATCCTGCTAAACGAACTTTATGCCTTTAACCTCTTGCCTTACCAGTCCATCATTACATCGTGACGGATTTGTCATTTGGAACAACAGGATGGATTATGCCCTGTCCATCTTAGAAGACGTTCGGCTCTGTCTATGCCTCTACCCCTTTGATCATGAAAGTCTTAACGATTAGCCTAACATTCAAAACTGTTATCCATCCAGCCCTAACCTACCTTTTTCAGCATCAACTTCACACCAGATAGTAGTCTACTCACCACTCCTCAAACATGGACATGAGTATTCATTCCTCCATGCTTTTGCTCACATTTCTGTTCCCTGAGCCTAGAATGCCCTTTGAAGTTACCCACTCTGTTGACAGAGATCCTGCATATTCTTCAAATCCTGCCCAGATTCTTTCCCAGATATAACCACCTCTTCCTCTATGGTCTAAATATACAGTCTATTCGGCACATTTCCTTCTGCCCTATATTATTGATGGTTATTTACACATATGCTTTTCCCATAGATTATAAGCATATGAAAGACAGTGACCATATTTTAATCATTTGATTTTCCCACAGCCTAGCACAATCCTGCTCATAGAGGAAGTGCCCAGTGACTGCTTCATAAATTGAATCTTCAATGACTAGTTCTAGTTGCTTTCTCTGTATGACAAGATTCCGTATGAGAAAAAGACACTCCTCATGGTTCCTAAGTAGGATGGCGAGATAAAACACAGAACACTGAGTTAGATTTGAATTTGAATTTGAAATTCAAATTTAACTGGATGTTCTCATGGAATCTGGAAACCCTAGTGCAAAGACATATCCGTTTTACCACTGTCAGGGTTAAGTCCTGGGCAGGGGTGAAGTAGTGTAGGCATAAATGTGTTCCCTCCAATTCAGCTGCAGCAGTGTGTATGTAGCCTCTTCATGTAAGGGGAAGGTAATATTTGGGGTAGGAGGAAGGTGCAGAAGCACAAAAGTAGTCATTTATAACTTGATCCTTACATTCTCACAGACAAAACATAGTGAATATTTGAGGAACCTGGGAGAATAATTCCAGGTGTTAGTGTAAATTCTTCAAATAGCTAGTTCATTAACAATACAGCCAAGATAAATCTTTGAGGTCATTGAGACATTCTGCTTTTCTTCAGGACTTTAATTCATGCTGCTCCCCGTCTCTTTTGTTGTCTCTCTAGCATCCCAACCACAATGGGGTCATTATACAGGTTATGTTTGTGCCGACCTTCCATGCTTGGCCCTGAGGATTCCTGTCTACTCCAAGTTATTTGATAACATTCTAACTTTATGCCCCACCCACACTTAGCTCTCATCTCTCATCCCCACCTCTTCTCTCTTCTAGTTTGCTAGGCAACAGTTTATTAGTCTAACAATAAACCCATGCTTGCCATCCATCCTACAAAGAGAGGAAATCAACAGAACCCTAAGGATTCTCCTTTGGTCTCAGATGACATCTGTAGTTTAACACTAACCTTCTTGGGACAATTTCTGGCACCCCCTAAGTTGTCTGATTAAAGAGGGTTGGAATTTCCTGTAGGAGTGGGTGCTCTACTCTGTGAGCCAATTGTTTTTTGGAGACAGAAACCTTGCAGTAACCTTTAAATCACACTATGTGAGCAGCTGTCTGGTGATGAGTTAAGCAGAATCTCTTAACTTGCAGATGTGTAACGAGTATGTTCAGACCTTGCCATTCTAATTACAAATAATTTCCTGTTTAAATTACACCCAAGTTGAGCTTCCAGTTGCCTGTAAGGGACTTATTGCTCCTTGGAAGGATGCTCTCATCACACTCCTGTAGGCCAATGGAGAAGAAACCCCTTATGATCTTTGTGCCTAGCCTCTGTCAAATCTGTATTCCTCTACTTCTTCAGACAGAAACTCCCAGGAGCCCATGGCTGCAGTGGAAATATACTCCCACAGAAGCAGAGACACACTTACAACAATACAGTGGCCCAATTGCGGGGAATAAACTCTGGCTACACAACATACCAGAAAAGCAAGTGTCATTAGGATAAAGCCAATGACTTTGGTCACTTGAGCAACCACATTGCTCCGCACTCTAAATCTGGGAAGCCCCAGATGTAAGTAGTGAGCTTGTCAGAACCCTGGCTGCTGGTAACTGAAACCAATTGTAGCTAGCTTTTAAAAAATAAAAATAAAGAGGAATGTATTACAAGGACATAATGGTTTGGGGGAATTCAAGGAAGAAGAGACCAACGGGTAGTGAAATGGGAATCTTGAAAATGTATAACTCTATCTCTCAGCTCTTTCTCTCGGTGTTTTATTCCTTTTTCTCTTTGCCGTTATTTTCTCTGCTCCCAAATCGTCATGGAGATTTGACCCATCATATTAAAGCTTTTCTGGAAGGGTAGGGTCATATTTTTCAAAGTGGCCCCAGAGCCCAGCCTCAGTGGGAAGGCAGAGAAGTAAAGGGGCCATTGAGAGATGGGCAGGAGCCTGCCAAACGTGTAGGTTATACATAGGCACAGCTGCTGTTTCTCTAGTTCTCACCTAAGACAAACGTGGAAAAGGAAATAGTAGAGATGCTAGATATCTGGTTATATTGCTGATGTTAAACTTGTAATAAAGCAAATTCAGAATGGTAATAAAGAATACTAAAAAACATGTAATTCATGAACTGGAATGTACTATTTTGTATATCAGAAACTTCTACTCTACAAACCTAACTGTTCCTTCATTTGTCTTCCTTAATTGCTAAGCAGGCGATCTCTTAGAAATAAAACTGAGTTGAATTGAATTAAAATAACACTATTCCCTTTGGGCCTATGAAGTTTTTTTACTCTCAGATCAATGATGGTTTACTATTGGCAGAGTTCGGACCTCCTGCCTGTTTCCTCAGTGCAATCAGATTTCATTCAGATACTCTAAAAATGAGTGAAAAAACACCTTAGGAAAAGTAACTTCTGGATGCCATTCAGCTCTGTGACAGAGGGCTAGTAAACACAAATGAGCCTTACTCAGTGCTTTTCATTTTTCCTCTTTTCTTTGGTGCCCCGTTTGCTCAGTGGTTATACTTCCTACTCATATCTTACAGTCATTTCCAGGACGTTTTGTGCACTCTTATAAAAAACATTAGTACATTCCTCCAATTTATGTTCATTTATTTACTACAGTGTATGCATTATAAAGTAAATAAACAATAAAAACTTTAAAATGTGATCTATGCCGAGTGTAAGTAGAAGTTTGTGCACTAGTTTGTTGTCACAGGACAGTCAGTCCATCTGAGCTGAGTTGTTCTTAGTGCATCATTTTTAGTGTCCTAATGGCCAGTCTTGAACCTTAGAATAGGGTGTTCTGGGTAACCACAACGTAACATGAATTATCTCACTTTTCATTGATAAGTGCCATGAGTATTTGTCTGTAGTGCCAAAAACCACTGAGTGAGCTGAATGAGTGTAAAAGTGACCAACATCAAACCAGCAGTGGATTTTCTAAGAAAGAAAAAGAAAAATGGAAAAAGTCAAGCACGATGACTAGCTTTTGACAACAAGGCTACACACTCCGAAGTAGGTAGAGCAGGAGTTGGGGCTGTGACTGGCTGAGAAAGACATAACCCCACAAAGAAGGAAGGGAAGCCAATTGGATAATGATGCTCTCCACAGACCAAATGTTCTCGCTTTTCCTCTGCATTTCTTCCTTTTGCCCTCTCCAGGGAACTGCAAGCCTGGGGGGGTGGGGTACTGCCCTGCCAGCATTTCAGATCAAAGGAAATCATGAGATATGGCAGTTATGTAAACCAGCAATCTTATCCTTTAATAAAACCCTTCTCACAAAAGGAATGACCAAAATTTAACAAGCTGAAAATAATATTTATTAAAAGAATAGTAGGCAAAGGAGTCATATCTCTGATATAGAAAAAGTGTATTCAAATTAATGAGAACAATACAACTTCCCACTAAGTAAATCAGCAAAGGCTATTCACAGAAGAAGTGATTGATTGGCAATTACAAGAGAAAATGTTCAATTTTCATTTTTTTAATGTCATAAGTTAAAACAACAGGATGCTGTCTTTCCTTTGTCAAATTAGCAAAACTTTTTTAAACTGTCATCAAAGTACTAGCCCGAATACTGAAATGAGAACTTGAATTCATCACAATGAGAAGCGCATATTAACCTGACCCTTTGGAAATTAATATTTCAGTGCAGATCAAAAACCATTAATATGTACATTTTCCTTGATGTAGTAACTCCTATTAATTCATCTTAGGGAAATAAAAAACAAAGATTAAGAGACTGATGTGTTTACTGACATTTTATAAAGCATTGAGAAAATAAGACAACAGATTATTTGACAATATGAAAGCCGATAAATAAATTATGACATACCTACACATATATCATTGCTCAGCTTCTAAAATTCATGTTTATTAGGAGAGCTTAGTGGTATACCAGATGTTATGTTAAACGCATCAATGGAAAGAAAAAGTAGGGAGAGGAGCCAAGATGTTGGTGGAGTAGGTGGAAGCTACACTGACCCCATCCTAGGACCAAACTGGAATTGGAACTAAACTAGAGAAAAATCATCCAGAATAACCAACTCAGCACTAGCTCGAGAGAAGCCTTATAACCAAGGACAGACGAAAGAAACCTCATCACTGCAGTGAGACTAGTAGGAAGTACAGAGGTGAGAGAAGGCTGGCTTGGCTCCCACAGGCAGCAACTGAAGTGCTGCAGGAATATTTAAGCAACTGGGGGAGGGGTCCCCCTGAGAAGTGTGGGGTCTAAACCCCAAGCTAGCCTCCCCTGCCTAGAGCACCAGAACTGACAAAGGAACCCAAATAACATCTGGCTGTAAAAAGCAGTAGGAATTCTATTCACCAGGGAGAGATGGCTAGAGACAGAGACAGCCTCTTAAAGGGCCAACACATAAAATCTCATTGGCAGCCACTTACCCTGGCCTCCAGCAAAGGGAGGGCAGAATGAATAAGAGCCATGTGAGGAGAATCAGGGATTGGTGACTCTGGGGAGAGACCTGAAGGAACAGCCACCAGGGTCCCTGTGCTTAGTCATTCCCCATAGTGCAGAAGCCATCTTTTTCAGGCAGAGCACTCTCCTCCAAGTGGCATCAGCCTGAGAGGAAGCAATAGCCCCACCTGCAGGAATCCCTCTCACCCCACCCTGTGGAGTTTAAGCCAGGCTGCTGAATACAGCGGGAGGCTATTTCAGTCATTAAGCCTAACAGCAAAGTAGAATCTCTGAGAAATATGAGACTTTAGCTGACTCTCCCTGGGGTTCAGAGCTGGTGAAAGCTGGCCTTAGTGCATAACTTGGTTCTGTCTTCACACACCCAGGCACAGCAGAGGGAGCCACAAGCTGTGGGTCACTGATAGCTCCAAATGGGTTGCCCAGGGCCAATTGTAGGCAGCGTCTGACACAGGACTACATCAGAGTCTTTGCAGATCTGCCTAATACATAGAAACAAATACAAAGAAGCAGCCAACATGGAAAGACAAAGAAACAAGCCCCAAATGAAAGAACAAGAAAATACTCCAGAAGAAGAACTAAATGAAATGAAAGCAAGCAATTTATCAGATATATATCAGTTTAGAGTAATTATTATAAAGATACTCAACAGCATGAAAAAAGACACAGAAACCATAAAAAAGGACCAGTCAGAAATAAGTAATGTAATATCTGAAATAAATAATACACTGGAAGGAATAAACAGGTTAGATGAAGCAGAGGATCAAATCAGCAATTTGGAAGACAAGGTAGAAAAAAAACAAGAAAAAAGAAAAAACAATTTTTAAAAATGAGGAGAGCTGAAGAGATCTTTGGAAAACATGAAGCGCAACAACATCCACATCATGGGAATACCAGAAGGAGAAGAGAGTGAGCAAGGGATTGAGAACCTATTTGAGAAATAATGAGTGAAAATTTCCCTAATTTGATGAAGAAAAAAGACACACAAGTCCAGAAAGTGCAGAGAGTTCCAAACAAGTTGGACCCAAAGAGGCCCACACCAAGACACATCATAATTAAAACAGTAAAGCTTAAAGAAGAACGGAATCCTAAAAGCCACAAGAAAAAGTGGGTTACGAAGTTGGCCTATAATAATGATAACAACCAAGAAAAAAATACATACAAAAAAGGCTCTACATAAAAACAGCCAAAAATTCTATCAGTTATTTTTCTTGGTTGGTGGATTTATAAATAATTTTAGTTCTTTCTATTGTTTAGTTTCTATTTTTATATGTCTTTTTCATTCACAGTGATGTGACAAACATTTGTTGAAGACCTATGACTGTGTTCCAGATACATGCTATCCTAAGTGTCTTAGGTGCTTAGCATAAAGCAATGACAAAAACAGAATTTCTGCTCTCAATAGGTCTTTCAAATTTAGCAAATAAAAGTAAGCATCCAGTTAAATGTAAATTTTAGATAAACAATGAATAATATTTTAGTATTAGTGAAGTATTTTATCTAGCCCCCCTAACTCTCAATGAATTTAATTTAGTGGGGGGATATATTTCCTACAACGAACACAAATTAACTTTTAAAATTTATTTTTCATTGAAGTAAAACACAGAGAACATAAAATTTACCATTTTAACCATTTTTAAGTGTACAATTCAGTGGTATTAAGTCCATTCATGGTGTTGTGCAGCCATCACAACTGTCTAGTTCCAGGACTTCTTCATCACCTCAAGGGGAGAACTCTGTACATATTAAGCATTCACTCCCATTCCCCACTCTCCCCAGTGCCTAGCAACCACTAATCAGCTTTCTGTCTCCACAGATTTGTCTATTCTGGACATTTGCCTATATAAATGGAATTATATAAGATGTGGCCTTTTGTGTCATTTAGCATGATGTTTTTAAGATTCATTCATGTTGTAGCATGTATTGGAATGTCATGCCCTTTTGTGGCTGATAATATTTCATTTTATGGAGATACCACATTTTGTTTATCCATTCATCTGTTGATGGACATTTGGGTTGTTCCCATCTTTTGACTAGTGTGAAGTATGTGTTGATTTCATGCTTTTAAAAATAAGTTTTATTTAATCTATTAAAAGACCCAAGGGATAATGAAAATCCTTCTCTCAGCCTTCTCTATTCCAATGTTATGTGTTTAAATAACTCTGAGTAAAGTTTATGGCCAATCAACACAACATAATGTATTAAGCAAAATAAAATAAAGTATAGCAGATATAAAGAAGCATAAAATATAGGTCTTGTCATCAAGAAGCTTATACCCAATTCTTGGAAATGAAAAATAGTCCAGTGTTTAAACATGGCAAGGCGACCCTGCCCCTCAGTTAAAAACCACTGAGTTTCAGTTACTAATTCAGGGCTGCCCCTAGAACAATAAGTAGGGTGCATCACATCTGCATGATTAGAAAACTTGTCCAAAAAAACTGAACTTCCCAGGAAAAAAAAGAGAGACCTTCATCCAAAGACAAATCACATTTTCCAACTTTAAAAGCCATGAAAGATCAGAAATATCTGATATTTCTCCTCCAGCCTATGTTGGATAACTAATTCCTGCCTTCCCCTTTTAGTGAGTGTTTTTCTGTTTCAGGTCCTCTGAGGTTTTCAGATTTACATCAGTAAATTCTCCTTCCAACAGCTGAGGGAAGCTGGCTTGCAAACCTTGTGCTGGCATCATCCAAGAGCATATGAAGCATTTTGAATCATGAGAGAGAGAAGCCACACAGGGGCTGGGGGAAACCTTCACACCTCTTTATCCTTTGGCTGGAGCCTGAACAGCCATTGCCTGACCCAGAGCCAAAGGATGCAGAAGGGAGAGGCCGAGTAAGACCGTGTGGTGAAGAGCAGTCAGAGACTCAGGAGTCCTCAAGTGTCTACTAGGGCTCAGTTGGTTCATTTCCTCTTCCAGAACTTGCCAGACTTTCATTGCCATGCTCGAGTTACTTACCTTACTTTACCTCCTGCTGCTCACTAACTAAAATTTTATATATTTTTCCTTTAAGGCTCAGTGAAAATCCTACTATTTCTAAAGAGGCTTTGCTGATCTTTTACTTTTTCTTTGGAAAGTTTTGAAAAGCCTTCCAGAGAGGTTTTACTGATTCTTTTTTCTCCCAAAGAAGGAAGATATGGTCCCTTCTTTGTTTGGACTATACCTCACCATGTTCGTTATAATTGCTGCCTATCTTAGTTATTAGTATGCTTGTTCAGCACTTGTTCCCCATGCCCTACCACCATCCAACAAACAAGATATAATCCCAAAAGGTTGTCTTCTCGTAGTAGCAGCTACATTCCACTTGCTTCTAAGTCCTCATTCTTCCGTTTACCCTGCAATACCCAAGGCAGGTTGACCGGAGTTGTATGCAGGTTTCATACTCAGGAAATAGTGTTGACTGGGTATTACTTATTTTAGACTCCAATTTAAAAGGTAAAGAAGTCTTTTCAAATACCTTAATAATAGAGTAGTGGTGTTTACCTGCTCATTACAAGCTAGAAGTGGGGTTTTGGGGGATGACTTTTTTATAAGTATAGTTGGAATATTTATTATATTAGTCACAGGTGATTATAATAGAAGAATTTCCTGCAGAGGAAAATTCAAGCTTAATGCAAGCTCAAGTGATTAGTCTCAGGTGATACAACATAGTGATTTGACATTCACACACCCTATGATGTGAACACCACACTAATTCTAGCAACCATTCATCACCATGCAAAATTATCACACTGTTTTTGGCTGTACTCCCCCCTTCATCTTTGTAACCTATCCCTCTGCCCACCTACCTTCTGGAAACCACCAGTTTGTTCTTGGTGTCTATGAATCTGTTTTCTTGTTTCGTTTGATTTGATTTTTTAAATTCCACATATAAGGGAGCTGGGCGTATTTGGGCATCTTCTCTCTTTTTATTCTTAAAAAAATTTGTCTTTTGGGGTGTAAAAGGAAAAATTCAGCTCATATTTCTCTAAATACCTCCTGAAGAGTACCCTGCCTTCGTTTCCATTTTTTCCTTTAGCCATTATTTTTCTACACTTAATTGATCAATTAATTTTTCTCCATCAAATCATACAAACTTTTCTTCTGTTAACTGTTTTTATATTTTTTTCAGTATTAACCCTAATATTCCAAATGGTTGTATACTAGAATAATTTCTATATTTATATAAAAAGTAGGAAAATAGCATGCTCTTGTGAAGAAAATAACCAAAGCATTAATTTCTTTAACCTGAAGTACCTGGGGGTGTTGTTACTGTTGATATGAACCACGCTGCTCACTTTTCACATGGTCCAATTGCAGTATAGTTATCAACAAGACTTTATTCACTCACGCATTCCTTCTACAAATATTTATTGACTACGATGTCTGAGCTGCTGAACTACAGTTCTGTGGACTGATTCATTTTCTTCCAGTACTATATACTGGCTCATTTGCTCTTATTCTTTTGCCAGCACGACTTTACCAACATCTTGTAGGGAGCGGTGTTTTCCAGGGGTTTGTTCTTGCATCCCTTCTGTTACCAGGAATGGCTAACACCTGACACGGATGCAATCTCTTCCCTCTCTGGAGCCAGTGGTAGATACTAGTCATCTTTCATGGCACTCTTTCCCACGATGCCTGAAGGTGGCCTTAAATTCTTTCTCAACATGGGTATCACCTAAGTCACTGGGAGATGGAATGCAACGGTCACTGGGGAATGGAATGTCTGTTCTTCCTGCAACTCCCTCCCTCAATGACTTTACCCAGCCTGTGGCTTCCACTTTCACTCTGTGAGGATGATCCCTGTACTCTATTTGACATTTCTCCTGAATTCTAGATTCATATTTTCCAAAACCTTCCCCACTTCGTGTCTCCAACTCAGCTTTTGTAATACCGAAGTTACTATATAAGGCCTGTCCAGAAGGTGCCATATTTTGCTGTATATAATGTGCACTATTTTGCCCAAATTTTTGAGGGAAAAATAAGGGTGTGCATAATACATGGATAGTATTAAATTAATGATAAAAATCAAAATGAAAGATTTTTTCCCTGAAAGTTTGGGCCAAAAATGTGAGTGCGCATTATATGTGGCAAAATATGGTATCCAGCCATGTAATATAAAAAATAGAGACATTTATTGAAGAAATACAAGAGATAAGAAACACTGTACATAGGACAATGACATTTCAGTCCCCTTCAAAGTAGGCACCTTGGGACCTCACACAGTTCTCCTGGTTGCCATCAGCTGCCCCATTGTATTTTCCTGAATCTCAGTGTCAGCCTGAAATCTCTTTCCTTTCAAAGGTGATTTTAGTTTTGGGAAAAGCCAGAAGTCTCAGGGTGCCAAATCTGGGCTGTACGGGGGCTGAGTCACCTGGGTGATTTCATGTTTTGCCAAAAAACTATGAATGACACATGATGTATGAGTTGGCATGTTGTCATGATGAAGCTGCCAATCAGCAGTTGCCCATAGCTGTGGTCTTCTGAATCATCTGAATAGTTTCCTGCAGAGGGAAATTCAAGCTTAATACAAAATCTGATACAGATTCACTGCTATACTCACTCAGTCATTTTGAATACAGCAGCCACACAGTACACATTCTTACTCAAAGATGTCTGCTGACCTCACTGACTAGTATAGTGAAGTCCTCATTGTTCATACATGTACATTCCAGCCCAGTCTTTTTGGCTGCCAGGTTACACTGATGTCACACAAACGGTTCTCGTTATGTTAACAATGGCTGGCCTTTTTCTGGACAGACCTCATATTCTCCATAGAACCTGCTCTTAGGAATTACTATTTACAGTCACTCAGACTAAAGATGATAGGCATATCCCTACTTTCTCTTATCCCGTACTTCAACTGCATGCGCAGTTGATCGTTAAGTTATATTAACTCTACCTCATAAGTGTTTCTTAAATATATTACTGCTTGTCCTTTTCCACTTTCCTAGCATAAACCATCATGGATTGCCTACATGGATACTTGCAATAACCTCTGTCATTCTCTATGAATGAATTACTCTCCAAATTATCCTCCACCTTGCCATTAATTTTCTTCCTAAAACACTGATCTGACCATATTAGTGATTTCTTTCATTTCTTTCAATGGATCCTTAAAATCCTTCATTGTCACCAGAAAAAATACCAGATTCCTTCTTTGTTTGCTATCCAGAGCCTTTGACACTCTAGCACCAAATTACTTTTCAAGCACATTTCTCCTGACTTCCCCAACTCCTAGCTTTCTGCTTCAGGCATACCATACAAGCTATTCACTAAATATACCATGAACTTCTGTACTTGCTGTCTTTCCTCATGCTGTGCAATCTGTTTAGAATACTTTTTCCTCCACTAACTGCCTGGGAAAATTCTCCCCCATCAAAGTTTCGCTCTCTGCTGTCTCTCCCCATCTCCAATCCAGCCTCCATCAATGGTTCAATGTTGTATGATGGTTAGTTGAGTCTGTTGCACCAAGCTGTTGACTCCCAGAGGAATCTAATCCATTTCTGTATCTATAACATGAATAGTAGGATGCCTAACACATATTAAAAGCATTTGCCAAAGTAAAGGATAGCCCATATTCTAAGTCACTGTTCTCTTTAAAGAGTAGTAGCTGGTTGATATATGAAGATGATAAATATGGCTTAAATTTGAGTCTTATCACATAGTCTTAGATTGGAAATTGTTGACTTGCCTGCCAGTATTTTCCCAAGCCTCCAGTGAAATTTTTTTTGGAAATGTATGCAGTGAAATGATTCATCCAGACTTTGTAAAATAAACTTATCCCTTCATTTTCATGTTTTAGAAACAAAAACAAAACCACCAATGCTTGATTGATATAAGTGGAAACCCCCATTTTTTGTATAATCCAGTGTTTTCATTAAGTAATTTCAGAGTAGAAAAATGAAAAGAGTATTTGGAGGGGCTTCCAGTGGCGTTCTGCCCAAGCAAATCTGACTAATCTGAATGGTAGATTTGGAATCCCCAAGCATACCTCATAAAAGCCATCCCTAGAGAAAAGGACTTCACAGTAACAAGCTGCTCCTCCTTCAGGATGGAAACCCCATTTTATGCTGCCTGCAAGGCCCTGGAAGTGGTTGGGCATAATAAATAATGATATAATCAAATGTTGGTTTATGTAATCACATAACTCTTTACTATAAAAATTTAAAATATTAGAAGGTATATCAGAGTTAATACACAGTAGACTTTAAAATTAAAAGTAGCACTGTTTGTGGTAGGTCTCCCTTAAATCAATCCAATAACATTTACCTGCATCATAAAACTGTATCTAATAAGGCAAATGAGATTAATGAATTGCAGTATCATTTATGAGAGAACAAAGGCCTCCAGTTCCAACGTTGCTATCAGCAATTCTCATTGGAATTCTTTCATTAACTGTGGAAGTTGATTTAAATTATGCGATCCAAATTTTAAGTGGATGTATTAAGACATGTATTGGGACACAGGAAGGTAGAAAAATTCTCACAAAGCTCAGATAGGAATAAGTGAATCTTTCCTGCAAAGAAAAAGATGCCAGATTACAAATGAGCACTCTCTCCAGTGAGCAGGCTAATCAGTGTGCAGGCCTGGATAAAGGGAACAATGGACGCCGCCTGACACCAGGCTGTGTGTCTGGTGAGCATCCCTCGGTGCAGTGTTAGTACTGTGTGCGTATTTATTGTGTTTCTATAAAGTCCTAATGAGCTCTGTGGGTGAGAGTGAAACCTTTTGCTTTTTCACACTGTGCTCAAGACCCCTAAACTTCATGGGGTCAAATCTAAAGAAAGGGTAATGGACCATGAGGTCCAGATTAATAGACCTGATATTAACACAGCAGCAAGAATGTCACCAAATGCAAAGTTTAGGGCAAGCAATGAATGAAGTATTTGTTACACGTAAATAATATACAAAGCTTATAACAGAGTAGTGGCACTATATCAATGTCATTATTGCAGGACTTTGAGAAAGTATGAAATAACCCTGTAACACATCTGTAGATTACAATAGACAAATTTGTCTTCCAACAGAAAATCATAAATTTTCTGAAAGAAAATTCAGAAAATTTTCTGAAAGAATAGAAAGCTATGCAGCTATGGGGACTAGCTATAATTACTTTTAGATATTGAAAATCTCTTGGCTAGAGAAATAATCAGCATACTATCAGTATCTAATACTCATATAACAGAAATGTATTGTATTCTTCATATTGATTTTGCAGTTCATATACTGAAATGTACATTTTCTCAATAAAACAGATTTTTTTCCTCTAATTCTCTGGTTCCTGTAGGATAGGACAGATGTTTCTTGCTTTGAAATGAGTGAAACATAACCACACTGAGGATGATGTCATGAACAGAACCACTTGTGTAAATATAGGACTCTTTCATCAGACTCCTTATCCGTGTAGCTGTTGGCTCATCAGGGTAAGCCTAGCCTGTTATTACAGTGAACTTCAGTTCAAATGATGCAATGTAAGCCTCAGACTTGGCGTCTGAAATCACTGTACTTCATGGTTTTGTTGGTAAGTTAACATTAAAAGAATCATCACTCCCTCACATGGGTAAGAAGGGGAAGATATGACCGTATGTGCCAGTAAAAATACTGTGTGCTTGTTCACCTTCTGGGTTAAATACTTTTCTTTGGAATTGACTTAGTTGGGTTATAAATTATTTGAGGACAAGGAGTCTATCTTTACTTTTGCTGTTTTATGTTTCTGTTCCTAACACCAAAGATAAAGCCAGAGTGTTGTTCACACACTCCATGTCTCGTGGATATATGAGGTCTGTCCAGAAGGTATCCAGCCATATAATATGAAAAACAGAGACACTTACTGAAGAAGATACAAGATACAAGAAACATTGTACACAGGACAATGACACCTCAGTCCCCTTCAAAGTAGTCACCTTGGGACCTCACAGTTCTCCCCGTCACCATCAGCTGCCCTGTTGTATTTTCCTGAAACTCACTGATGGTCTGAAATCTTTTCCTTTCAAAGGTTATTTTAATTTTGGGAAAAGCCAGAAGTCTCAGGGTGCCAAATCTGGGCTGTACGGGGGCTGATCACCTGGGTGATTTGCTGTTTTGCCAAAAAATAGTGCACAAGTCGTGATGAAGCTGCCAGTCAGCAGTTGCCCCTAGCTGCTGCCTTCTGAATCATCCTAATAGCTTCTGTGGAGGAAAATTCAAGCTAAATGCAAAATTTGATGCAGATTTATTTCTCTACTCGCTCAGTCATTTTGAATGTCACAGTCACGCAGTACACATGCTCACTCAACAGCATCTACCACCCCCACTGTCTAGTACAGTGAAGTCGTCATTGTTCACACATGCACATTCCAGTTCACTCTCCTTGGCTGCCAGGTTACATTGATGTCACTCAAACCATTCTCATTATATTAACAATAGCTGGACTTTTTCCAGACAGACTACATATGAATGAAATGTTACTCATAGGTATGTTATATATGAATATACATGATATATGATAACATTTATAGATGAAATGTTATTCATTACTTACCAGTTCCTCTTTTTTCTATGACTTGATTATCACAAAAGTGGAAAATTTCTTCAGGAAATTCAGGCAGTATATTGCCAAGTTAGTTAGCTGACATGTGCTGTCATGCACTTTCAGCAGATTAGTAACTGCTAATTTTGCATTATTGATTTGAATTCCAGGAGTCTGCCCCACCCACTAATTCAGAGGTTACTAGAATGCCACTGTCATATTTGTATAATTAGACCAGGCTCAAATAAAAAAAACTCACAGGTTTCAGAAAACTGGTTTCAATGTTTAAGTACACAAAGCAAAGACCCTTAGAAACAAAAAACGGGCCCCTGGACACTAGGCTCCTTGGCCCAGGGTCGTCATTTGTCTTTGACTCTTCAATTCACAGGGATGGAAATAGTGACAATTATGTCACTTATGCTCATTGCTCTTGTTGGTAAAGGAAATGCATAGACATTTAAAAATAGAAACCCATTAAATTTTGTGAACATAGGACAGCTAAAAGCACTTACCTGTCAATGGGGTTGACCCTAAAGAGGTGACATTAGGAGCCAGGCAAATGTGTGTGACACAGGAACATAGAAACACTGACCTACCTAAAAATCTCACCAGCCTGGCAGAGTCCCTAAAATTTCTGTCACCAGAGTCATTGCCGTGCATTAAAACATCATTTAGAGAAGGCCCGTTAAAATTCGGGCACAATGCATTTACCCGATAATATCCATGATCTCTCTGGTATGTAGTGGTCAAGAGCAGGACACAGTCCAGAACAGATATTGTCTGAACCAAAAGAGAGTACAGGCTTGAGTACAGTCAGATGTAAAAGAACGGTGGAGATTCGGGGGGCCCTAAGGCACTGGCCATGGCTAGTAAGATGTACCACCCAAGAGACTGGGGTGAGACGGCAGGCTGCCTCTTTAGAAAATGGACATGAAGCCTATTAGTGAACTGTTTCTAAATATTTCCCTAAAATTGTCAGTTTTTAAAGGAATTTATATTTATACTCCCCAACTTAAACATATTAAAGGGTAGTTATTACCCTAAAAATAAGTGTGTAGTTCATTTCTTCTGATACAATTTTTAAAATGAGACCAACAGATGTTAGAAAAGAGATACGTCCAATTCCAAGATTTACCCTTTGCCAAACACATACACATACATCTATGAAACAATTATTTCAACACACTGAATGTTAGGAAATGCAGGATAGTGATAATACCCAAAAGGATGATTTTTAAACATATTTTTAGAGCATTGTAGATTCACAGCAAAATTAAGCAGGAAGTACAGAGAGTTCCCATATATCCTTTTCTCCCCCCCTCCCCACGCTGACAGCGTCATGACAGCGTCCCACACCAGAGCTGTGCACTTGTTGCCATTGAGCTTACACCGGCTCATCACAGTCACCCAAAGTCCATAGTTCACATTAGGGTTCACTCACTCTTGGTGTTGTACATTCAATGGGTTTTAACAAGTATATGATAACTGGTACCCACTATTACGGCATCATACAGAATAGCTTTGCTACCCTTAAGACCTTCTATGTTCCGCCTGTTGATTCCTCTCTCCCCATTAGCCCCTGGAAACCGCTGATCTTGCCACTGTCTCCTCAGTTCGCCTTTCCAGAATGTCATATAGTGGAATAATACAGTACATAGCCTTTTCAGATTGCCTTGTTTCTCTTAGTAATGTGCTTTTAAGTTTCCTCCATGTCTTTCCTAGCTTGACATCTCATTCCTTTTCAGCACTGAGTAATACTCCATTGTCTGGGTGTACCATACTTTATATAGCCACTCACCTACTGAAAGGCATCTTGGTTGCTTCCAAGTTTTGGTGATGACAAATTTCTTGTGATGTCACACCTAGATTATTTGGCCCCAGCCTACTGATTTCATTTGTTTCCTACTATCCCACCTTTTGCATACTCCAGTCTAACTAAAACTGGCCTTCTTGTTGATCCTCAGAGATGCCACTCCAGTTTTCACACTAAGGCTTTTGTACTTGCTCTTCCCTCAGTCCAGAACATTCTTTCCTCAGATTTTTACAGGGCTCTAGACCACCCCTCACATTTCAAGGGCCCACAGCAAAAGGGAAAACAGAGGCCCTACATCTTATGTTTAAAATGATAAGACAACAAACTGATTAACAAAATGTGTTCTATTCTCTTGCCTTCACAAATAGACTCTCATGGTGGCATTTTTTTTTACTATAAAGCTCTGGTTATTATATGATATAGTAGGCAAGATATAGAAGATTACTAAATTTAATAATTTTGTGCATGTCTCGGGGTTATATTGCTAAAACAGCAATGCTGAGATGAGTAATTATATAATTCATAAATTATGTTTTAACTTATTAAACTTTTTTCTTATCATTTCAGTAAGATCACTATTTTTATAATCAAGATTTTACATAATGTCTGTTTTGTTGACAATATTGATCTAAAAGGTTAAAAATAAATTATAACTATATTCAAAATGCATAAAATTTGAATATATTTTAATGAAAAAGTTAAATTCCACTTTTATAAGTTAAAATTATTTTTCAGGTTTTCAAAGAAGTTATAAAAACTTCAAAATTATATAGTAAAACTAAAAGGCAAAATATAAACTAATTAATACCAAAATTTTAATAAATTTCTTAAAGATGAAATTTTATTTCTTTTTTGAAAATTTACTTAAATGAACTAAATATTTGTACACATATAAAACAATCCATAATTCTAGTGTTCAATGTCCAGATAATTGTCAATGTAAAAATTAATTAATTTATATCTCTGGTACCATAAATCAGAACATGAGGAGAAGGAAATAGACATTTTGCACTAATGGAAAATGATTTTTCATTATGCAAGAATCTATTCTTTTCTGGGGGAAAAACTGACAATTCAATTATTATTTCTTTTATCTTACTCCTTTGTCACTCCTGTCCTCTCCAAATGAGCAGCAGCCCAGCTCACCTGCCCTTGCAGCCCGGGCACTGTGGCCTTTGGTTCTGAGGTCACGGCACAGGAGATTTCTGACAAGACTTTCCCTGGGGCCTGAGCAGCTTTATTCACGAGCAGAGACGTTTAGGGTCGTCAGCTGCACCAGCACTCAGTGCCAGACTCCATGTAACAGAGCATCCACGTGTCCTGGAATAAATTTGTTTTTGTGTTTTTGTAAAGCATGGGTCCCTCTAACAAGCAGAGCCCAGGACAGCTGCCCTCTGTCTGGAGTCTGAGGGTGGTATTGAAAATCTCACTCCTTCCATTCTTTCAGATTTGATTCAAAGGTCACCTTATCAGATACTCCTGACCAATGTGCACATCGGCACACACAAAGGCACACATGCACACGTCAGTGCCCGTCTATGCATGCACATGCCCATGTGATTCTGTCCAGTCCCTTTCAGGTTTAATTTTCTTTAGAATACTTATTCCTACCTGACACATGTTGCGTATTAGTTTTTTATTGTCCATCTCCCAACTAGAATGTGAGCTCTGTAAGTATGTGCTTCTCTTTCCTCTGTGGGCAGTGTGTGCATGTGTTTAGAGGTGGGAATGGCAGCATCAGCTAGAAGGTAACAAGGAATGCAGGAAAATGACCTACTTTGCTGTTGCCCTGGGATACTTCTGACAAAAACCATAAAATGCTACTGTCTTCTAGATTGGTATGTTTGCAGTTAAAACGAAGGGAATCTTCTGACGTGATTATAGTTTGAGACTGAAGAAATGAAGGCTGTCTGCAGTCTTCTTCAGTTCTTACTACTGCTTTGTAGTAAGAACGTGAGTTTTCCAAAGGCCTTGCTCACCCTCTGCCGTCCATCGAGACTTGCTTCCTTAACTGAGGCCATCAACACATCACCAAAGTCAGACCTTCACCCTCACAAACACGTTTATATGATAACATTATTTAGTAAATGATAAAATGTAAAGTTATAAAGATAAGGATGTTGTCCTAGCTCAATTAAACTAAGATAGAAAAAAAAGGCAAGGCACCACAATCTAAATGCAAAAAGAAAATTTGGTTTTCTTGGTGACAACTTCTCATAAATATAAGGCTATTGTATTCCCTGGCCTTTTTTTTTTTTTTTGGTCTTTACCTTTTCCATTCTTTTAGTCTATTTCTCATAAAGAAAGTCATTGTAAAAATAAAGTTAATATATTATGACCGACGCCAAAAATATAGTTTCTTTATAATAACAGTGAAGGAGAAAAAATGTAGGTCTCATCCCATTGAAAGGGCTGCTAACAACACTTCACTACTAACACGGACTTCGCTGCATCAGCAGTTTAGCTGACACAGCCCTGCCAGTGACCGACCCCATCAAAGTGCGGGTGCCTTTCTCTGCTGAAATGTTCCTTCACCGGTGTTTTTGTGGTGTGCCTAGGCCAATGGCTTCAAAGCATTTCTTAAAATGAACTTAAGATGTATGTTCTCCCTACAGAAGTTTCACACAGTCTTTTAAGCTTTTGGAATTCAAATCGTTTAATGGCTGTGATGAGGCTGTTAGCTGACAGAAACATTCACCAGCTAACTAAAAGGTCTCCATCCAATGCTAAGTAAAAGTGTATTTGGTGTTTTATTCTGAAGGCTTAGACTCCTTTGTGAATAGGCCAAGAATTAATAAGTATCTGTGGTTTCCTAGAAAAATTCTGCCACCTAGAATATAAATATAAGAATCTCCAGTTAGAAAATGAAACAGACCTCATTGCTTTAGGGAGAAAACATGCGGTATAATGACCTGTGGAAGAAGAGGGAAAGGCGGAAAGGAAAACTGACTGATAAAATCACAGTGTTTTAGGACAAGAATCATGTAAAGTTCACAAACCCACTTAACTTCAGGCTCGAGTAGTTCTCAGGATACAAATTCCACATAGTTGGAATAATAAATCTAGGTCTCAGATAAAACCTCCAATGATCAACTGAGTATGTGTTATTCGAAAAGCCTTTATTAAATTACTATGTGTCAAAAAATGTGCTATCCACTAAAGATGTAAAATTCAGTTCATATTCTAGTGAGAATGAGCTACCTTTAAAAAAATTACATTTAATACCAAAAAATTGAAGGCAAGGTCTCAAAGAGATAGCTGTGCACACATGTTCACAGCAGCACTACTCACAGCAGCTAAAACACAAAGCCGCCCAGGTGTCCCCAGACAGGTGGGTGGATAAGCACAACGTGGCATACACACACAGCAGACTATTCCTCAGCCTCAGAAAGGAAGGGAACTCCAACATATGCTATGGCATAGATGAACCTTGAGGACATAACACGAGGCGAAATAAGCCAATCACAAAAAAACTAATAGTGTGTGATTCCATATATGAGACACCCAGAGTAGTCAAAATCATAAAGACAGAAAGTAGAATTGTGGTTGGTGGAGGCCGAGGAAAGGGGGAGTGAAAAGTGACTGTTTAATGGGTACAGTTTCAGTTTGGCGAGAGGTAGAGTTCTGGAGATGGATGGTGGCGATAGTTGCACAACAGTGTGAATGTACTTAATGCCACTGAACTGTACACTGAAATGGTAAAAGTAGTAAATGCATGCTAGAAGTATTTTATCAATAAAACATTGAAAACTGCATTTAAAAAGTATGAGTATATAATAGGAATATAAACAAAATACCGTAGAGTCAAAGAAAAGGAAGAAATTACCTGTGTGTCAGGTGGGGTGATGGCCTGAGAAGGCTTGCAGCAGAGGGGACGGATGAATGAGGCCTCAGGGGACATAAAATACATTAACACTTGTGTAACCAACCCCACTCAACACCAGACTGACTGACACTCCATCCCCTCTGTGAACACGCTGTGTGATGGCCATGGCTCCTGGTTGCCCGCTGCAGTAACCACCCTCTCGAAGGCCCCAGACTTCCCCTCCCCGCTGGTGACTTGTGTGCTTGTCAAGAGCCAGAGGCATTGATTCTCCAGTGTTTATACCATTATATTTACAGTAATTAACCAATCAAATTAAATATTATATAAACCAATTCTATTTCACCATGAAAAGGAAGAGAGTTGTAGGCCTATGAAAATAAATGCCGGACTTCCAGTCAAGCTGGCAGCATAGGTACTCATGGCTCACCTCCTCATACAGCTACATCAACATTACAACTAAACTATAGAACAACCATCAATCAGAACCATCAGAACTCTAGTTGAATGGAATTCTGGCAGCTACAGAATTAAAGAAACCACATCCATCCAGACTGGTAGGAGAGGCAGAGACACAGAATGGGCTGGTCCCAAATCCAAGTGTGGTGGCTACAGGTTGGGAGGGATATCTTGGGAGCAAGGAGTCCCAGCCCCACACCAGATCCCCCAGCCCAGGAGTAGAGTGCTAGGGACTTTTGGTTGCAAAAACCAACAGGGATTGAGAGAGTGAAAGAAATTTCTGGAGTCCCAAGCAGTTCCTCTTAAAGGACCTATACATGGACTTACTCACACTCACTCCCTCTGAGCTCCAACACTGAGGAAGCACCTTGAAAGGCACCAATGGTATACAGGGAGTAACTGAAGTCTCTGGCATCAAGGCAAGAGCTGGGGGATGGCATTCTCCCAGACAGAAAGGCAGGCAAAGGTCATTGTCCCTTTTCTGAGCCCTATCCCCAAGAGCCACAGAGCTGGCAGGTGGGTGCCATATCTGGGACTCCATCAACCTGACTAACTGGTTTCCCCACCCTGGAGATCCCCTGAAACTCTGTCCCACCCAAGTTACAGGCCCATGCAAGCTGTTAACAGTGACTTTTCCATATCAATGACTCGTCTTGGCTCATGCTTCACAATTTTCTAAATCCTCTCAAACAAGCAACAGCTGGCCTCAGTGAGCCCCCAACTCTCATACCTCTTGCTAAGTGGCCTCAGGCACAGCACTAGCATCATCCATAGCTTGGCTTTGCCTGGGAATCTCCAAGATCAGCACAAGTAGCAGCTATCTCATATTGCTTTATAGCTCATGCAGAATGGCCTGGGGCAGAACATAGGTGGGGGCTGACCTTGGTCTGCATCACCCAGAAAACCCCAAAGCCTGCATATACAGTGGACAACTACAAACCACATGAAAGCACCACCACCCTGGCCCTGCACAGCTGATCCACCATGGAGGGCAGAGGGTGGTAGTCAGTGGTCACAACCAGTCCTTACAACTGACTGGCCTGGGTAATTCCTTCCATTGATCTGCCAGAAGCAACCAAGGCTCAAATACAAGAGGAGGGTATACTCAGCCTACACAAAGCATGCACCTTGAGTAACTAGCTTGAGTTGTAGGGGATACTGTGCCACTGGACCCTATAGGACACCTACCTACTACATTAGTTCATGCTACTAAGACACAGAGTCAAAGCAGCTCTACCTAATACATAGAAAGAAACACAGGGAGGCTGCCAAAATGAGGAAACAAAGAAGCATGGCCCAAATGAAAGAACATACAAAAACTCCAGAAAAAGAGCTAAATGAAATGGAGATAAGCAATCTATCAGAAAAAGAGTTCAAAACACTGCTTTATAAGGATACTCAAGGAACTTAGTGAGGACCTCAATAGCTTAGAAAAAATCCAGTCAGAAACGAAAGATACACTAATTGAAATAAACAACAATTTACAGGGAAATAATAGTAGAGTGGATGAAGCTGAGAATCAAGTCAATGATTTGTAACATATGGAAGCAAAAAAAACAACCAATCAGAACAACATGAAGAAAAAAGAATCCAAAAAAAAAATGATAGTGCAAACAGCCCCTGGGACAACTTCAGGTGTTCCAACATTTGCATCATAGGGGTGCAAGTCCCAAACAAAATGGATAAAAAGAGGCCCGCCCCAAGACACATCATAATTAAAATGCCAAAGGGTAAAGATAAAGAGAGAATCTTAAAAGCAGCAAGAGCAAAGAAGTTAGTTTCTTATAGGGGAGTTCTCATAAGACTGTCAGCTGATTTCTCAAAAGAAACTTTGCAGGATAGAAGGGACTAGCAAGAAATCAGGGGCCTACAGCCAAAATTTCTCTACCCAGAAAAGGTATCATCTAGAATTGAAGGGCAGATAAAGAGCTTCCCAGACAAGAAAAAACTAAAGGAGTTCATCATTACCAAACCATTATTATATGAAATGTTAAAGGAATTTATTTAAGAAAAAAGATCAAAACTATGAGCAATAAAATGGCAATAAATACCTATCTACCAACAACTGAATCTAAAAAACAAACTGAGCAAACAATAAGAACAGAGACAGAATCATGGATATGGAGACCGTTTTGAAGATTGTCATGTGGGAGGGGTTAGGGGAATGGATGATGAGGAGAAAAGAAAAGGAGTACAAATAGGTAGTTACAGAATAGCCATGGGGATGTAAAGCACAGTATGGGAAATGGAGTAGCCAAAGAACTTACACACATGGACAGGAACAATGGTGTGGGGTTGCCTGAGGAGTGGGGGTGCTGGGTGGAGGGAGGAAACAGGGAAAAGTTGGGACAAATGTAATAGCATAATCAATAAAATATAATTTTAAAAAATGAGAAAAATAACAAATGCCTGGAAAATCTCCATAAATTAATCACTATGAGAAAATTAAACACTTACAGTTTAGGTTAGGTAAAACACAAATAACTGCGGGAAAATTGTAAACTTGTAGATGGACTTTGCACTCAGGTTACTTTGCAGGTGCACTTAAGTTTCTCTTCCTCATTAGTGAAATCAAAATTAGAAATTGCAGAACAATGAAAAAAGACAAAGGTAATTCAAAACAAACTACAAAGAACTTGAATCAGCAGACTCATTTTCAAAGAAAAACCTTGGCCACTAAGGTTTAACAATGAAATGAGACATTTATTATGTTTTAATTATATATATATATAATCTTGTTTTAAAACCACTTTTTCTATACTCTGGTTTCTCTTCAGAACGTACAAATCTTTCGCCTTTTAAAACCGCTTTTTCTACCACACTCTCAATTGCAGCTGTGATTTCCTTGGTTAAGAAGACATAGTGGTTTAGAGCACAGGCTCTGGAACCAGATTGCCTGGGTTGAATTATGGCTCTGTGACTTAGGAGCTATGTGACCTCAGGCAAATTAATCTCTTTGTGCTTTAGTTTTGTCATCTATTAAGTGGGGATAATAACAGCACCTATCTATGAAATTTGCCTTAAGAATTAACTGATTTAGTGTATGTAAAGCACTTAGAAGTGCCTGACACAATAAATGTCGTGCAAGTGTTAGCTCTTACACACGAGCAATGGTACTGATACTACTCTTACTAACTGGACTTTGCCAGGGAGAGAGGAGGCAGAAGAAGGACTGGGAGAAGACAATGTGCCTTTGGAGAGGGAACACCTGCGCGCCCTGGAGTAGTGATCATGCCACCTGGAGGGGTAGTACCTGTGGGAAAGGTGACTGATGAGGGGGTCTCAGGTGCAGGCATTGACAGTGATTTTTTGTCGTCCCGCTTCTGGCCCACCTCATGCCTCTGATTCTCTCTGCTCTCTTGGCCACTTTTTACATGGCAAGTTTGAAATACTCCTGAACATAGAGGCTGAGTGGTCTCAAATCCTATTGAATTTACAATTCAACAAGAGATCCTGATGCACATTAAGAATACAATACATATTCTGCATGTAAAAATGTTACTGATGCAGAGAAGAGGGTGCAACAAATTGACCTGAGAGGATATGATAGAAAATGATAATTGAGCTGAATGTTAAGGATGAGCAAGAGTTTATCTACAAATGATAGAATCCAGCATGCGTAATTGCCATCACTAGAATTAATAGACAAGGTGAACAAAGTGCCCTTTCCAAGTAGTTACAGCAACAAAGAAACCTTCTGCCTGACACTAAAAGATTTTGAAAGTATAACATCTGTATCACAAGGTCACAGCTATTTTCTATTTGACTTGTCCTTGATAAAACTCTGAAATATGTTATTGAGCCTATCTACGATTAAGTCAGATGACTTCTGAAGTATTCCTTTCTTCCATCTTCCTGTATTTTAGCTCTCTGGCTTAGACAACTGGCAAGATAAAAATGAACATGAAATGTTGAGTACAACCCAGAAAAAGCTATAACCATCGTTCACTGCCTTTCCCTTCAATACAATACAATAAAAGGAGATTGTGAAAAACCATTCCACCTGGTATCATCTATTATGGGCAATGTCACTCTGGCATTTTTGTTCTGTGCCTCCTGTTGACATTATAGATGTGGGGAGGGGGGAAAGCTACCTTTTTCCAGAATGCTCACTGAAGATCAGAAATGGGCAATGGGGAGATCAAGCACTAGACGGTGGGATTCAGCACAGCAGTACAGCGTAGGTGCTGATGTCAGCCATTCTCCTAAACCCCGGTGCACCCACTGACACCGGAAAAGTCACTGAATTTTGTAAAATGTGGACACTAATTCTCATCCTCTGGCATTTCTGGAAGATTAAGTAAAATAATTAGTCTAAAATACCCGGCACATGATAGACATTTAGTATATGCTTCTTGAATGAATACATTCATAAAATACAGTTCATTTTTCACCTTTTTCAAAAATGCTGTATTGGTTTTTAATTTCCACAGTAATTGTATCCATTTGCTTGGGCTGCCGTAACAAAGGACCGCCAACCGGGTGGCCTGGGCAGCAGAAATGTGTCTCAGAGTTCTGGGGGCCCGTTGCGGGGCTGTCAGGGAAGGACCTCTTCCAGGCTTCCCTCCTCGGCTCTGTGTGACTGCCTGTGCCTCAGGTTCCCCACTGTAAGGACCCCGGTCAGAAGGAAACCTACTCCAGAATGGTCTCGCCTTAGCTTGACTAATCACCTCTGCACCTAATTTCAAGTAAGGTCATGTTCTGAGATACTTCAACATGTGAATTTGGGGGAGGGAGGACACAGTTTAACGCATAAGAGTAACGAAGCCTTTGTGTAATAATTCAAGCAATCTAGATAGAAGAAATCAATGTTCTCCTCCCCTAAAACAATCCCATTTCTCTTTTTTAGCATTTTGAAATGAGTCCTTCTGTAAGTCTTTCTGTACCTACACACACACCACAATTACATTACATAGTCTTACATTTAGACACACACATACAGCTTTTTTCTTTTTAATAAATCCAATCATATTATACATATTACTTAGCTCCTTTCTTTTTTATTTCACAGTATATCATAGATACTTGTCATAGATATCTGTAAATCATTAGATATTTGTCTAAATCAATGACCATTGACCTATGTAAATATTTGCATAATACTCTATAGTATGAATAAATAATACTGTAGTCAATACTTATCCTGTTGGTGGATATTCAGGGTAATTCCAAGGTTTGGGGTGTTCATTTTTTAAATGCAGCAATATGTAATTTTACTCGACTTTCTCCATTAAGACTAGTGCTTTTCTTCATGTAAGTTAGATTCCTAGACACGGCATTTCTAGGTCAAAGATATACACATTTAAGTTTAGTATTACCAGGTGACTTTCAAAAATGTTTTAGCTGAGCACACATTCATCAACAGTGCCTCAGAGGTGTCAGTCTTCCCCACACTTTAGCCAAAGTAGATTTAATCAGTTTCTTAAAAATTTCTGCCTCTCAGATACGTGAAAAATAATATCTCCTTATTTCTTTAATATACATACTCCTAACTACCACTTAGGCACAGCATCTTTTCAATATTTACTGGCTGCTTGCATCCCTTATCTGAGAACTGCTAGATCATCTCGTGTACCATTCTTCCACTACATTTCTTGTATTTTACCCATTTACAGGAGCCACTGTATTTAAGGGACATTAACACTTGTCATACATGCTGCAAATATTCTTTCTCAACTGTCATCTCTCGTTTAACTTTGTATTGGTGTCTTTTGCAATCCAGAAATTTTAGGTTTTTATGGAGTCAAGTCGCTTCGGGTTTTTTTTTAATAATTTGTGGATTTTTCTGTCTTGTCCATGAATGCCCATACCCTAACCCAAAGATTCTTAATCTTGTTAATTATATTCTAATATTCTGTTTGCATGTGTTGTACATTACAGATCTATTTTTTTTCTTTCAGGTGAACATTCCATCTCTTTAACACTGTAGATGAGGTAGTTTTTCCTTTTCTCACTAAACTGAAGTGTAAGCGTCACCATTCACCAAGTTCTGGTTTTAAACAGTGCTTGAGTCTGCTTCTGCGCTGTGTGCTGTTTCCTGGCTGGTCCGTTCAGCCTTGAGCCAGTAGCTGTGTTATTGCACAGGAGCAGCTGTATATGAAGTTTGAATAAGGCAAGCACCCCTTCTCTGTTCATTTTCTTTCACAATTTTCTTGAAACAGTTCACACTTTTTCTTTCATATTAAATTTCAAATTATCTTGACCAGGTAAAATAACAACAATGGGACTCTACTCCATATCACTTTAAATTTCTAGACATATTTGAGACTTTAATGATTTTTTCCTATTCTTACGAAAACCACGAGTCTACTATGAAAGCTGCAGCTTAGAAAGGTGCTGTAACTTGTCCAAAACCACGCAGCTGGAAAAAGACAGAGACTGCCTTTGTATGTCTCTGATGCAAATTCCACAACATTAATTACCCTCTCTGTTCATGGCAGAGAAGGAAGGTGATACACTGAAGTATCGAAATTGTCCTGACGACGCTATGTTGCAGCCAAACCACTGATGAGGCCGTCAGACGCAGGCAGAACCTGACCAAGCCTGGCACCAGTTTGTCAGCAAATCATTACCTTTTATCCCAGTAAACTGTTCTTCTTTCTTCAGAAGATCTAGGTAGAGTAAGAATGAGAATAAACTTCCGCTGAATAAGTACCTGGACAATTCCTAGTTGAAACATATCTTTCTTTTCATATCTTTATAATGAAATTGTCATTATACTGTAACCTCGTTTTTAGGTTTAAAAACTTATTCTTAAAAATAGATCTACCTTTTGACCTAGTGATCCCACTTCTGAGACTATATCCGAAGGAACCCCAAACACTAATTCGAAAGAACATAAGCACCCCTGTGTTCACTGCAGTGTTATTTACAATTGCCAAGGTATGAAAGCAGCCCAAGTGTACATCAGTAGATGAGTGGATAAAACAACTATGGGATATTTATGCAATGGAATACTACTTGGCCATAAAAAAGAAGAAGGAGAAGAAGAAAGAAGAAGAAAAGAAGAAAGTTTTACCCTTTGTGACAATATGGCTGTTCCTGGAGAACATTATGCTAAGTGAAATAAGTCAGGCAGAGAAAGAAAAATACCATATGATCTCACTTCTATGTGGAATCTAATGGACAAACTGAACTAACAAGCAAAACAGAGACAGACTCATAGATAGAGAGCAGGCTGACAGCTAAGGAAGGGGGAGGTAGGAGGTGGAGGGATTGAGCAAAAAGGGAAAAGGACTCATGGGCATGAACAGCAGTGTGGGGATGGCAGGGAAGAGGGGGTATAAGGGGACTAAGTGATAATGAAAAATACAATTAAAATTATTAAATAAAAACAGTAAAAATAAAATGCAAATACCTTAGAAAGATTACTGCATTATTCATGTGAATTGATTTAATTGCTACTCTTAACAACTAACTGGTGAACTCCCTATTGAAATAAAATTTTGATCTTGGGTGATGGGGCATGGAGATGGAAATGGACTTGGAAAATGGGTCACCACCTCAGAGTAGCCAAGGTTAAACAGAATGCTGGTGACTAGGAGCCTGGAAAGGTGGACAGACTGACAAGCAGATAGTTCAAAAGGACCTCAGATCTGCAGGACAGGGCAGTGTGAGAGGCACAGGGCCACACCAGTCACTCCACACTTTCCTTTGGGCAGGTAAGTTCTGCCCAGGCACAGGGCACAAATGAAAGGAGCCCCACTAAGAAATCCGCAGGCCGGCCTTGCCCTGCTCCGCCTTCCTATGTTGATGGCACTAAGGTTCCTCCTCTTCTCAGGGCAGGTGCCACTTTCCTTAACAGGAAGTCTGGCCACAATTTGCCATCTTTGCTCCTCAAAAATAAAATTGTTTTACGGACATTTCAAAAAATGACACAAAAGAACAGTCGGAAGTTTATTTTCAAGTAAAAAGCTAGCCTGAAGGTGGTAGCTAGTTTAAGAGATGGACCCACCAGGTAGCAATAGGAGAACAGATAAGGACTAAACCGGCCAAGTCAAAAGCGTAGTAAAGTCAGTTAACTGACCAGTCAGTACTGTTGAGCACCAGCTACGTGAAATCGAGTTTTTAAAAATTACTCAGTTTCGCAGACAATGTTGTAGACACATCACCTGAATGCCCAACGCTTTTGCCTGTCTCCACCTCCTTTTAATTCTTGGAAGAATAAAATTATATTCTGCTTCTCTTATTAAATCAAAGTGATGGTGTTGACCATAAATTTTTCTTCTCATTCTGCTTGTGTATTATGCATGTGTCTTTAAACTACTGGAACAAAAGCATGCTTATAATATTTCCTCAAAAGAAGTCAATGGGCATGGCTTGAACTGACGAGGAAATAATTTTCATAATAGAGAGAAGTAATGTCAAATTACTACTCCATAATGTAGGATGAAATATCAGCCAAATATTCATTAACTTATTCAAAAGATTGACATATATTCTAAATTTACTGTATGAGGGTATAATAGATCAGCTTAAAACATTTTCAAATAAAAAATATTTTTAAATGTGATGCAAAATATCCACTATTTAAGAGTTTAAAAGATAACTTTGGCCAGCGTGTCAGTTGGTTAGAACGTCATCCCATAACCAAAAGTGTATGGGTTCAATCCCCTGTCCAGGCACATATGGGAGGCAACCAATCAATGTTTCTCTCTCTCTCTCCCTTCCTTTCTCTCTAAAAAGCAATGAAAAAAATGCCCTCAGATGAGGATTTATTTTAAAAAGAGTTTCAAAGATATATCTCAATATTCTGAACTAAATGCAATAATATTTCAATACAGGCAGGTGTCTAACCAATTCTATGTTATTTGCAATAGACATGCCTATACTAAAACAAACAAAACGAAGAACACCCTCGTAGGAATGGAGTTTTGTGAAAGTGGTGCTGGAACAGAAGTCACAGGCTCTACACTAGGTTACTTCCCTCTCCTAGGGAGGTTGCACATAGTTGGTAGAAGATGCGAGTGACAGGAGACACAGGAAGAGGCAAAAAACTACTGAATGCAAAACACCCTCCTCCCATACAGAAAGTGGTACACTGCACTGTGGTGTGCCTAAGTAAAAATTCTAAATGTCAATATCAAAATTCAATAGACTATTTAGATTCAATATTTAGATTCAATTGAAAATCTCACTACTTGAAGGATTTTGCAATTTTGAATGCAAATACAGCATCCTAAATCAATTTGTTTTTTGTGACTCTATTTGGCTTTCTTAAAATGAGTTTGCTGTATTGTACACATACATGATAGTTTCATTTTTGTTCACCTAATTGATTCAAAGCCTTCTGTGCTCAAAGTCTCCTCAGTGCTCAGTTTGGCAGCGATTCCTTCCAGTCCAAGGCCTCCTGCGCCGGCGCGGAAAGCAAGGCAGTGCTGCCACCAACAGGAGCCTGGAAGCCCCAGTGTCTCCACTGAAACCCGGAGTCTCCATTTTCTCTGCTTAACACTCTCGCTAAGTACACTTACGCACAGTGTGGACAACAGGAAACAGAGATGGGAAAAAAGCTCCTTAGAGGAATGAAACTTAAATTTCAAACTGGAGAAAATTACATCCTCTAATAGCAAAAACAGTATCCTGGAATAATAAACTGAAAGGCAAGCATTCTGGGTGCAAAGTGAAGTACAGACATAATTGATTTCTGTCAAATATTTAGTAAGAAGTCTCCATGAAAATATTCTTCCTTGTCTACATGACTAAGATACAAGTTTTTTAAAAGCCAAAGGAAATACTAACATGCATTTAGTAAAGAATTTGGTTGGCATAACACAGTTTCATTACTGCACTGTTGTATAAGAGTGCAGATGTATACATTGCATTCTACTTGCTGCAAAATTTTGCTTTTATTGCAAAAATAAAGGTTTCATGTTACAAAAGCATTACTCAAAATGACTAGGAAAAATAGATATTAACATTTAAAAAGTATACAATATGATTTTTCTTCAAACTAAAATGTTCATACAATTATAAGTTATAATTATATACACTTACATAGTATAATCGATGTCTTAGAGTTTGGACACAATTGATGGTTAGGTGTATATATCCATACAAGATTTTTCCAACTATGACATTCAAAGTCTGTCACTGTCCCTGGTCTAGAGTCATCTCTGTGATGATCAGAAGAAGTTAGAAAAGGTTCTTTCAATAGTCCCAGCCCTGAGAAGGATATCGTGGGGTGCCATTAAACCCTCCATTCCTGTCCTCCATTTTTTAAAACTACTCAGCCCTTCTCATTTCAAATAGCTGTAATTACAAAAGGACAAATTCCTCACTCAGTTACACCCACACAATTCCCATTGGTTTTGTTTGTTTGTTTGTTTTTAGTAAATCGTGTAAACACATCTGAAGCTACATTCATCCCAAGTGAATATCAGTATTTATTTATTTTACTTCTAATTAGTATTTCTTTGATGTTCAAGAAACTTCTTAGAATTTTTATGAAAATCAACAAAGGTCCATCCTGGCTGGTGTGGCTCAGTGGATTGAGTGCTGGCCTGTGAACCAAAGGGTCGCCAGTGTGATTCCCAGTCAGGGACATGCCTGGGTTGTGGGCCAGGTCCCCAGGACGGGGCTCACGAGAGGCAACTACACACTGATGTTTCTCTCCCTCCCTTCACCTCTCTAAAAGTAAATAAATAAAATCTTTTAAAAAATCAATAAAGGTCCTAGAAAATAATGTTGATCAGTATGTTTTTTAAATTTTATTTTTCAACTACAGTTTGCATTCAATATTACTTTTATTAGTTTCAGGTGCATAGCATAGTGGTTAGACAACCATATACTTTACAAAGTGTTCCTCCTAATATTTCTAGTACCTACCTGGCACCATACACAGTTATCACAATATTATTTTTAACTTCTTTTTAAGATTTTATTTATTTATTTTTAGAGAGAGGTGAAGGGAAGGAGAAAGCTAGGGAGAGTAACATCAATGTCTGGTTGCCTCTCGTGCATCCCCTACTGGGGACCTGGCCCACAACCCAGGCACGTACCCTGACTGGGAATGGAACCAGTGACCCTTTGGTTCACAGGACTGCACTCAACCCACTGACCTACACCAGCCAGGGCAATTATTACAATATTATTGACTGCATTTCCTGTGCTGTAGTTTACATCCCCATGAGTATTTTGTAACTACTAATCTGTACTCAGTCTCTTCACCTTTTTCACCCACTGCCCCCACCCTCTCCCCTCTGGTAACTATCTGTTCTCTGTATCTATGAGCCTGTTTCTATTTTGTCTGTTTATTTATATTGTTCTTTAGAGTCCACATATAAATAAAATCATATGGTAATTGTCTTTCTCTGACTGACTCACTTCACTTAGTATAATACCCTCTAGGTCCATCCATGCTGTTGCAAATGTTAAGATTTTGTTCGTCTTATGGTCGAGTAATATTCCATTGTATATATGTACCACCACTTTTTTTATCTACTTGACTATCAATGGGTATTTGGGTTGCTTCCACATCTTGGCTATTGTAAACAACTCTGCAATGAACTCAGGGTGCATATATTCTTTCAAATTACTGTTTTAGGATTCTTCGTGTATATACCCAGAAGTAGAATCACTGGGTCATAAGGCATTTCTATTTCTAATTTTTGAGAACCTCCATATTGTTTTCCATAGTAGCTGTACAACTTAACACCAAAACAAAAAAAAAAAACAATTAAAAATGGGCAAAGAACCTGAATAAACACTTCTCCAAAGAGGATGTACAGATGGCCAATAGACACATGAAAAGATGCTCAACATCAATCATCATAAAAATGCAAATCAAAACCACAATGAGATATCACCTCACACCTGTCAGAATGGGAATTATCATCAATAAATCAACAAGTGTTAGCGAGGATGTGGAGAAAAGGGAACCCTCGTTGACTGTTGGTGGGAATGCAGATTAGTGTGTTTTTCATTCTTGACTTTAAACCACGTATGAAGAAGCATTTACCATATGACAGCCCTTGACTGAGGTATTGGGTGTACCAAAAAGAAGCAGGATACAGTCTTCATATTTCTAAACCTAAGAATTAATAAAGGAACAATTTTTTAGCTTTAATCTATGAATATATTTATTTGTAGATATTTCATGTAGAATTCACAAGATGAACATGAAGGTTAGAACAGCAATCACTGGGGAAAGTTGGAAACTCTGATTTTTCCCTAACTTTTTTCATCCACCTTTCAGGTAGTCAGATGTCAGCATTGAGTGTTTCAATGTCGAGTCAAGTAACCTTCTCCTTCTATCAGATCACACTATTCAGACCACACCTTTCTGAGTGGTCTTTAAAAATGAAGATGACATGATTTAACAATTCCTTAAAAGGGCAGAGGGCCCAGATCAGTTCAAAATTTCTCCACCCCCTCTCTTCTCTTCCAGGAAACTTTGGACCCACAGAACACAGCTGTGAGAAGACGTACTACGTTG
Organism: Trachops cirrhosus; assembly: GCA_028533065.1. Taxonomy (NCBI): domain Eukaryota; kingdom Metazoa; phylum Chordata; class Mammalia; order Chiroptera; family Phyllostomidae; genus Trachops; species Trachops cirrhosus. The sequence continues at coordinate 40,790,910 of CM052539.1, forward strand.
TTTATTTGATTGGTGGCCCTCCAGCCCACCATGCTTTCTCAGCTGGCATTTTTCCAATAGTCCCTCAGCTAGCATCCTTGCCTCAGACTTGCCCACATGCCAATTTTTTCCCTGTACACTCAGTTACTTTATGTCTATTTAAAACCCTTCATGTTGTTTTTTAACCATCTGTATAAAATCCAAACTTCTTGGAATGCATTTGAGGACTTCATGATCTGGCTCTTCTTCCTGAACTCCAGCTATACCAACTTCTTGCAGTCCCTGAAATCTATTCTGCTGTCTTTTGTGTCCTGGCCTTTGCATATTTTAGTCCCTCTACCTGGAATTCCATTTTTCCCTTCTGATCATTCACTCTGGCTAAACTTAGTGTCCTTCAGTGCTCTGCTTAACTGTCTTATTATTCCCCAGAGCCATCCATGATCTGCAAAGTGATCAAGTGACTATCGTAAAGTCAGTGAGGAACCTATCAAAAATTGTCCATAGAACCTCATACTCACCCATCCTATCTTTGTGCATATCATCCTTTTTAGTAATCATTTGTTTAATTATCCGTTTCTCCAATTATGAAAGCAGGGTCTCATTCACCTTTAAATCTCCAATCCATGGCACACAGTAGGTACTCAATAAAAAATAGTGAAGAATTCAGGAGTAAATTTGCTCTCCCTAAAATGAAGCCTGTAGGCTTGTCTGCTCGCATTAGCATGAGGTTTTAATATACCAAACTGAGCACTCATGGAGAATTAATAACTCACAGGAGAAGATTCTCTTGCTATAAATTATGCACATGCAAATCTGTATGAGGATAACTCTTAAAACATTTTCTTTTATCTAAGCATTCAGAATCAACTGGCATCTGGTTTTTAATGTACTGACAAGCCGGGAAATACAACATGTCAGAGAAGGGATGGAGAGCTGAACGCAGACTGGGGAGTTGTAAGTCATGTCTTGGTCCCAAAGGACTGCTCACCGATGGTTAACAAGCAGCAATCATTTGTCTAATCAGCTTTCATGCTTTGTCAAAAGGCCAGCTCTCCTCCCCAGATGACACCTTTGTCATCTCCCAACTGTAACACCCCCCTCTGCACATGGGCATCAAGAATTAGATTCATTACTCACATAATAAAAGATAGGTCAATACAGGCTGACTAAAGACCCAGTCCCAAAAGTGGGTGTAACTGGAAGACTTCCCCAGGGTGGCCATCGACAGTAGAGTTTCTCACCACCCAGACGGGGCCACTTAGACCAGCTAGTCCTTCCCAGCACCAGCAGTTCAGGCTTCTACTCTCGTTCTTTATGCTTCTGTTCTTCATATATGTGCTGCTGTTGCTTTTGTTTAATGTAACATATTGCACTTTAAAAATAACTGAAGTTCAGCAAATGTCAAAAAATGCTTGGCACTGATTAAAACCAAGAGGAATAATAACCAGTTCCAAGAAACCATTCCTGCTGCTGGTAATGCTATCTAGAATGTTCTATGTAAATGCTTAAAATGAAGCTGGAAAAAAATCTGAAAATGAAAAATAAAAAAATGTGAAGTGCTCAAAATAACAATACACAAAATGAAATTATATATTATGGAGGGGCAAGGTTTGCCACCAAAAATAAGCAGTATATAGATATCTTGATGACTTCTTCTTCATTCTCATATAGAAGCAAAATGTCTATATAAAATAATTGTTTGTATTAGATTAAATAGTATCACTTGTAAAAAAAAAAACAAATATATTGGAGTTCATTCCAAGGGTAGTCTTACTCTTCTAGGATTTGATTAACATTTTTTTCAACCATTACTTCTCTTAGCTATGGGATGATAAATGGCACACATAAAAGTTAGCCCAAGGCACTGTAAAATTATGTGACTTGAGAATCATCAAAGAGTAATTAAATAATTTAATAAGAGTAATTAAATAATGGTTAATCCTGGTCTAAAATTTAAGTGTGCTTTGCGGCACTTGATAGCTGCACAGAAGTAAAAGGTGCGGAGCTCTGAGTCTCCGTCCGCCTGTGCGACTCCGGGTTTGTGACTCAGGGCAGTCAGGTCATTCCCGCTGCCCTTCTTCCTTCGCTCGCTGGGCTAGCCCGTGGACGTGCAAAGGGGACTTAGCCGAGGCCTCAGAGAAAGTCTCTGACTCTCATTTTCCTTATCTGTAAATGGGGCTTTCATAATGATAATCAAATAAAATATGGTAAAGTACTTTGTAAATGTTTAGGAGTCATGCAGATGTTAGGTGTTATAATAACTAAAATAATGATGAGAATGTTTAATGAATAGGGGACCTCATTAAAGTATTTGCTTCACTTTTGAAAAATTTTGTTACGAGGAAGTAAGATCAAGTTTAAAGAAAGTCGCACAAGAGTAGCACCAACAACATTCATATACCTTTAATCCAGATCACTTATTTATACCATTTTACCTCCTTTGCTCGCACTCTGCTTCCCTCCCCAGCTCTTCCTTTCCTGAACAATTTAGACATAAGTCACGAGCATCATGGCCCATCACTCCTAAATACTGCAGTGTTTCCTAAGAACAGGGGTATTTGCTTAGATAACCAAACTAGAATTTTAAACTTTTGTAAATTTAGCATTGATATAGTGCTTTCATCCCATTTCTACTCATATTCCACTCTGTCAATGGACCCAATTACATCATTGTTTGTCTTCTCTAGTCCAGGCTTCAGCTTGGATCAAAAATTGCACTCAGTTGCCATGTCTCTGCAGCCTCCTTTAATGTGGAACATCTCTGCACCCTTTCTTTGTCTGGTATGGTGTGAAAAAATTTTAAGTATACAGTCCTATTTTTTTTAGTTGTAAGGTTTCTCATTCTTGAGTTGTTTCACCTTTTTAATGGTTATTTTACACTAATCGATTAAAGGTTCTATTCCTACCACTGGGAACACAGAAGCCATGCTTGCATGTAAAACAGTAGCATGCACACAGTGTCTGGCTTGCCCCACGTGACACTGGAGTGTTAATTTCATCCCCCTCCCCTCCTGCCCCATTTCTTCCCTTCCTTCTTCTATTTTTCTGCGGATCCTTAGACTGTGATGTCCAACTTCCTCTTCCTTCCTGTTATCTGTACTGAATGTTATCTGCACTGAGTGTCAAGTCCATTCACATCAATCCCACAAGCGGGAGAGGGACCAGAAAGAGCTGACAGTCCTCCCCGATGCACAGGAGGCACCATCGGTGTTTGCTCCTGGTTCTCAGTCACCCTTGATTCTTCTCCTATATCCCTCACCTCCCTAGCCTCCTCAGTTTCTTCTTGTTAAATGACAGATTCCCATCATATTGCCCTTTCAAGTTCCCAGCATGTTACCTTGAACCTTATTTCACTTGAACATTTGAACAACAAAACGTGTTTGGCAGGATTTACTATCACCATTTTGTAGATAACAAAGCAGAGGCTGAGGCTCATGGAATGTTTTCTCCCACAATCAGGTGCTTAGAGGGGGATAGTTTAGGGCTGAAATCCAAGGGTTTGCGTTGCTGTCCAGTTCTTCCCCACTGCGTTTTGATGATCCCTCACAGCAACTTCATACCCACAGGTCCTGTGTGATCCCACGGCATGGTGGCCAAAGACACAGGACACTGAGGTTTGCTCATGCAGAAATAAATAGTTGAGGTGGTTACAGATGGCATGTTTAGGACATACGGTGCTTAAACTCTTCTTTAAACTGATGGAAATTTGGAAAAATTATAGAACTATATTTGTTGTCATAAGCACTCAGCAAATTGAAATATATAGCTCAGAAGTTTTCCATAAGTATTCACTAAAATTAATGTGAGATCTCAAGAATAATAGCTTTTGAATAAGGAGTCCACATTTCAAGGATACTAACTTGTGTATACACACAATCATGAAAAACATCAAACAAGGGATGATGCCCAACTCTCTCATTAACAGTGCACAGCACATGCTCCTTAAAGAAAACTTAGAAATACACAAAATTTTAAAAGGGGGCGTACTAACTACCTCACCGTACAAATATGGAAACTAAGGAAGCCACACCTGGGCTCAGACCTTGGATTTCCTGCTGGCAGTCCAGTGTCCTGGCCTACATTTTGTGAGTTATTCATGACACATGAATTTGAAAATGTTCCAATCCTCTCATATAGAACAAAAATATGCACTGACCTAAGCTATATGGAACCAAGATCGACTTTTGGAAAAATTAAATATTAAATTGATCAAATATTATTTTTAAAGAAAGAATGTCATCATACAGGGCCTCTACTGAGGAAAATGCAGGTGAGCTACCTTTGGCCTCAGGTAAGGGGGAGAGAGTAAGGTGTGCCAGAGTTGTCTTGTCTCTTCCAGGATTTTCTCAGATTGAGCAGTCAGCTGAGGCTTGGGATGGATGTGACTTGTGCTAATCCATCTATGTTGAGCGAACTTTTGTGTGTGCTTCAAGGTAAGATTTGAGGCTCATTTTTTTGGTATAAGGATGTCCAGTTGTCCCAGCACCTTTTGTTTGATATTCTGAATAGTAAGATATGCGATGAACTCCAGAAAATCTCAAACATCAAAACTGCACGTAGGCAACATGCATATTGCATGAGCAAGCTTTTTCCCCCTTTAAAGGGACCTCTATAGGAAATAGAATTAATCTTTTAAAAGTGCATGCAGATAAAATGAGGAACCTGCTTTCTCTCAGAATATAGTAAAAGAAAAGGTAAGTGCCCGTATTGTATGTCATAAATGCTGTCATTGGGAGTTTTCTTAAAGAAAAATCACAACTAGGCGTTAAAGAGGATAAAAGTTCAAGAAGCACAAGTGAAGCAATTATTAGAATTCACCAAGCATCCAAGGTATACGAATGCAGAGTATCAAGTCTGCAATTCTGTGCATGAGCTTCAGTTCCAGAATGATTTGTCATTTCATGGTGGGTTGAATTTTTTCAAAAACTGTCCACTTGGTGGCACCGTGGTGCTGCTTCAGGAATGAGCCTGTTGATTTGGGTTAAAGGTTCAGTCAGGGGCTGAATTCTTATGGACAGTTTTGAGGTTCTTAAACATGTGGTCATACCACAGTACATGCCAACAACAGACAATTGCCGTAGTCATCTGTGCTAGGGAAGAAAAGGAAAAAATATTTGCAGGCTGTTCAAGTGACGACAGGGCCGGGTTTGAGGGGACTTGTCAAGCAGGTTGAACAAGTGGATGGATAAAAGCCTACCTGACCTCTTTCATCTATATTCTTAAACAGAAATGCCTCTGAAGGATTTTGTGTTTTTATTCTCTTTTTGTGACTTAATTTTGAGCAGGAAAATCAACATGAATAACTTCAGCCCAAATGCAAACTCAAGCGGAACTTCATTTGCTCCATCATAGGTATGTAGAACCAGCTGTGCCATCATTATTGGGCACCATGAGTTACATAGCAGAAGGCAAATCACAGTCTTACCCTCACCGTTCTTGCAGCCTACCTGAGAAGACAAGATGTACACATGAAATAGTAACTCGTGAATTCTGTGCCGGAGAGAGAGAGCCAAGCGGCAGCCTTCCCCGAGCAGGTGGAACTATAGCCGGCCTTGAATGGTTCCGTTGTGACAGGCAGCCTGTGGCTGCACAGCTGAGAGGATACCGTGCAGGAGGGGGCAGGGCTTGGCAGTTGCTCCCGCGGCCTGGCTGGGGCGGGCGTGCAGAGCCTCCTGCTCTGCAGCAGTCAGTTGGAGAAGCAGCCATCCCGGTTGGATTTCCTTGCCTCTCCATCCAGCTGGTCCATTCCTCAGTGGATCCACTGACTCCCTGATCCATTTTTTTAATTATGTAGACATATTTCTTCCAGAAATTGGGGTGAACACAAACTATTGATTCATTTAACTTCCATTCTATATAGATTAATTAGAAATTTGAATACCAAATGTGAGAGATTACTGTGAAATAATTTGGTAAGTAGAGAACCTGAGAATAAGTCCATCTTTTTAGAAAAGCATGGATGGCATTAAACAGCTTGACCTCAATCCATACTGAAGTGCACAGGGGTGAAATGATATGGGGCCTGGGTTGTAGTCTTAAATATTTCAGCAAAGAAAACAACAACACATATCGTAGCGTTGTATCATTTTGCTAATTATTGATTCGGGATGATGGGGTATGTGGGAATTTATTGTACCATTATATCTTTGTGTACGTTTGAAATGTTTTATAATCCCTTTTTCTTACAAACTAGTTGACGGTTTGGAAAGATCATTCTGGGCATGGTCAAGACTGAGTCTGAAGGTCAGTGGGTCCAGGCGAGGGGGTGGGTGCCGAGGAAATGAAGAAGAAGGTTGCACTAAGACCCTCCAGCTGAGAAAACTACATGTCAATTTATTCTACCCAAACTGTGATGGAAATACTGGGCTTCCTCTCAGAGAGATTTGCCAGTTAAAAAAGAATCTGCAGGAAATGGACTGCTGCTCCTAGCTTCAGGTCACTTGCCCGAATGTCACAGGCAGAAGTTAAAGGGATATCAGCCACATGCAGATTATCAGGGACTGTGCACGGGGAATAGAACAGCACCTGCTAAAGCAGGATTGTGTACACTGTTCACTGTTAAAGTGTTTTCACACAAATTCTCTCAAGCATATGAGCAAAGCCATTCTCATCTGTGTCTATGCTCTAGAATTACTCTAGCCCTCTCCTTTCTCATCTTCAGGCCAAAGAGAAAGAGGCTGGAAAATCAGGAAACAGTGAGAAAGACAAACTTTTTTTTTTTTTTTTACAAATGAGCCATTATGGTATTGTAGACAGAACAAAGGGCCAAAAGTAAGGAGGAAAAAAAATGAGAACAACTGCCAATGAACAATTAATTTTTAAAAAAAGGAATTCTGGGTCTTCTACTTCTGAGTTGTGGAATTAAAGGCAATTTATTTGATGTTTCTAAAATTCAGTTTATGCCTCTATAAAATAGGGGTGCTCGTAACTTCACAAGTCTACCGTGAGGAGTGGACAGTGTAACGAAGTGTCTAAAGAGTTTGCTTATGGCCATAATTTGCACGGCAAAGGCTCTCTCCTCCAGCTTGCCATGTGGGCTCCCCATGAGTCCTCAAGTCCACAGCAGATGAGGATAAACCCACAATACTACGCATCTTAGGTTCAAGGGAGAACCAGCCAGGTATGAGATGAAAGCCATTTGGGAATAAGAAAAACAGAAGAACCTGGTTGGTCCCCCAGGTGGAAGGCAAGATAGAAGAGAAGCCAGAAGATTGGAGAGGGAAGGAAAATGTGGGAAACACTTAACACTTAAGAAGGAGAATGATTTAAGGGAAAGCACTTCTCATTCCCAGTGTCTGCTTCCTGGTGGAGGAAGTTTTTCTGCAGTAACACTGCCAGTCTCTCTCGGTCCTCTCGTTACCTCGTCCACCTGGAAGGTGGAGGAGTGCTCTGATCGGTGAGTTTGGAACAAGACACAGAACAAGCGTAAGCCAGCCCGTTCCTCTTCCTTTCTCTTGTGGTGTGCCCGCCTGCCTCCCAAGAGTGTGATTTCTGGTCTGCTTTGTCACTTAGAGCACTGCTGTAAAGACAGCATGGGTACACGGCAAAAAAAGTGGCTTTCCGAAACTAAAGTCAGTATTAGACAGAATTACCCACATATTCCTCCAATGCTAGAAAATTGGAGACCTACTCCACAGAGGGCAAGTCCCCAATAACAGCTACATTTAGCAGATGGCTTGCCCAATCTGCCATGAGATATATTTATATACTTGTAATATGTATTATAAATGGTGTTGATTGATTGCACTTTTCAAATCAACCTACAGATAAAGCATAGTAATATATGTAGTTATAAAATGGAATGTAAGTGCTATCAATCTTGATGGTGAAAAAATAATATTATTGACCAGTGATTGGTGAGGTATCAAGGGAAGAGATGGTGTTATGGACTGAATGTTTGTGCTCCCCCAAATTCATGTGGTGAAATCCTAACCCCCAAAGTGATGGTTTCTGGAGGTGGGGCCTTTGGGAGGTAATTAGGTCATGAGGGTGGAGCTCTCCTGAACGTGATTAGCGCCCTTATAAAAGGGACCCCCGAGAGCTCCCTGCTCTGCTTTCCGCCATGTGAGGGCACAGGGACCATGTGGCCATCTGCAAGCCAGGAAGAGGACACTCACAGACACTGACTCTGCTGGGGCTTTGATCTGGGACTTGCCCGCCTCCAAAGCTGTGAGAACTAAATTTCTGTCATTAATGCCACCTAATCTATAGTACTTTGTTATAGCAACCTGAACTGACTAAAACAGATGGTGATCTTTCAAAAACACAAAGCGCCCACCTCTCCCCTGCCTGAAACATCCAACGCTTTCCACTTCCCCCAGAAAAAAAGTCAGGCTTTTACTACGGTCTCCTAGGCCTCACAGAACCTGCCTCTGCTGTCCCCTTATCTCCTCCAGTGCGCACTTAAACCTTCATTCCCCCACTAACCGTTCTGGCCCAGAGACAGCTCCTCAAAAGTAAAAAGTTTTCCTCTTCTCTTCTATCTGCCATGACGTCCTGGCTCCCTCAACAACAGACACACAAACACTGCTCCTTCTCATGCATGTTTTCAAGAGCTATCTCTGTGGATCGTTCCACTTAACTGCTTTATAGTGTCCCTCTGAGTGAATAAACACAGCACTTCGTTTGCTTTTTTTTGCCTCCCCCAACTGATGAACATTTAACTTGTTTCAAATGTTTTGCTGTTTCTAGTAGAATTTTAGTGAACGCCCTTTATTGAATTTAAGAATATTGTTTATACTTGTCATCTGACAGGATGTTTTTATAATAACTAAATCTTAAACTTTCTCAAATATTTTTATTATGATTATCTACCAAAATGTTTATATATTTTTACTCTTTCAATAAGTCAATGCATTACATTTACTTGGATAGATTTTTCCAAGTAAATTTGCTTGGATAGATATTAAACTATCCTTGATTTGTAAATAAACAATATTAATCATGGTCACTGTCTTTAAATACTGCTACCTGGATTTACTAATAATATATTTCTTAATTTTGCATCTATATCCATAAGTGAGATTTATCAGTAAATTGATTGCTTAGTTTTAGTGTGTAAGGTAATGCTGGTCTCATACAATGAGTGGAATATTTTTCCTTCTTGTCTGAGAAAGTGTATCTGCCTGTTCCCTGAAACTCCCATGCAGCTCACCTTTTGTTACGTGAAAGATATTCTTTCAGAAGAGTAGAGCTGTTCGAACTGACACCATTTATTTTATGATTACTCATTTCTTCTGAGTTTATTTTAATATTTACATTTTTTTCTAGAAAATAGTCCATTGTATTTGTTTTTAAATTCATTGGCAGAAAAAAATTGGTTAGTCTTTACCAAGATATAGTTTTCTGCATTTGAATTTGATCAGCTTTTTAAAAGTTCTATATTTTTATTGATGTTTTCAAAAAATAGGTTTTGAGTTTGTTAATTATTGCTATTGGTAATTTTCCTTTTAAAAGATATTTTTATTTATTGATTTTAGAAAAAGAAGAAAAGAGAGAAACATTGATTTGATGTTCCACTTATGTATGCATTCATTGCTTGATTCTTTTTATTTTATTTTATTTCTTTTTTCATTGGTTGATTCTTGTATATGCCCTGACCAGGATTGAACGCACAACCTGGGTGTATTGGGATGACACTCTAGCCAGCTGAGTAGCCAGCCAGGGCCTGGTGATTTTTCTTTGCATATTTTCTCTGTTCATTTTTTCTTTTGTTGTTAGGAACTTATGTTTTTTTCCATAGGTTTAATGCTTCATATTTACAGATTCTTTAATTGAATCATGAAGTCAGTTAATGAAAATATTTATTGTTTATAAGTTAATACATTAAGATATAAATTTCCTCCTAAATATTTTAACTGTATAATACAAATTTTGAAATATAGTAGGTTTGGGGTTTTTTAGTCTTAAATATTTTATCATTTTCTTTGTAGTTTCCTCTCTAACCCATGAGTTATTTTTGAGTTGGAGTTTTTTTAAACTATTACAAATAGTAATAACTATTTGTTATTACTCTCTAATTTAATTACATTATAGTTTAAAAACACATGGTGTGTGTGATAATAATTCTTTGAAATTTGTTGAAACATATTTAATTTTTAGAAATGTTTTAACTATGCTTGGAAAGAATGTCTACTCATATATTGGGCAAAAGATTTTGTGTGCAGTTTGTATGTCTGTGTATGATAAACTCTTAATTAAATGAACCATGTATTATTTTTTTTACTACTTTTGTCTGTTTTATATGCCCGTTTTTTATCGAGTTTTTACAAATTATTCAAGTACCATTGTGGATCTTTCCACCTCTCTTTGTGGTGTGTTTTCTTTCTCTGTCTGGGGCTGTGCTGTCAAGTCTGTGTTTGCTCGTGATCACTGCGTGCCCCTGTGGGCCGCCTCACAGCGTGTCGGTCCGCTTCCGCCCGCTAGTGCGTTCCCCTTTGCGCGACTTTAACGTTGCCGTGACGGGTTCTGTTTTATGATCTTCGTGCACTTTATTTCGTAGTTTTATTTTATGGGTGTGTCTCTGTGCAGTAAGTAGCTTGATTTTATGAAATCCTTTATTGGTGTTTTAATAGTTGAGTTTAATCCAGTGATACTGATTATGATTATGGAAACATTTGAAATTGCTTATGTCATACTGTGTTTTATATTCACCAGGCTTTTCTTTCCTTCTTTTCTTGAGTTAATTTGATCACAGTATTTATTAAAAATTTAAAGGTTTCAGTATCTCCTTCCTTAATAAAATGATCACTTTTTCGCTATACACTGAGTCTCCCTTACTGATTTATAGGCATTAATCAATTTACACATGTGTTTATCAATTAGGCATCATACTTCTTTCCTCCAGAATTTTGTTATTAATCTTTGTAAAAAGCTCTTTAGGTGAGGGCCTATGGACAAAAGACTACTTTTGTGTACCTGAATGTCTATATTTTAAAGTAAACCTTGAATGATAGTTTAGCTGGGCATAAAATTATTTCTGTCTGCCAACGAAACTCCAAGGCATTGGAGCAAACCAGCACCTCACTGAAGGGGACTCCGGGCAGCACGTCCCAGTGCCCCTACACAGCCCTGCTCCTGAGATGACTTGACTTGAGGGACATCACAGGCCGCGTCTCCAGGCAAGCAGTTTGGTGCGCAGGCTGATTGCTGCAGTGTTTTATCTTCCCTTACCGCCTCAAACAGCCCACTTTCTGTAGATCACAGAGTTTGGCAGGTGTCACGGCCCTTTGTAAGCTTACTTTTATATTCTGGGGACTCGGCCAGAGTCCTATTACCTTTTACACACAACCAGTCTGGCACAAGTCCCCCACAGAACATGAAATTTGGTGTCAAATTTTATCAAGTGCCATTTCCCTACTCATCTATGTTATTTTTTTTTCTGAGACTATTCATTTGATTTAAGTAATAACAAAAAGTCCTGAGCTTCTTCTCAGTTAGTGTATTTTCACATTAATTCCATTACTGGAGATTTCTATTGATTACAGGATCTTATCCAAAGGAGCTGGACAAGTGAGACTCTTTTCTCCCCCACAAACTGAGCGGCTGGTAGCAAGTCATTTCCCTCCAGATCAAAGTTGTGACAACTTTGACCTGTTGTTCCACTTGTAGAAATCAGCTTTCTTCCCATGTTATTGGCACAGTATTCACATGTTTGCATTACATGCATGTTGTTTGCATTTGCTGTGTTCGCATTTACTTTGTGTGTTACAGCTGTAGTTCAGCAGAATGGATCACAGGCCGAGCATGTGACATCAAAGGGCAAGCTGATTCTGAGATGTCTATGGAAATACGAAGGATCGAAAAGAGTCAAAATTATCTCAGTAAAGCACAGGACTTACTCTGTGAATTTTTAAAACTTTCTTGTGATTTTAAAATGGCTTGGATGATATATGTCTTATCTCGAATAGCCTGCACCTCTCACTTTGGGACTGAAATGCCTGTGACCCTGGAACAGCACGGGCTTGAACTCTGCTGGGCCACTGACAAGCAGATGTTTTTCAATAAATACACACAGTACTGTAACTGTATCTTCTCTTATGATTTTTAAATATTACTTTCGCTTCTCTATTACTTATTTTTAAGAATGCAGTCTATAATACATATAATATACGAAATATATATTAATTGATTTTTTATGTTATTGCTAAGACTTCCAATCCAGAGCATGCTGTCAGCAGTTAAGTTTTAAGGTTGTCAAAAGCTATATACATATTTTCAACTGTGCAAGGGGTCAGCACCCCTAACCCCTTGCATTGTTCAAGGGTCAACAGTATGTAGGAAATAAGATATTAGACTTTTTAATAAGACAGAGCAAATGGCCAGTGGTAGAGCATTGACCCTTTCCCATTACTTAATCATTTCCTTCACTTGTACAAAGAGAGACAGACAATCCTGGGTCTGTTTGAAAATCACATCTAAATGCTGCAACTCCCTTAACTCCCTGCCTCCTCTGGTTGGAAGAGGAGTCCAGCTTTCAACAGGACAGAGTAAATGGTGGCTAGTCCACTGGAAGTAGGAGCTCCCTGTACTTCTTCCGTCCTAGCATCCAGCTGTGTGCCTCCCATGTCAGAACGCCTACTCAGCTCTGTAGGGCTTATGCTAGGAGAACACACTGAAGTCTCTCGTTCCCTTTCCTCTCTCCTCCTGCTAATGGCTGTAGAGTCCCAGACAACTCTGATTCCTTCTCTAGATTCACGGCTCATGCTAGACCAGCACCATGAACTTCATTCACTTTATTTAAGCAGAGGTTATCACCCCTTTAATCTGGACCAACAATTTTCAAACCTTTTCATTTCATGACACATATACATAAACTAATTACTAAAATTCTTTGGCACATCAAAAATATATTTTTTGCCAATCTGACCAAAAAATGGGTATAATTTTGATTCGTTCACACCAGATGGTTATTGTTGTGTTGGCTATTGTCATTTTTTTTTATTTGACAATCCAAGGGAAAGACGTCAGTGCCATTGACTAAAGAGTTAGGTACTGCATGTTTAACAATTTGTGTGGCACACCAGCATGCCTCTTACAGAACACCGGTCAAAAATTGCTGATCTAGAGGCAACCAACCTGCTTGCTACTGGCAGCCCAGTGGCAGGGGAGGAAAGGGGTCTAGCGCCATCACATACGATGAGTTGTCCTGATCACTGGCCCTCACACCCTCCCCTCACTCTCTGCGTTGGTTGGCCCTGAGCTGGAGTGTGTCTGAGGCTTCCTGAGGAAGGAGCCTGACTTGCCTGTGGGTCGCTCCTGTGAGAATTTTGAGGTTTGTTTCTTCTTTTTTTGGCCCCAGCAGAAGTGAAGGAGCCAGCAGAAAGGAGACTGACAATAAACAAGGGAAGAAATAATTGGCAAAATAAGTTCCCTGAGGGCCTGGTAAGGACAGAATTGAGAACACAGGTAGAACAGAAATAGCAACACTTTTCCTTCTGTTAAATGGAGAGAAGATGGGAAAGCAAGGAGGAGCAAAGACAACCTTAGATCGATTATCCAAGTGCCTTGTATGTAAGAGGGACTCAACACTTACTGAATTCAATAGATGTTAACTAGTTAATAGGTGTTAACTAGTGACAAACTACCAGCTCCTGGTCAGTAAGGAAAGCTGTCATTAAAACATTATATCCAGCAATCAGCCACATGGAAATTTAATATAGATATTTACAGCAGGACACTGGGCTGCATAGGCCATGTAGTGGACCTAACAAAGCAAATGACACACTTAGTAGTCACCTATTCTCATAATTATAGTGATGATCAAATGTGTATTGTTTGTTAATGTACCAGGACTGACCTGCACGGGAGCATAAATCCTCTCCACCTTTAAACATTTCCAAAAGCTTAAAGAGAGAAGGTAACAAAGGGCTGAGCCCTTAAATGTCAGGCTCTATGCGGAATATCCAATACATTGTTTCATTTATCTCCTCACAGGAACACTATGGAAGGAAATGACTTCGCCAAGTCACTGGTCTCGAATGCAGAGGTGGGATTCAGATTCAGATCTTCCTGGTTTAAAAGCCCACTCTTTCCACATTCAACAAGGCAACAATGCAAAAATAAAAAATAAAAGTAAAAGAAAATGTAATCTCCAGTAGAATCATTTTATGCCAGAAAGAGACGATTCAAGCACCTAACAGAGAAAATGTCCAGCCGAAAAACATTCCCACTTAACCTGACTCTTTTCTGGAGCTCTATAAAGTGTCATAGATTTGTGGGTATTTTCAGGAAATTGACAACCTGTAGACGGAGCATAACTTTTTGTTTATCTGTAGACTTCCCCTATTCCAGTGAGAAAACAATTTGAAATGCCTTCTATTTCTCTACCTCTGAATTGGAGGTCCTCTATTATTTTCTGTTGTCAAAACTCAGACAAACCTTATTACTTTATTAGGTCATTGGCTATGATTTATATGTCTCCTAAGAGGAGTGGCTGTAGACAGGGAGAGTGATAGGACTTATCAGCCCTGCGTGGACTGAGGACTGAGATCACCCATTAAGTTAGCCTGTCTGCCCTGCTCGTGACAGTTATTAATGCTTCCGCTTCCCGCCGCTCCCAGTGCTTTTTCTTCTGGGGTGCCAATTCCAGGCACTGTTGTTACACTGTGGCGGTGCTGATAGCCCAGACATGCCAGTGGTTCTGTGTCTTGGGCATGGTCCTGCTGTAATTGTTCCCTAGGTGGCCCCCTTCCTAGGCATTATCCAGGGTGTGCAAGATGACCAGCATGAGCCCGTCAGAGTCCCCGAAACAACCAGCATATCTTTGCTCAGGCCACGTTCAAGTTGAAGTTGTTTCTCAGTAAAGAAAGCATTGCATGTTGCTAACTCCCTGGCCTTCATTGTGTTTATAACCTTAGTGGCTCATGAGCCCTGCAAGCCAGCTCTTCGCTCACAGGAACAGCTGTTTCCTGTTGCAGGCTGGGTGAATAGGGACAGTGAGAGATGCGATTGCCCTGTACCAGTCAGATATACTCGGTTATGCTGTGGTAACAAATGACCCCCGAATCTCAGTGGCTCATAACAATAATAAATAGCTCCATTTTGCATGTATAGTTATATCCATTGTGGGTTGGCCTCAGCCCTACTCTATGTTGTCTTCACTCCAGGACCCAGGCTAATGGAGCAGCCTCTCTGGGGAACATTAAGTCTGTGGCAGAGACAAATGAAGCATGACAAAACCCAAGCTTGTTCCTAAAGCTCCTGTCCCCACTTCATCAACAAAGCAAGTCATATGGCAATTCCTGATATCAACAACGAGGCAACGTGAACTCCTTCTTCAGGGAACAGTAGCCCAGGGAGGGGCAGCCAACAGCTTGAGCATTAATACAACCTACCACCGTCGCTTTGGTTGACACCTCTCAATATATCGCCCAATCACCTTAAACAGAGCCCCATCTATGGAACCCAAGTCTCAAGACCTCATAAGATTCTGCCAGGGGAGGGGAGACCTGCTCAGTTTCACAGAGGCACCTGCCATGTTGTATTGAGCTCCTCAGACGTTGACAGATGGTGCCGGTATCCCGGACACTCCCGGAGGTGAGTCAAGGTGTTGCTCCTGGTCTTTGCAGTTCCTGGGCTGTGTGATCCCCATGCCTGAAGAAGCAGACCTCAGCCTTCGCCCAGCCCCTGGGGCAGGGTAGGGAGGGAAAGCCTTCCATCAGAGCCCACATATGTGTCAGCGAAGGACACTCTACTCGGAGTCACTTATTTTTACAGCCTGTCAGAGACCAAATTAGATCACTTTGAAGGAACACATTATGACCCATCTGTCCGTTCAAATAAATCATTGACCTTCCTTTTTCTTTTGCCCTAGCAGTAGGGTGTTCAAAACAGTTGTATCTGTGATAAATCTTTACCAGTTTCATAGTATAAATGCTGTTGTGCTTGATGTTTTATTCTATGATTATCTCTTGTGTTGAAATATGTAGGACTTAGGGAGATAATGCGGTCTTCAACATTGTGAGACACACATGAAATAAAGAAGATTTAATGATCTGAATTATGTTAATATGCATAAAATGCCTCACATGAAGTTCTTCTAAATACAGTTACTCAAAATCTGGTTGAAAATAATTTCAAAAGTGTTAATAATAGCCCTGGCAAATTTGGATACGTTGATTGGAGGATCATTCCATTCACCAAAAGGTCCCTGGTTCAATTCCCAGTCAGAGCACATACCTGGTTTGTGGGTTCAATCCCCAGTCAGGGCACATATGGTAGTCAACCAATCGATGCTTCTCTCTCAAATAAATGTCTCCCTCTCTCTTTCTCTCTCTTTCTCTCTCCCCCCCTCTAAAAATCAGTGAACATGTCCTTGAATGAGAATTTTTTAAAAAGTTTTTTATGTTAATAATATAGAACTTGGCAAATATATCATTTTGGGGCTACACATATGCAGGCACACAAATCTATCTTTATATATAAAATTTATTGAGTATCAAGCATTTATTACTCACATAAATCAGGAAGACAAAGAGAACCAAGGTAAAAGTGTCTCCCATGATGATACAAATAGCCTGTAATTGCTACACCACTGCTGACTTCTTTAAACTCACATTAAAACGACTGATATTTCTTCACTCCCAAAAACATTTTGCTTGAGCACCAATCATGATCCAGGCACCGGGGACACAGAAGAGAATGAAGCAGATGAAATGCCCAGCCCTTGAGGAACTTCGGTTCTAGCTGGAGGAGGAAGACGGCGAAGGGAACACTGTGGCCATCTCCTGTACGCTCCCGACCCGCTCCCCAGCCTTCTCCGCCGGAGCTGCGCCTCTCTGCGGCCCACACCAATGAGCTCGCTTGGCTTCTTATCTCCAGTGGGGCTTGGCCATAGGGAGGCACTTGAGACACACGAGGAGAATCAGGCTGTGGTGTTTGTCAAAAGGCAGCCCTCTCCATGCCGCTGTGTTCTCCAGGCTCCTCTCTCAATCCCAGTCACTGCTCTTCGACTTTTCTCCCGCGGGCCTGGGGTGTCAGGGGCTCCCCACCATCACCGCCATTGCTCCTGGCCCCCCTGGGCACTGCACTACCCCTGCCGGTCTCCCTAACTCTTGCCCACACCTTCGTTAATCGTCCGTTTAGTACATTATCCTGAGATCACCCAGTTCAAGGATACTGTTTCCTCTTCTAACCAGGACCAACACAAAAATAAAGAAATTACATAGTAACTTAGATCTTGGTAAGTGCTACTGAGAAAAACAAGACAGAAAGAGGGTAAAGCATGCTGGGTCAGAGCGGGGGGGCTGCTTTTTAAACACCGTGGTCAGAGAAGGCTTCATCAGTAAAACTATATAATGTTACACATTTGCATATCTCCTAGCAGCACTTTGCTTTCAAAGGAAAGGAAAAGGAAGCAAGCCCAACATGTAAAACCTAGCGTGGAGGAGCATCACTGACTGAAGCAGAGGCGGGAGCCCAGGCAGAGGCTCAGGGGCCTCCCCCTCCGGCAGCTGTGTCCTCCCGCTGCTCCCCAAGCTGCATGGTCACCCTCCACTCCACCCGCTGCTTCTGACACACCCCTGCTGCCCTAGGGCTCTGCAACACACAGATCCCAGGCTGGTACCCGATATTCGGTTCGTAATCCCCTCCAAGTTCACATCATTCCAGAGGAACATAAAATTCTTCATCTCACCCTCAGGAACAGCTTTTATAGAACCATGATTTAATGCTAGGTCCTCATCTTTCACCCACTGCTTAAAAAAAAAAAAAAAAAAAGATGTGGCCTCATCTATATTTGTCTTTTCATTGTTATTTGTAAAATTGACCTTAAGGATCTTGTCCCAATTTTTTTTCGTTGTCTTCTTTACAAAGGTCCATATGATAAATGATCTCAGGTCCCAGGGTCAGGAAAATGTTTCCTTCTCCTGATGGACTTAGATGCTTCTGCTGGACAATTGAAGTTTGTATTCCTTCATGTCTTCTTCTTGGCATTGACAAGCAGAAACTCGGAGCTACCGTATTTTTCAGACCACAAGACACACCTAGGTTTTAGAGGAGGAAAATAGGAAAAAAATTTTTTGAAGCAAAAAATGTGGTAAATATTGAATAACATAAATAAAATAGTATTTCACCAATATAAATGTAAACAGAACTCAACAGCAGCATTAACAACCATTATTCCTCCCAAATTTGTTGGGGGGTGGTGAGGAAGTGCACCTTATGGTCCAGAAAATGCGGTAAGTGTCATGCTAAATGGCTGTGACTTTTCTCAAAAATGTTTTCTTAAGGTAATTTTTTCATTTCTAGTTTCTCTTCTGTTTTTTTGTTATATATGTTTTATTTTATTATATGTATGATTTTCTTATAGAAGTAGATAGACCAAATAAATATTGTAATGGCCCTGACCAGGTGGCTCAGTTGGTTGGATCATCATCCTGTAAACCAAAAAGTTTCGGGTTTGACCCCTGGTCAGGGCACATAGATAGGCTGTAGGTTCGATTCCAGGTCAGGACACATACAGGAGACACCAGTCATTGTTTCTCTCTCCCTCTATCCCCACTCCTCCCCTCCCTTTACCTCTCTTTAAAATCAACAGACATATCCTCAGGTGAGGATTAAGATAAACAAACAAACAAATATTATAATGCAATTAAAACATTTTATTTTGATTTTGGTTAACTATCTTTGGTTTCCTAACTATATCTACATCAAAATAATCTATAAATTATGAAAACTTTAGCCAATTAATAATTTTTGTTTGTATGCTAACCAAAGTTATCAGTTCAACTGATTTTTTCTTTCCCACTCTAGACACTGTGCTTCTTCATTGAAGAAAGGAAAAGCAAGACTTCTAGGTAATTTTTTATTACCAGGATCAGTGCTCAGTCCTGAGGGCTCAAAGATGAACGAGATACAGACCCTGTCCTCAGGGAATTTACTGTCTAGAATTAAAGTTATTTTTCTCAAACTTCCCATTTAGAACCAGTATTTACTTGTAATTAAAAACTAATTTGCAAAAGATTGCACTTTTGAAAGCAACATTAGTTTTCCCACTTAGTTCTCTCATGCCAACAGAGAGGGAGGTAAAAGAAATAAAAATTCTAAACCTTCTACCACTGTAGCTGGGCCCCACAGAAGCCTGAGACTGTGTTTAAAATACTTCCTGCACTAAGGATTTATGGGGGCCGGCCAAGGCCCCTGACAAGCCCCTGGGGGCCATGCCGCTTCTGCTGCTGATCCATCCTACTTCCTTCAACATCAAATCCCCTTAAACCATTTAAAATCAATATTTGGCTTTGAAAGCCTGAAATGTATCTGCCTAACAGGTCAAGCTACATTTTTATATCAATCATAATTCCTAGCAAGTTCTGTACCTTTCCAAGTTTAACCAATCACTTTATGCCATTGACAATGCAAAAACTAATGGCCAAGGTAATTCACGACCTCCAGGTTACCCATGTGATCAGCCCCAGCACACATCCAACTTCTACACCATTCTTTCATTTGAAGAATATTTGCTAAGCACCTACAGTGTTCCAGGCTCAACACCGTATGCTGGGATAAAGATGATAAACAAGACAGATGTGCCCTCTGCCCTCCTGGAGCTGTGTTTAATAGAAAACACAAACAGTGAACAAATAACTCCAAGTGTGATGAGGGCAAGGATTTTCATCTGATGCCATCACTGCTGTATCTCTCACACACGTAACAATGCCAGACTCAATAAGCTTTGCTTGATGAACAGTGGGAAAGAAGAAGCAGAGGGATGCACAGGGACATATGCCAGCGGGGCCTCGTCCAGTCTGGGTTGCTGAGGCAGATCATCCTAAAGAAGTGGCATTTCATCCAATACTTAAATGATGAATTGAAGAGGCAAAGGAAGAGTGATGGCAGGTGGAAGAAGACTTTGTTCAAAGGTCCAGATGTAAAGGAACTGAAGTTTTATAAGTACATATAAACATACATATGCAAAGTGGCTAATGTGGAAAGAGCATAGAGCAGAGTGACAAGAGATGGGCTTGAAAAGTTTTGTGGGGGGAATCTGCCCGAAGGTCCCCCACCAGCTGCCACAGATGAGAATAAGTCTACCAAGTCATGATCTGCTTGAGGAGGAGAGGCAGTCAGTCTCTCAAAGGAGAGGGACCAGGAGCCTGTTCCTCAACGGGGCTTTTATTGGATTTATTTGCATGGGAATACAGGGCATATATGGAAATCTCATCAGTCATTATCAGGCAGTAATGATCAAACAGATAACATTCAGAGAACTATGAGGGCTTATTCTGAGTCAGGGTCAGATAGCTAAAGAGCCATAAAACTTTAGGGAAACAAATTCATTTCATGCTTGCACCCTTATCATTTAAATTGAGGGTATTAGCAAAGCAGGTTTCACAGGATTTTATGCATTCTTTCTTAGACCTGATCACCCCAGGAAACCCACCTTTTCCAGCCCAGGGCTGCACCCACCTCCAGCATTGTTTCAGGCTTAAGTCAAGCAGGGGAAGTAAGGCAGCCAAGGGATTAGGAGACTTCTTGCAGACAGAATGAGGACTCAGGCTATGTCAAAGCCAAGGGGTGAGGGTCCATTACCCCCTTTTTTATAGCCCCCAAGTCCTACCCTGAGGGCCCCCTCATGACCATGTCTGTCTTAGGTCATCCCTCCCTTGAGAAATCTTACCTGTCATTGGCTAACCAGTCATCTGTCCGGGACCAGACAGGGTGAAGAGAAAGGGGGCAGAGGAGGTGCCCCTACAAGGAAGATAAGCTTTGCCTCCTAAGTGGCTTATGGTCCCAAGGTCTTTTTACTCAGCCTTAGCCACAAGGGGTTACAGTTTCTGAAACCAGGAAGGGTGGTTCCCAACAAAGTTTGATGTAAGTGGCAGCTCAGACGATCTCACCAGGCAAGTTACAAATTCTGTACTTTATCTTACAGGCAACGGGAAGCTACTGAAGTGCTTCAAGTAGATGGGTGGTCATATATTATTATTATTATTTTAAAGATTTTATTTATTTTTAGAGAGAGGGTAAGGGAGGGAGAAAAAGAGGGAGAGAACATTAATGTGTGGTTGCCTCTTGCACACCCCCTACTGGGGTCCTGGCCTGCAATGCAGGCATGTGCCCTGACTGGGAATCCAATCTGCGACCCTTTGGTTTGCAGGGAGGCACTCAGTCCACTGAGCCACACCAGCCAGGGCAGATTTATTATTTTTAAAGATCCCACTATGTATAGAGAGAAGTCCTTGTAGACGATGTTAGAAAGTTCTGTGATCATTTTCATCATCTTCCTGTTGATCTACACACTATTTCCTCTTACTGCCTGCTCTGTAGTGTTCAGTTTATAAGACATATTTGTAGGAATCCCACATCCCTCCTGTGTTCCTCCAAGAGGGCAGCATCACTGTCTCCCAGACAGAGACCTAGCTCACTCTTCCGTGACTTCTTACTCCACGCACCCTTTCAATCATATGTATCACTTGTTGATCTACAGTACCATACACCTGTAACTTATATCCCAAGGTTCTCCTTTCTTCTGTGACAACTCAGTATCTATAATATACAAACCAGTAAGTTTAAGCTCCTCTGCCTCAGAAAATATGGAGCTCTACGCAATTCTGAGAATACTCAGAAAATGCTTCCATCTCTGTTGTTCTTTGTTCTCTCATTCCAGTCTGCTGCTCCCCAAATTTCCCTGATCATTTCTGGAGGCTCTTCATCATTTTATATGCTGCCCCAAAATTCTATCAGTTGCAGGGGCACATTGCCCCCAAACACAGACCTCTCTTCATCCCCCCAAAGCACAGCAGAAGACTCGGGGACAGAGGAGAGCTTCAGGGAAGAAAGGCCGAGCCAGCATTTGGTAATCAGCTCATTGTCACCGTGCCCGTTGAGTGGGGGTCTGCCTTTGGCACTCTCCTTCACACCCCCAAGCCAGCTCTCTGCGGCTGGAACCAATGTCAGTTGAAATGAGTCTGGCTGTTGCCCAACCTCTCCCCATGTGTCTAAAGCCCAAACATTCTTTTTTCTTAACCACAGCCCGTGGGGGATAAACCAGGAAGCCTATAATAACCTGCAAGAGTTGCCAACCTATGCAGAATGACGATAGCTATTGACCCTGCTAAAGGAAGGAGTTTCACTCCCCTGTGACTTAACGTTTCCCTTCCAGACTGGCCCTGGGATTTACTTAACTGGGCAAACCAAAGGCCTACCCAAGTGTTTCCTTCCAAACTGAGAAACAATCTTCCACCGACAGATGCCTCTGCTACATCCCCCTATAACACAGACAGGGGCACTGTTAAAATAACATTTTTATTTACTTTATAGATGTACAAATACATTTATATATCAAAGTATACATACCCCCATACAATGTTTCTCAAATTTTCCAAGCTAATTATTGTTAACAAGTGAAAATTCCCAGAGGAACAGGGAATGTTATCTCAAAGCAGCTTATGGCAAACATATTATTTATCTTCTAAAATTTACATTCTGCATGTTACTATAGTATGTTCATTTATATTTCAATATATAACAATAGAAGGAAATACATTTAAACCCAGCCATAGTATTATAAGCAAGATCCATAAAATTATACTAAGAGTAACAAGGAGAAACCACACGTTAGAGTAGTGGATGGGAGAGAGAATTGGTCTGTTTCCTGTCTTCCAGGTTTGTTTCACAGGGATCTAACTCCTCCACCTCCATGGTCTAGGCAACTGCTCAGGACAATAGAGTCCATGCTCTATAGTGAGGGGCTTCTTTGAAGTCCAAACTGGATGGAACCCCAGTGTATGTGGAATGCTGAGCAAGAAAAAGAAGGAAGCCATCAAGGAACTCTGAGAAGTGTCACAAGGTTTGTGTCCCCAACAAGCAAGTTATACAAAAAGGTCAAAGTTCTACCATATTCAATGGGATGAAGGGGTAAGTTCTACCCTTATAAGATGTCCAACATAAAAGATTATCATCTTGATCCTAAGATGAATGGACTTCACATTAAGCCTACATTATTGTTTCTATAATTTGAATTCTCCAATTTATACAATTTTATAGCAGTTTCTAGACTGCAACTCCCAAACTTAGTATTTAAATACGTTTTCCTATATAGTTTTCTGAGAATTTGTGTGATACTTTCCCTT
Organism: Trachops cirrhosus; assembly: GCA_028533065.1. Taxonomy (NCBI): domain Eukaryota; kingdom Metazoa; phylum Chordata; class Mammalia; order Chiroptera; family Phyllostomidae; genus Trachops; species Trachops cirrhosus. Next base: position 40,813,961 of record CM052539.1, read on the forward strand.
CACATCATATTTTTGGATGTTCTAAGTCAGGGACCAAAATAATACAGGGTCCAGCAGAAGTAACGCCTGTTTGAGGGTGGCTGGCATGGTAATAATATAGGTGTGATCATTTATAGTTTTAATTTGAACATTTCACCTAAAATGTCATATGGTATGCTTGAGTGTGATATTGTTATGTCACAGAATTACATGCTAATCATTTTGTAATAAAAAATTTTATAATAAAAAGTGGGCCCTGTATAATAGTTAAGAAAATGGACACTGGACAATTTACTAACCATTACAAGTCTCAATTTCTTCATAAATCCCTTCTTTTATAATTAATAAATGAGATAATGCATTAAAAATGTCTTTTTGGCCCTGACTGGTGTGGCTCAGTGGATTGAGCAGCAGCCTGTGAACCAAAGGTGTACTGGTTTGATTCCCAGTCAGGGCACGTGCCTGGGTTGCAGGCCAGGTCCCCGGTGGGGCGCATGAGAGGCAACCACACACTAATGTTCCTCTCCCGCTCTTTCTCTCTCCATTCACCTCTGTCTAAAAATAAATAAATTTTTTTAAAAAGTTTTTTGGTAAATGCCTGGCACATAGCACTTAAGAAATATTTTATATTATACTGCCATAATTGTTAGTATTAATTATTTTTCATGCCACAAATCAATTAATAAAGTATGGAACATACCATAAATGTTTAATAAGAAATTTACTGAGTGATCCTTATAGGCTCTGCTTTTGAAAATAATGCTTCTATACAAGAAGGAATACTTCTCTGGGTTTTTTTATTTATTTGTCAACAAAAGGGATTAGACTCAATTATCTCAAAACTCATAATGTTATTTGTATTAAAGTTATTGTTTTGTTGAAAAATCTACTTGCAGCTTCTTCTAGTTACTAGCAGACGTAAATGCAACAGCACGTACTATTATGGAGGAATTATGAAAATAAGCACTGGGTGTATAAGATATGATTCACAGTCATGACACAGATGATACTTGCGTAGCTAGCTAACTGCCTTACCAAAATTGAATGGACAAAACTAAATCGTCATCTTCTCCCATAAAACTTCTCTTTTTGTTTCTATCCCAGTGACTAGTACATCCATCCATGGCAAACACCAGGGTGTTGGTCTTATCATTTTCATTAATCTCAATGCATCTTGTTATTTCTGTCATATATGTGTCAGAATCCATCTAATTAGTCTCCATTAGTACCACCTAGTTCAAGCTACCATCATATTTGTCTTATAAGAACACAATAATCTTCTTACTTGTTTCCCTACAATTACTCTTGAATCCTCTAATCCATTCTCCATATACCACAATATGCCCATTTTAAAACTAAATCTATCTCCCCCACTTCTAGGTTATAATCCCTCAGTGTCTTCTGTGGTCCATTACGTTATGGAAGAAAAAGTGCTCCCTCCCTCCCCAACCTGCTCTGTGAGAAGATTATCCTTCTGCGCCCCACTGATGCTGGGCATGGCCATGAGACTTGCTTTGATCCATGGGCTGTTAGTTCATCTGACCCAAGCAGAAGCTGTGCCTGTTGCTTGCTCTCGGGCTTGCTCTTTTGTGCTTCTGCTATCAGAATGAGAAGAGCTTCCTTGGGCAGCCAGTGGCCCTTAGGCCTGTGCTCCAGGGTGGTACAGGTGAGACAGAGCCTCTTTGGCCCACCCTCAGACCTGCAGACTGAAGCCAAGCCAATCCATTTGACTTGTGTAACCAAGAAATAAATGCTCATTGTCTTGTGCTCTTGAGATTTGGTGGTTGTTTGTTATGCAGCAATAGCCAACTGATATAGTTTCATGTAAAGTCAACTTAAAAATTCTTAATGTGACCTAAAAGCCTACGATGGGTTTCCAGCCTCACCACACAGCATGCTCTCTCTTCTTCGTCCCCATACCAGACTGTAACCACTCTCTCAGTTCTTAAATATGCAGAGCCCCTTCCCAGCCTGGATTCTTTACATATGTTGTTTTGTTGGCCTGGATGTTATTTGTCCGTCTCTTGGCTTAGCCAACTTCTGACTCACATAGAAGGAGAGTTATCTCCTTCTATTCCCTGCCTCAGGGAAACCAGCCCTAAAACTTCTCTTCACCCAAGTACCAAACTAGGAAGCATCCCTATATTACCTATTTCCACCTGCCTCTATATCTTTCTCTCATAGCGTTCATAATAAATTGTAATTTATTGGGAAAATGTAATACTTTCTTAATGGCTCTTACCCTAAATACTGAGCTCCATCACATCAGGACAGTGCCAGTCTTATTTGCGTCTGCACCTTTAGGACTAGCACATGCCTGACATGATAAGTACTTGAATAAACAATTTGAGTCACTCATATTTCCTTGATTGGAACAGACTAAAATAGTTTCTACACACTGTTTATCTTATGTCAAGTGATGCCAATAAAACTATTATATTTTAGAGCCCGTCAACGTCAGGTTGTTTTGGTTGAGCAGACAATTTTCTTCTCTTTCTAGAATCCAGTCTATTTCTCATATTCTTGTTATTACAATATGTTTAAGTATGTTACCAGTCTGAAATGACAGCTAACAATCTACCTTTTCCTTGTTCTATCTCTAGCAGAACATTTGACAAATTGAAGTGTGATATCCCATATGTAAACAAAAATATTAAAATAAATTATAACATGCCAGAACTTATTTTTTAATGTTAAGGGAATTTTCAAATTAAAATGTTGCTAAGGGACAAGGGTAAAGTGAAAATATCTTGAGTCCAGAATTGTGATAGAGGAGGAAAGGGCATGTCAGGTAACTTTTGAAAAAAATCAACCTGTTACCCCATAAGTGCAAGAAATCGTCATTGCAAGAAAAAGAAAGAAGGAGGTGGGGAGGGAAAGAAGGAAGGAGGGAAGAAAGGGGAGAAAAGGGAAGAGGGGAGGGAGGAGGAGGGAGAGAGAAAGAGGAAAAAAGGAGGGGGCAGGGAAGACGACTTTCAGTATCATCAGGCCCACTGGTTAAAACCGAATCGGAACAGAAGCTCCTGTCTATAAAATAATATCCCTCGAAGGCCTCTAGAATAGTTGTTAAGGGGTTAACAAACAGTCTGAAGGCTGGAACGCTGCCGACCAGGGCCAGCCCGCGCTCTGCTAAAGCAGCTGTGTAAGCAACAGAGTCTGTAACCTTCAGAGCAGCTGCTAGGAGCAGCAGAGAATGAGGGTCAGCCCACATGGGGAGAAGAGGTCAGGTCAGCATTTTTATGCAGTAAAAAGCCAAGGTAAACCTTCTCACAGAGTTTTTTGATGGGACCTTCTATAGTATCTAAAAATCTGTCTTCCTGTCACTATAAATAATTAGAAAACAAGACCAGGAAGGTAAATTTTATCAGGCTTCTTTTCAAGAACGACCCACTTAAAGATGTGCCCCAAAGCACCTGAGTTTCTATACCTGGGGACAAAGCCATTGGATGATAAACTAAGTTGAATCTTAAGGATTATTTGCATACTATGGCCAGATTTTTTTTTAAGATTTTATTTTTAGAGAGAGGGAAAGGGAGGGAGAAAGAGAGGGAGAGAAACATCCATGTGTGGTTGCCTTTCACACATCCGTTACCGGGGACCTGGCCCACAACCCAGGCATGTGCCCTGACTGGGAATCGAACCAGCAACCCTTTGGTTCCCAGGACTGCACTCAATCCACTGAGCCACACCAGCCAGGGCTGGCCAGATTCTTTTAAGGAATACATGTAAAATACTTAACATTGCACCTATGTAGTGAACATTTACGGTCTGGTCCACCCAAAATAACTTCTATTCCTGGGATGTGTTATTGCCTCTCCTTAGCCATAAGAGTAAAGGAGAAATTGCAATTTTCTTAAAATGCTCCACTAGTCATCACCACTGATTGGCCCAAGGTTGTTTATCCAACAGAAACAAGATTAGTTAACATCCCACATCCTGGACTCAAGTTATTGGTCTGGAGGAGGGTGGCCTGACATCTGTTGAAGTAATTTAAACTTCACCTTAGGCAACAGTTTTTGTTTGTTTGTTTCTTTGTTTGTTAACTTGAGACAAGAGAGAGAGTTTTGGTCCCTCTTCAGTGGCACCTTGAGAAGAGAAGAGGAGAGAAGCTGTGATGTCTGTTTCCTGCTACGTAGTGAAAGCCAGTGTGGGGGAATGAAAGTGGCATGCCAAGAAAAGCCTGGAGAAGAAAGAGGGACCGACCCAGTGGCTGTCCAGGCCACTTTGCAGCTGCCTCTAACACCTGCTGGGTCCTGGTTTCTGTCACTTGCAACCCAAAGCTCTGACTAACATGCACTGATATCTGGTAATGATTCAGTAAATGATGAATACTGTTGTTGAGTCTACTGACCATATTTTATTTTTTTAATGTTTTCAGCATCGACATTTCATTAATTAATTAACTTATTTATTTATTAATGTTTTGTTGTTGATGCTATTACAGTTGTCCCAATTTTTCCCCCTTTGCCTTTCTCCACCCAGCCCGCCCCACTTCCGTAGGCAATTGCCCACCCCTTTGTCCATGTCCATGGGTCCTTTATGTGTGTTCCTTGACTAATCCCTTCACCTTCTTTCACACAGTCCCCACCACCTCTATCCTCCTCTCTTACAGCTGTCAGTCTGTTCCATGATTCTATGCCTCTGGTTCTATTTTGTTTGCCAGTTTATTTTGTTCATTAGATTCCACATGTAAGTGAGATCATATGGTATTTGTCTTTCACTGACTGGCTTATTTCACTTAGCATAATAGTCTTCAGTTCTATCCATGATGTCTCAAAAGGTAAGAATTCCTTTTGTGTAAATGTACCAGTTTTTTAATCTGCTCATCTACTGATGGGCACTTAGGCTATTTCCAAATCTTGGCTATTGTGAATAATGCTGCTATGAACGTTGGGGTGCATAAATTCTTTTGAATTGGTGTTTTGGGATTCTTAGGGTATATTCCTGGCAGTAGAATTGCTGGGTCAAAAGGTAGTTCCATTTTTCATTTTTTGAGGAGATTTCATACTGTTTTCCAAAATTAAATGACATAGAGACTAAAAAGGCAATTCGATGGACCAATGAATCCAGGATCTTGTTCTTTGAAGAGATAAACAAAATGGACAAACCTTTAACTGGACTCATCAAGAAAAAAGAGAGGGCCCAAATAAATAAAATGAAAAAGGAGAAGTAACAACTGATACCACAGAAATACAAAGGATTGTAAGAAATTACTATCTATATGCCAAGAAATTGGACAACCTGGGCAAAATGAGTAAGTTTCTAGAAACGTACAATCTCCCAAAACTGAATTAGGAAGAAGCAGAAAACCTGAATAGACTGGTAGCGACTGGTGAAATTGAAGCAGTAATCAAAAAACTCCTGGCACACAAAAGCCCTGGATGAGATGGCTTCACAGGAGAATTTTACCAAACATTCAAAGAACTAACACCTCTCCTTCTCAAACTATTCCAAAAATTCAAGAGAGGGAGGACTGCCAGACTTTTCTGATGAGGCCAGTATTACCCTAACTCCAAAACCAGGTAAAGACACAACAAGGAAAGAAATTACAGGCCAGTATCTCTGATGAACATAGAAGCTAAAATCCTCAACAAAACATTAGCAAACTGGATCCAGAAATACATTAAAAAGATCATACTCTGTGATCAAGTGGGATTTATTCCAGGGATGCACAGATGGTACAATATTCACAAGCCAATAAACATGATATATCACATAAACAAAAAGAAATACGAAAATCACATGATCTTATAATAGATGCAGACAAAGCATTTGACGAGGTACAGCACCCATTTATGATAAAAACACTCAGCAAAGTGGGAATAGAGGGAGCATTCCTCAACATAATAAAGGCCAAGCACGAAAAACCTACTGACCTTATTTTAGAGAACACCCATCAAGATTCTTAGTTTGAAAGAGGATTTCTCACATTTGTGACTTTTCTTTATTGAATTCTTACAAATGTGTAAATGGCCAGTGATACTTCATGAAATATTTAATACAGCATCTTTTGTCAAAGGAATATATTTATATGCCTGGAATATCTAGTAAGTGTGGGTGCCATAATCTGGGGTGATAATAGACATAATATGGGAAGACACAAATTGGACTACTCCTTCATAAATGACAACAATTCTGAATTGAAGAAAAATGAGTTACAGTGCCTGAAATTTAGACTGAGATTGTTATTATATCCTTACAAGTGCCAGGACAAGTTATTTATTATCTGATTATGCCTGTGGAGAATTTCACATACAGAACTGTGAAGAAAGAATATTTATATATGGCACATATGATACTAAAATGCATCTAAATGCTTTCAAGCTCTAAGCAAAATAGCTTTGGTAGCTAAGACTCCAAAACTGCTCCTCCACCCAGGCTGGGGCTAATCAAAAGTGTGAAAGAGACAAAACTTATCTTTAGTGTTTTTCTCGTGAGTACTAACTAGATACGTGCATCTCCGAAATCTAACTGTGAACATATTTCTCAGGGAACTCTATGGTCAAAATTAATTGCTTCCTGCTCTGGACCTCTGTGAGACTGCATTCCCATCCTGCACAGGACGTCCACTTCCCCTGATAGAACGCAAGCCTTTCAAGAGGAGATATTTCTTTGAAAAACAATGTGTTAACCAAATTGATTGTTCTCTCCTCTAAAGAACTGAACTGAAATGAGTGAAAATTCAATAGCCAAAAAAATTACATTTAGATAAGCTCCTTGTATTTCTGTTCCCTGAGGACAAAAGCAGTTGCTGTTTTTGACCATGACCTAAAGTAAGAAATACATTTTACTTGGTAACACAGTAACATGTACATAGACACATAAAACTGAAACAGAAATTTCACAAACCAATATGTATTCTTAAAACAAGTGACAAGCTCTAACATCTAGTCATTTTTTATCTTCAATAATAATGGTTCTAATCCATTAAATTAATTTTATGGCCCCTAATGAGTCATGTCCCATAGTTTGAATACATCTGCTAATGAGAACCTATGGCTTGGTGCATCTTTATCAGAGAAGGTGGGGCTATTGAGTGGAATCCTCAAACCAGGAGAAGCCTCAAAAATGACCATTATGTCTCTTTGCTTACTTAACATACAGGTTGCAGAATCATAAAGTCATAGAGATATCAGCCCAGAAGCAAAATTTAGAGGAGTCAATTTCTCCCTTTCAAAATATTTTTCTTCTACAGATTACAAGATCTGTGTAAGGTAAATAAAATCTTGAAGGATTTATTCATTTCTCCCATAATTCATTGAGCACTGTGTTTAAGTGTTGGAGCTACAGAGGCAAGTAAAATATGCAAAGTCCTTGCTCTCGTGGAGTTTACGTTTTAGTGAGGGACACCGAGCATAACCATAGACACATCTAACACAACTTCAGACAGTGATGAGTGTTGTGAAAGAAAAACAAAACATGGGAGGGGGCTAGGAAGTAACGGGGAAGGCAAGGGCAGTTTTAGGCAGAAGGTCCAGGAAGACTTCTCTGCGAAGGCGGTATCTGAACAAAATCTGAGTTTGCCACTTGAATGTCTAGAAAGATGTATGAAGCAGAGGGAGCAGCAAGTGCCATAAGTATTTTACCAAAATGAGGGGGCTGTTAGGCAGGTGGCATGGTCAGTAGACTTAGAAGTCGTATTTATGATATAGATGAGCCCAAGCATAGCCCTTTCCAAGGGAAGCCACCTTGAACGTGATCACTGGCCATCATCTGGTGGACATAGGCAGCCATGAGTGTAACATATCCCACCCTCCCCTTCCAGCACATCAGCCACAGCTATTTGGACCAGGTATGGTAGATAGGGAATTGGTTTCCATAACTGAATAGAAAATAGGGGTAATCATTTGTTATGGCTTGAATTGTGTCCCCTTCCAAATTCATATGTTGAAGACCTAACCTCTAATACCTCAGAATGTGACCTTATTTGGAAATAGTGTGATTGAAGATGTAATTCATTTAGATGAGGACCTACTGGAGTTCAGTGAGCCCCTAATCCAATATGACTGGTATGTTCTTGCAAAAGGGGAACATTTGGACAGGGTATGCATCCAGGGAAGACACCATGTGAACATGAAGATGATCATCTACAAACCAAGGAGGCAGACCTGGAACAATTCTTTCCCTCATAGCCCTCGGAAGGGGCACACTTGACCAACACCTTGATCTTGGCCTCCAGAACTGTGAGATGATAAATGTCTGTTGTTTAAGCCACCCAGCTGTGGTACTTTGTTACAGCAGGCCTAGCAAACCAATACTTTTCCCTCTGGGGAGGAGTCAAGTGTATTCTGTGTGTAGTACAATGGCTAACATGTAGATGAATTATGGACATGTGGCAAGCTGCTGGTTGACCTACCTCTGTAACAATATAGCCCAACTTTTTAGCTGAGCCAAATAACATTGTTTACTCTAGTACAACTGTGTGTGGCTGAGTCACTGAGTTCTGGCTAATGAGCTGTAATCACATGTATCTGGTGGCAGCTTCCAGCAGCCTTCCTTAAAAGATAGCTGGCAGCTGTCTTTTGCCCTTTTTGTCTGCACCCTCTCCTCCTTCCTGGTGGCTGTAATACAGATGTGATATTGGGAGTGGGTGCCATGAGGGATGAAGAGCCAGCATATAAGGGTTGTGGGTAATTGAAAGCTTTGTGGAGCAAAGTCATCATACCAACACTAGACTGCCCACATCTGGCCTTCGACAGGAGCAAGAAATGGCCTTGTAGCTTGTCCAAACCATGGTTTTATTTTGTTTTGTTTTTGTGGGGCGGCATTATTATTACTTGCTGTAGAATCTAATCTTAACCAATACAAGCATGCAAAGTGCGCACAGAAAGACAGAACCCAAGGAAGTATATTAGTATAGAGGCAGAAAAATCAGACTGAGAAGGAATAATCAAAAAGACAGGAGAAAACTGAATCTGGAAAGTTAAAGGAATGTCTAAAAGAAGAGAGAAATAAAGCATTAGATATTACTGATTTGACTGGTATAAGGACCAAGAAATATCTAACGGCAGGCCTTTGTTCCTCAAACCTTCATGTGCATAAGGATCTAGCATCTCGTGAACATACAGAATGAGATTCGGGAGGTCTGGGGTGCAGCAGTCCTAGAAAGCTCTCAGGTGAGGTCCATGCTGCTGGTTCACATAGAGTGGCAAAGGTCTAGGCTGGAGTGGGTCTCAGTGTGTGGCTCTTGACCAGCAGCATCCATGGCACCGTGGAACTTGTCAGACACGCACATTCTCTGCTCGACCCCAGACCCCGGGCATGAGAAGCCCTGGGGGTGGGGCCCAGCAGTTAGCTCACCAACTGTGGACCAGGCCCATCAACACTCTTCTTAATGTTATTTTATTTGGTCCTCACAACAATCTCTTTATCAATGAGGAAAATAAAACTGAGAAGACGTTAAATGCATTGCCAATGTTACACAATGAGCAAGTGGTGGATCCGAGAATCCACGTCAGTCTGACACCCAGGCCCATTCTCCGGCCACTTTGCCAACTCACCCTCAAGGGTCAACAGTGATACCACCATAAACAATTTCAGCAGAGTGTGAAGACGGAAGCCAGGCTGCGGTGGCTTTGGAAGGGAAGAAGTGGGGAAAGTGAGTGCAAAGTCCTTTTTTAAAAACTGACTTTGAAAGCGAAAAGAAAATGAAAACTAGAAGGTAATGAAGAGAGAGAGAGTATTTGCTAGTTTGCTTGTTTTAAGAAGGGAAACAGATAGAAGAAGAAAAGGGTTTGAGGATACAGGAACATGTTTGAGATTTCAAAAGATCACCCATGAGCACAATCAAGGGAGGATGAATGAGGGAGGAAAGGTTATTGGTTATGTTATACATGCTTTGAGGAAATAGGCTACTTATCCAGGAAAGGAGAGAGACTTACTTAGGCAGAATATAACAGTGAACTTTGAAGAGCTAGTAAGCTATTCTGTAGAAAGGGAACAAAACTCATTTTTATAGCTCTAGAGAGTAGACCAGGGGATGGAAGTTAGAGGGGATAGATTTCACCTGAAAATGAGAAAGAATAGTCTAATGATTCACGTTATTTGAAAACAGAATTACTTGCCCTTTGAGATAGTGATTTTCTTATTACTGAAAGCAGTTGGGGAAAAACTATTTAACACCCATGAGGCAAGTTGTATAAGGAATTCCTATGAATTCACCGGGGGGTATTAACTCTGGTAAAATGCTATGCTATGTTCCTACTCTCCTGTTCTGTTAGTAACCCGGTGAAGGATAGTGCTGCTTACGATAAGGGAGATTGTTCTTTGAAAAGTTTGCATCTTGGAGCCTTCCTGTTATAATTTTGAAGCAATGGAGAGGGAAAAATAGGTGATTGCCTACATTTCTGACATTATCAAAACACTTCATGTATTTGAAGTCATTTAAGTCACCATTTAGACTTCAAATCAAGAATTCTAATTTTTCACATTTTTATAGACCCGGTTTCTAAGCCTCCACTCACTCTTCCTAGATAATTCTGACTATATAAATAAGTAACTGGATTTTTCTCTGCTATACTTAAGCCCCTTCATCATATATTTTCAGCGTTTCTGCCTTTAGCAGATTTTGTTCAGAGCATTCTGTGAACACCACCATGACTTACTAGGTAGGCTGTCTCCTCTCCCATGTAAAAGACCATTATTCCCAAATCAGAGGAAAGCATATTTTGACAAATTCATGAGAAGAAAACCACAAAATGCACACATCTCAACAGATCCTAAATCGAACCTGCAGAGGCTTCATCTGTTCCTTTTTTCTTTCCCACAGCCTAAAGGCCATGGCGTGACCTAATAACTTCCTGCTATCTTCACTATGGACAACCAAGCCATTGGAGAAGAGAAAAATCTAACACCCCTGCCCTCCCAGAAGATGAACACAACTCATCAAAGTAAGTGGTAGCTTTTGTGCCCACTGGTAAAAGGGCAAGACAAAGGCATCTGGGGCAGGGCTGGAGAGCAGCACCATGGGCCGCACCGGCGTGAAGAACAGTTGGTCCCCAGACCACGCTGTAGATCGCAATCAGGACTCGGCGTCTACAGAGCTGCTATTTCCTCTTGGGTTCCAATGCACTGCTGCAGTGAGCACTTTATAAAACTTGATTTAAACTTAGATTTTGCAAAATTTTAGGGAACCAGAAACTGCCATCTAACTGAAAAAACAGGGAATCAACGCTTTGTTCTTGGTTGTGGACTTGGAAAGATGGTTTCTAAGGTTACACTCAGGTTTTTAACTTGAATCACAATATGTGGGTTTCCTTTTGAGAAGAAGCTCCTTGCTTTCACATACCTTCATGAGTTTTGTTAGAATACAGCATACTTAATTGCATATACAAGCGTATGCATATATTTGTGAGTGTGAATATATTATATATGTGAAAATTTGGACACTTATCTCTGAAGCTTCAGGTTGAAAGTGGGAATTCCATTTGATATATTGTCATGTGATATTTGCACACAGAATATTATTAGGGACATAGGAGAGAATGACAAGAATATGTGCCAAGTACAGTCCACTCCTTTGGAAGACTTCAAAGAGAAACAATATTTTCAAATGGCAGTAATACATTGCCAATGTGTGGATTTTTCTCACAGACTTGAAGTTCAATAAAATTTACAAATAATACAGTCCAGAAAGGCAGAATTCTAGGATGTCCCTTGAAAATAATTGGTCAGCCAACACACACTGCAGTGTTCTCAAATGCCACTAGACTTACTTTTTCATCTTTGGGCACCAAATAATCTTCAAATGGGCCTTTTAAATTTAATGCCACCATGGCATTTTAGCTAAGTTAGAAGAATCTTTGATAGGGCATTATTCCTAAAAAGTTTCAAAAGAAACTAGTTTGAAAACTAGTGTAAAATATATACAAGATTTCTTTCTGATTTGACTTCTGAGTTGTTCTGTGAATCAGTTAGTTTAGGCGTTCTGTTTCTTCTTCTGAAGAAAGGGAGAGAAGGAAACAGTTGTCTCCTGCCTTTGGAAGTAGGGCTATTACCAGGAGCCCACTAGGCGGCAGCACTGAACTAGGGATCAGGAGCCTTGTTTTGAGTGGGCTGGTCAGCCGCTCTGCCTCCTGGAGTGTCATCTAATCCAGGGGTCCCCAACCTCCAGGACTTGGACTGGTACCGTTGGGCATGTTAGGTACCGGGCTGCACAGCAGGGGATAAGCTTGAATGTAATGCACTTGAATCACCCCGAAACCATCCCCCTCACCCCAGTGTGTGGAAAAATTGTCTTTCACTAACTGGTCCCTGGTGCCATAAGGGTTGGGGACTACTGATCTAAACATTGAGCTTAAGTTTCCTCCTCATGGCCACAACAGACTTCTGATATATCTGTTGTTGTTTTTAGGATTTTGCTGTGACTATGATCTACTTGGAGGGTCTGAAGTGCTGGGGGACACGGGGTGGGAATCCAAGGGTAGGCCACCCCAAGTCTGTTTGTTTGAGGTCAAGTGCATCCTCCTGGGAATGCTCCATTCTAAGGCACAATGGTTTGGTCCAAGTGCAGTAAGAGGCTCGGGAATGGGAGGGACTTTGAGTCCAGTCAGGGGTGTGCTACTTCCCCTTACATATAACGCAGGATGTCATGTGTTCAATTCTTAGGGCAGAGCATGTGAAGATAAATATCAGTCTGTTAATTTGTAAGAAAGAGGACGTTACTGTGTCAGGCATCAGAATACTCCTATCACTGCAATCAGAGCATTCTCTCCCTTTGGGCAGCCTGGCTCGAAAAGCCAAACAGCAGTCACAAGGCTGCTGGGTGACAACTGGTGAATAGCATCTGGGTATGGTGCACCTGTCTCCCCCAGACACGGTCTTGTCGGAACCAGAACTTTTGAAGTAGGATAGCTAAAGCCCCCTTTCTGTTCTTGGTGTGGCGCGCACATGCCCACCACTGCTGTTTTGTGACATTAGTTTCATTCACTCACTTTGGAAGACAATGGTCATGTGTCTTTAAAAAAAACTTGAATCAGTGATCCCTAATTTCTCTTCTGAGCAATTAGCTGGGATCCTGGGGTATCACCAAGCAATGGCATAGATTCATGGAGCCAGGCCAGATGGGCCAATTACTGGACCATTCTATGGCTCCACCTTCTTCATCTCTCAAATGGGGAGAATAATAGTATGTGGGTTCCAAAGTCGTCATGAAGATTAAATGAGTTAACACATGGAGCATTTGACAAACTTTTTACCACGTGATGAATACTTAGATTTTAACTGTTTTGAGAAGGTACTTGCATTTTTCTTTGTAATTTGTTGTGGTTTTAATGAGCTTGATATAAGTAATTATTTATTGTGTTTCACAGCAAGGTAGTTTTATAACACAGTCAAGTAGTTACTATTACATGCCAGTTAATGAGTTGATAGAGGCAATTTTTAACAGTGGTATTATTACTATTATCATTGTAATGAATCATCATACTAAAATAAAACTTTTTTTTTAAATTAATGAGCATATATTTCTTAGGCCCAAGGAAAAAACAGTAGTTCCGCCACCCCACCATTATCTGTGGTTTCCTTTTCTACATGTTTAGTTACCCACAGTCAACTGCAGTCTGAAAATAGTAAGTGAAAAAATTGCAGAAACAAAGAATTCATAAGATTTAAATTTTGGGTCATTTTGAGTACATGATGACATCTGGTGTTGTCCCCTCCAGCCCCCCGCCCACCACCGGTGGTGACTTGGCTCTTTGTCCAGCATCTCCATGCCGTAGACACTCCTGCCCATTAGTGGCCATCCTGGTTTTCTGATCAGTTACACTATTGAGTGTTTGTGTTTAAATAGCTCTTATTTTACTTCATAAATGACCCAATGTGCAAAAATAGTGATGTTGGCAATTTGGAAATGCCAAAGAGAAGCCATAAAGTGCTTCCTTCAACTGAAAAGGTGGGTACAGCACAATGAGAGATTTTGAGGAGAGACCACCCACATTCACGTAACTTTTATTACAGTTCATTATTATAATTGTTGTTTGATTATTAGTTATTGTTGTTAATCTCTTACTATGTTTAATCTAACAAATTACATTCTATCATAGGTGTGTTTGTTTCAGAAAAAACATAGTCTATATAGGGTTCAATACTATCAATAGTTTCAGAGATCTACTGGGGGTCTCGGAACATACCCCCATGGATAATGGAGGACTACCGTACCTACACCTGGGTTGAGCCTTTTTCAACAAGAGTCATGGTCTTCAAAGGGAGACAATATATTGGTCACTGCCAGAGCTGTGCCAGGAAAAAAAGCCCTGGGGACACGTGCCGCATGCATCAGCAAAGTCCAGGGCGAGGTTTTTGCATAGGTGTGTCCGGGTGTGTTTGTGCTATCTTATTCCTATTCCCATTGTAGGGTCGGAGTAATTAGGGCAAAGAAATGGTTCCAAAGTACTGGGTAGAATTTATGAAATAAAAAACAGGACAATTTTAAGCCCCATAAATGGATCTTATTTAGCAATTTTAAGTAGATGCAATTGAATTTGCTTTTTTGCAGTTGTTTTTGAATCATTTAATTCATGTAAAATATATTATTCCAAGCAATTTTTAATCTCATCTTTTAAGGGTTTAAGACTTAATAAGCAGAAAGCTAAAAATGTAGTTAAATGTGTAAATCACTGGTACAAATAATCGATAATAGGATTTATTAGAGAATATAATAGCCAGTATAACACTTAATCTTGAGTAACTGAATAATTTGTGAAGGACTTCATGACTTCCAAAGAAATTTATAATCACATGGTTAGATTTAGATCATTGCCTTGGGTAATTTCAGGATATAAACTAATAAAAATATTATAGAATGAATTCTTGGTATTCGGAATATAAAGAGCTTGATTGATGCTGCGAAATCATTGTTTTAATTACACTTTCTTTAGCTGTTGGATTACATCCATTGCCTTTTAGTGCCAATCTTTGTAATTTGAGAAATCCTCTCCACATTCACCTCCGCTCCTAGCACCCTCTCCTCGCTGTCTTGCCCGCCCAGAGCTGCACACGCATACCTCAGGGTGTGTCGGGGGCAGGTCAGGAGGCACTGCCACTAGAAACAAAATCAAAAATCAACATTTGTTTTTCACATTTTTCAAAACAAGGGTGTCAAAACAATGGTATGTATGAACTGGGATAAGAACCACTCCTTCCTGGGGAAAGGAATGAGAATGGGCTTGAGTTCCCCGAGAAACATGCCCGCTGAGCGCCCAGAGGCAACACCTGGGGTCACCTTGCCTTCGGTGTGTCCCCACAGGTGACAGTTGGGCTCTTGGCTTAGCAGGTTTAGAAACCCAGTTTGACCCATGGATCTAGTCAGCCTCTTCGGGACTCACATGAAACAAACCATTTCAGACTGTTCCATAAATCAAAATCTCAATTAATTAGGTTTCAGCGAAGAATCTGTAGCCTTTCCCTGCTACCATAGTATCTAAGCTGGCCAGCACAATGTCTTGTTTTGCTCCCTGTTGGTGACAAAGGTGCCTAGCACAGTATTTTGCATATAGGTATTAAATTTAAAAAGAAAGGGAGAAAAAGAGAGAGAAAGGGGGTAAGACTAAGGAAGGGGTATAATTCTGAGTGAAATGTCATGCAGGTCATAAAAGCTTAGTATTCCATCTAATATCCTCAGAAAACATCATTGTGATACACTAGTTTATACTAGTTTCTCAGATTCCATTTTTCCCCTTGAGAAAAATAAAATGAATTGAATTATTTTAGCCATTTGCCCTTGATATTCGGCCTTCCTCATTCTCTTTATAACTCAGTCTCTCTTCAGAGAGATTTCCTGATAACTGATGAAGTCTCATCTTTTCCAGCCCTCCGCCTCAGGGGGTCCACCCTGGCCAGCTTGTTCAGATTTGCCAAACCTTCCCGGGAACTTGTTAATAGATAGTCCCTGTGCTCTTCCAATTTCAGGGTCCCCCTTCCTCCCCTGTTTGTATGATCCACAAGAAGCATCTGCAGGAGGAGCTAAAGCTCCACTAGCAGATAATATATTTCAGCACATCCTCCCTACCACACAATGGTAGTGATGGTACTGGCCAAAAAAAGGGGCGTTTATATCCAATTTGTAAATTTCTATATTTGAAAGAAATTGCTACCTGTTACTTCAGAATTATACACATGTATTAACAATACAAATCTCATCCTATCTGATTTTGGGGGTTCAGGGATGTGTAACAGTTTTCTATGTGAAAAAGTTAACAATTCTAACAATTCCCTTATTCTAATTCTTGGTCCAAATCAGAACTATGCATACTTGAAACAAAGAGACTCTTAACTGAGATCTCATGGCTTTCATTGGCTGATCAGTTTCCTGAATAGCTCTGAATTCTGCTCATGAGAATGTACAGGAGGCACAGACCAGACGGTGTCCCCTGGGTGAGGCCAAGGAACCCTGCAGGCCTTTCCCTGCCCTGGGTCACAGCCTCAAACACAGTAGGCATTGAATTGGCAGGGAGCGTGCACCGAGTCAGACTTCTCTTACCTTTCCTTCCCAGCAAATGCCTAGGGAAGTTTTCCCTGTAATGGCTGTGACTATTATCATTATTGTTAATGCTAAAAATTAGAAGATAATGTCGAGAATTATAACCATTGTGATGACACTCATAATGACTCATATTAATCAAATTAATTAGTCTGTTCTGGCCAAGCCTTTTTCTAGAATTTTACAGACATTGTCTCATTTGATCTTCAGAACAACTCTGTGGAGCTTTTTCTCATTGAACAGACGAGGAAATCAAGGCCCAGAGGGTTCAAAAACTTGCTTAAGATCACATGACAACCAGTGGCATCACCAGTAGTGTCCGACTGCAGAGCCTACTTTCTTCACTGGAACTTTTGGCCTCTCCTATCTTAATCCCAGGCAGGTAATTAGTTGCAAGACACATACCAACAAGAGAAATCTGATTTCTAAAAATCTCATTAGATTGCTTTTTACATTGACCCTTTGGTTAACCTTGACTTATCTAAGGGGATCTATATCTACATCGATATCATCTATGCCTATATCTAATACACATACAAACACATATTTTCACATTCTACCTTTATGCTCTGCTAAACTTTATCCCTTTAGGATTTCTGTCCCATCCTATTAAAGGGAAGGAGGAAAACTAGAGGTAGAAGATAGATCAGTTACTTGTGTTACCATAACAGCTTTGGGTGCAGCTGAGAGCCTTTGAAACTGATGTATAAAAGTAAGCTTCAGGATTATCTACTTCTTTACTACTTCATCCATCTGGATATAATGAGATGAGTCAGCCAGTAGCCAAATCCCACTTACAATTGTTTGTAAGTATTAGGAAGAAAAACTTCATATATCCTACTACTGCCAGTTGCCCTAAGAACATTTATTTGCTTTATCTTTTCTTTTTATTGTTGGAATTCTGTAAATAGAATTTATGAATAGCATTTAATCACTAGAAAATCATAGCTTTCCGATTTCTTATTATTGACTCAGTTTTTATAAATATTTATAAAGGCCGTGGCCGGTATGGCTTGGTTGGTTGAAGCATCCTCCCGTGCACCAAAACGCTGCAGTTTGATTCCCAGTCAGAGCACATACCTAGGCTGCAGGTTTGGTCCCCAGCTGGGGCTCATACAGGAGGCAAGTGATTGATGTTTCTCTCTCACATAGATATTTCTCTCTCTCTCCCCTCTCCCTTCCTCTCTCTCTGACATATTATATAAATATTTATATTATTACATATAATATATTAAATGTATAAATTATATTTACATAATAAATATATAAATAATGTGTTTATATATAAATATCATATATAATAATGTTATATATAATGTCACCCAAGGATATATTTATTGATTTTAGAGACAAAGGAAGGGAGGGGGGAGAGAGAGAGGAATATATATCTCACCCAAGGATGGAGGATGGAGATATATGTGTGTGTGTGTGTATCAGCTTTCATTATCTATTTTTTCCTATTCTGCTTTTGTATGATTTTCCAGAAATGATCAATATTAACAGAAAACTATGCAGTCATATGAGGGTCTATCTATTTTTAATGATGCCTAGAGAAGATGATATTTCCTTCCCAAAATTTTCAGTGTTCATAGAAGAAATTACTCTTTAATATCTAATCCCTATTCCTGAGGGTAAATTGCATTTCCTCCTGCTTCATTCCTTTGGAGATGGAGAATAATTTGTCATAGGAATGGGGAAGGGTTAACTTCCATGCTATGAAATATTCTGAGTTTTAGACATATGGAGAAGACCCAGAAGTTAAATTTTAATAGGCCTCCAGATTTGGACAGCAATCAAAGATTTTCTCTATGGTAACAATTACACACACCAATGATCTGAGATCAAATATTTATGTCTTCCCCTACATGCTAGAGAACTAGCGTTTTGCTAGTTACTGTTATTACCAGGGCAATTCAACGGATGGCAAAAGATTCTAAAAATGTCATTTCACAGTGGAAACTGTAAGAGAAAGCAATAACAAGCCTGGAACAGATTAAGTACAATTGGAAATGAGTCTAAACTGAAATAAAATACTGTATTTGAGTGAATTTCTTTGAGGGCTGTGATTTCAACTTCTACTAAAGAACTGTCATCTTGCCTATCACTGAAACACAACAAAAAGGACAAAGAAGCCTGATGCTGGCAGGAAACAAAAGCTCTTCTTCATCTCCTAAAAGTACTTTCTTTCCCAGAAGTATAGTTTGAAGAAGACTCTTTCATTATGCCTTAGGGGAAATGTAAGCATTTTTAAAAATAAAGTATAAATCATGCTTTCCTTTGGAAAAACTTTGTCTCCTTTGTCATTGCAACCTAGCAAGCACTAACAGTAACTTCTGCTCATGCAGGACCCCACCAAACACCATCAACGTCTCATCCACCTTCAAGGACTAGAGCTTTCTTCACATTGCCATCACTAATCTCCACCACTGTGGTCACCCCATTACTGATGGCTATACTGTAATATTTGGGGGTACAATCTTGCAGCCAATTCCCCCAAACCAGGTCCTTTTCAGGAACTATTATAGAGATGCCCATGTTTCAAAAACTTCCATTAAAATGTTGTATTACCATTCTTTCATGACTTCATTTCTTTTCTGTTCACATTTCTGATGATTTTGTTTGACTCCATGGAAGCTGTGAAATTCTGTTATTTCTTCCCATTTGGCTCCAAATATACAACCCAAAGACCTCTCTAGGATCTCTTCAAATCTCTACTGGGACCTCTAAACTGAGGATGGCTCCAATGAAGACATGGTCCCTTGGAAAAGTGCATGTATAGTCCAGAAGGGCACACAGGACCAAAGACAAGAGAAGATAACTAGTAATAGAAGTCAGTTCTAAATGAATAGTGTGCCTGGACAGAGTTAAAAGAAGGAGAGAATGCTGTGTCTGCTGGAGTCTGGGGAGGCTTTGTAGAGAAGGCTCCTGTAGGGATAAGGTTCCCCGGTGGCAGAGGCTAGAGGAAAGTGGAGCTCTACATGATATAAATAGCTAATGTGAAGGCTGGGAGGATGGATGAAATAAGGATGCTCATGGAGCAGTAAATAGATCTGTCTGTCTGTGATGGGGTATTTTTCAAGACAAGAAGTAAGACGTAAGGATGAAAAAGGTTATGGCAGGCCTTGAATGACAGGTAGGAGATTTGAATTGGATGCTCCACTCCTGTGGGAGTTGTTAAGATTTCTGGAATAGGGAAGTGACAGGATGAAGGTGGAATTTTAGGAAAATCAATGTGGAAGAAACATGCAACACAGATGTGAGAGGAACAGGAACTCCCTCCCTGCAATGGGGAGATACATTAGGAATTCCTATAAAGTGTCAGGCACCATTCATTCATTAGCAAGCATTTTTTGAGTATTTATTATGTGATGGGCACTATCCCTAGGGCCCAGAAATACAATAATTAACAAGGTGGGTGCAGATTTAATAGAGCCTGAAGTTCGAACAATTTGGGGAGCCTTCTTTTAGAAAAAATATATACCAAATTAAGTATGGGGTTTTAAATTTTACTTTGAAAATGAAAAAATATATAAAACAAAAATTGCCACATTATAGAGACAGTGGTTTTAAATAGACATGATAGTTTTTATCCCTTTTAAAAATAAATTAATCACTATTCCTTTCTTTGCCAAGAATATGCAAACATGATTTATTCCTTTTTCATCCTAAGATATAATTTCAAGAATCTCTGTTTATAGGAGTGATGGAGGAAAAGAAACCTTTTTTTTAAGGCATTTCACTCAGTCTTCCTGACCGACTCTTCCTGCATTGGCCAACTTTAACCAAACCTATAGTTTGCTGCACTCTGCTGCCTCTTAAATATCTCTTCTTAAGGATTTGGCAAGGAGATGGCATTTTTTTTGAAGTGACTGAAACACAAGATCAGACTGCTAGAAGGTTGAGATATTCCCAGAAAAACTGGTGTGGGATGGAGGGTAAATATCAGAATCTATAGGAATAAAAGTTAAAAAATAATACCCCTATGTTTCTGAAAAGTTGACACACAATTCAAATTGCTTACTCCTAAACTATAATAATAAAATATTGCTATTCTACACTGCAGACAAATGGATGGAGAGCCAGAGCCAGAGTTCTCTATCTCTTGTGTCTAAGAGCCAGTGGCATGAAATTGGATTCAAGCAAATCTGAGTTTGAATTTCTACTTCATCATTTACTAGTTGTGCCAGAGACTACTAACTGCTCTACTCACTCATCACCAATTTATGGTTTAGCAGGGCACATGGCTGCCCAGGCATAGGCTACATTTAACAGCCTCCCTTGCAGCTAGATTTGGCCATACAACCAGGTTCAGGTCAGTGGGATGGAAGTAGAAAGGATTTCTACATCTTCAGGCTGGAATATGCATATGGTAGTGAGCAATGCAGGATATGTCAGTGGCAAAATGAAGGGAACCTGGGTCCTGGAATGACTGCATGGAGTAGAGCTGCTCTGACAACCTACAATGCTCACACTGGGGCATTAAGAAGAAAACATCAATTTAATGAATTAAGCCACTATATTTTATGGTCTTTTTATTATAGTAGTTTGAAACTATAACCTCAAAAATATACTTTTTAAGTACCCTCTTTGTTTAACCCTTCTGGATCTCCATTTCTTTTCTTTTAAACTGAGCATAATGTCTACTTCACATCCTTGTTGTGAGGATTAAATGGGAAAATGCATGGGAGGACCACATGAGAAGTGCATGATACATATTTGTTGTCTTCCCTGCATCCATTTAGGAGTATGTGTTTTATGTTCCTTTTCAGTGGACATAGAAAATACAGAGGTTTAATGTCAAGCTGCTGAATAATATGATTCACACTGCACAGGAGATACTCACTCTAAGACACTCGAAGTGTTCTTTGAATAAACTCAAGAAATAACCATATTAATCAGATGAAATTCTGTTGATCTGTCAGGTTCTCAATTAAATCTGAAGTATATAGCATAATACCTGGTAAAAGTAGGCCTTTGGTAAATATTTATTGAAAGAACAACTACTTAGCCATAAACCATTGGGAGTGGAGGTTGGAAGTGCTCAGGATTCTGAGTGATAACACTCCTATTGTGAGGGCTGGTTGAGGTTAATCCATGTGAAAATACCTAACAAATGCATGACGTACATATAATGGCACTCAATAGTTTTGATGAGACTACAAGGTTCCTGTGGACCAGTTCTATGTCTTGTTTTCTGCTGTATTCCAAGTACACAGTGCATAGTAAGACTAAGTAAATATTTGTTGTGTGAGAAGAACATTAACATGAAATATCAGTTAGCCATTTTCACTTCCCTCTTCAACCCTTACCCCCGCCCCAGTGAATAAGGAACTGACATGCAAAAGTGAAGCAAGCTGCCCAAGTTGGCCCAGTTAATAAGTAGCAGAATCGAGACTTGAAGTACACCCAGACCTTACTGGGTCCTCATTTTGAAGTCTTTCCACTTTAAACCTAGGTAGATACTCCTCTTAAGAGCAGACTTTGAGACTAGTAAGATATTTGTGTACCACTGGATGAAGAAAAGCAACTTGAAGGAGAAAGGGAAATTAGGGAGTTGGAATACTTTCTTTTCCTTCTTTCTTTCTTTTTTTTTTCTTACAGATTTGCCTAGGTCTTAGACAACACTATAAAAGTGGTCATTCTTTCATTCCTTGCCTTTTATGTGGTATAAACAGTTCTGAAGGACCCCCTCCCATTTTCTTCCACCAATCTATGGTATAACTAGAACTTTTGAATCCCTATGGGAAAAAAAGGTTTCTGACAAGTGGCCAGATTAACAACCCCCCAGCCTTCAGCCTGGGTGGGATTTACACTAGGGAGGAGAAAAAGGAGAAGCCACCAAAAGGGCTAGTGTGTTCTAACTCTAGCTGATTTGCAGTGCCCTTGGCATTGCATCACAGATATCAGAGCAACAGATGAGCCACTGATCCTGACAAGATAAGTCACTCCTCTTCAGCAGGGGAATGAGCAGAACTAGTTCCTCTCTGCCTAAGTTGGCTGATGAGTTGATTATGAATGGTGTGGTTAGGACTCACTTAAGAGAAATTCTAAAGAGGACAAGGTTTTTCTCCCCAGTGTACCTCCCCTCCCAATGTATTTACACTCCGACTGTTTTTAGAGACATACGGTTTTTAGCAACTATCTGATAAGAAAGATATTGGCCAACTAGGTTTTAGTTGGATGCTTTTGCAGGAATATTTGTATATTTAAAAAGCTGGTGAGGATGAAACATACCAGATGGGAGAGAAGGGGCCCTGTTACAGCCCTTTCTCTCTGTTTATATTCAGAAACGCTTCCTTCATGGTATCTCTGGACTGTTAGCTAACTTGAAAAATAGAAATCTGTAATTGAGCATCCTTCCATATTTCTTCTCAGGACCTACTCACCCACCATAAGATTACTTAATAGTTATTGTATTAAATAGTGTGTGTGTGTTCCCAGGTTTAGAAAATTTCTACAGGTATTTTGTATTTGGTCTAAGATATCCATGATGACATTTACTTAATTAATATTTTTTTAAATCCTCACCTGAGGATATATCTATTAATTTTAGAGAGAGAAGAAGTGGGGTCAGGGAGAGAGAATGATGTGAGAAACATTGATCGGCTGCCTCCCATACACGATATGCACCCCAGCAGGGAAACGAACCTGCAACCTAGGTATGTGCCCTGAATGGGAATAGAACCTACAGCCTTTTGGTACAGATGATTCTCCAACCAAGTAAGCCACCTGGCCAGGGCCATTTAATTAATAATTTTAATTAATACATTTTTCTTCCTGGCTTTATTCTTCCTTTTTAAACCTTCTTTCTCCTAGCACTTGTTCCTCTTCTTCTCTAACTTGAATAACAAAGGTTGACACTGTTCAGGATTGGCATTTGGAAGCCACGTGAGTTCCCTTCCAATTCTGCCCCTGGATGTGGAGAAGGAAGATGCTCCTAAGGTTTTACTATCCTACTATCCTGGGCCTAAACTTGTAGACACTGTTTTGTGAGAAACTGACACCACAAAGGACAGTAGTAGAATCCGCCTTCAATCTAATTTGGTTCTCTGGGGCCATGATTATTATTTATACACATGGATGCTTTGCATCCACGTAGTAATCAAGGCCACCCCCATGTCTTCCCAGTGGTGGTGAAATGTACAAACAAGGAAGACTCTGCCCTTACCTGAACTCGGTGCCTTTGAGGTTTGGATTAGATCCTGACAGGAAAATAAAATTGGTCTCAAATTAGAATTTATCAGGAAATATAATAGGGGAATACAAATGCATTTGGGGAGGGGGAGAACCTGGGGTGGACTGAGGTTTAAATTGTTGACTTAGTGAACAAGAGAGAAAAAAATATGAAGCCAGTGACATTTAGAAACTTACAGGCCTTTGGTAAAAAATGCTAAGCCTCTTTTTTGCTTTCTTGCTGCTCTGTGTGTAGAAGACAGGAGTGCGGGTGACAGGGAAGGGTGGATTGGGCAGGTTGGCAGCATCTCAGGGGAAGGGAAGCAGACTTGGGTCACAGAAGTTCCTCGTAAAGAAGAAACTAGGTCACTTCTTTTCACACCCCATTTAAAAAATGTAGCCCACTTTCTACGTGGAGGGTGGAGGTGTAGCAGCACCAAAGGGCTGGCAGGGCCAGACGAGACTCAGCACGGCACTAAACAGGTGTGCACAGCCTTAGTGAAGTTACACCCACAGGTAGAGAGATAATGAACACTCTTGAAAGTCACTCAAAAGTATAAAAATAATGCATTTATGACTGTTTAGGAACACTATAACTTAAATAAATTACTAGACACAAAACTTATTATTGATTTAAAACCTTTTTATTATCGTTATGGTGCTTAGCTGAGCTCTCATTTCTGGAATCCAAGAGACACCCAATAACCCTTTATCGACTACATTGTTCTTCCCCCAGTGTCAACAGCGGGTGGGAAGCCACAGCATGTTCTCATGCCCCTTTGGCACAGCAGCCAGTGAGAGCTTCCCCCGGGAGGGAGGGTCACGTCATATCAAGAATGAGGCAGCTTCGCTTTGCCATAAACACAGTCGGGCCAAACAAGAGAAAATACCTTCTGAGACATTTAGAGACTTTTTAATTGTTATGTATCTATGTCTGTATATCTATAGAGATATAGATATATAGATATATACACACATACAGATATCATAGTGTTTGTTTGTTTTATGCCTCTATTATTGGAGCATGGACTATAGAAAGATACTAGCACAGTTTTTATATTCTCAAATTAAATGGAAAAGAGGATCCCATTTTCTAACACAGTTAAGGCATGCTTTGTGAAATAAAGATAAGCAAAACCCATTTTAGGAGGGCTTCTGAGAGGCTTCGTGGACCTGCAGGAGGGAGCGCAGTGTAGAACATATCCCTAATGTATTTCACCGCCAAGCTCTATTCTCTTTTTCAACTTTTTCCTTTAACCAGGTCATAGCAAAGTCCTAAAATACTAAACTAAAAGATTTCCTTAGATGCTCAATATGTCATTATTTGAACAAATATTTATGAAACCAGTCAAACAGCAATACTTAATAAGCACTTAATATGCACCATGCGCTGTCTTAGCTGTTGGGTGTATTGGGGTGAAAGACAAAATTCTTGTCTTCGGTAAGCTTACATTTACTGAAGAAAGACAGGCAACAAATGAGTGAACAAATAAGAAAGTATCACAAGAGCAATGGAGAAAATAAAATAGCCAATGTGACCCGTTTGAGCTGAGAGCTGAATGAAAAGGAGGAGGGAGCCTTGAGAAGACTGGGTGGAATCTTTTGAGGAAGGAAGAAGAGCAAAGGCAGACCTTGGTGTGGAAAACCATTTGGCTGTGTGATTCATAGAAGTGAAACAAGATGGGGTGGCTGGAGAGGCCCCAACAAGGGGAAAGAATGGAGGGGGATGAAGGCAGGGGCCGGCAGAGCCAGACAAAGGAGCGTGCTTTCTCAGGCTAGAGTCAGTGGTAAGCCACTGGAGCCTCTTGTTTGGTGTTTGTTTGTTTTTAATGTTTTGTTTTACTTTTTATTTTGAAGTACTTTCAAATTTACAGAGAAGATGCAAGAATATATAAAGAAGTCTCATATATCTTCTACCCAGGTTCCCCTACAAATCCATGGTACAAGCATATAAATTAGGAAACTGATATTGTTATCAGCTAAGAGATCCAATTCAATTTCTGCAATTACGCTAATAATATCCTTTATAGCAAGACTTTTTTTTTCCTTTTGGCACAGGATCCAATATAGAATTATGGGTTGCACAAATCTTATATCTTTTTAATCTACTTCAGTCTGGAATAGTTCCTCAATCTTTCCCTGTCTTCTGAGACCTAGACATTTTAAAAGATTGCAGGCCAATTATTTTGTAGAATGCCCTTCAGTTTGGGTTTCTTTGATGTCTCTTCATAATTAGATTTATTCTATGCCTTTTTGGTGGGAACTTCATGGAAGTTATGCTGTATTCTTCTCAGTATGACATCAAAAGTCACATAATGTTAATTTGTCTCATTTCTGGTGATACTAATTTTGACCTAGGCTATGTCTATGAGATTTCTCCACTAGTTATTATTTCTCCAAAGTTATTATTTTTTATCTTTGTAATAAGTTTTTTTATGAGGGAGAAGCTTAGAGACTACATAAATATATAATTCCTCACTTTCACCCCTGGTTTTAGCATCCATGGATGTGTCACATCTGAATCATTATCATGATGGTTGCCCAGTGGTGATTTCCTAGTTTCATCCTTCCCTCAACATTTATTAGTTCCATTCTAATGAAAGAAGTAGTTTCTCCCTTCTGCCCTATTCATTCATTCATTCATTCACTCATTCATTCATTCATTCATCTACTCATTCTTTCATATCTGTGTGGACTCATGGATTCCTGTTATATTTAATGAATTATAATTTGTTACTTTGTTATTTCTTTGGATGCTCAAATTGTCCCAGATTTGGCCAGTGGGAGCCCCTTTAGGACATGGCCTCAGTCATTTTGACAGGTCTTCGTCATTTTTAAGCTCTCCTTTACTTTATGCCCCCCCGAAACTTTCTAGGCTTCTCTTGTGCCTTCTTTCACTTCTGCCCTGGATTCAGCCATTTCTCCCAGTATTTCTGGTTCCTTTTAGTGGGAAATGATACTTATAAACCAAGATCTTGGTGCTAAGTGTGGTCATAGCTATTAGAACGTTATTGCTTCTAGACCCTCTCATCGGACTGAAGTAAAACACACACACACCATATATATAACATACACATATAACACACACACATAACATATATCTTCATCTATTTCTATATCTAGCTAGCTGGGTATATATTTTAAAATACTATGACTTCTCCAATATCTCCACTTCCAATCAAAACCACAAGATACATTCTAGTCTTCCCTACTTCCACATTGTAACTTACTTACTCGCTCATTCCTCCTTTAGGTAGCCAATCTTTTGACCCCACCATCACTTTCTCAACTTGCAATGCTTCACCCACAGCCACCTCAGCTCTGACTGTCTCCTTGGTCCCACCTCTTCAGGCCCTGCCAGCCATGGCTACCACAAAGGAAAGGAAAAGGAAGAAAACCAATAAATATTTTTAAATAAAAAAATAAGGAAAGAGAAGGCAACAAAAGAGAGAGATACTTAAGCATTCTTTCCTTTTTAAAAAATGAAATTTAAAACAAAAAATACAGAGAGAATTGTATACTGACCCCTCCCAGCACCTAGCTTTCACAATCCTTAGTTCCTGACCAGCCTTGTTCAATCAATACCACTATCATCTCCCCCTTCTCCTCCTCTTTTCTCCTCCCCCTCCTCCTCCCCCTCCTCCTCCCCCTCCTCCTCCCCCTCCTCCTCCTCCTCCTCCCCCTCCTCCTCCTTCTTCTTCTTCTTCTTCTCCTTCTTCTTCTTCTTCTTCTTCTTCTTCTTCTTCTTCTTCTTCTTCTTCTTCTTCTTCTTCTCTCTCTCTCTCCCCCTCTCCCTCTCTCTCTCCCTCTCCCTCCCTCCCTCCCTCTGGATTATTTTCAAACAATATTTGAAATCATAGTATTTCACTCACAAAGATTTCTATATGCATACCAAGAAAATTTTAACTACAATACTATTTATCATACTTTAAAAATCCACAATTACTTCTTAATATTTTGAAGCATCTAGGAAGTTTTCAAGTTTCCTCAATCCTGAAAGGTTTTAAGCAGGGAAGGGACATATTCAGATAAAGACTTCTTTAATATTTCTTCAGCCACTGAATGGAGAATGGGCTTTAAAGGATAAAGATTCGAAAGCCAAGAAGATCAGCTGGGAGTTTGCTGATTGCTTTAACCATAGATAAAGGTTACTTGGATCAGGAGTATCATGGGAGTTTTTTAAAAAGGGGGGGTTAAATGCATATGTGTTTTGGAGATAAGATAAACCAGACTTCTTGAATAGACTGATATTGATATGAGAGAAAAAGAGGAACAAAGAATGACTTTAAAATTTTTGACCTAAGCAAGTGACTAGCTGTTAAACTGTATTATCTAGTGCCATGTAACAAATTACCTCAAAACATAATCACTTATTATGTCTTGTGGTTTCTGTGAGTCAGGAATTCAGACAGGTCACAGCAGAGATGGCTTATTTCTGTCCTATGCCTGCAGTCTCCGTTGGAAGGCTCAATGCTTGAAGGCTGAAACATACATGTATAATGGTTAATGATGGCTGTCAGCTGATTACCTGCGGCAGTCAGCTGAAATGTACACATGGCCATTCCATGTGATCTGAGCCTTTTCATAACATGGTGTTTGGCTTCAAAAGGTGAGCATCTTGAGAGAGAGAGCCAAGCTCCACCCTTTCTATGGCTCAATCTCATAAGTCACATAGCATCGTTTCTTCTGTACTCTATTGAACATAGCAGTCACAAACCCTGGCCG
Organism: Trachops cirrhosus; assembly: GCA_028533065.1. NCBI lineage: Eukaryota > Metazoa > Chordata > Mammalia > Chiroptera > Phyllostomidae > Trachops > Trachops cirrhosus. The sequence goes on from CM052539.1 coordinate 40,842,315, forward strand.
GATGCAAGGAGAAAAAATGCAGAACCCACCTTTCAGTGGGAACAGTGTTAGTCACACTGTAAGAAAGAACATGGGAAGTGGGATAAGTATTTCAGTGCAACTATCTTTATAAAATACAATCTGCCCTAGGTGCCGTACACTGAAAGGAGACAACGTGGCTAATGGTGTTTGGGCGGTGACAATCAGCCTGTTTTCACCAAAGTAAGAATGTAGACCAGACATTTGGGTGTAAGAATCTGGGATCCCTATGAGATGTCCAGGTTAGGGATACAGATTTAGAGGTCATCAAGGTATAGATGATAGTTTTAAATCATGACACTGGATAAAATAACCTTAAGAAAGGGTGTGGGATTGAATAGAGAGCTAGAGGGCTGGTAGAAGAGGGGTGGCTGTTGAGCATGCAGGGAGTCAGATGACTGAGATGCCCTGGAAGCTCAGAGAAGAGTTTCAAGAAGGAGGAAGTAGAATCATTTTTATGAAATACCTTCTATGCTAGGATTTAAATTTTTTAATTAAATTTATTGTGATATTAGGTTAATAAGATTATATAAGTTTCAAGTATACAATTCTAGGATACATCATCTGTAATTGCCTTGTGTGCCCCCCACCCCAAGTCCCTCTGTCACCATATATTTGACCCCCTTTACCTTTTACTACCCACTACCCCTCTTCCCTCTGGTAACTGCCATACTGTTGTCTGTGTCTATGAGTTTTTTATTATTTTTCTTGTTTGTTCATTTGTTGCTGTCAATTTTATATCCCACATATGAGTGAAATCATATGGTTCTTAACATTTTCTGTGACTTATTTCACTTAGTATGATATTCTCAAGATCCATCCATGTTTTCAGAAATGGCAGTATATCATCCATTCTCATGGCTGAGTAGTTTTCCACTGTGTATATGTACCACATCTTCTTTATCCAATCATCTATAAAATTTCAGATGCTTCATATATAGAGTAAGCTATCCATATAAGGTCCCTCTCCCAATAGAAAATACAAATAATTAAAATATGACTAAATGATTAAACAAACATTAACAGTAAGGTATATGAAATGCTAGCATGGGAAAATACAGGCTGCTTTGCAATCATGTATCAGATGCATTCAGTATAGACCGAGGAACATCCAGGAAGCCTTCTGGGAGGAAGCAAAATTTAAGCTGACACCTGATGGATAAGTGAAAGTCAGTTTAATATGGGGGAGAAGTGGTCCAAGTAAAGACAACAGCATGTGCAAAGTCTTGAAGGTATGATAGAGAGCCCAACCTCAACTGAAGGTTCTGAAGATGCTGAAGAAGTGTTGAGAATGAGGCTTAAGATATGGACAAGCTCAAGTGATTGATTTGAAGGGAGTCATTTCATCCAATTTTCAAATCAAGATCAGAGCAGGAAGAGTAGATTGGAAAGGATAAGAAAAAAAGTCAGGAGGCTTCAGTAGCAATCCAGGCGAGAAATTGCTCCAGTGATCTCAGTAATTCCACACCACCAGAATATACAGCTTTCTGGTCTGACCACTTTTTTGAGTCATGTCCTTACTGCACTATCTCTTGGATCCTGTTAAAAGCATCCTCTTGCTTACACCATCAGCTCCCACCCCCTTCTTTCCCTCTGTTGAACTTATCTGATATAACTAGGGATATAACCTTAGTTATAGCTATGCCTATCTCTTTAATATATGGACCTGAGTAACAGAATGTGACTAGAAGAAATATGTGACAATGCTGACAGGTTTCACTTTAAGTTCATTACCTCATGTGGGTCCTTGGTGTGATCCTATATATTTCCCTAGACCATTTACTTTCCAGCTGTCATAGGTAACTATTCCAAACCTTCCTTCTGCATAAACCTCCCTCCACATTCTCATCTCTTACTAATGACCTTTGTTTTCTATTTTACTAACAAAATAGAAATTATCCAAAGATAGTTTCTGGGTTTTGAGGACATTTTGTTAATAAAATAAGCCAGTCACAAAAATACAAATACTGTATGATTTCATGTATATGAGATCTCTATCAAACTCATAGAAACAGGAAGTAGGATGGTGGTTTCCAGGGGCTGAAGGGAGGGGCAATTGGCACTTGTTCAATGAGTAGAGTTTCAATTTTTCAAGATGAAAAAGTTCTAGAGATCTGTTGTACAACAATGTGAATATATGTAACACTACTGAACCATACATAGAAATAGTTAAGATGGTACATTTTATGTTATATTTTTTACCACAATTTAAAAAATAGCTTTCAGATTTCTGCTCAAAATGGAGGCATAGGTAGATATGCTTTGCTTCCTTACACAACCAAATGAAGGACAACAACAAATTAAAAAACAAAAAAACAAGTAGAGCTGCCAGAAAATTGAGCTGTACTGAAGCCTAAGAACCAAGGAGTTAAAGGAGAAACATTCATCCAGACTTGTAAAGGGGCAGAGACAGGCAGCTGGGATGGAGAGGACCTGCTACAAGGTGGTGGCTGGTGGACCAGGTGGTCCCACATTTGCATGCATATAAGCCAGGAGGAGCAACTGGGAAGCGAGACAGACTGTGCAACTAAGGGTTCCAGAGTGGGAAACTAAAGCCTCAGAACCTCTCACTGTAAAAACCTATGAGGGTTGGAGTGGGAGAAACTCCCAGCCTCATAGGAGAGTTCATTGGAGAGACCCATGGGGTGCTAGAATGCACACAAACTCACCCACCCAGGAATCAGCACAACAAGGGCTCAATTTGCTTGTGGTTAGTGGGGGAAGTGACTGAAAGTGGGTGAGAGCAAGCAAGTGGCACTGTTCCCTCTTTGACCGCTGCCCCACATACGGCACTATAAGGCAGTCAAGTGGGTTGCCCTGCCCTGGTGAATACCTAAGGCTCTGCCCCTTACAATGTAAAAGGTGAGCTGACACAAAGAAATATGGCCCAAATGAAAGAACAGATCAAAACTCCAGAAAAAGAACTAAGCAACAAGGTGATAGACAACCTATCAGATGCAGAGTTCAAAACATTGGTAATCAGGATGCTTACAGAAATTGAGTATGGCCACAAAACAAAGGAAGAAGTGAAGCTATGCAAACTGAAATAAAGAAAAATACACAGGGAACCAACAGTGAAGGTAAGGAAACCAGGACTGAAATCAAAAGTTTGGAACAGAAGGAAGAAATAAACAAAAATTCAAAAAAATGAGGAGAGGCTTAGGAATCTCTGGGACAACTTTAAACATGCCAACATCCAAATTATAGGGATGCCAGAAGGAGAAAAGGAAGAGCAAGAAACTGAAAATTTATTTGAAAAAATAATTAAAGAAAACTTCCCCATTTTGGTGAAGGAAATAGATTTGCAAGTCCAGGAAGTTCAGAGAGTCCCAAAGAAGTTGGACCCAAGGAGGAACACACCAAGATACATCATAATTAAGTTACCTAAGATTAAAGATAAGGAATCTTAAAAGCAGCAAGAGAAAAGGAGATAGTTACCTACTAAGGAGTTCCCATAAGACTATCAGCTGATTTCTCAAAAGAAACCTTACAGGCAAGAAGGGGAAAGAAGTATTCAAAGTCATGAAAAGCAAGGACCTATATCCAAGATTACTCTATCCTGCAAATCTATCATTTAGAATGGAAGGGCAGATAAAGTGCTTCCCAGATAAGACGAAGTCAAAGGAGTTCATCATCACCAAACCCTTATTATATGAAATGTCAAACGGACTCCTCTAAGAAAAAGAGATCAAAACTATGAACATTAAAATGACAACAAACTTGCAACTATCAACAACTGAACCTAAAACACAAAAACAAAAACTAAGCAACCAGGACAGGAACACAATTACAGAAATGGAGATCACACGGAAGGTTATCAGCAGGGATGGGGGGCATGGGGGAAAAGGTACAGGGAATAAGAAGCATAACTGGTATGTACAAAATAGATAGGGGGAGGTTAAGAATAGTATAGGAAATGGAGAAGCCAAAGAACTTATATGTACAACCCATGGACAGGAACTAAGGGGTGAATGCTGGTTGGAGGGGGGCTGCAGGGTGGAGGGGGAAAGGGGGAGGAAAATGGGAGAACTATAATAGCATAATTAATAAAATATACTTTAAATAAATAAATAGCTTTCAATTTTTCAGTCTGGTTCACCTTTAGCTAGGTGCACCATACCCTCCCCAGATCCCCTGTCTCTGCCACTGCTTCCCCTAATGGTCATGGGGCCTGGAGCCCTTTCATATTCATGCAGAGGTGCCAGTGAAAACAAGCCAGGGATGTATGCTCAGTTACTGCCCTAATAAAACCCCAAGGCAGAAAAGTGTAGAGCATATCTAGTGTAGAATATTAGAGCTTTTAAAGTCTGCAGTCCAGAGCTGCAGAAGTTGCTATGTGAAGCCATCACTGACGAGAAGCTGATGGGTCCCCTGAATAAGGAGTGGAAGATACAGAACACACCCGAAGGTGGACTGGCCCAACACTACATGCAGAGTAATGAAGATCGGTATCATCAGCCAGAATCTGTGCCAGGAAACTGAGTGAGTGGAGGAAAGGTGACATGCATGCTTGCCAGGGTGGATAAGAACTGACCTGGTGGGACCCAATGCCACCAAGGCCCGGGGAAAGAGCAGAGACCCAAGTACTTGGCCCTTTTGCCTCAGAGTATTGAGTAGCCTTGGGGACAATTTGGAAGAAGATTTTAATGTTGAGCTGGACTCATGGCTCCATTCTTGGGTACTATTTTGTTTATGTTCTGACTCATCCAAAAGAATACTTCATATTTGTAAAAAACATTTTGCCCTGGCCAGGTAGCTCAGTTGGTTGGAGCGTTGTCTCAATATGCCAAGGTTGTGGGTTCAGTCCCCAGGCAGGGCACATACAGGAGTCAACCAAGAATGTGTAAATGGGTGGAATAACAGATGCTTCTCTCTCTCCCCCCGTTCTTTTCTCTCTCTTTAAAATCAGTGAATAAAAAAGTTTTTCTTAATTTCAAAAAACAAAAAATATTTCTATGGAACACTCACTTGGAGTGGACTGCTAATTCCATGAAATCTTTTGTGATTTCTTCCATGAAAATCTATAGGGGGGAAATGTGTAATTGCTGAAAATAATAAATGAAAACCAACAATAAGTGGTTCTTTATAAATACCCATTTGCACAGACAGTTTACCAGCTGAAAGAGCTCCATCTCAGAAGTCTAATGTACTGTTTAAAAGTTAGGTCAAGGGATAGTATAACCCAGGGGTTGACAAACTTTTTTGTAAGGGGACAGACAGTAAATATTTTCATATTTTCAGGCCATACGATCTTACTAAATGACACAAAATGTGCCCAGAAGCCTTGGATAACTTAGATAAAAGTTAGATAAGACTAAGATGACTACAGTCATAAAACATGCTCCTTCTATTGATTAATCTGGCAATGTTCTAGAAAAGGAGATTTGATGTCACTTTGACTGACAAAGTTGTGAGTTAAATGCTGGGGAAACTGAAGACATTGTGGCAAGTTAAAGCACGATGGGAAAGCAAGGCTGGGTGTGGTCTGTCCACCTTCCTCAGCCACTGCTCTAGTTATTGTAGGGAGTTATTTCTAATCTCTGTGTAAGTGTGAGACTTTGTGTCATTTTTTTTTCCTGATACCTCACCTTGCTTTGCAAAGTATTGTCTACTTTACAAATGGAATTAAAATCAAAATAGCTTTGAGACTGTGTTATAGAAGTCCATGCTGCCTTACCCACCAGTCTTACACCCAGTGATGACTCAGATTCCATAATATTGAACAGGACATATGAACATTTAGAGGTTTTTGATATTTCCTGTCTTGTATGGCAGTTGAGGACCAGCTATTGGAAAAGCTGAGGACTCTGCTCAATTCTGTAAAAAGAATAAAAACAAACAAACAAAATTGCCAAGTAGGAAAGTCTCTTTATTAAAAGAGCACCCTGCCCACCACAAACCTAGCTGTCCTGACACTGGTTCTAATCTAATCCAGCAGTATAGGTAGTTCTAATCCTAATTTTTCCATGATCTTTCTGCAAGAAAGTAAGGCAGCTGTGCACCAGAGCACTGGAGACTGCTCTCAGATCAGGCACTTCATTTACTTGATTCCAAACTCTTCAACTGGAGTTTGTTTGCCAACCTTCCCTAACAAAGCAAAAACAAAAACAAGAACAAAACAAAACCTCTAACTCTGAAAATTTAGTAACCAAAAAGTTACCTGGATTAGTTAATTGCTTTACAGGTAACAGGTAATCTGACCTAAATTCCTCCTTTAAAAAAGAATTTTAATCTCAAATTTCTGCCTTCCTAATATTAGAACCCTCTTTCCTGAAAGCCCAGGGTATTACAGAATAAAATTGTTGAATGCCCACATCAAAGACCACTTTCCCATTTCATTTATGCATTTTTCTGTGCATAAGAAAGAAAGGTCTTGAGGAATGATCATGAATCAAAATGGAAACTGGAAAATCAACTATAATCTGGGTTATCTCCTTACTGTCCTTGGTACCAACTAATAAGGCAATAAATGCATTTTTCTCTTCCTCAATAAATAGATAACACAAGGAGTTTGCTGTCATTGGGAAGTGTAGCAAGTTCCAAGGGTCCTTTTTTATGATTCTGAACTGACAAGGCATTTTTATGTAGTGGGCGGAGCAATCAGCTTTTGAATTCGGGCATTGGTGCTCGTGTATTTGCTCTTGAGCCCTGTGCTCTTTCCCCGAGAGGGGATACAAAGTGGTGAGAGGCACATTCGCAGGAGTCAGACTGCCCAGGTTCAAACCACAACCTAATGGCAAGATCTGCTGTTCACCCTGTAGCCTGGTGATCACACTTAGCACCAGTAATGGGGGTACAGACAGCCAGTGTATACTTCCTACTATGATGCCACATGAAAAACAGCATCTTCTATGATGGATTTTTTTCTGTTCAAAAATGTTTAACTTGAATCTGGCTCTGGCTTCACAGCCATGTTACAGGAAATAGTAGACATTGAACAACAACAGCATTATAGGAAAAAATATCATCCATACCTCTTTTGTTCGCCTAAAGAAGTAAGTCATTGAGGGAGAAAAAAGTTGAGGAATATAATCAGTCTCAGTGCATGAAATGTGACTGTGGGTTTGTGTGAAAAGCCTTGGCCATTACAGACTCTGAGACTTGACTATGGATTAGACATTAGTTGTATGAGGGGAATATTATTGAATCTTTTTGATGTGAATACATTATTTATATAGGGATGACATGCCATGAGGTCTGCAACATTAACATTGGTCAATGAAATATGTACAGGGAAACAAACAGTCAAATACAGCAAAATATTCACAACTGTTGAAGCTTGGTGGTGGATGTGTAGGTTCCTGTTACATTATTCTTTCAATTTTTCTACATGTCTGAAAGTTTTTTAAAATAAACATTTCTGGGGAAAAAATTGCTTCCATAGATCCTACCAATACATTTACCAATAGATCTGCATCTGTGCTGTTTTCCCTGCAGTTTTCATGATGGGAGATTTAGCCACCTTTTTATGGCCACTGTCTTCATGATGTACTGGAGTTCATCCCTCTCCCGTAACTACCCAAGGACTTCATGACGGCAACATCCCCTTCTCTTTCCCACATTGTAGCGATTCCCTCTTTTGCCCCCCCCCCACACCCTTCTATCTGCTGTTGCACTAACCTTTCTCCACTACCCTTAACCTAAAACCAAATTTCAAACAATAGTTATTGAGTACTTACTGTGTGCTGGAGATGCCATCATAAAGAAGACAGAAGCACTGCTCTCATGGAGATCATCTTTTAGTTGGTGAAGACAGATAATAAACAGAGTAAGCAAACAAATGATGTCATACATAAGAGGGGCTAGGTGATGTGAAAAAATAAAGCAAAGTAAGAGGGATGGGGACTACATGAAGAGAGGTGTCCAGCATTACTGATGACCTATATGGAGCCTTGTACAGACAGAGCCCTTGCACCAAGATACATGGCTTGGGAAGCAGAGCCCAAGCTGGATTTCATGCCTCATTTTATTCCCCTTGACCAGGCACCTGTATAGAGTAAACACCTAATGCAACAATATGGGGTTGACTCTGGTGATTTCACAACTTAAATAGGGTGGGTTTATACATACCTTAGATTTTCCTATAGTTAATTAGGCATCTGTTGATAGTTTGAGCAGAGAGTAGGATAATCTGACTTATGGTGTAAAAAAATCACTTCGGTCACTGTGTTGAGAATGAACTATAGGGGGAAGAAAGGGGTGTTGCAGTCACCGTCCCGCGGTGGACCGCAGACGTTGTAGATTGCTCGCGAGTGGCAAGAGAAACATACACATGGACTACCGAGTCCTGTGGAGGAATAGTGACGGCATGGCTACCCTCTCAAGGGGAGGGTGCCTCCGAGTGGCCTGGCCACTCTCTCAAAGGAGAGCGCCCTGAGCCACCGC